>JAMPIV010010387.1:0-679848 GCA_024509875.1 Oreohelix idahoensis | reverse complement strand
TCTGTGGCCAATCACTGCGTAGGTTTATTTTAAATTTCAAATTTCCTACCATAAAAGTTCATTTCGAGATTCCAAGGTCGTGTTTTTGTGTGCAAATTGCGACATTTTTTTATTCAACACAGTCTGTCGATGATGTGAACTACACTGTCTTTTGTCATTATCTTCAATATTATCTATCCGTTTGTAAAATTAAGACCATCTTAGTTCACTGCTCAGAATAGGCCATCCGGCCAGCTAATTTTTATATTCCTCACATTAATATTAAGAAAAAAATACTTTTTAATTTTTGTAATATTCCTAACATCTGCGTTTTACCGCTCCATTCAAATCAAAAGCTTGGTATCGCAAAAGCGTCCAATAAATGACTGTGGCGTAACATATCTAGGGTCCCTTCTGTGGAGTTGCTTACTTTTTATGTCAACTTGGGAAACGTGACTTTTCTCCGTCCCCCCCCCCCCCCCAATTGCGTCTCCTTAGCCTTTCCAGTCATATTTTTTTTCTTTTTTGATCCGCCGTTCCCCTCCTGTCTAGCAAGTCAATTATTATGGAGGATGATGACCCGCGGTCTAGGCGATCATGTACATCAGCAGCCTACGCATTATGTTTTTATCCTTAAATGTTATCTTTGGAGGGATTTTACAGTTGTATCTCTGTCAATTTCACTACACATCTCCCCACTTGAAAACATGCCTATGGCAAGTTCCAAAACCAGCGATACACATAGGTAAAATTACTCCTCACGTCTGCCACTACTCTAATTTTGATCACAGGGGTGCCGACTGAGGAAATCTGCACCGACATTCAATTTGCCTGGGATATATTGGATACTAAACTGATAAGGTTGAAGCAATAAAGACCACCTCAGCAATCTTGCGTTTTCATGCTTAGCCTGAGACAAGAACACGAGAGGCTGATGGTCCGTCTCCACCACAAATGTCCTACCATACAGATAGATTTGAAACTTCTTTATTGCCCAGATTAATGCTAAACATTCCTTTTCGCTTGTGGAGTATCCTTGTTCCGCCTTATTCAATTTGCGGCTTGCATAAGCGACTGGTTTAAGTTCCCCATCAGGTGAAGATGATCTTTGCAACAAAGCCCCTCCGAGTCCTACATTACTTGCATCGGTTCTTAAGACAAAGTCCTGTGTCAAATCAGGCAGTTTGAGAATAGGCTTGCTAGTGAGTTTTTCCTTTAACTCTTGAAATGCTAGTTCACATTGTGCAGTCCAAATAATTTTATCTGGAAGTCCCTTGCGAGTCAGATCAGTCAGAGGAGCACAAATAGCGTTAAAATTTTTGATGTATTTCTGATAAAATCCGCATAACGACACGAATGATCGCACGTCCTTTTTTGTTTGCGGCCTAGGTGCTCTCTGCAGTTTTTCCAAATTCTTAGGATCAGGGGTCATATTACCCTGATATACCGTGTGTCCCAAGAATTCCAACTCTTTGCATCCAATACAACATTTTGTTGGCCTAGCAGTTAAGTTCGCCTCCCGAAGTCTATCAAACAACATCTCCAGAGCTTCAATGTGTTCTTCAAATGTCTCGGTGGCGACGAGAATATCATCCATGAAATTTGTGATACATGGGTTATTCAGGGGATCCAACAATTTTCGCATCATCCTTGAAAACACACTCGGAGCATTTTTCAGTCCGAATGGTAGCATATTGAATTCATAATGTCCATCCGAAGTGCTAAAAGCCAAATAAGGTCTCACTTCAGGCTTCACTGGGATCTGGTAATAGCCTTTACTAAGATCCACCTTTGAAAAGTATTTTGCCTTGTTCAGTCTGGCAAATAACTGTTTTGTGTCTGGTAATGGATCCACTTGTCCTTCTGTGACAGCATTCAGTTTCCTGTAATCTATGCACAGTCTGTGTTCCCCAGACGGTTTTCTCAACAAAACGACACTAGAACTAAAAGATGATTCACTGTGCGAAATAATCCCCTCCTTCAACAAATACTCTATTTCTTCCTTCAATGCCTTCTCCTTCGCGAACGGAATAGAATAGGCTCTCATACAGATTGGGTTTGAGTCTACCAGTTTCATGTCATACTGTAGCAAATTTGTATGGCCTGGTTTATCTGTTAATACATCTGTATGTTCCTCCAGAACTTGTTGAACTCTCTCCCTCTGGTTTTTAGTCAGGTGCTTACTGACTTTTACCTGTGCTGCTGTTTCACAAGGATGTAATGGGTATTCATGTGAGGTGAGTGGTTCCTTTTGCATCTGGGTTGCAATAGCCAAGGTCAATAAAGGGGTGCTTTCCTGGAGTGGTCTGTCCAGATACTTCTTTAACAGGTTTACATGATAAACTTTTTCCTTCCCCTTTTTGTCAATTTTATAGTTTGTTCTAGACACCTTCTCTAGAACCGTATATGGACCTTGCCAACCAATTTGTAATTTATTCTGGCTTCCGGGTAGTAGAAGCAGCACCTTCTCTCCGACTGCCAGTTCCCTGTCCTTTGCCTTCCTATTAAAATATGCTGCATGTTTCTTCCTGGCTTGTTTCAAATTATCATTTGCCAGTTTCCATCCAGCTTTCAAACGAGTGGTCAGTTCGTTCACATATTGATACGATGAGGTAACAGTCTCTTCCGCCTTCTCATCTGTCCAGGTCCTTAATAAAGCTTCTAAAGGACCTTTTATTGGCCTCCCAAATAGCAGAGTTGCGGGAGCCATCCCGGTTGAACTATGTGGTACCTCCCGGTACGCAAACAATGCGGCGGGCAGGAATTGATCCCACAGATCCGGTTTTTCGTGTGCCAGCTTTCTCAGGATAGAAATGAGAGTCCCATTGAACCTCTCTACCTGGCCGTTCCCTTGTGGATGGTACGGACTACAATGAAAGTGCCTGGCTTGAAATAGCTTAAAAACTTCTTCCGTTAGTTTCCCCTTGAACTGAGATCCATTATCCGTCAAGATTTGATGTGGGAATCCTAATCGGGTAAATATTGTAAGTAGTGCCTCTGCTACATGTTTTGAATCAATTGATGGCAGGGCTACCGCCTCTCCCCACATAGAACAAGTGTCCACCAGAGTAAGGATGTAACTGTTCCTCCTCTTGGTCCGAGTGAGAGGTCCTACAATATCCACTGCAACCCTCTCAAAAGGTGTTCCCACTATGGGCATTTCCCCTAGAGTTGCAGGAGCAGTCCAGTGCTTTGGAGCTACCCTTTGACATTCTGGGCAGGATTTGACATATCTTTTTATATCCTCCGTTATCCCTGGCCAGAAGTAATGACAAGCTATACGCTGTCCTGTGGCGCTGATCCCCATGTGACCACTGAAGGGAATCGCATGCCCGAGTTCCATCACTTTATCTCTATATGAAGTGGGAAGAACCAGCTGGTTGTGACCATTTGTTCCAGTTCCGGCCTTCCTGTATAAGAGTTTGTTCTTCATGAAATATTCCCCCTTGCTCGGAGGTGTGTGGCATTTGGGCAATTTTTTAAAACAGGGCTTGAGTGTCCTATCCTCAGCCTGCGCCTTCCTCATCTCCTCTGGATGAGCATTTATAGGTTCACCTTCTTCCTCCTTCTTCTGTGACCTGGTCTGCACTGTCGCCATTATCACAGGTTTCTCGGGATTCCCCAAGAAGACGTATCTACACCCCAATATCAGAGGGTAGATTGGTTCATCTATCACTGCTGCTCTGATTTCTCCTTCCACATAGCGAGTTTTCACCATTATCCTTGCGATGGGAAGTGTCATGAGTGGTATGTCCTTAGTCGCCCCTTGTATTTCCACTGTTTCTGTGGTATACTGACTTGGGTCCACTAGGCTAGACTTCACAACTGAATCATAATCCAAACCTGTATCATAAAGGCACCTTATGGTGACCCCATTACAAATAACATCCTCACAAACTGGGGGGTGATAAGGTTCCTGTTGTCCCTTAGGATTAACCTTTAATCTTTGCGTCCCCGACTTCATTGCAGCAATGTTTGAAGGTTTCCTTCTACAAAATTCGGTGTTATGGTTATCCTTCTTGCACCATTTACACCATCTTTTTCCTTGGTTCAACGGTTTTCTTTCATTGAACTTTTGGTCATTGAACTGTGAGTTTCTGTCGCGATAGTCATTTCTTGGCCGCTCAAAGTTTGTCCTACCTTTATTTCCCTGCTCTCTATTATCAAATTTGTTAAATTGCTGTGGAGCTTTAAAATTGTCTATGTGCTTCTTCTTAGCACCACTTACCTCTGCCTGAGCTGCCTGATACCTCTCAGCAACATTTAAAATTTCCCCCAACTTCTCTGCACCTTGTTCCATGAGAAATTTTCTCATGTCTGGAGCCATGGACTCTCTCAATTGCTCAATCATGATCATTTCTTTAAGATCTTGGGTCTTCCCCAGAGCCGTCCATTTCTCCAAATAGGTTTCTAGTCTAGCAGAGAATTGGTGGTATGTCTCCCCAGACAACAGTTTAGCATTTCTAAATTTCTTACGATAAAATTCACCATTCTTCTCGTACCTTAATAACAAAGCCTGCTTTAACATGTCATAATTGTCTTGGTCTTCCCTGTTCATTTTAGCAAATACTTCATAAGAAGTACCCCTCAATCCCTGTGATAGCTTTAAACTCCACCTCTCTCTCTCTAACCCATATGTAGTAGCTAATAACTCAAAACGTCCTAGGTACCCCTCTATGTCATCGTCTTTCTCAACAAAATGGTCTAAATGAAACCCCATAGCTGAGTTTGAGGCTCCCAGACTAGGCGTAGCATCTGAGGCAAAAGGGCTGGCACCATTTTCAGGAGCCGGGCCTTGTAATTCCAGCTCCCTTAGTCGTAATTCGTGCTCCCTCTGCAACCTTCTATCTTCTGCCTCCCTTTCGGCCTTTTTATCTTCTGCCTCCCTTTGCTGTCGTTTTTCTTCTGCCTCCCTTTGCTGTCGTTTTTCTTCTGCCTCCCTTTCGGCAGTCAACCTTTTTTCTTCTGCCTCAATCTGCAGCCTCTTAATTTCTCTATCAGCCTCAATTTGTAACCTCTTCTCTTCAGCTACCTTTCTATCTTCCCTTTCAATATATTTATCACATTCAGTCGTTACGTATTGAATTAAAATTTGACCATCCATTCCCATCTCCTTCGCGGTGAGCACAGCAGCTGATCTAAATTTTGCCAGCTCCGCCATACTTTTTAGACAATATAATAATATACAAGCTAAATCTCTAACCAGTAAATACACTAAGTACTTCTTATGACTATAGTCTAACTAATTCTAACTAACCAGTTAACTAATTAATTATTACTGGCTGTGAAGATTCACCAACTTTTATCTACAGGGACACTTTTAATGTTAAAGGGAATTTTACAATTTATTTCCCTACTCTTATTTCTCCCACCAGGAGATCCTAATCTTACTGTTGGGCTAATTATCCCTGGACAAGACCCCAATATTGTAGTGGTGTTTGATGGTATTGTATGATGGTGTTATTACTAAATGTAAATTGTATGAGGCCAGCTGTGAAGGCTCCTGAGATAAAATGTAGTGGTGAATTGTCAGAAGGCCTTTCTTGCTACCACTACGACCTCACACTTAATTTTTTTTAATGAATGTGGCTACGTAAAGTGTCTAGGGTTATGATATGTAGTGTGGTGTAATGGATTATAAATATACCCACAGATATTAACAAGACTAATAATATTAATAAATGTTAAAATACACTGAACTAACTCACGTGTGTAAAATTTTTTGATATAAGTATATTACATTTATTTTGTTCTGTGTCAATTTTTTAGGTTGACCAGAACTTAAAAGGATTTAGAGATTATGAAAAGAAATGCATAGAATATTATATCATAAATGCAATAGTGTACATATATATGTACTATACTAGTTAGTTTTATTAAAATGTTCTAGTATTCATCTACTTGGGAGGATAGTACTGTTTGTGCTGTTGGGGTGGCCTCATCACACCTGTCTATATTGACTACACAGTGTCCAGAAAATGGTGGGAATCTTTATGGGGTTCTTAGTAACTAAAGGGCGTTGGTGAAAGTCCAGCAGACCAGAGGCTCACTCATCTGGTAGTTGTCGCTCTGGTGCTGAAATCAGGTGGTCCCACCTCTCCGTGCTGGCGGGCAATAATGGTGGTCTCTGTCACAAATACTGCACAGATACACTCGAGTAAAGTCACCAACTGAATAGACCCTGCTTTGTTGACGACAGAAACTCGCAGCTCTGCAATCAAAGTATGGGCCATGTGTCAAAATCTATTCTCTACCCACGTCTGGACACAACAGTGACACAACAACCACATCATACAGACAGGTCAGATCTCTCTGACCAAACAGCACATTTACCATGGTGGTTTTACATCAGATAGATCCTCCCAGACTATAGATCCTGAAAAATGTTTATTAGTTTTCGGCCCTAAAAGAGGATAGGTAATATGTATCATTATTCTCAACACTTGATCTGTCTTGCATAATCCTTGCTGGAGTTTATGTACATTGTTGGTCCCTAGACCCTGACTAGGGCGGGGGGTCTAGAGCAAATCCCTACTTGTTTGTAAGGCTAGATTTCGATATGGCAGTATCAAATCACTCAAACATGAAACAATATTCAAAATATATAAGGAAATATTTTCAATCTTACCAGATTATGAATAAATAACACAGAATTGCTAGCAAAACTCAGCTGAGCTGCTGGCTATAGTATGGCGTCCCTAAATTTATTTCACTTGCTTTCATATGGAATCACCACACTTTAAAATCTGTGTCTATCACTGAACAACTATTGAAGAATGGCCCCACTTTCGCGTCTGAGCGCTAATGATATGATTGTCTGTGGCCAATCACTGCCTCGGTTTATTTTAAATTTCAAATTTCCTACCATAAAGTCATTTCAGTCATGCTTCAGTCAAGTATGGATGTTTATCTGTTAGTCTGTCCGTCTCTACTTGTGTTTCTAAAAAAAAAATGTGCTTGATTTTTGAACCAACCTTTCTCTCCCCTCCAAAATTTTGTCGTTAAAAGTTATATTTAGACACAGCTACCGCTCAAAAACCCTCTCCTCCATACTAAGTAAATTTGAACACCTGCGTCCAAGGTCGTGTTTTTGTGTGCAAATTGCGACACTTTTTTTATTCAACACAGTCTGTCGATGATGTGAACTACACTGTCTTTTGTCATTATCTTCAATATTATCTATCCGTTTGTAAAATTAAGACCATCTTAGTTCACTGCTCAGAATAGGCCATCCGGCCAGCTAATTTTTATATTCCTAACATTAATATTAAGAAAAAATTACTTTTTAATTTTTGTAATATTCCTAACATCTGCGTTTTACCGCTCCATTCAAATCAAAAGCTTGGTATCGCAAAAGCGTCCAATAAATGACTGTGGCGTAACATATCTAGGGTCCCTTCTGTGGAGTTGCTTACTTTTTATGTCAACTTGGGAAACGTGACTTTTCTCCGTTCCCCCCCCCCCCCATTGCGTCTCCTGAGCCTTTCCAGTCATATTTTTTTTCTTTTTGATCCGCCGTTCCCCTCCTGTCTAGCAAGTCAATTATTATGGAGGATGATGACCCGCGGTCTAGGCGATCATGTACATCAGCAGCCTACGCATTATGTTTTTATCCTTAAATGTTATCTTTGGAGGGATTTTACCGTTGTATCTCTGTCAATTTCACTACAGCGGGTAATTGGTGAATTTGATGTAATCTCAAATACCCCTGGGCTTTCTCACTCCTTTTCAACTTGTTAATAACAGGGCAGTAATGAAAGACTTTACTTTGATTGTTTCGATTTTTTTTCCGTTCATTTGCTTGTTTGTTTATCACTTTTTTGGTTTGTTTCTTGGAAATAATAGGTCACACACACATGCTCAATTTTGCTTTTGATTTACTCTTTTTTTGACTGAGTGGAAAGGGGGGGGGGAAGTTACTATAACGTCTTGAATTTATTACACTATATATCCTAATTATAACCCATCGAGGGTTGAACAGAATACTTTGTTTAAAAAAGAAAAACCCTAAACCGATACACAAACATGGTAATATAGCCCCTGTTAAGTTATTGTAAACAGAGTGAATTAAAATCTCCGAATTGTGTATGTGTGTTATTTTCCCCCCTGTTAATCCTAAAATAGATGTCTCGTCATTCTTGTCAAGATGTAAGGGAACAGGGAAACAAAAAATTACACACATATAAATGGGGAGGGGGGTGAGGCGCTGTGGTGAAAAATTCTAATACCCATATATAAATTAGAACATAAATGTAAAAGCCTAAAGCCAATAGACGATAGGAAGAAGAAATAATAAAAGAACTGTCATTTCCTATAGCCAAACGCCTTAGTTGATAACGCGTATCACAGTAGGTTCTAAAAATAGAATGTGTATTGAGATCTGCTAGACGACCTTGATACTAAAACTAACAAAAAAGTGCCTAAGATCGCTCACAATGTTAACCTAGAAAGACAGACGGACTAAGAAAAGACGAGAGAGAGGATGGACTGAGCGAAGCAATAGTACTACGTCGTCTAGCGATTCAAAAGTGAACGCCAATCACATGCCCAACGCGTGAGAGCGATTTCAAATAAACAGTGATGAAAAAACTAACGACACGATATTAGGTTTCGAAAACAGGTTTAATTCTTATTAGGAAACCTGATACTCTACTGTTTTACGTCTGATTCCTGACTTTATACTGATAGTACAGTCTAAAAGGAGCGGACAGATGGTAGTTAAAAATAAACAACTAAGATCGAAAAAAGACAGTAATTTTAAATAAGCCATTTATTCTCATGATAATTGTATATTCGGGTACAGGAAGGCTAGGGGGCCAAGAATATGTAATAAATTATCTAAAAAGTCCATTAGATAATTAGATATTGGTAATAAAAGAGAACAGAGATACTGTCAGGTTTGGTCATATCTGCTTGGGGTGGAATTCCCTGAATTTTGTTGAAACATAGTAGTGACAGGAAGTCTAAGATAGTACGAGGGAGGCCATTGACTGATCTTTGAAGTTAGGAGAAATTTGACTGGGTGACCTATGAATAACAAATAAATGCCTAGGAACGGAGTAAAAGTGAATGAAAATATTTGAATGACTGTGTACTAGTTTAAAAATATTTAAACGATTGGCCAATGTACTGGATATTGGCAGAAGAAATCTTAGAGGGGACGCCATATCGTTTCACATTGTAAAGATGAGAGCAGGCAGTGTTATCAAAAATTAAATAGATAATCACAGCCTGGACATACCGCAGATCAAACTGTGCCAGTCATCTTTAGTGTGTATTTCCTTACGTAGTGTGGTAAGCTAGACATTTTTAATCTGTATTTTATATGAAAATTAAATGTGAAATGATAAATTATGTCTGTATATGTGTGGTTCAGTAGCAAACATGAGGCACAGCCTAGATATTGCTTCACCATGTAAAAGATTGTCAGAGAGGAGTATAACTGCATATATATATATATATTGGATTGCCATATAGTAACATAACACCTATCCTATTGTATGGAAGGGATTACAGTTGTAATTGCAGAGGCGTGTAACCATTAGGGAGAGGAATACTGGTGTATATTGTCACATGAAAAGCTAGCAGTTGGCCTAAAGCGCTGAACTTTAAGTTTGTTTGTACTGTCATGTACTTCAGTGTGGAATAATATTATATATTAGTTATGAAGAAGGAGGCACAACCTTCTCATTTCAGGGGCCGTGGTATAGATGGTGATATTGCATCGTCCGGTCTGAGGACTGCGTGATCCAGAAAGCTGGCAGCAGACTCCTTACACAAGATAGCGGCCATTGTCTATCATACTGTCAAACAGAGAAGCAAGCGAGCAGAGGATACAGGTTTCCTGCAACTGCATTATGAGATAAGCGCTTGTCAGCACGAAAAAGCTCAACCTTGAACAAAATAACCCCGAGTTGACTTTATTATAAAAACAAAAGGGACAGAAAATTTTAAAAAAGAAAACAGAATCTGTGAATCCTTCAATAATATTTCCACCAGTACAAACACATTGAGTCGTGATGACAAACAACAACCTAATACTAAAAGCCAGTATTACCTCATAATAATACATCACAACACTACACTCATATTACAATAATATTATATGTCTGGACCAAGATCTTTTGTATAAATTTTTGTACATAAACCTTGTGCTTACAGTTGATTGTGATTCCTGATTCACATTGTAGTAGGATCAGGATATCTCTATATTGAAAAAGCTAATACATTGTATAAAAGTTAAATATTGACTTACTTAAGATAAATCTTTAGAGTGTTAAGTGTTTGTGATGGTCATAGTGTTATAAATTGTTGTGGTTCTTAAATTAGGTGTTTATCTGTCTGTTGGTTGTTGTGAACTTACACTTCATCACTATCATAACCCCAGGCATTAAACGAAGTCATCATACAATTCAAGAATAAATCTGATTGAGGTCGAAATGTGGAAGCAAGCAAGGTTCTCTGTAACACACCAAACTTATTAGATACAGAGACCTTCACAGCTGATCTCATTCAGTATACTAAGTCCCCTATAACTATATTTATATAATCCCAACTCACCACAGGCGCCTGTGTTTATATTCAATGAGCATTCGTTTATCGTAAATTATGTCATATAAGAACCACACTAGGCTTCCCTACTAATCACTGTATATTAATTAGTATCTGTTCATGCTAAATACTTTTTGTGTATATTTTGCAGTTCCCTGGATCTGTTTTTAAAAACTCATGTTCTATATTAATGAGTGAATTTGATCCCAATGTGTATATATGAATCACACATTCTATGAATATTTTTGGGGTAGGTAGGTTTCTAATTTCTAAATTTTGCCAGGGCAGCGGCCTGATAGGCCTACTCTTTACGATCTCCAACTGCCGTGGGATTTTTAACGTGCGCAACCTGCACACGGGACCTCCTATTTTTTTCGCCCTTATCCGAGAAGGCTAGGTATCCGATCTCACTACCCAGTAGACCGGTTGGGGGAGGAGGGAATGACATCGTTAGGACCACTGGTTCTGAAAAAAAATGTCCATAAATTATATTCCCTCAACAGAAAGTACTTTCTGTGAAACCATTTTCTGATACATTTTATAAGTTGGAATAGATATTCCTATCCCTAACTTCTTATCTTCATTTTTGCAAAACATTGGCTACTCAGATCGATTACAGTTATTACGGAATCGAGTATCGGTCTTAGAATTTTCCAAGAATCAGGGGCGAACAACTGATGTGACCAGTGAATTTAGCGCTCATTTTAAGTGCTAATTAAACATCAACAATTAGTGCCCTAGATATATATCTAGGGCACTATTATCTAGGGCACTATCAACAATTTGAGATCGTGACAGATGACTGCTTGGATTTTGTAATTTTTTTTTAAAATAAAGTATCTCGTTCAACCCTTTTTGAGTTATAATTATGACATATGGTGTACTAATTAAAGAAATGAAAGTAAGATTTCCAATACCCAAATATAATACCTTCTTCCACCCACCACTCAGTCCAAATATAGTACCTTCTTCCACCCACCACTCAGTCCAAATATAGTACCTTCTTCCACCCACCACCCAGTCCAAATATAGCAAATCAAAACCAATTTTGTGTGAATGTTTTTGTGTGTGACCTCCCCTATCCAAGGTGCAAACAAACAAAAAACGTTAAAAAAAAAACTAACTAAAATGAAGTCTCTTATAACTACCCTGTTGTTAACAAGGTGATGAGGGGTGAGAAAGCCCGGGGATGTCCGAGATTACATCAAATCCACTATTATCAGCCATACACGCACCCCATCAGACTACGCCTTTTCCTCACACCAACATTGATCCTTACATATTAATTTTAGTTTTTATTAGATATTGTTTAACTAAGTGTGTATTTCTCTAGGTCTATTCTCAATACCTGTTCCACAGTTATGGATGAATTGCATGCCTGTAAATAATCTAATATTGGTTTGCTCTGTTGTTCACACTTCAAACATGTTAACAGGAAATGCTATATATTATTTATTTCTAGACACTGCACAGTAAGGATCTTCTATTTTAAATCAGCCCATTCCTAGTTGCAGTCTAAGAAGTTTCTTATTGCTGGGAATTGTTAGTTCTCTAGATACCTGACAAGAAAGATGGTTTGGCCATGTCTGCAGAATGGGAGAAGATCGGTTACCACGTCAAGCATGGGAAACAAAGAGCCAGGGATCCAGACCCCCAGGACGACCGAGAGTCCGCTGGGAGGACAACATTAGACAATCTTTGAAGGACCGAGGACTGGAATGGAACCAGGCCAGGAAGAAGACAGCTGATAGAATAGTCTGGCGCTCTCTCTTCCAAACCTCTACACCTCACGGTAGAAGGGGAACGACTAAGTAAGTAAGTAAGTAGATACCTGACACGGTCTAGTTGGAGTCTTGAACATTTTATATACATGTCTGCCCTTCAGACTTCCACCCCACTCTACTGTCCATTCCTCAATTGTTATTCTTTTAATTAAGCTTTTGATCTATGTTTTACTCATCGCCATATTTATTTGGTTTCTATTATTTCTACTTTTCCTAGCTTCTTTATCCGCCTTTTAATTTCTTTCTATGCCAACATGTGAAGCTATTAGAACAGAACATCCCCTGGAGCATAGGTATGTATTTGCTAGTTTTTTTTTTAATAATTAATGAAAATAAACAAAAATCCCGTTCAACCTCTGATGGGTTATAATTAGGATATACAGTAGAACTCCATTTATCCGAACCCCAATTATCCGAACATCCAATTATCCGAACACTTTTTCCAGAAAAAAAAAAAAAAAATCAGATGCCACAGTCATGTTAGACTAAAATTCTGAATCTTTTGATGCGGCAAACTTCAAATGTGTGCGAACAATTTGTAGAGAATGGGATGGGCTAATGGTCGGTCGCTTACGTACAGGAAGTCAGTTAGATCATAAAGTCAGTTAATATCTGGTTTACCAATCCAGTGTACGTTTGCGTTCTAGGTAGAACACTGGCTAAACAGACAGTTCATCTTAAAATAATTGTGTCTGCTACTACAGCAGAATAATTTTGGTGTACAAGTATTTCTCTGTGCGATATGGCATCTTCCAGTAGGCCTAAAGCATATAAAAGGAACCGCAATGTTTTGTCAATTGAAACGAAAACAGAAATTATCAAGAGACTAGGACAAGGTGAAACTGTGTCTTCACTTGCGAGGATTTTCAATGTTGGGAAAGCTACCGTCTCTGACATCAAAAGTAACAAGGATAAAATTATGAGTTTTGCATCGAAATTTGATAGTGAAAATGGGTGGAAGAAACGTAAAACCATGAGAAATGCGAAAGATGTGAAATTGGAAGAGGCTTTGTATATATGGTTTGTGCAAAGAAGAAGCAAAGGGAAACCTATCTCTGGTTCTCTGTTGTGTGAAAAGGCACTTCAGTTCAACAATCAACTTGACGGTCCTCCTGACTTTAAGGCTAGCCAGGGATGGTTAAGAAACTTTAAATCTCGTCATGGCATACGAGAATTGGAGATTCAAGGGGAATCTTTATCTAGCGATGCAACTGCCGCTAAAAATTTTAAAGAAACATTCTTGGCTTTTTTGGAAGAAGAAGGTTATTCACTCGATGATGTGTATAATGCCGATGAGACTGGCTTATACTGGAAATCATGGCCTCAAAAATCACTTGCATCTCAGCGCGAAGCAGCTGCCCCTGGGTTTAAAAAGTGCAAAGAGAGAGTAACAATTTTGGTAGCCGCGAATGCCAGTGGAAGTCATCGTTTACCGGTGCTAATGATCGGCAAAGCCAAAAAACCACGTTGTTTAAAGAATGTGACATGTCTCCCATTGTGTTACAAAGCCCAGAAGAGTGCTTGGATGAATAGTGAAATATTTCTTGATTGGTATACAAATCAGTTCATCCCAAATGTGAAGAGGTTGAGAGAACAAGAAAAGAAAACTGGAAAAGTAATTCTTCTACTGGACAATGCACCATCTCATCCAGAGACGGATACATTGAATGCAGTTGATGCAAATTTGAAAGTAATTTTTCTACCTCCCAATGTAACAGCACTGATTCAACCAATGGATCAGGGTGTTATAGCAAAGCTTAAAAAGATGTACAAGAAGGAAGTCCTGCGTCGTTTATTGTTGGCTGAAGATGAAGAAAGTGTGGTGGCGTTTTCCAAAAAGCTTAATCTCAAAGACTGCTGCTATATGTTAGCGATGCTTGGACCACCCTGTCACAAGATAATCTCAACAAGGCTTGGAGTAGATTGCTTGGGAAAAAAGGAGGAAATGAAACTACTGCAGTGGACACAAATGATGATTGTATAAATGAAGTTGTGGAACTGTTTCAAGCAATGCCCGGATTTTCGGACTGTGACAAAGATGATGCACACATGTGGCTAGAAGATGATAATGATTCTGGTTTTCAGTTTTTGAATGACGAAGAAATTTTGTCTTTTGTGCAAGAAGAAAACCAAATACATGTAGTGACCGATGATGAAGACTCCTCAGAAGTACATGATGTACTTGTAGATTATGAAGAAAAACCAAAACGTCGACCAAGTCCTGAAGAGGCCTTTATAGCACTAGAAACAGCGATGGCTTGGTACGAGCAAGAAGATGACAGCTGTCCTACACAGCTTCTGCTGTTGAAGAGAATGCGGGACTTAGCAGCCAAAAGGAGACTATCCAGTTTGGTGCAAAAGAGGATTCCTCATTATTTTAAATAGTGGGCTACATCTGTGCAAGTACATATATACGTAAGTTGCGCCTGGTTTTGAATCGTGTGTAATGTTATTTTGAAAACATTTCTCTTTCTTAACAAAAATAATTAATACAAGTAGTATATGCACTTCAGTGTAATAAAAGATTTTGGTGATACAGTGATCTAATACAGTGTGGGTATTATTATTACAGTACAAGTAAATATGTTTTATAGTGTATTTTCCTTGTGATGGTTAATTATTTTTAGAAATATGTGTACATGTACTCGATACATTATGTAATCCAATTATCCGAACATTTGATTATCCGAACGATGCTCGGTCCCATGGGGTTCGGATAAATGGAGTTCTACTGTATTTGTTTTCTTAAGTATTTCTGCTAGGTGGTAGTCTGTGTCTTATAACTACTGCATTCTGGTAAAGTTCTTATAGTATACCCTGAACAGCCAAAAGTGAGTCTGTCAGTACTGCCAATTTACGAGGAGGATTGTTAGTGAAGATTTCCAGAGCTTTCAGAATTGCGACCATCTCTGCTGTGAAAATAGATATATATTATCTGTTACACTATATCCTTTTGCCATATGGGAACATAAATTCCTATCCCTAATTTGTTACAATCTCCTTTAGATTCATCTGTGTACAACATAATACTGCCCTTTGTGACGAAATGTTTGTCCCTGCCCTTTTGTGTGATCTCTCACACACCCAGCCCTACGGCAGTATCATTTCTTCTTCTTCATTTTTGTCCCCCATCGCTTTTATTTGACACTTCATTTTTCCCTTTCATACATTTTACTCTTTATGCTGGACATAGAATGGGGAAAGTATCTAACACGCCACTCCCTATGGCAGTATTTGCTATATTACCATATATGGGAGACGTGACCGTTGCAGAATTTTTCCATGTCGGAAATATTTTGAAAGTACCACACCCGACCTGTTTCAATATGATTGGAGCGTTTATTTAACTCCATCACAAACGAAGGCATGGGAAGAGAGGGAAAAATAGGCTGACCATTTCGCAGTTTTATTTCACTGTGAATTTTACGCTCGCCAAGACAACATCAGACCTCGCCAGAGTGAGGACTAGATTCATAATTCCTTTTGTTAACCGGACCTGTTATTGGAGAACCAGATAAGACTTACAAAGCCCATGGAATCTCTACATTTTAATAAGGAACCCCGGGACTAGGAAACTGAAGAAACAAGGAGTCAGAGGGGGAATCTATGGTCAAAAAAAAGACATCCCAGACGCGTGTAAGAGACCTACTCGTCTCTTTTATTCATCTGAGCAACAAGTCTGTAGCCAAGATTGGCGTAAGTTGTGATTTACATTTCATATTTTATTACTAAAATGTGAACTAACATATATATGTATATATTACCCTGTAAATTTTAATGTGTGAAACTCGCTATTGGATGTCAAAGTCATTTGAGGCTGGCAACCTCAGCGTATAGAATGATTATTCATGAACCACCACTGCACGGGCTGGTGATTGCTTTATTGATAGTTTCGTAAAGAGAACTAAAAGCAAAAGTAGTTCTAGGTTTCCTATGGAGCAGAGAGGGAAAGATGAAAGAAATGATGTACATTCTAAGTATAATACTTACATTTGCAAAGCAGTGTTAATGTCCTTATAAACATATTCACTTCAAAATTAATGTAAGTTTTCAAGCTTTAAACCAGTGTAAATGCCTATGTGAAAATATTCATGTTAAAATTAATAGAGTTCCAAACTTTTCCATAAGTGTAAATATAAATGAAACATAAATGAATTTATATTGTGAACACTTTTCAAACAGTGGAGATGTAAATGTAAAACCTATTATATCTGTACGTTTAACCTTTTCATTTAGATGTAATGTAAAGCTAAAGCTATTCAGTTTACATGTAAAGGAAGTTTTATCCCGATGGATTAAAGTTAATTCTCATCGAGGGTAAATTCTGACATGGGATGGTAGAATAGAAGTGGGGGGCACATAACTATGTGTCGGAAAACGCCATACTCAGAAGAGCGTTTCGTTTCTATTGCTATTACCAGTTATTAGTGGTACCAGCAGACAGTACTATCTCTGGAACCAAGTGAAGGTAGACGTGGACTGACGTTATGCGAGACGCCATCACAAGAGGGTCTTAGAGACAGACGCAGAACCAGCTTGACCGTTACTCCTTGACTTTCTGGGAACGTGCGGCGCCTAAACTTTGAACAGAGACGAGCGCGAGCAGAATGAAAAGAACCTACCCATCAAGAGGAGGATTAGAATCATCATTGGCAGCTAAGTTAACCTATATGCTGCCACTCGAACATCTTATTAAAAACCATTCAAATGATGAAAACCTTTTCATAAATATTCAAATTATTTTCCAACTGTTAAAACCTAAAGTGATTATTAAATTTTGTTATTTGTAATGTTACAAATTTAACTTCGATTTAATCATTTTAAAGTTAATGCTTGTTTGTCTTAGTCAAATTACCACACACACTCTAAACAGAGTTATATTATAATAATAATTCCACTGATTAACTCAGTGGTGGGGGCTTAACGAGCTAGAATAAAGCATTGCTTAAATTCTTCATAAAAGGTGTCGACAGATTACAGAATTAACGTGCTCAGGAATAGCCAGCATTGTTTTCGCTTATCTGAATATCTTGTGAAGACTCCCATGTGATAGAAGCTTTAGTACTCTCCTATCTACATTTCTGTCAAGAGTAATCTTGTGTACGGATAGACTTCATTGAAGCCTATAATAGATACTCTTGAGTTTTGGCCACTGTTGGACCACTACTGCAAAGCAGGGGAGGCAATACCGTCACTCCCTTTGATATTTGTTTAATGTATTTCCTGGCTTTGTTTTTGATAGTAGCCATATAAGTTGTTTTATTAATTATACCTGCCAGGTGGTAGTCTGTATCTGGTTTCTTGAGTTCCCAGGGTGGTACCGCCGACCTGTATATACTACTGTTATTAATTGATGCATTTAGGGCATCCAAGTGTACTTGTTCCTCAATGCATTTCCAACCTGTCGGGTATCTACTGGTATTCATGAACCTGTTTTGAGCTGTTAATTGATACCTAGCAAATGCTGGAACAGCTGGATGTAATTTTGATCATGTAATTTAGTCTTAGTTCCTTTCTCTGAAGTTCCAAAGGGAGGACTCTTAATGCCACCTCCAGAGCACCCCTCGATGTTGATCTGATTGCACCTGCAATTGTACATATTGCTTGATGCTGAATTCTATTTAGCTTCATCTTGTGACTATGTTCTTCATAGTCATAGACTATGCTTCCATAATTTATTTTGCCTCTAATGAAAGATTTATGACTGCATGACTGCTTGGTGTTCATCTACACCGAGGACTGCATCTACCAGAAAAATGTCTTATTAGACGCAAACCTATTTATTTGAGATTATCAGTACATATTAGGAGAGTCTCACTAGGCCTTGACTTTCCCACCATACCATCACCAATCATTATATATTAATTTTTATTCTCGATTCGTGTTATATACCGTTCTACTATATTATGTAGTTCTCCAGGTCTGTCGATTCTCAGCACCTTTTCTACAGTTATGGGTGAACTGCATGTCTGTGAATAATCTTCTTCTTCTTCTTCCTCGTTCGCCCTGAAAAGAACGTTGGTTGCGTGTCGTGCTTAGATAGGTTTTAAAGTTATTTATGGTCCCGTCTGAGCAGAGGTGATAGTGGTAAATAGGTGAGAACAAAGGTGTAAGAAATAGATTTTCGTGAGGGAATAGTGTAAGAGGAAGATCTGTCTCTGGAATGAGTAGTTTCTCTTGTCCAGCCTATCTATACGACTATATATTTATTATAAATAGAACCTTTCTCTCCCTATATGAAATATAAGTTACACTAAACACACCCACACACACAATTATGTGACAACAGTACACACAAACGTGAAAAAACTATGGTTATTGGGTATGGGTCTGACGAACACACAAAGTAAGTTCTTTTTGTTGTTTATTATCATTATACTTTTACAACATCAAAACATAAAGCGAAATCAATAAATCATGTTTACAGACATAAGAAAATAACCGAATACGTGCCCTCCCCCTTGAGAAAAGATTCCAAAAAGAAGTTAATAACCCAAAGGTCAAGGATTAACACTAGGTTACAAAATAGACTGTGAAGAACAAGTTCCCACTAAACTACTACTCAGTAAAGTACCCAAGTTTAGCGAAATAAAAAAAAAAAAAGGAAGTTAGTACAATGATGGTAACAAAGGGAAATATTCACTCTCGCGCGCTCTCTCTCTCTGTCGTACTTGGCCACAAACAGTCTCGCTTACCCACTCGTGGTGTTGCTATCCCTTGAGAAAAATTACTATAGTTCCTGAACCTATACTGTCAGGTGGGTTGCCCAAATCTGACCCCAGTCCAGCCTATATGTCGAATAATAATTACAAGGTGGACGCCAAATTTGGTGGTTTAATTTTTCCTGGATGAAAGCAAGTTTCACCGCGAATAGTTACTGAAGCAAGACGTGAACTGGACGTTCACAGTTTCAAAAGGATAAAAATAATTCCAGTCTTACGAAGCATCTGGTTGCTAAGACAAATGTTACAGTATGTAAAAATTGTGATGATAAATCCTATCGGCTGGCTCTGGTGAGTGCCGATTCTGAAATAGTGTACCTCTTCTGGATACAAAATCCGCTTTGGATGCGACTATCAGAAGTCGGAATAATCTTTCATACCCCAGTGGGCTGATAAAATTTAATAAATAGTTCTGGTGTTTAGAGTACAGTTAACCTTTATGATAAAAATGTCAGTTAGTCTATGTGGCCGGTCCTGTTTGCAACCGAACATAAAGACGCGTAAGCCAAAGGAACACAACTTCAATCCAATCAGTAAAATGGAGGAAAAGTCAACATGGATCACCATGTACCAAACTATAGGCCAAATGAAGCCAATTAAAAAACCGCTGGTCGCTGTTGATCAGGTTGCCTAAGGATATGGGAACATTATAAAAAATTACTGCTAATTATATATATATATATATATATATATATATATATATATATATATATATATATATATATATATATATATATATATATATATATATATATATATACAGTAGAACCTCTATAAGTTGACCACCCAAGGGACTGTAGCAAACCGGTCAACATACGGAGGTGGTCAACATACAGAATTAGGCCTATTATTCTGATACTTTACTTCCTTGAACAGCTTGTATTGGAGAATACAGTATCATACGAAATCATACATAATCAGAACATCAAAACAAATCATCAACATCTGTTTTATCATGGTTTAATCATTCTTTCTGAAAAAAGGAATCAATCTTGGTCTGTGTCTTATTCTTATTACAAACATAAGTGGAGAAAGCACTCTCAACGCTGGCTATACCATTCAACATACCTAGGCATTTTTACACAACAAATGACTTCAACTGCATTATCAGATGCCTGACAGCCTCTTCTTTTGGAGTCTCTGCAATTTCTGTGTCATCGTCACTTGCTTCTTCAACTTCACCAGCTGCTTCATGCACTGTTATGCTTGTCTGTACTTCGGTCAATATCGCTTGGAAAATTCCTTCTGGGTCAGGTTCATTACAGGTTGCCACCTCATCATCCATTGCAACAAAACCTTCAAAATCTACTCCTTTGAATTCTGCCATTGGCGATGGGCTGTCCGATGGGGCTAAAACGTCATGCTCTTGGGTTGTGACAAATCCACATTTCTTGAAACACTTCTGTATCGTTTCTGGCTGAACTTTATTCCAAGCAGAACTGATCCAGAGAACAGCATCCAGAGCGTTAACTGATGCAGCGGATGAAGTAGCTTCCACAGGCGGACCACAGATCTGTGTTTTAGTAATGACCCACTGCAGGAGCTGGGCCCGGTAGTGCATTTTAAATGTTTTGATGATGCCTTGGTCAAGAAGTTGGGTTTTTGAGGTCGTGTTTGGAGGCAGAAATTTCAGTGTCACGTTTGTGAGATGTTGCACCTGTGGGTGGCCAGGACAGTTGTCTACTGTCAGTAGAATAGACCGTTTCTTCTTCTTCATTTCTCGGTCGATGCCCCTTACTCACTCCTCAAATAAGGCGCCAGTCATCCATGCGGATTTGTTTGATCTCCAAGTGACGGGGAGGTCTTCGGGCTTCAGGTTCTTGAATGCGCGTGGCTTTGCCGATTTACCAATCACCAAGGGCTTTAGTTTCTCTCCGGTTGAGCTAGCGCAAAGCATACTGTGAAACGTTCTTTGGAAAGTTTTCCTCTCTTACATTTGTCACCCTTCATGGCGAGGTTCCTGTCAGGCATCGCCTTGAAAAAGAGTCCCCACTCGTCAGCATTAAAGATGTCGTCTTTGAAGCCTCTGGCGAAGTAAGGAAACTTTTTGATGAACTCTTCCACAGGTTCTACTGGAACTTCTTTGGATTCACCACACAACACTTTCTGGGAGATCGCGTGTCGCAGTTTAAATTTCTCGAGCCAACTACTTGATGCTTGGAAATCTTCTACCACCCTGAATTCCCTTGCGAATTTTTTAGCAACTTCTTGAATCATCGGCCTGGAGATTCGGGCGTTAACTGCCCTCATTTGTTTGAACCAGTTTAATGTGGCTTCATTGACTTCATCTAGGGGAGTTTTCCTCCTTTTCCGCTGTAGATCTCCGCTTTCCTTACCACATCTCTCCATGTACTCATGTTTACGTTTTTGGATGTTGCTAACTGTGGTCTTGCTAACCCCAAAATGTTCTGCCGTCTTTTTTTGGCTGCTCCTTTCCAGAAAATGTAGAAGATCAACCTTTTCCTTCATTGTCAACTCCTTGAGTTCTTTCCTTTGGACCATCAAAAAGGTTAGGTTAATTTTGTCAACGATAAAGTGTATAAAACACAGTCTGAGAGAGAACTTACAGTTTAGTAGTTGAATTACTATCAACCGGGAGGGAAGTCATAGCAAGAATGAAGATTTTGCTTAGAAGTTGGTCTTTTTATACTGCATGTTTGTGAAAAAATCAAAGAGGTTAGGTTAATTTTCATTGTCGGCAAGCATCATTCGAAAAGCGGTCAGAAAGCCTGTGCCGACAAAATTCAAAGACACTGATTTTTTTTAAAAACTGGTCAAGTAATAGAGGGTAAATTACTATTGTGTGTCATAGTCCAAGTGGTCAAGATACAACTTACAGAGGTGGTCAACTTATAGAGGTCGTCTTCCATTGAGTACATGTGGTGCGTGTCCGGTCTATGAAAATGTGGTCAATGTAGGGAGGTGGTCAATGTAGGGAGGTGGTCAACTATGGAGGTTCTACTGTATATATATATATATTAAAGTTAAAAGATGCAAGTTATGTCTAGCCTATTCCTATCCGGTCAGGTTTTGCTAGCGTGGCGTCTCTAGGTCAAGTGAGGGTATGTGCCTTCCCCCGCTCCTTCTGCGTGCGCTAACAATCAGCATACAATGTCAGTTATTATTTAATTTATCCCTGCGCACACTTTAACAAATATCGTCTATCATTAATAACTGTTAGATTGTCGGCGTCTGTTTGTCAAGTCGCAGGATATTTAAACAAAGTCACTTTCTACATTACACACAATGAAATAAACGTGAATTCTATTCCGTCAATTATCAGTCGCCTATTGTATTTTCAGTCAGCTAACCGTATCTCCTTATGTGAGGACGTTGGTGGTAAAATTACACTGACAAACAACATTTTTCTTTCTTATATAAGAATAAGTGTTCTTAGGTCAGTTTCTTGCGCTGATTTCAAATTTGAAATCCGTTTATCTCTATCACATCAGGTTTTTAAGATATTTGTGAATACATATATTTTTGGGAAACCGTTATTTGCTCCGTTTCATTTTTACTATATAACTTATTAAAAATTAATAAAATGCAAAATAATTCCACTTTTTATACTGCTAAAAGATGCATGACATATGTTACGCTATTTTTCCAATAGTTACTGTATTTTGAAATAATTCTGAGCGAAATATGGCTTCTAGAAGTTGTAGAAATTCGGCTGATCTGTTCTGTTACGTGTGCGGATATTTTACCGATCGTGTTCACCAGAAAAACTTTACACCATTACTAAAGAAAGCATATGAACTTTATTTCGATTCGAAAGTTGATGATGCAAATAAATCTTTGAAGCCAAATGCAGTTTGTTCGACTTTGTGCAAATACATTGGCAGGTTGGTTACGAAAATCGCCGAAGCATAAGTCGATGCCTTTTGGAGTGCCAGTAATATGGCATGAACAAGACAAATCACGCTACTGATTGTTACTTCTGCTTGACAAATATCCATGGTTTCACTTTTAAAACTAGAAAGTCTGTGGTTTATCCAAATATTGAATCGGTTTCGAAACCAGTGCCTCGTGATCCAATCACGTGTCCGATCCCAGTTCCACCAGAACAATATCCGTTGGACGTGAATGAACCATCAGAAAGTGATAGTTTACCTGCTTTAGAAACTAATTCTGATTCGGATTATATACCGGTGAATGATGGTGTTCACTTAATTAACCTTTCAGATCTAATACGTGATCTCGCTCTTACCAAAGGACAAGCGGAATTACTCGGTTCGCGACTCAAAGAATGGAATCTTTTAGCGCCCAATACTTCGATATCTAAATTTCGTCATAGACACAGAGAACTTATTCAATACTTTGAGATGGATGATGACATTTGCTATTGCAAAAATGTAAACGGTCTAATGGTGCACCTCGGTCACGAGCACATAATCAATGAATGGCGACTTTTCATCGACTCTTCCAAGACTAGTCTAAAAGCCGTGTTATTGCATAACGGAAATTTATTTTCATCAATTCCAGTCGCCTACTCTGTTCATATGAAAGAAACTTATGACAATATGGCCATACTTTTGGCAAAAATAAAGTACAATGACTACCAATGGCGGATTTGTGGAGACCTAAAGGTCATTGCAATTCTCACGGGCATACAGACTGGGTATACTAAATTTTGTTGCTTCCTATGTGAATGGGACAGCCGCAACAGACAGGAACATTATGCAAGAAAGGTGTGGCCTATCAGGGATCGTATGCAGCTCGGGCATAAAAATGTAATACACGAGCCATTAGTTAACAAAGACAGCACCATTTTACCACCGTTACATATAAAGTTGGGGCTCATGAAGAATTTCGTAAAAGCGTTAGATAAAATGAGCAAAGCTTTCACCTATCTTCGAGAAAAGTTTCCGCAAGTTAGCGATGCAAAGATAAAGGAAGGTATCTTTGTAGGACCTCAGATTAGGAAAGTTATTGCAGACAAACAATTCGAGAACTTGTTACATGGTAGTGAACTTCGCGCATGGATGGCATTCAAATCGATCGTCGATAACTTTCTGGGAAATCACAAATCTGTCGACTATGTGCATATTGTTAAGCAGTGCATAGATGCATACAGAATTATGGGCTGTAACATGTCCCTCAAAATCCATTTGCTCGATTCGCATCTTGACTTTTTCCCTGACAACCTTGGTGAAGTCAGCGATGAACATGGAGAACGATTCCATCAAGATATCGCCGTAATGGAGTCACGTTATCAAGGACGGTGGAGTGTGACCATGCTTGCCGATTATTGTTGGATGTTTCATCGCGATGTACCACATGCCATTCACCGACGAAAGTCGACTGCAAAGAAATTCAAGCCTACATAACTGTTATACTTCTTGTACGAATGATGTTATAATACTGTATGCGTTGTTAAAAAACTTCAATTGCGTATTTCTCGAGATCCCGACCTGATAGAGAAAAACGGTTTGCAGATTTGAAAACAGCGCATTAAAATCGACCAGAAAAACATAGAAATGTTAGAGAAAGAAAAAAAAATGTTTTTTTGTTAGCCAGTGTTATCATTACACTGAACAACTGATACAAAAATTGCTACGCGTTATTGATTTCGCTAGTCTACACCTAGAAAATCACAGTGAATTTAAGGTGAAAAACCTTTAACATTTGAATTCGCTTAAGCACAAATTTATATTACAAGAAACCCAGAAAGGAACACCACGAACTTATTAACACATCTATTCCCGATGGTTCTGGGTAACGTGTTTAGACTCTCCGAAAAATTTTCATCCCACCACCTTCAACCAAACAAACAAATCTTCCAAGCACCACACACACACACAAAAGTGCGCACACACACAGAAATACATTGGTAAAGGTAGTCCCATGACATATACTGCTGCAGGGGAGTGAGGGTAAGGGACTTCACTATATTAGGTCCCTCTCTCACACACACTTGAACATAAAGACATGGTATAATAAACACAGGTCACTGATGGAGAATTAGACCCAACACACTTGAACATAAAGACATGGTATAATAACAAACACAAGTCACTGATAGAGAATTAGACCCAACACACTTGAACATAAAGACAAAGTATAATAACAAACACAGGTCACTGATAGAGAATTAGACCCAACACACATGAACATAAAGACATGTATAATAATAAACAGATCCCTGGTAGAGAACTAGACCCAACACACTTGAACGTAAGGACATGGTATAATAACAAACACAGGTCACTGATAGAGAATTAAACCCAACACCAGTGGCGGCTTTCTTTAATGAGCTGTTGAGCTGCAGCACCCCCTGTAAAAAAAAGGACTGCATACTGTCTCTACTACATTATAATACATAATCCGGACAGACCAAAAAAATACAAACAATTGAGGTTACACCGGAAGGGTTAAATACAAAACAAACAAAAAAAATTATCCAACACCTTATGTGGAAGTGAGCCGCGGTAGCATAGTGGTTAGTGCACTGGCTTCCTAGCGCAGTGGTCTATGGTTCGATCCCCAGATGAGGCGGAAAAATTTTTAGGCCACAAACGGCTCCTGGGTCGACCCAGCCCCAAATGGGTACCAGAGCTACTCTGGGAAGGTTAAGGCGGCCGGCGTGATGCCGACCACATCACCCCTCGTGTGCCGACGGTCAAGATAATATGGGCCTAACACCATATTCCCAATATGCCTCAATGGGCGTGTAACGGGTTCCTTTACCTTTACCTTTACCTTATGTGGAAGTGCTGCAAACGATAACAGTTCAAGTGACCTTGACCTCGTATAAGCTAATGCTTGTTATACACACAGCAAGAGGCCAGCTGCGATTGTGTTGAATTTATTTAACTAGTGCTGCAACGGAACACAGTTCAAGTGCAATGAACTCTAATTAAAGGGAAGTTACAATGAAAATTTTAAACACGAGAAATAGCAGCATACGTGTCTGTGTAACCTGGTTTGAGACTCGGGAAGCTGCTTCGACTGACAAGGATTACTCCTAGTTGCAGTTAACTTTTAAAATAACTTTTCAGAACTTCTTGACAGATTTTAGATGAGATAAGACACTAATCATTTGTGTCTGGGTTGATATTTTACATGGTGGTCACAATTTGTGAGTGTTATGTATAATATTTTAAATGAACCAACAGTGCAGCACCCCCAATGACAACCCCCTGGAACCGCCACTGCCCAACACACTTGAACATAAAGGCATGGTATAATAACAAACACAGGTTACTGATAAAGAATAAGACCCAACACACCTGAACATAAAGACATGGTATAATAACAAACATAGGTCACTGATAGAGAATTAGACCCAACACACTTGCACATAAAAGCATGTATAATAACAAACAGATCCCTGGTACCAGTGGTAGAGAATTAGACCCAACACACTTGAACATAAGGACATGGTATTAACAAACACAGGTTACTGATAGAGAATTAGACCCAACAATAATAATAATAATAATAATAATAAGTTAGACCCAACACACTTGAACATAAAGACATGGTATAATAAACACAAATCACTGGTAAAACACAAAAACAACATGGAAATAAACAATGACAGAGGAATCCAAAAGCACCTAGGTCCTCATGGGTGGAGCTGAAGAAGACAGTCTAAAATTAAAATTAGTGAAAAGCAAATCTTATAACTTTGTGCTTCACAGGGAAGAAAAGAATTGATGATAAAGTTGATGATAATTTCAAGTGTTTGGAAGTCTGCTTGTGTGAATAATATTTTCAAAAACTGTCAAACTTTGTCTTGGAAGGTTGGGCTGCTGGATATAATCATTATCTTTTCCCCTTTGACTCTGAGGAACATAGACTTTCATAAATTCATACTAAATCCTATTGTCTTGTGCAGAGAATTGAACCCACTCCGCCTTGGTTGCAGCTTTCAAATGCATTTTTTTTTCTGCCAGCTGGGGCAATTGTAAAAGTAACTCCTATGTTGAAAACAAATTACTGTCCCGAGTTCCATTGCCCATTGCGTTTGTTTCATAGCCAGCACGATGCCTTTCCATAATTTCGCTGAGCCTCATAAGTGCCCTTGTTCTTGACTGTCCCCTCAACCCCCACAGTTTCAGTAGATCATAGACTGAGGCCGCCATGAGACTTAAAGGATACTTAAGATAGGCCTAATCTTTACGATTTCCAACTGCCATGGGATTTTTAACGCGCACAACTTGCACACAGGACCTCATATTTATTCGGCCTTATCTAAGAAACCTATGCTTCCGATCTCACTACCCAGGAGACCGGGAACGGGGGGGGGGGGGGGGGGGGGGGGAATATGACATCATTAGGACCACTGGTTCTGAAAAATATTTTTTCATAAATTATTTTTCCGCAACCGGTAGCTCTAGAACTCGAGGTGGACTCTATACTTCTTAGCCACTCCAAACCCCAAGAGGTGCATATGTAGTATCACCACATTTTATTGGTCAAAGAAAAGTTTAAACTTTGAAGATATACAGCAGCATGTAGCTAAAGACAGCAGATTAATGTGGTATATCAGAAAACAAGAAAGAAAAGAACTATTTACATTTACAATATTCTATAACAAGTGCTCCAACAGCCTGAAGATGTAGGAAATATAGAAGACCACTGGCAACAGGTTAAAAAAAATATTGCATGAGACATGTAAACAAGTTCTAGGAAAAAGGGAACACCAGGACATAGCAGCTGCAAGGATCCAGTACCATAATTCCCGCCAAAAGGTACTTCGGTTTGTCATACTTTGCACACCGTCATTTGCGCACTTTTTCCTATTTTCGAGAGAGTGCATTAACTTTTGACCGCAGCTAAGGGGGTGCAACTGGTTGAAAGTTAGACAATAACATTGTATTGTTTCCCCTTATATGTACTCTCCCAAAAATAGAAAAGGTGTGCATTAAATCAACAGACAATCTAGATACTCTTCTTTCCAGTTTCATTCGGGAAACAGATTTAACTCAGCATTTTTCTTAAAAATAATCTTAAAATGTAAGTTTCTGATTATTTTTTGAAGACAAAATTTTAATTTAAAGTATTGCACACTTATTATTATGGATCAAAATGATAAGATGGCTAAAAGGAAGAGACAATCGCGTCATTCACAGCGAGCAAACAGTTTGATTATGGAAAGAAGTCAACAACTTGAACTGGAGACAGGAAGGTGCGGAGATGCAGAATAAATCAACAGACAATCAAGATACTCTTCTGTCCAGTTTCATTCAGGAAACAGATTTAACTATCATTTTTCTTAAAAATGTAAGTTTTTTTATTGTTTCTTCAAGACAAAATTTTATCTTAAAGTATTGCAAACTTATTATTATGGATCAAAATGATAAGATGGCTAAAAAGGAAGAGACAATCGTGTCATTCACAGCGAGCAAGCGAGACTATAGAAGAAGCAGCAATGTAATATGTGTAAGAGAAAATACACACTATAATTAAAATCCTGCCAATTTTGGCGGGTTGTTGCTAGTAACAACGTAACTATCAATAAAGAGGTGACAAGTGGACTTAAAACAAAGCAAAACCAGAAGTTGAATAGTCAAGGCTCATTAAATGCACTTAGAAGTGAACAAAGAATTAAGAAGAAGTATCAGAAAAGGCAAGAGGAAATACACTGATAAGGTAGCAAAGAGGTAGAAGAAGCTGCAGCCAAAGGAAATAATTTCCCTACTGTGGTACATTGACCGGATATCCTGCTTCTCTGTGTGTGCTGGTATTTCTTCTCTCTCCTAGACTTTACCAAGTAATATATATATATATATATATATATATATATATATATATATATATATATATATATATATATATATATATATATATATATATATAGTCACAGTAGAGATATTCGCTGAAATATTTAGTTGGTTACGCGGTAGAGTGGCAACAGCGTTGAATGGAAAACCGGTTTGGTAGGTTGGGGCCAGAATGGAAGAGGATGTAGAATTTTCGGCGCGATGAAGTCTAGGAGATGTCAGCAGTCCTGTACGGACGCTTGTTCCCTTTGTCAGCAGTTTTGCTGGGATTACATGAATGCCATTCTTGTTCATTGCGTGCCGATTGTTTCAGGTGTTCAGGATTATTGATAGATTACTAGAATGGTGATGTGATTTCTAGTGGTTCTTTCCTGGATATTATTTACGGTAGAATCTTGCAATTATGTATTGCCTTGTTTCAGTATTGGACTTCGCCTGTGAGCGATAATCATTGTGTAGTCGCTGGTTAGATTATGTCGGTGACTGTTTTGCTATTATGTTGAGCTGGTGATTTTGGCAAGTAGTTTGGCATTTTCATTACATTGTGTAGTGCCGTTGCGCGACAAGACCAAAGTGGCATGGGTGACTTTTGCGAATAGTTGGGGTGCACGTAAGGCAGTTAGGCAGAAGCATATGTCCTTGTTTCAGAACCATCTGCTGATGGTTCAGCAATAGCTAGGTTAGGTTTCGGGTTCATGTTCAGTAAGATGTTTTCGTTGACGCGAGCCGAACCTTAGAGTCTGACCTACGCCCCCAGTTCTATTCTGATAGGAATATCTGAGGAGTTTGTAAATTTGTAAACATTTTGAGATTCCTTGCAATCCATGTTTATGCTATATTATGTCATGCTGTATAATGTTATAGTCTGTGGGACAGTTATAGTCTGTGGGACAGTTATAGTCTGTGGGGCAGTTATAGTCTGTGGGACAGTTATAGTCTGTGGGACAGTTATAGTCTGTGGGACAGTTATAGTCTGTGGGACAGGTATAGTCTGTGGGACAGTTGTAGTCTGTGGGACAGGTACCGTACATCTGAAGAGAGTACTTATTAGAATCTATGTAAGAAATGTATTATGACTATTAGAATTGGTATTTCATGATGATGTATTATGGTATACAATGTATATATTATGCTGCCATAAAGGCAATATCTATGAAGTGGTACTCAATGTGTAGATGTATCATGTTATCTTATACCTAGGTTATATTGTGGGAAATGATTCCTGATACGATGACATGATGTTTGATTGGTGACAATACTGCCAGTACGGTACCTGGTGTGGATTTGTACATGTTCCCTTGTATTTAGTCTAGAGAGTGAGAAGGCATGTATGACAATAGTATTGGACAACTCTGGCATTCTTTATCTACATGAGCAGGTGCTATCTCTGCATTTTGTTTGCCCTTACTCCAGACGGGGTTGGGCGTGTCTCCTCCGGTGGAAGAAAACTTCATTTTCTTTCTTAGGTGGGGGTGGATGTCACAGTAGAGATATTCGCTGAAATATTTAGTTGGCTATGCGGTAGAGTGGCAACAGCATTGAATGGAAAACCGGTTTGGTAGGTTGGGGCCAGAACGGAAGAGGATGTAGAATTTTTGGCGCGATGAAGTCTAGGAGATGTCAACGGTCCTGTACGGACGCTTGTTCCCTTTGTCAGCAGTTTTGCTGGGATTACATGAATGCCATTCTTGTTCATTGCTTGCCAATTGTTTCAGGTGTTCAGGATTATTGATAGATTACTAGAATGGTGATGTGATTTCTAGTGGTTCTTTCCTGGATATTATTTACGGTAGAATCTTGCAATTATGTATTGCCTTGTTTAAGTATTGGACTTCGCCTGTGAGTGATAATCATTGTGTAGTCGCTGGTTAGATTATGTCGGTGACTGTTTTGCTATTATGTTGAGCTGATGATTTTGGCAAGTAGTTTGGCATTTTCATTACATTGTGTATTGCATTTCATGTGTATTGCTAGCCGTGTGCGGCTCATATGTGTGCACAGTACTTATTAAAGGGGTATTACCTGATTTAGGTGTTATTGGATTATTCATGTCAGCTACTGTGTACTGTGGTCGTACCTGTGAGACAGCGAGCGAAGTGTCTAGTGTGAGTGTGCCTTAAATCCATAGTACCAGTAGGGGGTTTGTTCACACAGCACAGGTAGCCTGGTGTGTTCTCTGTGTGTGCTGTGTAGCATTATATAGATATCCTATTCTGACATATGTGTATATATATATATATATATATATATATATATATATATATATATATATATATATATATATATATATATATATATATATATAGATATATATATATACACATACATACATATGTATATATATATATGTATATATATATGTATATATATATATATATATATATATATATATATATATATATATATATATATATATATATATATATATATATATATATATATATATACCGTATGTATAGAGTTGTCTATGTTTGCTATGATGACCTCTGCTTGACTGCCATCTGCGCCCACTGATTTCTTATCTCTTAAAAATTCTATGGCTTTCTTTACTTCTTTCTTATTTTAGTTTTCATATTTAACTTGTAACTCCTTTTCTACTGCTGCCTAAAGAATCTTATATAGTTGGTATCTTGCTTTGCTCTGTTGCTAAGCAATTTTCCATTCTTGTTCTCAATATGGCCATTAGATTGCTTGCGTTCCCTGTTTGTTTCTTTGCGCTGTTGGGTAAGTCACAGGGGTGGTAAGGGAAAATGATGAGGGTGACAAAATGTACCCCTGAACATTAATGAAGCCTGTAAAGTCTTATATCAGTTTATAAAGTTTTTGGTTTTTCTGGGTACACTGAAATTTCAGAAGCAAAAGTTTCTGCCTTGTTTCTCAAGTATGCGATTATTTCTTAGTCCCATGCCTGCCAATAAAAAATGTAAGGTGTAGACAGAAGCCTTAGACAGATTGCCAATTGTATGAGAGGAATAGATGTTGTTATGTGAGAGTGATGAGAGAAGCCCTTGACATACCACCAACTTTATGGGGGAATTATATGTTATTATATGTGAGTGATGAGAGAAGCCCGAGTGCATTTTTCTCAGAGAATTATATGTTATTATATGAGAGAGATGCCTCAGACAGACCACCAACTTTATGAGATAAACGGACGTGGTTATGTGCAAGAAACCTGAGACAGACCACCAACTTTATGAGATAAACGGATGTGGTTATGTGCAAGAAGCCTGAGACAGACCACCAACTTTATGAGATAAACGGATGTGGTTATGTGCAAGTAACCTGATACAGACCACCAACTTTATGAGATAAACAGATGTGGTTATGTGCAACAAACCTGAGACAGACCACCAACTTTATCAGATAAATAGATACAGTTGTGTAATATTGATTAGTGAAGCCTTGTGTAGTAAAATCTGCGAGAATAATTACTCATTTCGGTAGATTTTAGTCATAAAATAACAATCAATAAAACCAGCCCTATTGTGTCTGACGGGATTGCTCTCACCCGCCAGCCACGCTGCCTTTTGTGCAGTGCGAAAGCCTATAGCATATATAAAATCTAACAACGCGTTTCAGTTTCGGTTTCGCCAACGTACTAAAAATGTTTAAACATGTTATAAGATCTGCTGCATACACGGCAGCCTAGCCCGATAAAATTAACTAATTGGCGGAAGAGTGCCGCAAATACTGTCTGAATTAACGTAATATTTTGACTTTAACGGGTTAATCAGTAGTAATTCTTACAAATTTGGTAGTGTAACACGATGAAATACAAATCATAAAAGCCAAATAGTTAACCCGCCACGCCTAACCCCGGTTTGCCTGCCACATTCTGCCATGCGTATATACACGCGGCGGCAAACGCCAGCAGAGGCAAACACACAGACAGTTTATTTCCCCACTCGCTGTAGAGTTACTGACGTCACTAAAACAAGTAGTATTTGAACCATACAGGCTAGCGAGAGATGAAAAGGTGGGAAAGATGGCGGTCTTGTGTAAAATTTTATTTGACGAACGGACAGTGACAAAATTGAAAATCTAAAACTAATATGAAACTGAACATAAAACTTATATGGTAAGATAGCTGAGAATCCCCTGAGCAAGAATGTGTTTTAACTAATATGATAACCCCAGTATTAGTGAAGTTATGGAGAAAATATAAAATGTCCACAGACGGTCGACCAGACAGACAGTCATCCCTACTTGATTTTTTCATAACGTTAGGGGGACGATAGCGTATAAAGAGGCATTGAGGTAAAAATTCAAATTCGCTTGAGTACAGAGGGTATAGGGTGAGAAGGGGGTGATAGGGAAATTGGTTATCAAAAACTTAACATCTTTTTTTGTAATGGCAACTAACGCAGACTAGCCAATTGAATAGCAGATGCAGAGTAGTTTGGAATTGTTTTGTTTTTTTCAAAACTGCATTTTGAATTCTGGTAGTCGCCAGCTTCTGATTGGCCCGTACTATCTAATATTAGAAAAAGGTTTTCATTATTCATTGCCAGTTGACAAAAAGTTTTCATTTAAACATTTACGCTGAGAACAGCTGTGTTAAATTTAAAATTAAAAATAAAGCTTTCACAGACTGAGCATAGTGCAGGGGGAAACTGAGGCCACTTCTTTGCAAGTCAGCGTTATTTGTTTATATTTCTTGAAATTTGTGGTAAGAATGATTTATGAATTACTATGTTTAATTCCACTGCAAAAGTAGATACTGTTATTGAGGAAAAATGAAGGACATGTCGGGAGCAGACATTGTTGAGTCCTCATCTTGAAATGTATTTAATTGATGTATGTGTCATGATTATGTTGTTCTATTATTGAAGTATAATATTAGTAAGCCTCTGTGTTCCATGAACACTGTTTACATGCCTGAAGCATTTATAATATAAAAAGAAAAGAGAAAATCATACCAAAGGAAATGTGGTTACCCCACATTATTTTATTGAGGAAAAAGATGTAAATGTACAGTGGCGTATTTGCCATAGGGACCTGAGGTGTGGTCACAGCAAGGTGGGAGTCATATAAAGTTAGGTGCGTGTGCACCTGTAATGCACGCGAGGCTGACCCCATATCCTTGTAAGGACATAGTGAATAATCTCAGTGATTAGATATAAAGCCAGGATGTCCTTTTGTTGCAGCGGTTTTGTTCCCTGTTACCAGCTGGTGACAGGAAACCTGCTGAGAGTGAATACAGCCATCAAGTCTCCGTCCAGTCGTTTCTATTGTCAAAAGAGAACGGGAGGAGCTTGAATGTTTTAACGAGTCTGCAAATTCATAAAAACTTTTCCTACTCAAAGAACCCCAGGTGATGTGCAATACTTCTTATCTTCTCTTCTTCCGTCCTTAGCCACCAACCGTCAAAGCAGTCAGTGGCCATTACGCCTAGTGGCGTCTTAGGGCAACAGCAGACAGGTTTTCTCTGCCGTTGTTTCCCATCACGCCTAGTGCAATACATCTGGGTATATCTGACACTTTTTCAAAATTATAATTCACTGAGTTTCCCAATCATATTCAGGGATTTCAAGGGGCGTGATGAAACAACAGCCCCTCATACACAGTGACTCTCCCTTTAGAGGAATAAAGTATTAGTTGAGAACATTACTACATAAATCATATATAGTGACTTTATTTGTGTGGACAAAGAGTCCAGTTGTTTTGTTACTCTTTTCTGTAAACTATCTTGTCCTTATTTTAAAGACCTGTCCAAAAGATATGACTGGACAGGCATATTAAAATTGTACAAAAGAAAACGTCCATTTTAAAGGAAAACTTAACAGCGGTTTTATTCACTTCCTCATAGAGAATTAAAGTGTTTGTGTGTTATGTATCATCATTTCATTTCTCCCCTAGACATTAGGTACATCATACACCATACACTAGAGCCAACAGAGAGACCGTGTGAGATCTAGGGAGGTAGCGTTAGGTTCACTGTACACAATTCATCATCATCATTTATAGAATCAGGGACCTACATGTGCTTAACCTCGCACGGTTATTGCATACACTGATTTCATTCTTGTTAGGATACCATCATAACCTCCCCAGCAAAAATCTTATTTGCTACATAAATTGGGGTCTCGCTCCTGGGATTTGAACTTTTTATATAAATTGATGGGCTTGTCTGGGTCTTAGCACAGTCTAATTTTCCCAGGGAATCCCCATATAAAATATTTGCCCAAGATTTTGGGAAGTGAAGAAAGTGTCAGAAACCCAGATTTAATAAAATAAATTTAAAATTAGTTATATTTAGAAACTTAGTACATTTTTCAGGATGGCAGATCTGGCCAAGTTTAGCTCTGCGGCTGTGCAGGCTGCAAAAGACATGAATATGGAGGGACAAATTTTAATTGACTATGTCACCTCAGAATGTGACAAATTTATTACTAGGGAAGAACATAGGTTAGCTGAGGAAAGGAAAATGCAATTAGAGGATGTTAGGGAGACTAAGAAATTAGAGGCTGATAGAGAGGCTGAGATAAAGAGGCTGCAGTTGGAGGAGAAGAAACTCGAGGCTGAGAAGGAGGAAAAACGTCTACAGAGGGAGGCGGAACGAGAGAAAGAAGAAAGGAAATTGGAGGCGGAACGAGAGAAAGAAGAAAAGAGATTCGAGGCGGAAAGGGAAGATAAACGGTTACAGAGGGAACATGAGTTACGACTAAGGGAGTTAGAGCTACAAGGCCATGCTCCTGAAAATGGAACTAGCCCATCCATTTGCAGATATGAGAGTGCTATCTTAACCGGCCAGGCCAACAAAAATGTGGTATAGGTTGTGAAGAGTTGGAATTCTTGGGGACATACTTTGCATCAAGTGGTTTGCAGACTCCTGTCCCAAGAATTTGAAAAAAAAAGCTTCGGGACCACAAACAAAGAAAGTCGTGCGATTTTCGTGTCGGTGTGTGGTTTTATACCAAAAGTAACATTCAAAATTGTTTTAACTCTATATGTGCTCCGCTGAAGATTTAACTAGTATATGTGATTAAATTGGTCTGCTCAGTGCTTGTTTACCAAGAGTTGAAGGGACTACAAAGCAGGCCACAATTGCCTGGACTTAACTCAAGAAATTTATCGTGTGAAGTGTTGCAAGCTGTGCTACATTGTTTGCAAAAGGGGGTCTTGTGAATTGATAATCACATTTATGCTAGCCGCAAGTTGAAACAAGCGGAAAAAAATGTGAAAAGGGAAAATGTCATCGGATAAAAAAATTTCAGATTTATTTTATATGCAGGTTTTTGTGGTCCACGGATTTTTCGTGTTCCTGTTCACAAGCCAAGCATGAAAATTCCATGATTTATTGAGATGGTCTTGTATTACTGCAACCCATACTCATTTCCGGATAGACTATATTCGGGGGACCGAACCGACGAACTAAAGGACATCCATGTGATCAGAGAAAACGCGTAATAACTTTTGAGCTAAGTTATCGCGCAGATAATAAACCTGGGATATGTTTTAAGATTATAAAAATCTTGCCAGAAGATTTACTCATTTCGGTAGATTTTAGTTATAATAAACAATCAATAAAAACCTGCCCTATTGTGTGCTGACGGATGTCTCACCCGGCCCTTCGCTTGCCTTTTGTGAATTATTAGCTAATAAAAGCTCGGTTTCAGTTCTTACTAAAAAACTGTTTAAAAACATCGTTATCATGATCTTGCTGCATACACGGCAGCCTGGATTACAATTATACTTAATGGCGGGAAGAGTGCTTACTGTCTGAATTAACGTAATATTTTGACTTTTAACGGGTTAAATCTGTAGTAATTCTTCACAGTTTGTCACCACGATGGAAATTACCCAAATCCCAAATAGTTTTTCCCGCCACGCCTAAACCCCGGTTTGCCTGCCACATTCTGGCCCATGCGTATATATTTTTATACTCGCCTGTTAGAAGTTACTGAAAAACAAGTAGTATTTGAAACCATAACTAGGCTAGCGAGAGATGAATAAGGGTGATGGCGGTCTTGTTGTAAAATTTTATTTTGACGAAACGGAACAGTGACAAAATTGAAAATCTAAAAACTAATATGAATGTATAAACTTATCCTGAGAATCCTCGAGCAAGAATGTGTTTTTAAACTAATTTTGTAACCATAGTATTAGTGAAAGTTATGTAAAATGACCAGACAGACTGTCACTACTTGTTTTTTTTCATAAAAGTTAGGGGGGACGATTGCGTTTTTGAGGTTAAAAATTCTATTTCGCTTTGAGTACAGAGTGTTATGAGAAGGGGGTGAGTGATTCTTTTTTTTGTAATCATGTTCGCCAGGGACTATGCAATTGGAATAGCAGATGCAGATGTAGGTTGGTAATTGTTTTTTGTTTTTTTCATGCATTTTGTTCTGGTAGGTCGCCACTTCTGATTTAGGGCCAGATATTGCCAGTTGACAAAAAGGTTTTCATTTAAACATTTACGCTAGGAGAACAGCTAAATTTAAAAATTAAAATAATATAGCTTTCCCAGACTGTCATAGTGCTTGGAGGGCACATAAGAGTTATTTGTTGTATATTTTCTTGAAATTTGAAAATGATTTATGAATTACTATGTTTAAATGTCCCACTGCAAAAAGTTACTGTTTTTGAAAGAAGGAAAATGTCGGGGAGCAGACATTGTTATCCTCATCTTGAAATGTGATGTATGTGTCAGATTATGTTGTTCTAGAAGTATGTAAAAAGGCCAATGAAGAAATATGGTTACATTATTTTTATTGTGAAAAAAGATGTAAATGTACAGTGAGCGTATTTGCATTAGGGACAGGTGTCTGGTCCTAGCAAGGTGGGAGTGTTAGAGGCGAGTGGACCTTTAATGCACGCGAATCCCCATATCCTTGTAAGGACTAGTGCTAATCTCAGTTGATTAGCCAGGCCTTTTGTGTGCAGCGGTTTTGTTCCCTGTTACCATACAGCGAAACCTGCTGAGACCCATCAAGTCTCCGTCCAGTCGTTTCTATTGTCCATCGGGGAGGAGCTTGAATGTTTTAACGAGTCTGCAACGTCAGGCTTTTCCTACTCAAAGATCCCAGGTGATGTGCAAATAGTGGTAATATCTGAACTTTTTCAAAAAATTATAATTTCACTGAGTTTTCATCATTTACAGGGATTTCAAGGGGCGTGATTGACTCTCCCTTTAGGAGGAATAAAGTATAACTATTAAATCATATATAGTGAACTTTATATGGACAAAGAGGTCATTGTTTTTGTTACTCTTTTCTGGTAAACTTTTACTTTGTTTTTTTCTCTTTTCTTATATTTGTCCTTTATGTTAAAGATCCTGTCCGAGAGTTGACTGCATAATTAAAATTGTAAAAGGGGAAAACTTAACAAGCTGTTTTATTCCTTTCCGCATAGAGATCTGTTTGTGTTGTTATCATCTTTCATTTCTCCCCTAGGACATTAGGTACATCATATACACCATTCAGTAGAGCCGAAACAGAGTGACGTGTGAGAATCTAGGGAGGGTAGCGTCCGTATAAAACAAATTCATCATCTTCTTTTATAGAATCTGGGGACCTGTACATGTTAACCTTCGCACGGTTAATTGCATACAATTTCATTCTTTTTTGGTTAGTGATACCATCATAACCTCCCCGAAAAAATCTAATGAGAAGTGAATGAGGAGAAATCAAAAGTAAAAAACCTCATCATCAAACCTTTTATGAGGAAAAAGAAAGTAGCAAAACAAGGATGTGCTAAAAACTAATCTTATTTTGGGTTATTTCTGGCATAGTTTCTGGGCATAGAAAACATAGCAATCAGTTGTAGAAAGTATAGTAAGTGGATTCTGGGCGTAGAAAGTAAGCCATCAGGGATTTGGGGCTAGAGAAAGCACAGCAATCAAGAATTCTGGCATAGAAAGCATAGCAATTAAGAACAGTGATCAGACATTAGTCTAGATATAAACAGAATGAGGACTCAGGTCTCGGCATGTTTAACACTTTTTCCAAGTAAAATAAAAAAATTAGTCCTTGTCAACATACATCTAATATACTGCAATATGGGAATTTCTCACTGTACTCAGTCCCTAGTTTTGTGTGTGTCTGTTTTGTGTTGACATTGGCATGCTCTCAGGGGTCCTTTTCCCTTAAGACTGTCTTTGTTTCTCACTCATTGTTAATACTGTTGGCCATAGTGTATTCCTTATTTATATTTTCTCACAGCATAACCCCATTAAAAGAAAAAGAAACACAGTTTGTTTTTTTTTCAGTTACTAGCAGTTCTCCTTGTTAATTTTTCTCATTACCTACCAAATGCAAGACATTTTGAGTGGATATGTCTTGTATAAAATACACTTACTGTATTGCTAGTGGTGTGATTTTAATCACATCTAAGAAAGCTGACATTATGCTGGTTTCTCCACTTTTGAGAAGATACAAAACATAACTTACGTTGGTTGGCATTATACGTTTTAGAAATTTGGTGCTGAAATTAATTCGGCTTCTTTGTTATCAGATGTACTCGTAGTTAAATATGCCAAAAGTTTTCTTATATTTACTTATATAATTTGAAAGTGGTGATTTATTCTGAAAATCCACCACCTCGTTTTCTCAGATGTTGACTTCTTATTCAAAGGTGTATCAGTTTTCACCAAATTATCCATTGTACATTTCAGATATCTTGCAATGCATAACCTGTCAACTTTGTACTGGAGATGATAATCTGTACAGGAATGTTTTATTTTTGTCAGATAAAGTAGAGGCCAAGAGACATTTCTGGTCTGGAACAAAAATACCCAGGCCATCAGACTACACCAGCGTATACTTCCTTTGCCATAGGCCACAAACAGACTTAGTAAACAATCTATAGAGCAAACGGTGTTTCTTTCCTTCTGTAATCCCTAATTCATGTCTCAGTTAACTCTCCCCTTTCCTCTGTATAGTTCATGTCTCAGTTAACTCTCCCTTTTCCTCTATATAGTTCATGTCTCAGTTAACTCTCCCCTTTCCTCTGTATAAGTTCATGTCTCAGTTAACTCTTCCCTTCCTTCTGTCTGCGTGGATATTTCATGTTTCAGTTAACTACCTTCTGGTATGCCTGGGATGTCGCGATGAAGGTTTCTGGGAATAAGACCCAGGTTATCAGTGATACTTGGATAGTTACTAGTCCAGTCATTCAAAAACTATTTCTATGTTATGTAGCTTTTGAGAATGTCACACTGACTAAAGTCTATGTTGCTTCCAGACTAATTTAATCATCACTGTTTTCATCACTACTACTATAACTGGGTGTGGTACGCCAATGCTCTGCGAGTCAGTCTTGTCTAATAGAACTTAACTTCTTCGCTTCCGCCTTTTCTTGAAGCCAGAATATAAGATGGAGAAGCCCAACACTGAGGGTCCCCACTCTTCCAACTGATGTAGGTACAGGGTGCTTGTTTAAATCATACACCGCTAGGTACAACACCAATGTTCTTCTCTGCTACAAGATGAGTGACAGGATACCTCTGACCTGAAATGTAGTAGGTCTTACATAGCATCGGGTTCTAAAATCCTCCTACCCAGATTGTAGATTAGTGAGGCAGTTCAGAATAAGTGATGATAACACAGGAAAGGTAGACTCAGTCAGTGACAAATGGTTTATGCAATAATATAACAACATTACAACACATACTTTCCTAATATGTCCATGACCGACATCACCAAAACTGCATAGGCCTTATGGTGAGTGTTGAGTGTCTAAATAAGTTTTATGCAATAATATAACACAGCATTACAGCATTACAACACACACACTTTCCCAATATGTCCAAGATTGACATCATTAACTGCATAGGCCTTACGGCGAGTGTTAAGTGTACCAAAACTGCATAGGCCTTAGTTTTAAAGTCGAGCATAATTTGTACAGCACAAAGTAGCTTTCCTTCTACGAATCACACAATGAGATTTACACACAATATCACTTCCATTAACCACTAGTAATTAATATTATACATATTATGACTTAATTCTCTTACCCACAATCTCAGATTCAACAGGCTTTTAATTAAACCCATGCAGTCTGCTTCACTGGCAATTGGCGAAGGAGCTGGGTTCTGGCGGTTCAAGAGAAATATTCCAGATTTGTTTCCCCTTTTTATTACAGGTAGCGGGCAAAAGGAAGACAAGCGATTCTATTGGCTGGCTGGGTCAGTTTATGTTTACAAAAATTTCTGTAAAACCACCCTTTCTGCCCGATCTGTCGATCATACAAAACTTCGATAATTTATTCTTCCAGTGTTTCCCAACCGATTCTTTCCATCCATGTCTAGTTTAAACCGGCCATTTGGGCGCTACCATTTAAACACGCTAACCTTTTTCTGCCTCCCTTGTAGCGTTTGCAATCACAGTTGAAACCGGGGAAAACAGTCTTCGCTCTAAGTTATACTGCATGTAATCACTCAAAACTCCTGTGTCCATGCTTCTACAACTAAATCCATGTATCTAATGAAAGTTTAAGATTCCTGGTATTTTACTGTGCTCACTGTTCTGAGGGACATAACTTATCTTTTGGCCTGAAGTCACAAGTACACATTTACGTTTGCACAGATTCCATCTGGCAATCCTGCCGCCTACGGTTACTGAGACCGGTTTACAGCTCGTGCAGCGATTGGTAGAAAACATTTGTTGACATATTTTGATATAGGTAGGCAATGTAGGCTCTCGTTAATTGCCCTTAGATATTGGTTCAGGACTACGCTACAGATAGCCCCCCAATTTTTAAGCGAGAGATTTATGTCGAGCTTCAATCTGAGACCAATAACGAGGCAATCATCCAGCCGGAATCTATTCTTCCCTCTTTCCATCCTGGTTCGGATCAGATGGGTTTTGTAAGGGATCCAATAATCTCATCACCCTGGAGAAAACATTCGTAGCATATAATATGATTCCTATGGGGAAATGAAATTTTCCTGCACCAAGAAATCAATTCTCCCTTTAAAGATGCCATATATATATATATATATATATATATATATATATATATATATATATATATATATATATATATATATATATATATATATATATATATATATATATATATATCAATCCATGTCCGTATCAGTACTTCCAATGGACTGTGATGGGCTGGGCAACTACCAATGTTGCCGTGCCCTCATAATGCTAATTTAATAGCCGTATAGTGAAGTTGGCTGTGCATCAGTCAAATGGTTCGCACTGCACACTCTCCCACTACCTATTTTCCTGGGGTTTCCCCGCAGGTCCTTTATCAAGGGTGGTCGACTAACCACACTCCTATTTTGATCCAGTACCTGGTGTTCCGAACTAAATCTTGTCGGTATGGGACGTGTTGTATCCCCTCCCTGTACAATACGGAGAGTTGCCATAGTAACTGGTTGTCTGGTAGACCCTTTGTGAGATGGTGCCATCCTATCCACTATGTCTACCTTTTTCTTTTCAGGCCTACGTCCGCCCCAATGCTTTCCTAGGTCCTGTTGATTTTCCCAACATGTGGGGTTTTCCTTGCTACATTGTGCACAGGCAGTCACATACCGAACTATGTCTTCAGCAATGCCTGGCTAATAGTGATGCACTGATGTCATTTGACAGGTGGTACCAATCTTCTTATGTCCACCGTCTGAATAAACATGTGCTAATTCCATAGCCTTGTCCCTGTAAATAGATGGCAGTACTAACTGGCTATGCCCATTGGGTCCTGTCCCAGCTTTCCTGTAAAGCAATCCATCATTCAAATAAAACTGTCCATTCTTTGGGGGGTTATGGCTTTTTGGCAACTTGCCAAAGCAAGGTTTTAATGTGCTATCTTTAGCTTGGGCCTTTCTCATCTCTCTCGGATGAATATTGAGTGGTGTTCCCTCCTCCTTTCCAGGGGTTGACCTGACCTGGAGTGTTGCCATTATCACAGGTTTTATTGGTTTCCCTAGGAAAACATATCTCCCTCCTAACACCAGCGGGTAATTAGGATTCTCACACACTGCTGCATTGATCACTCCTTCCACATAGCGAGTTTTCACATTGATTCTGGCTATGGGAAGTGTTATGGTGGCTGTATCCTTTAATGCCCCTTGTATCTCCACTTTGTCTGTGGTATACTGCTCAGGGTGCACTAGAGACGCACTCACAACTGAGTCATATTCCAATCCGGAATCATACAGACACTTTACCTTAGTGCCGTTACATATTACTTCTTCACAGATGGAGGGATGATGGAGATCTACCAGACTCGATGTCAGTTCCTTCCTTCCCTTTCCCACTGTTATCATGCATGCAGCGTGATATGGAGGGACTTTCCTACCACATTCTGTTGTATGGTAGTTGTTCATTTTGCAAATTTTGCACCACTTTTCTTCCTTTTTGTAAGGTTTCCTATCCTGAAATTGTGGGTTCCTATCCTTATTATCATATCCTGGCCTGTATTTGGTTGCATTGTCCTTTTGATCAAACTTATTATGAGTTTGGGGTTGCTTAACTCCCTCCTGTTTCCTTTTAATCCCTTGAGTCAGGGATTGAGCCATGTGGTGGCTTTCTGCATATGTGATTATGTCAGCCAACCTGTCTCTTTTGTTCTCAATTAGGAACTTCTTAGTTTCCGGGGTTATGGAATCCAATAGTTGTTCAATCAACATCATTTCCTTTAGCCCCTCGAAATCTGTGGTGAAGTTCCCTAACTTACACCACCTCAGTAGGTAAGTTTCTAATCTTTCTGAAAACTGCTGATATGTCTCTCCTGGTTGAATCTTCGCCATTCTGAAGCGCCGTCTATATGCTTCAGCATTTTGTTCATATCGAACAAGCAATGCCTGCTTCAGGGCTTCGTAATCTTCCTGATCCTTTTTTGGCAATTTCAAAAAGACATCGTACGCAATTCCCCGCAAACCTTGCGATAACTTCAAACTCCACTTTTCCTTTTCTAGACCATAAGTAGTCGCTAATCTCTCATATCTGTCTAGATAAGCCTCGATTGCGTCAACTTTGTCCACAAATGGATCCAGATGAAAATTCATGGCTCCATTTGAGGTGCTCTGGCTGGGGCTGTTGTCCAAATGAGGTGAACTACTACCATTGTGGTTGGTAGTTGCCTGAAGTTCAAGCTCTTTTAATCTTAGCTCATGGTCTCTTTCTGCTTGAATCCTTCTTTCCTCAGCCTCTCTCTGCTTGAATCCTTCTTTCCTCAGCCTCTCTCTCTGCTTGAACCCTTCTTTCCTCAGCCTCCAATTGCAGTTTCTTATTCTCTTTCTCAGCTTCCGCTTGCCGTGCTAACTGCTTATCTTCCCTTTCTGTGAATTTATCGCATTCAGTCGTAACATACTGGATCAGAAGATCACCAGTCATCCCAAGCTCTTTCCCCACTTGCAGTGTTGCTGACCTGAACTTTACTAAATCTGCCATGGCAATGTTGTAATGTAGTTGCAACCAATACAAAGTAAAAAAAAAAATTATGCCAATATAATTAGTCACTTAATTAAATTAATTTCTTAATTAATTAATTATTGACTGATTTCGCGTCACATGTACCACACCTTAATTTGTACTCAATGGTACTCAAAATCTATTTCTTAACCTGCCCTACCAAAAATTTTACTATCAAAAATTTCCCACTTGACAGCACTAAAAGGTAACAGCAGGCTCAGAATATACAGGAACAATCCCAGACGAGCGTCCCAGTGTCGCGAGAGGTTTCTTAATTATGAAGAATAAGACAACCAGGTGTATCAGGTGATACTAGGATAGTTGCCAGAGAAGAATCTGGTCTTAAAAGAAATACCCCATTCTCAGAAAAGAGCAATGGTGTATAGAGTTCATAGGTATAAAGTCAGGCTGTAAAGAATTTCTGGCCGAGATAGTAATATTCAGTACCAGAATTCTAGGGTGCCCCTCTCAGAATTATACCTATGGGCTGTTATAGTATCTAGGGGATTTAATTAAATTCAAAGTAATTCAAGCTGACATAAAGTAATACAACCAGTGCACTACAATTTTCTTAATTTTATTTATGTACAGTCATCTGTTTAGTTTTGTTTGTGTAAACACAAACCCTAAAAATAAAAACACACTGATGATGTTGCATGTATCTACACCAAATAAAAGTCAATCACTAAAAATAAAGTCTTTGTTATGTAGCTTTTTATGAAAATGTCACACTGACTACAATGTTATTGAGATCACTTGAGTTTGACAAACTATTTCTTCATGTTATGTAGCTTTTGAGAATGTCACAATACTGACTAAAATGTCACACTGAGTCTATGTTGCTTCCAGACTAATTTAATCATCACTGTTTTCATCACTACTACTATAACTGGGTGTGGTACGCCAATGCTCTGCGAGTCAGTCTTGTCTAATAGAACTTAACTTCTTCGCTTCCGCCTTTTCCTTGAAGCCAGAATATAAGATGGAGAAGCCCAACACTGAGGGTCCCCACTCTTCCAACTGATGTAGGTACAGGGTGCTTGTTTAAATCATACACCGCTAGGTACAACACCAGTGTTCTTCTCTGCTACAAGATGAGTGACAGGATACCTCTGACCTGAAATGTAGTAGGTCTTACATAGCATCGGGTTCTAAAATCCTCCTACCCAGATTGTAGATTAGTGAGGCAGTTCAGAATAAGTGAAGATAACACAGGAAAGGTAGACTCAGTCAGTGACAAATGGTTTATGCAATAATATAACAACATTACAACACATACTTTCCTAATATGTCCATGACCGACATCACCAAAACTGCATAGGCCTTATGGTGAGTGTTGAGTGTCTAAATAAGTTTTATGCAATAATATAACACAGCATTACAGCATTACAACACACACACTTTCCCAATATGTCCAAGATTGACATCATTAACTGCATAGGCCTTACGGCGAGTGTTAAGTGTACCAAAACTGCATAGGCCTTAGTTTTAAAGTCGAGCATAATTTGTACAGCACAAAGTAGCTTTCCTTCTACGAATCACACAATGAGATTTACACACAATATCACTTCCATTAACCACTAGTAATTAATATTATACATATTATGACTTAATTCTCTTACCCACAATCTCAGATTCAACAGGCTTTTAATTAAACCCATGCAGTCTGCTTCACTGGCAATTGGCGAAGGAGCTGGGTTCTGGCGGTTCAAGAGAAATATTCCTTTGTTGTTGTTGTTGTTGTTTTGATGAGATGATGGGTGGAGATCGGGCACTCAACCTCTGATCATTGTTGCCTCTTCTCGTTCCATCTTGGTCTACCCTGTTCAACCTGAAAGTTGGTTATAATTGGGGTATTTAGTGTCATTTTATTTACTAATTTTGTATTCAATTTAAATAACTGTTGTCTTTTGCAGGTGCTGATTTTTATTTATATTAGTATTTGTCAATTTTATTTTCTCTTTTGTATTGTTTCTAGATAACTATTGTCCTTTACACTTGGTTTTAATTTGTATTAGTATTTGTTCTTTTTGAGTTGTTGTCCCTTTTTTTTAATATCTTGTCTTTCCTTGTCCTATGAGTAGTTATTTTTTTTGTTTGTTAATGCTTTGTTAGTTCTTGCTGCTTAATTTCTATTTAGTTGGACGATTTTTCTGAAGTTCTAACCTTATATTTTTTCCTTTGTTTTATGTATATATCTTTTAAGTATTGATTGGGCATCTCTTGGGGCATCTATACTTAAAACCTTATCACCTGTTAAGTCTATATTGTGATTTCTATAGTAAGTTTTTAATTCAAGCCTTTGTTGTTCATACTTTTTACAGTGGATCAGGTAGTGGTCTATGTCATTCTCTTCCTGACATTCTTGGCAGTGTGGTTCTTCTACCATGAAGTATGCTGCACCGAGTCGGAGACGCCACAGTTTTTTTGTTCGATGGTATCTTTAATTCTTCTCTGACCTGGCATGTCCTCGTTGGTTCTTTCAGCAGTTTGAACGCGTGTCTGCCTTTTCTACTTTCCTTCCATGTTGTCTTCCATTCCTCGTTTATAGTTTCCTTCACTTGGCTCTTGATCTCTGACCTTCCCAGTCCTGCTTTTATATTGTTTTTTACTTGTTCTTCCCTTCTTGGCATTCTGGTCTGCCAACTCGTTGCCAGCTATACCTATGTGTGCTGGAACCCACACTAGCCTCACACTACATCCTCTGTTCTCTAGTGATGTATTAATTGCTAGAATTTCTTCCTTTATGTCTGGCCAGCTACATTTACCTGGGTGTTCTAGTGCTTGTAGTGATGATAGTGAGTCTGTAAATATCGTAACAGCTTCTGGTGGGTTATCTTCGATTATTTCTAGACTTTTAAGAATTGCTACCATCTCTTCAGTAAAAATCGATGCCCCTTCCGTTACACTGTAGCTCTTTTTTATTCCCCATTGTGGTATTACAACTCCGGCACCTAGTTGCCCACTATCACCCTTGGATCCATCAGTGTAGACGGCCAGACTTTGTTTAGTTAGTTGCTCTATGAACTTTCTACTTATCATTTTGGCTTCCTTATCTTCTATGTTTTGTTTGATCTTTTCAGTAAGTGAGTAGTCTATGATTGGTGTTTTTAGTTCCCAGGGTGGTATTTTGCTTCTGTATTTATTACTATTTTCAATTGTGTTTGATAGTTCTTTGAACTGCATTAGGTCTTCTATAGTTCTCCATCCTGTTGGATATCTATCTTTATTTAAGGGGACGTCCCATACACTTGGTTGGTTTTTGACAAATGCTTTATGTGCTGGGTGGGTCACTTCTTGTGCTACTTTACTCCAATAATTTAATCTCAGTTCTTTCCGTCTTAGACCAAGGGGAGGTATGCCGAGAGCTACTTCTAGAGCTTCTACTGGTGTCGATATAAATGCACCTGTAATAGTTCTCATGGCTGCATTTTGAATCCTGTCCAGTTTTGCTTTGTTAGAAGCTGCAGCTGAGTCATAGACTATGCTGGCATAATCCAGTTTCCCCCTGATGAAGGCCTTGTAGAACATAAGCATTATTTTATTGCTGGCCCCCCATCCATTACCTTTTACAATCCTTAGTATATTTAGGGGTCCCCCTACAGCTTTCTACCAAATTGTCTATATGTTTATTATAATTTAGTTGTTTATCTAAAGTTATGCCCAGAAATCTAGTTGTTGAGGAGGTACATATTTTCTGTCCTTTAATGGTTATATTGATTTTGTTATTTTTTTTTAAATTTCCTTTGCTGAAAATCATACCTACTGTTTTGTTTACATTAATTTGGAAGCCCCAACTTTTCATCCACTCTGAAACTTTGTCTATTTGATTTTGAAGTTTTTTGTAAACATGGTCCAAGTTTTTTCCAGATCGCCAAATGGCACAGTCATCTGCAAATTGTGATACTGCATTCTTTATGTCATTAAATTCATCTGCTAAATCATTTACAGCTATAGTGAAAATTGAAGGAGAGATCACTGATCCTTGAGGAATCCCATTCTGTTGTTCATATATTTCTGACCTATCATTATTCACCTGTACAGCAAAATACCTGTCCTGTAAAAAGTTTTCTAGATACCTATAGGTTTTACCAGTAATGCCAATCTTTTTCATTTTGTAAAGAGCTCCATCGCGCCAGCATTCATCATATGCTCTAGCTACATCTAGAAAGACTGCCACTGTTTTCTCTTTCCTCTTGAACCCTAGCTTTACATCATGTTCTAATCTTACAAGCTGGTCTACTGTACTTCTGTCTGCTCTAAACCCTGACTGGTTTGGGCTATATAACTGGTTTTTTTTCCAGGTAGAATTTAACTCTTTTATTCACAACAGTTTCCAGTATTTTACCTAGTTGTGATGTTAAGGAGATAGGCCTATATGAACTTACTTCATGGGCTTCCTTATTGGGTTTTAGAATGGGTACTATCATAGCTACTTTCCATGCTTTTGGTATCTTTCCTAAGTTCCAGATTTTGTTATAAAGTGAAGTTATTATGTTTATAGTTCTTTTGGGTACTTTCTTAAGGATTTCATAACTAAGTATATCTTGCCCTGAGGCAGTATTAGATTTATCTTTTATTGCATTAGTTACTTCTTCCTCTGTTATATCAGCATCTAAATAGTTTGTTTCCTCTATCTGGTCTGGTAGTTCTTTTAAAAACTGTATCCTAAGTCTTTCTCTTCTCTCATTTTCTTCCTGTCCAAGGCTACTTTTTGCACTGACTTTATAGAAATACTCGGCAAGGGCATTAGCTTTTTCTTTATCTGTTTCTGCTCTCTTTGGTAGTTTGATTGTTGGCATTATTGTTTTCTTATTGTTCCCTTTGATTGCCTTAAGCTTTTTCCATACTTCTCTAATTTGAGTGCTAGGTTTAAGTGACTGACAAAACTCCTTCCAGTTAGTTTCTTTGGCTTTGAATATTATTCTGTTAGATTCATTCCTAATAAGTTTATACTTATCATAGTTTTCTTCTGTTCTGTTATTTCTATATTTTTGTAAGGCCCTTTTTCTTCTCTCATGAATTTCTGCACAGCTTTTATTCCACCAGGCAACTGGTTCTTTATTCCATTGAGTTTCTCTTTTCTTATTAATGTTACTTATTGGTTTAAGGTGTTGTGGCATATTTTTATTTGGTATATACTTTATTGCTATTTTCAGAATTTCATTGGTCAGTGTTTCCGCCCACAAGTCAGTATCATCTGATTCCATGTCTTTATATTCCATCACCTCCAGCTCTGATTGGAAAGCTTCCCAGTTTGCTTTTTTATAGTTGAAGGTAGGTTTCTCTGGTTCTGGGTTTGGAATGACATTTTCATGCATGGTTATTACAATGGGCAGATGATCTGAGTTTGTGTCTTGTAACACTTCCCAATTTACATTCGCTAGGTTGTTAGTTGCTATACTTATGTCTATTGCTGAGTCTGCCCTATTAGCTTGTGGATTAATTCTTGTTGCAGATCCATCATTTAGTATTAGTAGTTCATTGTTTTCTATGAAGTCAAGTAGGCATTTTCCTGCATTATCTGCATGTTGTCCACCCCAAGCACAATGATGGGAGTTAAAATCGCCTACTATGATTGTTTTGGGGCCTAGTCTGGTGCTTATGGCGAGAAATATTCCAGATTTGTTTCCCCTTTTTATTACAGGTAGCGGGCAAAAGGAAGACAAGCGATTCTATTGGCTGGCTGGGTCAGTTTATGTTTACAAAAATTTCTGTAAAACCACCCTTTCTGCCCGATCTGTCGATCATACAAAACTTCGATAATTTATTCTTCCAGTGTTTCCCAACCGATTCTTTCCATCCATGTCTTGTTTAAACCGGCCATTTGGGCGCTACCATTTAAACACGCTAACCTTTTTCTGCCTCCCTTGTAGCGTTTGCAATCACAGTTGAAACCGGGGAAAACAGTCTTCGCTCTAAGTTATACTGCATGTAATCACTCAAAACTCCTGTGTCCATGCTTCTACAACTAAATCCATGTATCTAATGAAAGTTTAAGATTCCTGGTATTTTACTGTGCTCACTGTTCTGAGGGACATAACTTATCTTTTGGCCTGAAGTCACAAGTACACATTCACGTTTGCACAGATTCCATCTAGCAATCCTGCCGCCTACGGTTACTGAGACCGGTTTACAGCTCGTGCAGCGATTGGTAGAAAACATTTGTTGACATATTTTGATATAGGTAGGCAATGTAGGCTCTCGTTAATTGCCCTTAGATATTGGTTCAGGACTACGCTACACTGGACACTGCAGGTCTCAGTTAACTCTTAACTTCCTTCTGTATACCTGGATACTTCATGTTTGAGTTAACTCTTTCCTACCTTCTGTATGCCTGGATACTTCATGTCTCAATTAACTCTTTCCTTCCTTCTGTATGCCTGGATACTTCATGTCTCAATTAACTCTTTCCTCCTTCTGTATGCCTGGATACTTCATGTCTCAATTAACTCTTTCCTTCCTTCTGTATGTCTGGATACTTCATGTCTCAGTGAACTTTCCCCTTTCTTTTGTATCCCTGTGTAGTTTGTCTCAGTTCCCTTCCTGCTATATCCATGAATAGTTCATGTCTCAGTTAACTCTTCACTTTCTCCAGTATCTCTGCACAGTTCATGTCTCCGGTAACTCTTCCTTTTCTTTAGTATCTCTGCATAGCTCACGACACAGTTAACTCTCCTCTTTCTTCTGTATATTTGGATAGTTCATGTCTCAGTTCACTCTTACCTTCCTTCTGTATGCCTGGATAGTTCATGACTTACTTAACTTTTCCATTTCTTTTGTATCCATAGATAGGTCATGTCTCAGTTAACTCTTCACTTTCTTCAGTATGCCTTGATAGTTCATGTCTCAGTTATGTAATAAAGGAAAAAACAAATACAGCACCAGGACATGATATCTTGAGCTATGAAATACTGAAACATATACCAAGGAGTACCTTAGGAATTGTAACATCTGTATTTAACAAAATTTGGAATTTTGGGAAAATTCCCAAGACATGGAAAGTGGCAGTAGTTATTCCAATACCGTACTAAAACCGGAAAAAGATGATCATGATGTTAGTTCATACAGACCAATTTCATTAACTTCCCATCTAGATAAAATATTAGAAACCATAGTAAATAACAGATTAAAGCTTTATTTGGAAAAGAATAAAATATACAGCCAGACTCAATCAAGATTTAGAAGGAATAGATGTACTATGGATCAGATAATCAAAAGGGAACAAGAAATCAAATCAGAATATTTCAAAAAAAGAAAAAACAGTGGCAATATTCCGAGATATTGCTAGGGCCTATGATGAATGCTGGACAGAAGGGGCTCTCTTTAAAATCAATAAGATAAGAATTACAGGTACAATGTATAGACACTTAGAGAACTTTCTTCAAGATATATATTTCACAGTACAAATTGACAATGCCAGGTCAGAATTGTATGAACAACAGAAAGGCATTCCTCAAGGATTAGTTTTATCCTCTTCAATTTTAACTATAATTGTAAATGATTTGAATGAAAAAATTAAAGATATCAAAAATAATTTGACACAGTTCGCAGATGATGTTACTTTATGGTGATCTGTGCAAAAATCTAACTGTATTATATAATAATCTTCAAAAACAAATAAATAAAGTATATAAATGGATGAATAAATGAGATTGTCAGTTACATGCGAATAAGACTATAGGAATGATCTTCAATCAAGGTAGGATTGTTAAAAATAAGATAATTGACAAATACTTACTCGGGCAACAAATTAGTACAGTCCAAACCACAAGATACCCAGGAATGATACTAGACCAACAACTGAACTGGAACAAACACATAGATATACTAGTAGAGTCTTGCAGAGGACTAACTAACATGCTAAGATATTTGAAAGGTCATGGATGGAGCGGAGGCACTAAGACAATTATCATGTTTTATACATTTTTCTTTAGAAGTAAAACTGATTATGGAAACATTGTCTATGACTCTGCAGCGCATAGTCACAAGATTAAATTAAACATAATTCAGCACCAAGTATTATGTACAATTGCAGGTGCAATCAGATCAACATTGGGGGGGGGGGGGGGGGGGGGGGGGGGGGGGGGGGGGGGGGGTGCTCTGGAGGTGGCCTTAGGAGTCCTCCGTTTGGTACTTCGGTGAAAGGAACTAAGACTAAATTACATGACCAAAATTATAATGGACGACTCATGCTGCTTTCCTAGCATTTGCTAGGTAACAATTAACAATAAATCAGAACAGGTTCATGAATACCAGTAGATACCCGACAGGTTGGAAAGTCATGGAGGAACTAGTACACTTGGATGCCCTAAATGCATCAATTAATAACTGTAGTATATACAAGTCGGTGGTACCACCCTGGGAACTCAAGAAATCAGATACAGACTACCTACCACCTGGCAGGCATAATTAATAAAACAACTGATATGGCTACTTTCAAAAACAAAGCCAGGAAATACATACAACACTATCAAAGGACAGTACTACAGTGTACACAGATGGATCTAAAGGAGATGAAAACTAATTGGGGATAGGAATTTATGTTCCTATTAGTCAAATGTGAAAGGATATAGTATAGCCTAGCTGATAATGCATATGTTTTCACAGCTGAGATGGTTGCAATTCTGAAAGCTCTGGAAATGTTCTGTAGCAACCCTCCTCATAAACTGAAAATAAATAAACAAACAACACACAAAGGTATGATCAGGCACTCAGTGGGAAAATAAAAAAGTAGAAGACCAGAAAACAGAAAAACAACAGAAATGATAGGCTTACCGGGATCGAACCAGGACCTTCCGAACGGCACCCACCGCCTAGCCAAGGGAGCGAATCTTCACTATCCACTCTGCCAGCTAAGCATTACTACATTTAGTGTTTAGTAAGCATTTAGTTATGCTTAGCTGGCAGAGTGGATAGTGACGATTCACTCCCGTGGCTAGGCGGTGGGTGCCGTTCGGAAGGTCCTGGTTCGATCCCGGTAAGCCTATCACTTCTGTTGTTTTTCTGTTGTCTGGTCTTCTACTTCTTTATTTCTCACTGAGTGCCTGATAACTACCTTTGTGTGTTGTTTGTGTATTTATTTACTGTTTACAGGCCTCGGGTTTCCCCTCCTTATATCCTCATAAACTGACAGTATTAACAGACTCACTTTCTGCTATTCAAGCAATAAGAAGCTTATGAGAATGCAGTAGACTTGATATAGCAGAAGAAGTATTACTGGCAAACACTTACTTATGCTCCAGAGGATGCTCTGTTCTAATAGCTTGGATACCTTCACATGTTAGCATAGAAGGAAATGAAAAGGTGGATAATCTAAGAAAAGTAGAAATAACAGAAACCAAATAAATGTGGGGATGAGTAAAACAGAGATCAAAAGCTTAATTAATGGAATAATTACTGCAGAATAGACAGAAGAGTGGGACGGAAGTCTGAAGGGCAGACATGCATATAAATTGTTCCACAAAAACATGTCAGGTATCTAGAGAACTAAAAAATCATAGCAATAAGAAACTTCTTAGACTGCAACTAGAAATGGGCTACTTTAAAACAGAAGAACCTTAATGTGCAGAGTGTCTAAAAGAAATAATATAGAGCATTTCCTGTTAAAATGTAGGAACTATGAACAACAGAGAAAATCAATATTAGATTATTTACAGGCATGCAATTCATCCGTAACTGTGAAACAGAAGTTGAGAATAGACAGATCTATAGAATTGCACAATATGGTTAAACAGTAAATAACAAAAAGTAAAACTGAAGTACGATGGATCAACGATGGTTTGAGAAAAAGGTGTAGTCTGATGGGGTGCCTGTATGGCTGATGGTAGATAATTGGTGGATTTGATGTAATCTCGGACACCCTCGGCCTTCTCATCCCTTTTCACCTTGTTAACAACAGGGAAGTTTTGAGCGACTTTATTTTAGTTTTTTTTTTTTTTTTAAATTCATTTGTTTTTTATCGTTATTGTTTCTTTCTTTCTTGGAGAGGGTAGGTCACACACAAAAACCTTCACACTAATTTAGTTTTGATTTACTCTCTCTATATAGGCTGAGTTGAGGGGGGAAGAAGGTACTATATTTAGATATTGGTAATCTGACTTTATTTTCTTGAAATAGTACACCATATGTACTAATTTATAACCCATCAAGGGTTGAACAGGATACTTTATAAAAAAAAAGTTCTCAGTTAACTCTCCCTTTTCTTAAGTATCTCTGCACAGTTCATGTCACAGTTAACTCTCCCATTTCTTCTGTATACCTGGATAGTTCATGTCTCAGTTAACTCTTGCCTTTATTCTGTGTTGCTGCTAAAAACTTGTCGCAACTTATTCTGACCATGCATTCTGACTATAGTTAATTTTTAATGCATGGGAAGGAACTCATGGAATTGTAGTCACTTTTATTTCTACAGTCGTCTAATCTTGATAGCTATCGTCAAGAAGTTGTCTTATCTTGATAGCTAGGGTTGCCGATAGTTGTGTGAACGATTTTTGAATCATGTCCATTTATGGAGCGCTCAGATCGCCAGTTCTTTGAAAACAGTTGGCAATCGCAATGTTTCAAGATTCATTTCCTTTTAAGGTAAAAGGTCTTTAGTCGAACATCGTAGAACATTCTTCGTTTCGTAAATTTGGCTGAGTTGTATTCGATTCGCGTGTTCTGCGCATGTCTCTTTTTGTGGCGTTGTTTAAACAATTTCCGCCCAGGTTAGTCTGAGCAGAGAAGCTGGTAAGGCGAGACGTAGCTATGTGCTAGTCTTCGCTTAGATTATTCAGGAAGGAGTCCTCATGATTGTTGTTCCTTTTTTGAGATGATATATCTCCATGTTATTCCTAATGCCTGGAGGCATATGTGATTATGTGATTTGATTCCTGATGAACAGGTAAATGAATCCTTTTTTGCCAAGTGACTTTATCGCCATCTTGTGATGTTGACTTTCGCTTAGCCTGCCTTATTATAAAGTCTATATATTATGACAAGTTTGCTCAGCTCACGATCCACTTCTATTGTCACGCATCGATTGATGCCTGTCCTACGGACTACTTGCTTCCTGAACTTTGTTGATGGATCTAGGTTTGATACCTTTGCTGTATAAGGAACATAGAGAACAATAATGTGATGCTCGAAAGACATGCATGTCTTGTTGAGGTCAAAAATAGGAGACCAGATTTAATCTCCTAGTTGATATCTACTAGCTCTTATGGAAAGGGGAAGTTTACTACCTGACTACATGAACAGCGGTCTACGATATCCTAAAAGGCATATCATGTACATTAATATTATGCTGTTTGCTGTGCCTGTTGAGTCGACTACTTCGATGATACAATGACTTTTGTACTATCCCTGTGATGTTTTTCTACATAACGATGTCCATGCATTTTGTCAATATGGCCATACATATTATATGTTACCAACAACATCACTTGCTTAAAAACATTCATTGACTCCATACGTCGTGATTTGGTGTGGCGTTCCTGTTGGAACTGTACCTGTATGACTGTGCAACTATTTTACACATGTACACCAGTCCTAAGTCTACACCATACTTTAAGTGCCAGCACTACCTGCCCTTGGCAACAGAAGTTATATACTACGCAACATTTGGTGGCCATAAGCTGGTTTGGTCTGGTACCAGCATACTCGGGGTCCCTTACCCACTTCATTCAACAAGAATTCAACAAACTGCATTGTTCCAGAAATCAACATACAGCGATTTAGCAAGACATCTACAAACAGAATTATGGCAGTACCCGGTGTTGAGTCATACATTGCCAGTTGAAACGTGTTGCTGTCGTTTGTGAAGGTCAAGTGCCTTTTGAATAAGAAGGCCAAGTACCGATTTCAAGCAATTTACGGTTGTATAAGAGGGTCAAGTGCCGTTATTTACACTACCTGTACTGTTTAGAAGCTCAAGTACCAATGTCATGGCAGTTGGAGCAGTCCAGATGTACCATCATCGTTGGATCTTCATTCCTTAGGACGCTGATTGTCATCTGTTTTTTCTGCTGTGGCTGACGTTTGGATACCAATAAGTTAAGTGGCCTGTTTGTTTGTGAACTGTGCCCTTATACTTCTACTGAGTCTTCTGTGTTTCATCTCATTCTTTTGTTTACATGTTATATGTTTATATGTTATTTGTATATTTATATTTATAGGTTTATGTTTCTGCGGGTTTTTTGGTTGGGCGGAGTCTCCCTTAGATCATACCACGTGATAGAGGTCGTCTATCGTGAGCGTTTTCTTTAGGGTGTGCAAATTTCCGATACTGGAATTTGCAAAGTGACTTCTGTTGCTATTTTTTGTTAGTTGTGACGATATGGTCAGTGTTGTTTTCGGGATTTTCTTCACATTCTTTAGTTTTGTTTTGATTTGTTTGTATTTGTTAGCCTCCTCTTTACTATAGTTTAGTTTCATACAACATTTTTGTTTATACACTGTGGTGTCATGTGTATTGTCTAATATCTTCGTAGATATCATCACATTTTATGTGATATTTCTTTAATTTTCGCTTTATTTTTTGTTGATTTCTACGAATGTTTTCGTATTGTTGCTAAATCTTTATTATTGTTTACATTGTATTGTTTACATTGTATTGTTTACAGTGTAATGTTTACATTGTTACTGTTTACATTGTGATAGTGTTTACAAAGTCATTGGTTACACTTATAGTAGTTAATTCACATTTAGTAGTGGGTTGTGCTTATGCATTACTACTACACTGATGATTAGTAAATGATGAATACTATTGTGCACTATTGAATGGGAAGTGCACCTATGATCAAGAGTTGATTGATGATATTTGAAAAAGGTCTATACACAAGTTCTTTGATATAAGACTTGTTTCCCACAGAGATTGGGATAATAATATAGTGTTGTGAGTAAACAAGTGCTTCATTTAAGACTTGTTATAATTAAATTTGAAATAAGATAATTAATTATTTCAGGTTGTGGACTCATATTATTACTCATCATGGCTACATTTGAGCACTTTATTGAGCAGGGTAAATTGCTTGGGAAGACTGGTGACAAGTTAGAAGAATTTGCATCTGCTCAATATGATAAAGCAATGGAAGCTGAACAAAAGAAACTGCAGATGCAGGTGGAAATTAAAAGATTAGAAAAACAAGCTGAGGCTGAAGAAAAAAAGTTACAAAGAGAAGCAGAAGCAAAAGCTGAAGAGAAAAGACTACAGATTGAGTCTGAAAATAAAAGATTTGAAATAGAGGCTGAAAATAAAAGACTTGAAAAAGAGGCTGAAAATAAAAGACTTGAGGCTGAAAATAAAAGATTTGAAATAGAGGCTGAAAATAAAAGACTTGAAAGAGACTCTGAAGAGAGAAAAGCAAAAATGGAGCATGAAGAAAAAAATCTTAGCTTTGGAAGTTGAGAAATTAAAGGTGATGAACATGGGTAATGCTAATGATGCAAATAAGGTCTCAGATAAGACTAATGCAAGCACTTTCAAGCTTAATCTACCACCATTCAATGCTTCCATCGACGATATAACATTCTATTTGGACAGATTTGAAACTTCATGTAAAGTACATAACATAGATAAATCACTACAGGTTTATCATTTGTCCAAAATACTTAGAGGTGATGCTTTGAGTATGTTAAGTATGGTAGATGAGCCTGACAAGAACAACTATGAGGTTGTCAGGGCTATGTTGTTAAAAAAATACCAACTTGACGAAGACGGCTATCGTCTTCAATTTAAAAATATGTTACCAGAAACTGGTGTGCAATTCTCTGAATTCATTTCAAAGACACGTCTTACTTTTTTACGTTGGGTGGAGCTGTCTAAGACAGAAAAAACTTATGAAGGACTTATGGACTTAATACTTAGAGACAAAGTCATGTCTTCTGTCAATGAGTCTTTCCTTGCTTTCCTTCATGAACGTAAACCTAAAACAATAAAAGAAATGGAAGATTTCTGTAGCCAGTATATAACTGCGCATCCTCACGTAACCATTAGTAACTCTAAAGTAAAAGAAGGTCTGCCAGTTGCTTCGGCAGCACCTTATGGTCAAAACTCTAGTAATAGATTCCAACAAAATTTTGATAAGAAAAGTAACCGTAGTTACGGTCAAAATTATGGAAATCAATTTCAGGGTGATTCTTCGTCGAAGAATTGGAGACGAGCTGACAGTCCTCGTTACTTCCAACCTAATAATTTTAGGCATTTCAGAAGAGGATATGGTAACAGAGGCTTTTCCTCGCGTAAACCTCAAAACCAAACAAATAGATGTTCACATCAATGTGGACATGATAATAATCATGGAAACTGTAGTTCGAAACATGATAACAGTTATAATAGAGACAATAATAACTACAGAGACAATAACAACAGTGATAACTTCAGAGGTAATGGTAGTCGCGGTAGATCTCAAAACAAAAAAAAGAGATATCATCAGGCTAACTCGGTTCAACAAGAATCTCAGGGAGCCTGTAATCAGGTTTCTGATAATAAAAACTCTGACGCTGTCACTTGTTCTTCTTTTGACTTTGGGAGAGCAAACAAGTGCCCCCAATGCAGTACTTTGTTCGAACCGACTACAATATCGACTTTGAGTTGTGGTCACCCTCTCCCCGCTCTTCCTGCTTCGGTTGCACATGACGGGAGAGGTTCTCTAATCCTACATAAGGGTCTTGTTAATAATACTCCGGTCTCACTACTTTTCGATTCCGGATGCACCACTATTGGTGTTAGACAATCGCTAGTAGATCCATCCTGTGCGACAGGAAGGGTTATCAAATGTGTCACATTTGGCGGCACTCTAGAGAAATATCCTACTGCGGTAATTCACATTGCCACTCCTTTCTTTACGGGAGATGTGCATGCTTGTCTCTTACCTAATCCAATTGCGGACCTTATTATTGGTCGTATCCACGGAGTTAGGGAATGTACCCCACAGCAGATTGCTGCTTGGGAAGATGATAATATGCAAGCTACCAATGCAGTGGTTACAAGAGCACAAGCTCTACAAACACCGCAAACTTCGTTGAATAATGATAATGAAGTTCATAGCCAAGATAGTACCTTGGTTATTTCTCGTGACTCGTTCATAAAATTACAAGAAGAAGATCCTACGCTAAAGAAATTCTTCCTTCTTGCGAAGAAAGGTGATCCAAATAAGGATACACAAAGAAAATCTTGGATAGAAATGAAAAACGGGTCACTTGTACGTATGGTACAAGACTCGGCTACGTCAGCACATTCGCAAATTCTTGTTCCCAAGAGTATGAGAGTGCAAATATTGCAGCATGCTCATAACTCGCAATGTGCTGGACACATAGGATTTTCCCGTACAAAGTCGAGAGTCCTTGCGGCTTTTTTTTGGCCCTTTGTTAACAAGGACATTCGTATATACTGCCGATCATGTCAGGTATGTCAGGAGGTCAAATCTAGAGGACCACGACATGCTGCGCCTATCCAGGCTGCTGATATCCCTATTCGGCCATTCCAAAAAATGGCCATAGATATTATTGGCCCTTTTAAGATAAAGTCGGCCAGAGGACATCAGTTTATCCTTACATGTGTCGATATGTGCACACGTTGGCCAGAGGCTATTCCTCTTAAGAGCATATCTACTACAGATATCGCATATGCTCTTTGGTTGATATTTTCTCGCTTGGGGTTCCCCAGAGAAATATTGTCAGACCATGGCACTCAACTCATATCTGACACTATGTCACAGGTAATGTCTACCTTACATATTGAACGATCTCTCAGTAGTATCTACCATCCTATGTCTAATGGGTTAGTTGAGTGTCTGAATAGAACGCTCACGACTTTACTTGGTAAGATAACTGAAGACCATCCTCAAGATTGGGACAGGGTTTTACCTGCGGCTCTCTTTGCCTATAGAGAGGTCCCAAACGAGCACACAGGATTTTCTCCCTTTGAACTTGTCTTCGGCGCGCGTCCGCGCGGCCCTATGTCTTTATTACACGATCTCATCACTGCCGATGATATTAGTGATGACACTCAATCTTCATATGAGTATGTCATTGCTCTTAGGCAAAAGATCATTGAGGCATGCAAACTAGCGACTGCTTCGTCAGAAATTGCTAAAGAAAAAGCAAGACAGTTTGCTAACAAGAACAGATGTCTACGACAACTTTGTCCAGGTGACAAAGCATTCGTCCTACTCCCCAGTAGGGAAAATAGACTTCTGATTGCATGGAAATGTCCATATGCAATAGTCTCACGAATTTCCGATGTTGACTATGTGGTCGATATAGATGGAAAGCATAAGACTTTCCATATCAACATGCTGACGGAATTTCATGAGCGTCCAGACTATTTGCTGCCTATTTTTCAGGCAACGGACGATTCTTCTGTTCCTCATGGTCATTACTCATCCCTGTCTGTAATACAGGATGAGGAATCTGTTTTTTCTGATGTCGATCTCCCTCTTCCAGTGGTTCCACTACATTCTATGGAATCTTGGGAAGATGTGTCCATTTCTCCTAATCTTTCTGTTGATGAACATCGTCAAGTCTCGTCGATGTTACAGACATTTAAGGATGTTCTAACCGACATCCTTGGTCACACGAATGTCATAGAACATGACATTATTCTTACCGACAATAATCCTATTAGGGTTAGGCCGTATCCTATCCCTATACACTTTCAGTCACAAGTAGAAAAGGAATTGGATGAAATGATCCAATTAAACATAATTGAACCATCGACTTCTCCATATTCTTCTTCCATGGTTATTGTTCGGAAGAAAGATAAGAACATACGAATTTGCGTTGATTATCGCAAATTAAATCAAGTCACAAAGTTCGATGCTGAACCTATGCCTTTACTAGAAGATCTACTTATTAGACTTTCTAATTCTAGATTCTTCACTAAACTTGACTTGTCAAAAGGTTATTGGCAAGTGCCTTTAGCAGATCATGCCAAACCTCTGACTGCTTTCTCTACACCTAGGGGTTTATTTCAATGGAATGTAATGCCCTTCGGTCTTATGAATGCCCCTGCTACTTTCGTTCGCATGATGCGTCGAATTCTTTCTCATCGTTCAGATGTCATCGCTTACTTAGATGATATCTGTCTCTTCAGTGATTCTTGGGAAGATCACTATCTGGGTTTATATGACCTACTGTCTACTCTACGTGAGTATAATCTGACAGCAAAACCTTCTAAAGCTTATATTGGTTTTGGTGAAATTTCTTTCTTGGGTCATCGTGTTGGTCATGGTCTCTTGAAGACAGAAGACCACAATACTTCGAAAATATTGAACATCTCTGTACCTAAGACGAAGAAACAAGTCCGGAGTCTCTTGGGGTTAATTCAATTCTATGGGAGATTTATTCCGAATCTATCTTCGATAATGGCACCTCTGTCAACGTTGTCGCCTAATCTGATTCGGTGGTCTCAGGAATGTCAATCTTCCTTAGACCAGATTAAAAATATATTTTCTTCTCCTCCCATCCTAAGATTATGTAGTGAAATTGACAGAGATACAACGGTAAAATACCTCCAAAGATAACATGTAAGGATAAAACATAATGCGTAGGCTGCTGATAGTACATGATCGCCCAGACCGCGGGTCATCACCCTCCATAAAAATTGACTTGCTAGACAGGAGGGGAACGGCGGATAAAAAGGAAAAAATATGACTGGAAAGATTGCGTGAAACTAGAAAGGCTAAGGAGACGCAATTGGGGGGGAAACGGAGAAAAGTCACGTTTCCCAAGTTGACATAAAGTAAGGAACTCGACAGAAGGGACCTTGGATATGTTACGCCACAGTCATTTATTGGTCGCTTTTGCGATACCAAGCCTTTGATTTGAATTCAGCGGCAGAACGCAGTGTTTGGAATATTACAAAAATTAAAAAGTAACTTTTTCGTAATATTAATGTTAGGAATATAAAAATTAGCTGGCCGGATGGCCCATTCTGAGCAGTGAACTAATATGTTCTTAATTTTACAGACGGATAGATAATATTGAAGATAATGACAAAAGACAGTGTTGTTCACATCAGCGACAGACTGTATGGAATAAAAAGTGTCGCTATTTGCACAAAAAAACACGACCTCGAGACGCAGGTGTTCAAATCTACTTAGTAGGGAAGCGAAGGGACATTGGTGGGAGCTGTGTCTAAATATAACTTTTAACGACAAAATTTTGGAGGGGAGAGAAAGGTTGGTTCAAAAATCAAGTACGTTTTTGAAAAAAACAAGTAGAGACGGACAGACTAACAGATAAACATCCATACTTGACTGAAGCATGACTGAAATGACTTTAGGGTAGGAAATTTGAATTTGAAATAAACCTAGGCAGTGATTGGCCACAGACAATCATTTTATCGGCGCTCAGACGCGCAAGTGGGGCCATTCCTCAATAGTTGTTCGATGATAGACACAGTATTTTAAAGTGTGGTGATTTCCAAATGAAAGAAAGTGAAATAAGTTCAGGGACGCCATACTATAGCCAGCAGCTCAGCTGAGTTTTGCTAGCATTTCTGTGTTCTTTATTCATAATCTGGTAAGATTGAAATTATTTCTTTGTATATTTTGAATATTGTTTAATGTTCGAGTGATTTGATACTGCCATATCATAATCTAGCCTTACAAACAAGTAGGGATTTGCTCTAGACCCCCCGCCCAAGTCAGGGTCTAGGGACCAACAATATACATAAACTCCAGCAAGGGTTAGGAAAGACAGATCAAGTGTTGAGAATAATGAAACATATTACCTATCCACTTTTAGGGAAGGAAACTAATAAATATTTTTCAGAATCTATAGTCTGGGAGGACCTATCTGATGTAAAACCACCATGGTAAATGTGCTGTTTGGTCAGAGAGATCTGACCTGTCTGTATGATGTGGTTGTTGTGTCCGTGTTGTGTCCAGACGTGGGTAGAGAATAGAATTTTGACACATAGCCAATACTTTGATTGCAGAGCTGTGAGTTTCAGTTGTCAACAAGGCGGTGTCCATTCAGTTGGTGATTTTACTCGAGTGTATCTGTGCAGTACGTTGTGACAGAGACCACTATTATTGCCCGCCAGCACGGAGAGGTGGGACCACCAGATTTCAGCACCAGAGCTACATATGCAAGTTGAGTGAGCCTCTGGTCTGCTGGAAGTTCACCAACGCCTTTTAGTTACTAATACCCCATAAAATTCCTGTAATTTACTGGACACTGTGTAGTCAATATAGACAGGTGTGATGAGGCCACCCCAACAGCACAAGCATTAACTATCCTCCCAAGTAGATGACTACTAGAACATTTTAATAAAACTAACTAGTCTAGTACTTATATATGTACACTCTTGCATTTATTATGTAACATTCCATGCATTTCTTTCATAATTTTTAAATCCTTTTTTTAAAAAAAAAAAAAAGTTCTGGTCAACATAAAACTTGATCCAGAACAAAATAAATGTAATATAATTCTATCAAAAATTTTACACTCTTGAGTTAGTTCAGTGTATTATAATATTTGTTAAATATTATTAGTCTGCTTAAATATCTGTGGGTGTATCTATAACTATCACACCACATTACATATCATTACCCTAGACATTTTACATAGCTACATTCATTAAGAAAAAAAAATGAGTGTGAGGTCGTAGTGGTAGCAAGAAAGGCCTTCTGACAATTCACAACTACATTTTATCTCAGGAGCCTTCACAGCTGGCCTCATACATTACATTTAGTAATATCACCATCATACAATACCATCAAACCCACTACATACATTGGGGTCTTGTCCAGGGATAATTAGCCCAACAGTAATATTAGGATCTCCTGGTTGGAGAAATAAAATTAGGGGAAAAAAAATTGTGAAATTCCCTTTAAAATTAAAAGTGTCCCTGCAGATAAAAGTTGGTGAATCTTCACAGCCAGTGATAATTAATTAGTTAACTGGTTAGTTAGAATTAGTTAGACTATAGTCATAAGAAGTACTTAGTGTATTTACTGGTTAGAGATTTAGCTTGTATATTATTATATTGTCTGAAAAGTATGGCGGAGCTAGCAAAATTCCGATCAGCTGCTGTGCTGACCGCAAAGGAGATGGGAATGGATGGTCAGATTTTAAATCAATATGTAACGGCTGAATGTGATAAATATATTGAAAGGGAAGATAGAAAGGTAGCTGAAGAGAAGAGGTTACAAATTGAGGCTGATAGAGAAATTAAGAGGCTGCAGATTGAGGCAGAAGAAAAACGACAGCAAAGGGAGGCAGAAGAAAAAACAGGGACAGCAAAAGGGAGGCAGAAGAAAAAAGGTTGACTGCCGAAAGGGAGGCAGAAGATAGAAGGTTGCAAAGGGAGCACGAATTACGACTAAGGGAGCTGGAATTACAAGGCCCGGCTCCTGAAAATGGTGCCAGCCCTTTTGCCTCAGATGCTACGCCCAGTCTGGGAGCCTCAAACTCAGCTATGGGGTTTCATTTAGACCATTTTGTTGAAAAAGACGATGACATAGAGGGGTACCTAGGACGTTTTGAGTTATTAGCTACTACATATGGGTTAGAGAGAGAGAGGTGGAGTTTAAAGCTATCACAGGGATTGAGAGGTACTTCTTATGAAGTATTTGCCAAAATGAACAGGGAAGACCAAGACAATTATGACATGTTAAAGCAGGCTTTGTTATTAAGGTACGAGAAGAATGGTGAATTTTATCGTAAGAAATTTAGAAATGCCAAACTGTTGTCTGGGGAGACATACCACCAATTCTCTGCTAGACTAGAAACCTATTTGGAGAAATGGACGGCTCTGGGGAAGACCCAAGATCTTAAAGAAATGATCATGATTGAGCAATTGAGAGAGTCCATGGCTCCAGACATGAGAAAATTTCTCATGGAACAAGGTGCAGAGAAGTTGGGGGAAATTTTAAATGTTGCTGAGAGGTATCAGGCAGCTCAGGCAGAGGTAAGTGGTGCTAAAAAGAAGCACATAGACAATTTTAAAGCTCCACAGCAATTTAATAAATTTGATAATAGAGAGCAGGGAAATAAAGGTAGGACAAACTTTGAGCGGCCAAGAAATGACTATCGCGACAGAAACTCACAGTTCAATGACCAAAAGTTCAATGAAAGAAAACCGTTGAACCAAGGAAAAAGATGGTGTAAATGGTGCAAGAAGGATAACCATAACACCGAATTTTGTAGAAGGAAACCTTCAAACATTGCTGCAATGAAGTCGGGGACGCGAAGATTAAAGGTTAATCCTAATGGACAACAGGAACCTTATCACCCCCCAGTTTGTGAGGATGTTATTTGTAATGGGGTCACCATAAGGTGCCTTTATGATACAGGTTTGGATTATGATTCAGTTGTGAAGTCTAGCCTAGTGGACCCAAGTCAGTATACCACAGAAACAGTGGAAATACAAGGGGCGACTAAGGACATACCACTCATGACACTTCCCATCGCAAGGATAACGGTGAAAACTCGCTATGTGGAGGGAGAAATCAGAGCAGCAGTGATAGATGAACCAATCTACCCTCTGATATTGGGGTGTAGATACGTCTTCTTGGGGAATCCCGAGAAACCTGTGATCATGGCGACAGTGCAGACCAGGTCACAGAAGAAGGAGGAAGAAGGTGAACCTATAAATGCTCATCCAGAGGAGATGAGGAAGGCGCAGGCTGAGGATAGGACACTCAAGCCCTGTTTTAAAAATTTGCCCAAATGCCACACACCTCCGAGCAAGGGGGAATATTTCATGAAGAACAAACTCTTATACAGGAAGGCCGGAACTGGAACAAATGGTCACAACCAGCTGGTTCTTCCCACTTCATATAGAGATAAAGTGATGGAACTCGGGCATGCGATTCCCTTCAGTGGTCACATGGGGATCAGCGCCACAGGACAGCGTATAGCTTGTCATTACTTCTGGCCAGGGATAACGGAGGATATAAAAAGATATGTCAAATCCTGCCCAGAATGTCAAAGGGTAGCTCCAAAGCACTGGACTGCTCCTGCAACTCTAGGGGAAATGCCCATAGTGGGAACACCTTTTGAGAGGGTTGCAGTGGATATTGTAGGACCTCTCACTCGGACCAAGAGGAGGAACAGTTACATCCTTACTCTGGTGGACACTTGTTCTATGTGGGGAGAGGCGGTAGCCCTGCCATCAATTGATTCAAAACATGTAGCAGAGGCACTACTTACAATATTTACCCGATTAGGATTCCCGCATCAAATCTTGACGGATAATGGTTCTCAGTTCAAGGGGAAACTAACGGAAGAAGTTTTTAAGCTATTTCAAGCCAGACACTTTCATTGTAGTCCGTACCATCCACAAGGGAACGGCCAGGTAGAGAGGTTCAACGGGACTCTCATTTCTATCCTGAGAAAGCTGGCACACGAAAAACCGGATCTGTGGGATCAATTCCTGCCCGCCGCATTGTTTGCGTACCGGGAGGTACCACATAGTTCAACCGGGATGGCTCCCGCAACTCTGCTATTTGGGAGGCCAATAAAAGGTCCATTAGAAGCTCTATTAAGGACCTGGACAGATGAGAAGGCGGAAGAGACTGTTACCTCATCGTATCAATACGTGAACGAACTGACCACTCGTTTGAAAGCTGGATGGAAACTGGCAAATGATAATTTGAAGCAAGCCAGGAAGAAACATGCAGCATATTTTAATAGGAAGGCAAAGGACAGGGAACTGGCAGTCGGAGAGAAGGTGCTGCTTCTACTACCCGGAAGCCAGAATAAATTACAAATTGGTTGGCAAGGTCCATATACGGTTCTAGAGAAGGTGTCTAGAACAAACTATAAAATTGACAAAAAGGGGAAGGAGAAAGTTTATCATGTAAACCTGTTAAAGAAGTATCTGGACAGACCACTCCAGGAAAGCACCCCCTTATTGACCTTGGCTATTGCAACCCAGATGCAAAAAGAACCACTCACCTCACATGAATACCCATTACATCCTTGTGAAACCGCAGCACAGGTAAAAGTCAGTAAGCACCTGACTAAAAACCAGAGGGAGAGAGTTCAACAGGTTCTGGAGGAACATACAGATGTATTAACAGATAAACCAGGCCATACAAATTTGCTACAGTATGACATGAAACTGGTAGACTCAAACCCAATCTGTATGAGAGCCTATTCTATTCCGTTCGCGAAGGAGAAGGCATTGAAGGAAGAAATAGAGTATTTGTTGAAGGAGGGGATTATTTCGCACAGTGAATCATCTTTTAGTTCTAGTGTCGTTTTGTTGAGAAAACCGTCTGGGGAACACAGACTGTGCATAGATTACAGGAAACTGAATGCTGTCACAGAAGGACAAGTGGATCCATTACCAGACACAAAACAGTTATTTGCCAGACTGAACAAGGCAAAATAATTTTCAAAGGTGGATCTTAGTAAAGGCTATTACCAGATCCCAGTGAAGCCTGAAGTGAGACCTTATTTGGCTTTTAGCACTTCGGATGGACATTATGAATTCAATATGCTACCATTCGGACTGAAAAATGCTCCGAGTGTGTTTTCAAGGATGATGCGCAAATTGTTGGATCCCCTGAATAACCCATGTATCACGAATTTCATGGATGATATTCTCGTCGCCACAGAGACATTTGAAGAACACATTGAAGCTCTGGAGATGTTGTTTGATAGACTTCGGGAGGCGAACTTAACTGCTAGGCCAACAAAATGTTGTATTGGATGCAAAGAGTTGGAATTCTTGGGACACACTGTATATCAGGGTAATATGACCCCTGATCCTAAGAACTTGGAAAAACTGCAGAGAGCACCTAGGCCGCAAACAAAAAAGGACGTGCGATCATTTGTGTCGTTATGCGGATTTTATCAGAAATACATCAAGAATTTTAACGCTATTTGTGCTCCTCTGACTGATCTGACTCGCAAGGGACTTCCAGATAAAATTATTTGGACTGCACAATGTGAACTAGCGTTCCAAGAGTTAAAGGAAAAACTCACTAGCAAGCCTATTCTCAAACTGCCTGATTTGACACAGGACTTTGTCTTAAGAACCGATGCAAGTAATGTAGGACTAGGAGGGGCTTTGTTGCAAAGATCATCTTCACCTGATGGGGAACTGAAACCAGTCGCTTATGCAAGCCGTAAATTGAATAAGGCGGAACAAGGATACTCCACAAGCGAAAAAGAATGTTTAGCGTTAATCTGGGCAATAAAGAAGTTTCAAATCTATCTGTATGGTAGGACTTTTGTGGTGGAGACGGACCATCAGCCTCTCGTATTCTTATCTCAGGCTAAGCATGAAAACGCAAGATTGCTGAGGTGGTCTTTATTGCTTCAACCTTATCAGTTCAGTATCCAATATATCCCAGGAAAATTGAATGTCGGTGCAGATTTCCTCAGTCGGCACCCCTGTGATCAAAATTAGAGTAGTGGCAGACGTGAGGAGTAATTTTACCTATGTGTATCGCTGGTTTTGGAACTTGCCATAGGCATGTTTTCAAGTGGGGAGATGTGTAGTGAAATTGACAGAGATACAACGGTAAAATACCTCCAAAGATAACATGTAAGGATAAAAACATAATGCGTAGGCTGCTGATAGTACATGATCGCCCAGACCGCGGGTCATCACCCTCCATAAAAATTGACTGCTAGACAGGAGGGGAGCTAGGATTGACGATGCTATGATGTGGGGAAAGGGAGGGGAAGAAGGACGCAATTGGGGGGGGGGGGGGGGGAGTAGAGGGGGGAGAACGGCGGATAAAAAGGAAAAAAATATGACTGGAAAGATTGCGTTGGGGGTGATGAGTGAGACTAGAAAGGGGTGGGGGGGGGGAAATCGGAGACGCAATTTATGGGGGGGGGGGGGGGGGGGGGGGAACGGAGAAAAGTCACGTTTCCCAAGTTGACATAAAGTAAGGAACTCGACAGAAGGGACCTTGGATATGTTACGCCACAGTCATTTATTGGTCGCTTTTGCGATACCAAGCCTTTGATTTGGATTCAGCGGCAGAAACGCAGATGTTTGGAATATAGTACAAAAAATTAAAAAGTAACTTTTTCGTAATATTAATGTTAGGAATATAAAAATTAGCTGGCCGGATGGCCCATTCTGAGCAGTGAACTAATATGTTCTTAATTTTACAGACGGATAGATAATATTGAAGATAATGACAAAAGACAGTGTTGTTCACATCAGCGACAGACTGTATGGAATAAAAAGTGTCGCTATTTGCACAAAAAAACACGACCTCGAGACGCAGGTGTTCAAATCTACTTAGTAGGGAAGCGGAGCCGCGGTAGCATAGTGGTTAGTGCACTGGCTTCCTAGCGCAGTGGTCTATGGTTCGATCCCCAGATGAGGCGGAAAAATTTTTAGGCCACAAACGGCTCCTGGGTCGACCCAGCCCCAAATGGGTACCAGAGCTACTCTGGGAAGGTTAAGGCGGCCGGCGTGATGCCGACCACATCACCCCCTCGTGTGCCGACGGTCAAGATAATATGGGCCTAACACCATATTCCCAATATGCCTCAATGGGCGTGTAACGGGTTCCTTTACCTTTACCTTAGTAGGGAAGCAACGGGACATTGGTGGGAGCTGTGTCTAAATATAACTTTTAACGACAAAATTTTGGAGGGGAGAGAAAGGTTGGTTCAAAAATCAAGTACGTTTTTGAAAAAAACAAGTAGAGACGGACAGACTAACAGATAAACATCCATACTTGACTGAAGCATGACTGAAATGACTTTAGGGTAGGAAATTTGAATTTGAAATAAACCTAGGCAGTGATTGGCCACAGACAATCATTTTACCGGCGCTCAGACGCGCAAGTGGGGCCATTCCTCAATAGTTGTTCGATGATAGACACAGTATTTTAAAGTGTGGTGATTTCCAAATGAAAGAAAGTGAAATAAGTTCAGGGACGCCATACTATAGCCAGCAGCTCAGCTGAGTTTTGCTAGCATTTCTGTGTTCTTTATTCATAATCTGGTAAGATTGAAATTATTTCTTTGTATATTTTGAATATTGTTTAATGTTCGAGTGATTTGATACTGCCATATCATAATCTAGCCTTACAAACAAGTAGGGATTTGCTCTAGACCCCCCGCCCAAGTCAGGGTCTAGGGACCAACAATATACATAAACTCCAGCAAGGGTTAGGAAAGACAGATCACGTGTTGAGAATAATGAAACATATTACCTATCCACTTTTAGGGAAGGAAACTAATAAATATTTTTCAGAATCTATAGTCTGGGAGGACCTATCTGATGTAAAACCACCATGGTAAATGTGCTGTTTGGTCAGAGAGATCTGACCTGTCTGTATGATGTGGTTGTTGTGTCCGTGTTGTGTCCAGACGTGGGTAGAGAATAGAATTTTGACACATAGCCAATACTTTGATTGCAGAGCTGTGAGTTTCAGTTGTCAACAAGGCGGAGTCCATTCAGTTGGTGATTTTACTCGAGTGTATCTGTGCAGTACGGTGTGACAGAGACCACTATTATTGCCCGCCAGCACGGAGAGGTGGGACCACCAGATTTCAGCACCAGAGCTACAGATGCAAGTTGAGTGAGCCTCTGGTCTGCTGGAAGTTCACCAACGCCTTTTAGTTACTAATACCCCACAAAATTCCTGTAATTTACTGGACACTGTGTAGTCAATATAGACAGGTGTGATGAGGCCACCCCAACAGCACAAGCATTAACTATCCTCCCAAGTAGATGACTACTAGAACATTTTAATAAAACTAACTAGTCTAGTACTTATATATGTACACTCTTGCATTTATTATGTAACATTCCATGCATTTCTTTCATAATTTTTAAATCCTTTTTTTTAAAAAAAAGTTCTGGTCAACATAAACTTGATCCAGAACAAAATAAATGTAATATAATTCTATCAAAAATTTTACACTCTTGAGTTAGTTCAGTGTATTATAATATTTGTTAAATATTATTAGTCTGCTTAAATATCTGTGGGTGTATCTATAACTATCACACCACATTACACATCATTACCCTAGACATTTTACATAGCTACATTCATTAAGAAAAAAAATTGAGTGTGAGGTCGTAGTGGTAGCAAGAAAGGCCTTCTGACAATTCACAACTACATTTTATCTCAGGAGCCTTCACAGCTGGCCTCATACATTACATTTAGTAATATCACCATCATACAATACCATCAAACCCACTACAGATTACCTACTCTTGATAGAACTTTGTTCTTCGAAGTGATGCTTCATCCACTGGGATCGGAGCAGCACTTATGCAGGAATATGCTGAAACTCTGCATCCTGTCATGTACATTTCTAGAAAACTAAATGCGGCAGAGAGGAACTACTCGGTTTTAGACCGTGAATTATTGGCTATGGTTTGGTCTATTCTCAAACTACAAAGATTCCTCCTGGGCGCACATTTCATTCTAGAAACTGATCAGAAAGCTCTTACAGCTATTCAGACTAAGAACTTGAAGAGTTCGAGATCCACTCGATATGCTATTGCTCTTCAACCTTTTCACTTCACGGTACGAGCTATCCGTGGGTCGGATAATGTGATGGCTGACATTCTGTCTAGATGCCCACATGATTCCAACTAATACTCCTGTTCTATTTCTAGATATACGACAGAGCCATAACACACCTATATTACTGCAATACATTAGCACATCTGTCCTCACTTTAGGTGAACACATACTATTGTGCTTTGTTATCATCTTCTTCTGTTCCATCTTTAATATAAGAAGAAGACTGAGTGGTTAATATAAGGGCCGAAAGTTCACTCGGTCACAATTGTTAATAATAATGTATTGTATAGTATGAAACTTAATGGCTATTAAATAGAATTATATTGGTTGTTTTTTCTCAGCATTTTTTGTTGATCTGAGAAGCTACCTTTCTGTTGTCAAACATGGAGAGTTCCACATTGTACAGTTTCTTTGGAACGACAGGAGATGTGTCCTGGATCGTCATATGTTTAATTTCATTGTGTAATGGTAATATTAAACATTTAGATAATGTAATATTTAACATTCAGTATCAGATGTGTACATCCATTCTAAGCGGTATTAGATTATGACACTGCTATTTGATTATAATGATATGAACTTGCATATTTATATTGTATTTTCATGCAAGCGTAGTGTGTGTTGGCGGCACTTCCCCGATATATTTTTTAATCAGATTTTTTATCTGTTGAGAAATATTCTCACCAGACACTTTATGTGTCAATTTAGCCTCATATTAGGCAGTGCAATTAGTTATTCCCGCATAATTCGTGCGTTGATAAACCGCTTTTGGTTTTACTCTTGGATTTAAAAAAAAAAAAAAAAAGTTGCACATTTTTTTTTATCGGGAGGTGGCGGTAATGTTGCTGCTAAAAACTTGTCGCAACTTATTCTGACCATGCATTCTGACTATAGTTAATTTTTAATGCATGGGAAGGAACTCATGGAATTGTAGTCACTTTTATTTCTACAGTCGTCTAATCTTGATAGCTATCGTCAAGAAGTTGTCTTATCTTGATAGCTAGGGTTGCCGATAGTTGTGTGAACGATTTTTGAGTCATGTCCATTTATGGAGCGCTCAGATCGCCAGTTCTTTGAAAACAGTTGGCAATCGCAATGTTTCAAGATTCATTTCCTTTTAAGGTAAAAGGTCTTTAGTCGAACATCGTAGAACATTCTTCGTTTCGTAAATTTGGCTGAGTTGTATTCGATTCGCGTGTTCTGCGCATGTCTCTTTTTGTGGCGTTGTTTAAACAATTTCCGCCCAGGTTAGTCTGAGCAGAGAAGCTGGTAAGGTGAGACGTAGCTATGTGCTAGTCTTCGCTTAGATTATTCAGGAAGGAGTCCTCATGATTGTTGTTCCTTTTTTGAGATGATATATCTCCATGTTATTCCTAATGCCTGGAGGCATATGTGATTATGTGATTTGATTCCTGATGAACAGGTAAATGAATCCTTTTTTGCTAAGTGACTTTATCGCCATCTTGTGATGTTGACTTTCGCTTAGCCTGCCTTATTATAAAGTCTATATATTATGACAAGTTTGCTCAGCTCACGATCCACTTCTATTGTCAAGCATCGATTGATGCCTGTCCTACGGACTACTTGCTTCCTGAACTTTGTTGATGGATCTAGGTTTGATACCTTTGCTGTATAAGGAACATAGAGAACAATAATGTGATGCTCGAAAGACATGCATGTCTTGTTGAGGTCAAAAATAGGAGACCAGATTTAATCTCCTAGTTGATATCTACTAGCTCTTATGGAAAGGGGAAGTTTACTACCTGACTACATGAACAGCGGTCTACGATATCCTAAAAGGCATATCATGTACATTAATATTATGCTGTTTGCTGTGCCTGTTGAGTCGACTACTTCGATGATACAATGACTGTTGTACTATCCCTGTGATGTTTTTCTACATAACGATGTCCATGCATTTTGTCATTGTGGCGTACAATATATCTTGCCAAAAACCCATCACTGCTGTTTAAAGCTTGATTGACTTTTCACATCGTGAGTTAACGTGACGTCATTGTGTGGATTGCCTTGTTCGTAATGCTCACTGTTTGTATACACATCTGTATCCTTACATCACACTTAAACCAGACTAAAGACACCATGTTACTACGCCTCATCATCCCTGGTGTCTGAGGGTGGCACACTACTCTGCAAAGGCCAGGATTATCATACCTTTAGAGAAGCAGATGAAATACAACACCCTCAACGTTGTGTGGCAAATGTGACATCATCCACAGAACATTTATACACACATCATATAATACTTACGCAACATTCTGTTTACCTGGATAGTTCATGTATCAGTTAACTCTCCAATTTCTTCTGTATACATGGATAGTTCATGTCTCAGTTAACTCTCCCCTTTATTCTGTTTACCTGGATAGTTCATGTCTCAGTTAACTCTCCAATTTCTTCTGTATACCTGGATTGTTCGTATCGCAGTTAACTCTCATATTTATTATGTTTACCTGGATAGTTCATGTCTCAGTTAACTCTCACATATCTTCTGTATACCTGGATAGTTCATCTCTCAGTTAACTCTCCTCGTCTTCTGTATACCTGGATAGTTTATATCTCAGTAACTCTCCCCTTTCTTTTGTATACCTGGATAGTTCATGTCTCAGTTAACTCTCCCATTTCTTCTGTATACCTGGATAGTTCATATCTCAGTTAACTCTCCCATTTCTTCTGTATACCTGGATAGTTCATATCTCAGTTAACTCTCCCCTTTCTTCTGTATACCTGGATAGTTCATGTCTCAGTTAACCCTCCTATTTCTACTGTATACCTGGATAGTTCATGGCTAAGTTAACTCTCCCCTTTCTTCTGTATGCCTGGATAGTTCATGTCTCAGTTAACTCTCCCCTTTCTTCTGTATACCTAGATAGTTCATGTCTCAGTTAATGTTGAGAGCACATCATGGGGCGAAGCAATCTTGATAAAGTTATATTTAGCGGGATTCCTACGCACCATGCTGAGCCTCACCAAATTGCAAAAATTAGAGTCATTATCTATGTCAAAGTAACGTATCGAGGGATGACGTAGAGGGGAGTCTGTGTCTATGCGTGATAGCATATAGGTGTGTTTGCATATGTGGCTAGTCCACTTATTATATGTGTAGTATAATCTACTTTTAAAGTGTTTAAAGAAGTCTGGATTCAACTCATAACTCATGTGTTTATTAACTCTTTAAGTCTGTGTCGTGAAACGAGTGTGTGTAAATCTACTTCTTAGTTAAATCCATATGTCGAGATACAATATCGCCCAGCCAATCAACGAGCTACGTTCACCAGTCTCTGAGACAGAATAAAATTAGCCATAAGCCCTGTTTTTGGGAACTCGGTTGGGGCCATCTTGTCACGCAATATGGCGGAAAAAACAGAATAAAATTAGGCATAAGCCCTGTTTTTTTGGGGACTCGTCTAGGTCAAGGATGGTACGAAGCCTGGTACCAAACTGCAGACAACCAATCAGCTTGCCACGCCAGGAACCAACCAAAAGCTTTCCTTAAGCAGTAGAAGTTACCTCATCTGCCTATATATTCGGGCGAGATTTTATGCAAAAAAAAAGCACACCAACACGAAGCCAGATAGACCGACTGAAAAAGAGAAGCTGTCAACCTTGATTTATTGCTTACCTGAGTGCATTGACCTGGCAGCCTGCTTAACTAATCGAGTCAAAACCTGGCCTGTTTAAATCTTGGAGGGTAAATATATTTTACTATAAACTGGTAGGAAAATAGGCCTACAGCTGATACACCTGTATATATTTAATATAAATAGTTTCAATATGAACGTATCAGGTTACTGATTGTATCTTGGGGAATTAGGTATAATGATTGTATTTCCTGATATTATTGATGAAGACGAAGACTAATAGGACTCATACTTCAGTCTATTGTCTCCTATAACTTCAGTCTATTGTCTCATATAAAACCAACTGAAATATAACCAAAACAGTCCTTGTTAGGACTCATATAACTTCTATTGTCTCCTATAACTTCAATCTATTATCTCAGACCAACTGAAATATAACCAAAACAGTCCTTGTTAGGGCTCAATCTATTGTCTCATGTATTGAATTTATATTATTGGATGTATTCATGTATTGAATTTATATTATTGGATGTATTCATGTATTGAATTTATATTATTGGATGTATCCATGTATTAATTTATCAGAAAGAATGTTTTGCAAGTAGACGCCTGGCTTGTCTCGCTAGTGCTAACTCATACTGAGCCATGTTGTCATTCATCCTACATGCAGACACCTGAGACACACGCTCATTTCATACTAGAAATAGGGGGGCTTGATGACAGAAATTAGCCCCTATTTTTACTTGTTACAGGTTTTATTCGTGTCATCCAACCTGAGGTCGTATGTCGTGTCAATCCAGCTGTCTGGAACGTCGCAGGAGCACAGTGATTGCACAGGATCTACCTCTTTAGTCCCCCTCAGTCTTGGGTGGGCTAACGAAACGATCATCAGCGGGTGTTGTGTGCAAGAAACTAAGAAGGACATAACTTTTGAGAGATGAGTTTACAGTAGTACCATTTCCGTCGGCAATTGTGAGCTATTAACTGTCGACGAAGAGAAACTGAGTAGCATAGCAAGAGACAAAAATATTAGAATAGCTGATAAATTTTATATACTTAATTAACAGCACAGCTGATAAATTTTATATACTTAATTAACAGCACAGCTGATACATTTACTATAAGTGATTAACAGCATCACAGTTAGTTACATAGCGGAGGTGGCAATTTATGTCTGTCTCCTCTCTACTAATTTTTCGAGATCAGATCATTCACAGCCGTAACTAATTTGTGATACCAGTAGTTCTCTCAAACACTGGGACTTCACCATTTTCTGCAGAAATTCTATTTCTGTAATTGTCAGTACTATACTGATCCTAAAGCAAATAAAAACCTCACGCCACAGTCCCAAGCAAAAAGCAGGGTTTGGCCCAAACAAAAACGACCACCACAGTTCTTTTTATGGTTGTGGTTGTTTGGAAAAAAAATATTTTTTAATGTTCATATTGTCGCAGAGGTTTTATGATCATTGAATTGCCTATATCCTCTTCTTTTTCTTCCACCCGTGTCCTCTATTTATTATCACTCTTTATTTTTTTCCCCTGTATTTTTCGCATTCGTTCGTTTGCGAGAAATATTTTTTTCCCATTCTCACTTTCGCCAGTTTCGTTTCTCATTTAGAAACGCATTTCATTGCTGATTAAACGAGTAACTTTTTTTTAACGTAACGTCAGTCCCTTGCACCAGACGATTTGGAGTGAGAATGCATTCGGTCAATCGCTGCAGATTGACGAAATAACTGTGAATATTTCGCTTATCTCAGACTTAGGGCCGACATATCGTCTGCATTCTCACCTGTCAAAACGTAGCTTCTTCGGCTGAGCGCTCAGGAAAGGCGCGATAACTGACATCTCCCCTGCGCAGTTTCAGACATTTATCTGGTATTTTGCATCTGACACGTAGTTACCTCGATAGATTCTCAGTGTCAGGGTGGAGAAGGCGCCATTACACATTCGCTCAGAATGGTCATTTCTCGGCGTAGGTGCGAAAACTGCCCCTGCATTGCAGACAAGTTGTCTACATTTGCATCTGACACGTAGCGCTACGGCCGTTTCTTAGACGGAGGTGTCAGAGACGCAAAGTGGCAGTTTACGACAGCCTCTTGGAGTTTCCGTAGTGTTAAGACGGAAAGGGGAGGCTATTGCGTGGTTTTCGGAAATACCGCACATCTTTGTCTAGTTTTTCATATATACTAGAGAGAGTTAGATTTCATTTTCACTCAGTAACTTCGCAGTCAAGACTAGAACAAGCCTTCGTTCGATTCCTAAGAATCTCTGTTAATAGAGATGGCATTTAGTTTGGTCGAAGTGGTTTAAGTTCTTAGTAGTTTTGTGTTGAGGTAAATCTTATATTAAGTATCTAGTATTTGGTGAAGTGTTCAAAGTGTTAAATCGCTTATTTCATTTTGCTTGTTAGATTTGTGCAGAGAGTTAAAAATAAATAAGTCTGTATTATTTTCTAGTGACGTGGTCTCAGTGGAAAGCAGAATAAATTATAATTTCTAGCTTAAACAACAATTTAGCTATAATGAATTTAATTTAACTGCTAAATAATCAGACGAGAACAATTTTTTTATAAACTAACTTATAAATGCTAGAAGCCTCATGAGTGTTGACAGAATACGCATGTATTTCTAGTTCATGAGGATTGATGATTTTTAAATATAACTTATTGCACGGGAAGTTTTAAATGATAAGTCAAGCACTACGTTGCAATTTAAACATTATCAGTTATGTATAATTATTTGATATGTGCTCTTTTCCATTTATATATAGTGAAACTGTGGTACCCAAACTTTGCCAGCATTTAGTACAGAGACATGCCTGTGAGAAACAAACATTTTATCTTTGAACTACGTGGGTTTACAAGTTAACACCTGTCTGACAGTGCGTGTGTCTTCATAAATAGACAGAGTACAACTCTCACTAACGGGTTTTATTAAAGACTAACTGTTTTATACTGGGCCTTTGAACCAGATCAGATTTCTGCACAAACTCTTTGTACAAATTTAGCCGCTGTGGCAAGTAACATATTAACGTCAGTAACATTCCGACGGAGTTTAGACTAGTGGTGTGGTGACCAAATATAGTCCTTTCCTGAAAGTAGACACCGATCTGACATTCCTCAGTTCTAGAAACCTAAGTTATTGACACTGTGCTCGTTGTTAATGTTTCGTGCCTGGACAATTTTAATGTGACATAAACAGACATCCGAAAAATAAGAACACCCAAGGAGTCGTTCCCGGAAGCAGAGAATTCATCCTGTCTTTTTGGAACTGGGGATTTCTTGGTCAAAGACTACCCTTGACGAGTCTGTAGGTGAATGTCCTAAAATTGTATTACCAGAAGTGTCTATCTAAGCTGTGAGTGTGAACCTGTGCACGTGTGCTCGGCTGAATGAATAAAGTGAATGCAGGACGGAGGGATTTTTTATTGTTGTAATTGGGCACCCATTTTGCTATTTTAACTTTCTGTATGCAAGTATTGCTAATCATATTTCCCTTAAAATAGAGCAGAGATATTAAGTCTGTCCGTACCTTAAGAAGGGGAAATATTAGACCTAATCCTATGTATCCTTATTTCCTTGGGGCTATGATACTCAAAGATGCTGTCTACTACATGTAATTCTCACTGATACTAGTATAAGCTGATGCTATAAGGCCACTGATAGTATAATAATCCAGGTGGATGTATTTATGGTGAAGAAGGTGAGTGTGTTTTGGGACAGTCACTCACAGTAGCGTACACACCGAGTCATGGAATGGTGTAACGTCTGATGATTTTTAACCATGGTTTATTACAATTATAACATCACGTAGATCTGGACGAATACAGTTACATCGAAACATGAATCTTCATAATGCAGTTAACACACCATACGGCCCTTACACCTCCTGGCCTACAAAATCTCTACTCCTCACATCAGTGCACAAAGACTGCATCTACGGCAGTTATATAATAATCAAGGCCTACACAAATCTCTACACTTCACATCAGTGCACAAAGACTGCATCTACGGCAGTTATATAATCATCAAAGCCTACAAAATCTCTACTCTTCACATTAGTGCACAAAGACTGCATCTACGGCAGTTATATAATCATCAAGGCCTACAAAATCTCTATACTTCACATCAGTGCACAAAGACTGCATCTACGGCAGTTATATAATCATCAAGGCCTACAAAATCTCTACTCTTCACATCAGTGCACAAAGACTGCATCTACGGCAGTTATATAATAATCAAGGCCTACACAAATCTCTACACTTCACATCAGTGCACAAAGACTGCATCTACGGCAGTTATATAATCATCAAGGCCTACAAAATCTCTACACCTCACATCAGTGCACAAAGACTGCATCTACGGCAGTTATATAATAATCAAGGCCTACAAAATCTCTATAGCCCTGCGCAGGCATATATTATCCAAAAACACATCAGGGCTGACCAGCTCAGTCAAAAACCCCACATAGACTGATCCCATGGGAACACACCCCATTCATACAGACACGAGAATCTCCTGTTCTCTTAACACCGCTCTCAAAATTCCCTGCGGACACTAGCCCCGAGAGCTATTCACACATCACTCAAAAACAGTTCAGAAACAGTACATTATGACCAGAGTTCACCCGCTATCTGACATACTGTTTCCACGAAACTAAGAGAAGATATTTTTAAACAAATCCATTACCAATCTGCAAGCAAGTACTCTAACCCAAAATTTACTCTACTCAACAAGTATTTTTCAAGATTATTTCCCTTTCATCAAATCTACACTCATCAGTTTGCCACACCCCCAGGGAAAAAAATGATTATATCATTTTTTTGAAAATCAACTCCCAAAAATTTAACGGTTAATGAAGTTATATCAAATACGTACAAAAATGAACTCCCAAAAATGTAACGGTCAATGAAGTTATATCAAATATCTCTTAAATTCCCAAAAATTTAAAAAATTAATGAAGTTCTATCAATTACCTACAAAAATATACCTATGACAAGAGAACATAGCACATCTACAAAAATATCATCAATAAATGTAAGATAACGACTAAATCATCCAACATACTCATTCAAGCATACCAAAAAATAATCTAATACAAACCCAAATTAAGTATACATAGTACAAACTAAACAGAAAATAAACTATCGTAAGAGAAAAGACAAAATATGTAATGGGAATATGATAAGAATCAAATAGAATCATAAGATGACAATGAAGACAACAATTCCATACATGTAAAACAAATAGAACTATAAGAACCAATTACATTATCTAAAATCACATAATTAACTTAACAATACAAAGAATGAAAGTATAAATAGCGTAACACGAAAAAAGTATACAAGAAGTATGAATTACATCAAAGATGAAACACGGAAGCATAAACAAAATATTAGACAATACTGAAAATACAACAGAAAAGATGTAAAGAAATGACGAATAGTCAACAAAGAGAGATGAAAGTAAAGATACAAATGTAAAGAAAGTTGGTAACAATACCTTACAATAACTATCCAAATCTAACAACGTATTGTAAAATACAAAAATGCTAAAGTATATTTATATACTAACACAAAAAAGAAAGCTTATGACAAGCACAGCATAATAAGTAATTTAACTAAATTATAAACTTATACATAACTAAAAATAAATTACATCAAATATCACCCAAACAAAAAATTATTAACGATAACACACGTTTCGCATTGACGCATAGTCAAGCGCTAACTACCAAAAAATACATCCAAACATCAAAACATTTTCAAAGAATTAATGTCACTACATAATAGTAACCTTAACATACAATCTAGCGCTGGCGCAGAAAAAAATAAATATCACAATGTCCAAAACACATTTTTCAAAAAATTACAACACAAAAAATGTTTCTTATCGTTAGGTTAAATAAAAATAGTATTTTTATTTCTAAGTAATATGTAGCTATAATTAACGACTAACAATTAAATTAGCTGTGTAACATAATTTAAAAAATAATCTTATCTTTAAACAGACACACATCAAAAACGTGTAAGTTTTTTTCTCTTCGTTTAAAAAAAAAATACATCAAAGAAACGTCACATTGGGTAATAAACTGTTAACTACAAACTAAATTCTTTAAATGAACAAGAGTATCAGCCGTTGCCGTTAATTCTACCAATTCCATTTAATCTGAACTTTAAGTTAATTCTAGCTGACAAAAAATCGAATTGTTTAAATTATCAAATGTTATAATTTAGCAAAAATGGAAACCAAGTTTCAGAATATATCCTTAACTTCAACGCAAAATCATTAATAATACATACAAGTTACGTTTAAAATTACCTTTCACTAAACAATTAATTCAAATAATCTGTATATAAATATGTTAACTAAACATGGTATCAAACCCATGATGAAAAATAAAACAAAATTTTAAGTAGTGAATAAAAACACTCAGGACTATCTATGAAAATGACTATTACAACGTATCAGTAAATAAGTTTGTGCATAGGAATGAACTAATGCATAATTAAAATACAGTCATATAAGTAACAACCAAATATAATTATGGCAATCAAATGTTACAAAGAGATTACATAATATTCCATTAACAACATATAAAGTTCTATACTAAAGAATACAATAACATTCACTGTTTGTAAACAGAACAAAAATGAACAGGACCTTTTAAAAAAAACATTCCTTCGAGGTCTTGCGAACATCTCATCAACACGCGAGGTGACATCATGACACGGTGGGTTAATGTACTGGCTAGGCTCGCTTGAATGGACAAATGGCACACAGTGACATACATCTCTCCCAGGTAATGTCAAATATAAGAATGGTGACTCCCCTCGCAAAGTCGCTCGCTGTGAGACCATACAAATGAAAATATCTATTTTAATCTATGGTAAGATTATGAGGGAACACAGAAAAATTCACTACACAATTACCCAAACTCTGTGGTTGTGTAAGGTTGTGGCCCTTTCTGCGATGTCAACAACTCTCGTCACATAGCAGACAACATAGAAGTTTTAGGGACAACTTGACCTATAATTCACGGTCGTCAGTGCGGTAGGCTGAAAAAAAAATTACTACCTTCACAAGACCGAGATGCTCTCTCAAAATTACAAGCATGACAAGAAAAAGCATTTAAGAACTTATTACCGTTCCTATTACTCTGATTGCTAATACTCTTGCTCTTATGTGGAGCACAGTTAACCTGGTTACGATTTCTTTTATTGCTATTGAGAGCATTGTTATTTGCTCTATTGAAATAGTTGCACTGATTAAAATCCCAGTTTGCATAGTTACGGTTAACATCTTTTCTTAGATAAGAATGTCCACTAGCTAGAATTTGCTTTTTACCAGAAAAATTATTACTAGATTGGTAGTCTTGCATACAGTTATTTCTACCATCATTTCTACAATTCTTAGGATCAAAATGTTGAAATCTGTCTAATTGCTTCTTGTTTTTAGGAGAAAAAACGTTATCATATAATGAACTCCCTCTAACCTCAGGGTTATGTCTCTTATCAAAACTGCTTTTATCTTTGCATGTGGCAATGTATTTAACAGCTGGGTCATACTGTTTGGACTGAGTATGACTAGTAAAAGGCTTGATAGTCTCTTTATTTTTTTGCACAACATTTGTTTCCTTCATGGAACAAGCAGTGGTATGTGTGTTACTTGTTACCAATTTATCAGATCTGTCAATGAATACGCGGTTGGTTTTCAACACCCTGACTTGAGATTTAGTACTGTTTCTTTCCATATCTACAGGACTGCCTATTACTGTAGAATTCTCTTTGTTGGACTGTCGCCAAGAAACAATATTATTGGAAATAGCATTGGTAGTGCGCTGAAAATTATATTTTCCCCGAAAAGATATACGTCCACTATTCCTGACCTTAGAATGCGCAAAAAGTGTCTGAGGCTGACTTTTTGCTTTTGTGGTCTGATGATACGAAACTTTCTGTCTATCATCGTCAACACTGACGGAAGACCACATTCTGTTATTCAAAACAATGTCAAGCAGAACATCTACTCTTCCTCTTGCTTCCGCAATTTGAATATCTCTAAGTGCAATCTCTGCACCTAATTTCTTGTTCAAATTCTCAGCTCTTAAAACTTTGCAGCTTTCCTCTGCTAGCAAATTTTCAATCTTAATCAATTTGTCTTTCTCCACCATTAACTCTTCCACTCTCTCTTTATCAACCTCTCAATCTCAATATCATGGCTATCCTTAAGCCTATCAACCTTCTCTAGGGATATGGTATCCTTTTCTTTAATTTGGCGACCACAAATCTCATCGTCACTTAACAGATCAGTAAGTGTTTCATTACACAACTTCTCATATTTCTTAATCTGAACTTCTAATTTTCCACAAATCTCCGTCTTCTCTTGAACTTCTTGAGTTAGCTCTTTAACTTCGCCATTTTTTTCCCCATCTGAGCTTCCATCTCTTTAATTTTGCACAATGCCGAGTCTAATTTTGCTCGAACACAAGCAAGCTCAGAATTTGATTTACATAAATCACCTGTAAGTTTAGTCACTTTTTTATGTAGCTTATTCACTTCAGTAGTACTTTTTAAGCAACTTTCCCTTTGCTCCTGTGTACTCTGTTTTATATCTCCTATTTGTTTCTTTTCTTTTAACTCTTCTTTCTGGTCACTATGCATGCCGTCGCGCAATAACGTACGCATACTCTTCAATATATTATCACGTTTAATACCAATATGCTTGTCCAAAAACAGACGAAGGTCCATAACCAATAATCTTGCCAGATCCTTAGCCATACTCAAATGAGGAATGGACTGAAATCTATCATCAGCAAACTCTCTTAGAGCTCTCGACGCACTGACCAAAAACCTGTCCATAACATGTGCCTCAAGCTCTGGGCCTTTTAATTTCTGAAAATCTGTCCCTTCTTGAAACAGGTACTCTAATAAAGGCCTCATATCCTCCGGATCTGTATCACAATCCATTGTGACTTGCTTACTCAGTCAACCATATGTCTTAATTAAACTTTCTACCTCACCAAACCAAGTTTAGATCTCAAATACTGTATAATTAATTCCTGTACATAGAACCTTTATAAAAATTACTCATGCATCATCATATTCTATAATTAATCGATACAAATATCAATACCAACAACAATAGTTATCAATAGAATAGGATAGTGAAGATTGAGGTTTGCTGACATGGACAGAAGTGGCAACATTTACACACAACCAAACCACTTATCTGAAGATAATCCCGACCCTTCCGCCAACACACTGGATATCACAAAGTTCTGGCGTTAAAACCACTCCACCGCAGAAAGGTACAAGGACTAAGCTCTCTTGTCTTCAGATCTCTGCCACTGTACAGTATGTGCTCAACAATGCATAAGACGACAGGAACTGAACACAGCAACTCCGCAACTCGTCACTTGAGGTATACGTGCAGACGAACTCTCAAAACACTGCACATATAGTTGAACTTGTATATGGACCGGAACAGGCACTGTAACTCTTATGGCATGAATGACGCTGGTATCGCTCAAATGTTTAATATTATGGACCCCTGTAGTCCTTCTTTCACATGCCAAAACAAATACTGTCAAAGTCTACTTGCAACTTTTGATACAAAAAATTAGGCTGGAAACGCTGTTCATCTGCAATTCCTCGCCGCTAGTAATGCTGTAGGCCTTATAACGAGCATGTAGCAGGTATTCGATCCAAATGTTGACCTTTTGCCCTACTGTCAATGTTCATCACGAGAATGCCGTGAAATGCTACCGTAATGTTTTCTCGACGTCACTTTCAGGTTCAAATATGTTAGTGGTATATTTCCTCAATTGCGCCACACAGGCTATGCATAAACTCGAGAAGCAAACACTGTGGTCCTTAGGATATGCTGTTATTAATACCACACAGTTCATTAACGCGAATAGGTGTCGCAGGTATTAAATCCCGCTAAATCTGTAAACCACCACTGATACTCAAAGATGCTGTCTACTACATGTAATTCTCACTGATACTAGTATAAGCTGATGCTATAAGGCCACTGATAGTATAATAATCCAGGTGGACGTATTTATGGTGAAGAAGGTTAGTGTGTTTTGGGACAGTCACTCACAGTAGCGTACACACCGTGTCATGGATTGGTGTAACTTCTGATGATTTTTAACCATGGTTTATTACAATTATAACATCACGTAGATCTAGACGAATACAGTTACATCGAAACATGAATCTTCATAATGCAGTTAACACACTATACGGCCCTTACACCTCCTGGCCTACAAAATCTCTACTCCTCACATCAGTGCACAAAGACTGCATCTACGGCAGTTATATAATAATCAAGGCCTACACAAATCTCTACACTTCACATCAGTGCACAAAGACTGCATCTACGGCAGTTATATAATCATCAAGGCCTACAAAATCTCTACTCTTCACATTAGTGCACAAAGACTGCATCTACGGCAGTTATATAATCATCAAGGCCTACAAAATCTCTATACTTCACATCAGTGCACAAAGACTGCATCTACGGCAGTTATATAATCATCAAGGCCTACAAAATCTCTACTCTTCACATCAGTGCACAAAGACTGTATCTACGGCAGTTATATAATAATCAAGGCCTACAAAATCTCTATAGCCCTGCGCAGGCATACATTATCCAAAAACACATCAGGGCTGACCACCTCAGTCGAAAACCCTGCATAGACTGATCCCACGGGAACACACCCCGTTCACACAGACACGAGAATCTCCTGTTCTCTTAACACCGCTCTCAAAAATCCCTGCGGACACTAGCCGCGAGAGCTATTCACACATCACTCAAAAATAGTTCAGAAACAGTACATTATGACCAGAGTTCACCCGCTATCTGACATACTGTTTCCACGAAACTAAGAGAAGATATTTTTAAACAAATCCATTACCAATCTGCAAGCAAGTACTCTAACCCAAAATTTACTCTACTCAACAAGTATTTTTTCAAGATTATTTCCCTTTCATCACATCTTCACTCATCAGGCTATCACTTTCTTCCAACAGGACTGTGGGCATACCTCGAGGGAAAAGATCTAACTGTGGGTCTATCATTTCTTGTAGTAATTCCTTGATTTTTTTATGACTATGTGTATATGCTTTGATGTAATTTCTATGTGTTGTGAAGAACTTTTAGATGGTAATTAAAATTTCTCTTGAAATTAACCAGCGTGTTGGTCAGCTCGTTCTAGAATATTTATATAATCATTTGTTATAGTTTCCCTACGTCTGTACGTATAACTGTCGTCTTGTATGTGCGTGCACGTGAGTGGTTAGAGATATATATATATATATATATATATATATATATATATATATATATATGTGCGTGTGTGTGTGAGTGTGTGTGTGTGTGTGTGTTTAGACTGTCTGACTCCTCGAAAACTCGTAGAAGATAGGTGAGAGAGAGAGAAGATTTCTCGATCTCAGAGACAGCCTCTTAATCACATTCTACCATCTCACTCGTGGAAAATCTATTGCTATTACTACGTCTCACTGTGACTATCACTTATTCTAATCTATTCAGAAGGGACCAACCCAAGTCTTAATTCCCCTATAAAAAATCTACGACACATATGCATAAATACGAGTTATTTAAAATGAAAGTACTTCCTGTCTTCCCGTTGGAAATGACGTTTTGGCTTGTTAACATTGGAACAGAGTTCTAGACAGGAGCAAAAAATCTGAAGCCACTTAAATGGCTCCTGGGCCAAATAGGTCTAAACCCTGAGCCATTATTGTGGCACTTGGGGCTTAAAGAGTTAATACTTCAATGTGGTATAGCCAATTCTTCAGGATATATTAAATCAGCAGTGTTCAATAGCCAAGATGGCCAGGAGAATGATCATAAAAATATATATTTAGCGGACAAAGAGATTAGTGTACGGGATAGCACAGGACTATAATATTATGGATATTAAAACAAAAATATAAAAGCAGAAAATTGTACGGATACTGTATATTAAGGAAATCGATTTTACCAATGGATAACTGTTGTGAAATGTTTTGGAGAAAAAATGTGGTTCATAAAGTTTCATGTGCAAATAAAGTTGAAAGTCGTTTTGAATTCTGAGTCCTCGAAAAATCTATGACAATTTCAAGCTCGTGATTTATTATTATTTCAGTTGACAGTTTTGCAGTTTATGAATACGAATACACAGATTCGAACATTAAATTAATATTAGACAAACATAAAGGTATGTTTTCAGGCACTCGTAAGAAATAAAGAAGTAGAACACTTGGACAACAGAAAAACAACAGACGTGAGTGGCTTACCCAGGGTTCGAACCCCGTACCTTCCGTACGACAACTCCGCCTAGCTATCAAGCGAATCACACTGACCCCACGGCCAGCTAGGCATCCCCAAAAAAAGATGCTTTACTGGCTATTTATCAGTAAGAAACACAAGATAACACCGGAAGTATACAGTGGGCAACTCAGCCCCTTAATGACGCAATCACTTCTGTTGTTCCACTATTAACAGTATGTGTCAGTCCAAACAAGACAAAGACCTTGATACTGGGTCCAGTAAATAGTAGAAGACTAAAGGACAATAGTATAGAACAGTGGGTAGGTTTCTGGTATTGTATGAACATAAATAACACATAAGGGAGGGAAACCCGAGGCCTGTAAACAGTAAATTAATATTAGACAAACATAAAGGTATGTTTTCAGGCACTCGTAAGAAATAAAGAAGTAGAACACTTGGACAACAGAAAAACAACAGACGTGAGTGGCTTACCCAGGGTTCGAACCCCGTACCTTCCGTACGACAACTCCGCCTAGCTATCAAGCGAATCACACTGACCCCACGGCCAGCTAGGCATCCCCAAAAAAAGATGCTTTACTGGACGCCCAGATTGGCCAGGGGAAAACGTCTCATGCTGTAATGGTGTTATCTTTGGTCGGCCGCAGTTCAGACAAGCGTTGGTTTACCACATTGGACGCCCACCTTGGCCAGGTGAACAATAAACAATCAGAGGTCAAACTACACCCACGTTTGGACTGACAGGGGACAAGAGCGATCCTGTGAATGAGTGACCAGAGGGGCCATTAAGGATTGGTTGGTATGGGCGGAGCTAGATGTCGGATCCAGAAACCCATATTGGGCTGGCAGAAATATAATCTACTGCGTAACTTGCAAGAGGAAGGAGTCCAGTTTTTTACATTGTGAGGAAGAGATTAATCCCAAAAACGCCTAGCCTAATACACGTGTTTATTCAGAGTGGATATAATTCAGTTCTGTGATGAATTGTGTTCTTAAAGGATTTTGCGAAGGGAAAAGAAGGTTAGTAGATCTTATACTTATTAATACATTTTCTTATTTTTGTTTATTTTAACCTCACAGCTAAAATGTGCGGAAGATAAAGTTTCAAATAATTCTTGGCATAACTGATTAATAAAATCAGAAGATTTTCCTAGAAGATGATAGGATGATAGGAGGTAATTAATAGTTCATACGTCACCTTCATCATCATCACAGTCTCCCATGCGCACACACTCTCATGCACAAGATATTTAACATCATTAGAATTGAACTCAGAGAGAGAGAGAGATGAATAATGAGCAGTAGTTTAAATGCAAGTCAACCAGTGATGTTAAATGTGAAAAACTTACGAAGACTTTTGTGTGTCTTCAGTTCATCAGAAGTCTGAGTCTACACGCAACGTGTCTGACGTCTAACCAGAAATAAGTTATCAAAAACGGACATTTGGGTAGCAGAATTCGCCATAGGACATCTTTCATTCCTCAATTAAAAAGGAATATTGTCTCACCCACAAGTCAGAAGGTGGACGCAGCATTTTTCGTCACCATATACTGCTTGCTCACAAGTTCAATACAGAGTTATCACAAGTTCAATACATCGTTATCACAAGTTCAATACAGAGTCATCATAAATTCAAATCACTCGAAAGATCATTATTATCTGAAGTCAAGCAAAAGAGCTCAAAAGAAGAATCGCATATTTATAGCAAGGGCAACACCCTCTTAAGCGCATTCTATGAAGCAGACTATATATATATATTTTATGAATCACGACTACATATGCAAGGTTATGAGTCTACATATCACTACGGATTCGTGAAGATATCCAGTCTGGCCAGTACCCTCGGGAGATTAGACAACAGACCTTTTGTTCATATGACAGCTATTAACTGTTGATCAACACTACAGAGATATACTCAAACAGTGAAGGAATATACATAGATATCTCGTCAGCGTTCTCCGTACGACAACAGTATTCATCAGAACGTCCTCGGCTTAGAGATACCCCACTCGACATAACGTATAACAACTTGGGACATTGTATGCATACATGTGAATCGTCATATCAATGCGAAGCATTTAGAGACACATGGACTGTGTAGAGTACTCACCATTTTGGTAACATGTATCATATCACATCATCATCATTTCACTTTACACCAGTTCATTCTTAATTAACTATTACTTAATTAACTGCAATTTTATTATCTCATCTGTGTGTTTTGTGTGAATCGTCTTTCACCATCATCACGTTCTAACCATTACTAACCCTATATGTGTGGATATTTCATTAATAAACCCAACGATCGTTTGATCATTATCTGGTTTGTTAATGTATCACTCGTGCTGTCAGTGTTACATATTCACCTATAGGAACCTTTCTCTACTCAGATGAGGTTGGGGGCTTTTTCTTTACGGGATCTTAGGGCAGAAGCTAAAGTCGTGGGGAAACAGAACTCTTTCCATAATTAATTAGAAAACACTGTCTAGTGGAAAGCATTCGCATTCCTGTCTTCTTGTCCCTATCTCGAATAGGTCTTTTTCTTTCTTAACGAGCCAATTTCTAGAGACCTTATATCTAATATCTCATAGACTATTCCTAGCAAAAACTACTGTTGTAGTTGCCCCAGTACTCACCACACGACAATGACTATAAACAAGGCTCAGGGACAGTCACTTAAAGTAGAAGGCATTAACTAACAAAATCTGAGCTCTCCACAAGGGTAACACCAAGCTACTTGCTCCGGAGTGGGCATGCCAAGAAATATATTCATTATGGAACCGAACAGCAAAACCAAAAATGTTGTTTATCAAGCAGCATTGGAATAATAACCATATTACAATAATACATGTAGCAAATAGCAATATACAAATAAGAAGCAATGTGATAAATTAGATGAATTGTAACTTTTGTGAATGAAAATGTGATAGGGTGGGCGAGATGATGTTGATGCTGTTGTGATATGTGATCACTTTCTTGCACACTTGCAACCGATCCGATCAACAATAAAACTCTGATTCTAAGGCAGGGGCTGTATTTATTCATACAACCCAGTCAGTGATAAAGAGCAAAATGAAGCAAACATTAAACAAATAAACCATTAAACAAAACACACAGCCAGTGCTCAATTGTTAATCCTGAAACGCAAACAAAGCACCGACTAGTTAAAATCATAATAGTTAAATAATGAGAAACGATACTCTCACCTGCCAAACAGTACTTCCACGCCACCTGACCCACTCAACTATCACACTCATGCTTGTCGTCCAATGAGACTAGTATGGTGTTGTGCATGACGCTGGCAATCTCACCATGTAACACAGATTTCTACCGAAACTACTACTGCATGAGCATATGAATACTTTGTGCGGTCTCCATGCGGAGGCCAGCCACACTGGTGACCATATGCTCCATAAGGAGCGAAAAGCGACATAATTTGTTCCCAAATTGACCCACGTACTCTCATAAATTATCCGACACATAACAATAACTAAATAATAATAAAAAATGCATAAAATAATATTAAACGATGTGTGCAACGAATACTCTGCCATCAATGGTACCTATACCTTGTAGCGGTATGGCAGCTTGCGTACCCTGACAATCCCCAGAGCTATGCCAGTGGGAGTTTTACTCCTGGTAGGTTCAACCAAGCTGGACTGGTCTGTGTGGGTAGGGGTCAGACAAAAGCTGGTACCCTGGTCCTCCAGGTTGGGGGTTTTAGCATAGGGCTGACACCCCTGTCTATGTAAAAAAAATAAGGAAGTTACGGAAACAACATCAAATGAACAAACTTTGCTGCGGGATGGACATTCGGAGTCTGTGGCTCGTATGACTGTCAGTGGTGAAAGCCGAAAGGAAGCCACTGACATGAAAACGGATGTCCTGACCGCAAAACAGGATACAAGAATAGGATTTTGGAATGTCAGGACAATGTACGAGACAGGTAAACTAAGACAGGTCACGGCAGAAATGAGAAACTATAGGTTACACATCCTGGGGATAAGCGAGAGCAGATGGACAGGGGCAGGAAAAGTTAAAACAGCAACAGGAGAAACAGTACTTTACTCTGGAAGAGAGGATGGACAGCACAGTGAAGGCGTAGCCATTATTCTACAGAAAGGAATAGAAAGGACATTACTGGAATGGAAACCCATCAACAACAGACTGATACGATTGAGATTGAGAGGGAGATTCACCAACACTACAATAATACAATGCTACACACCAACGAATGATAGCGATGAGGAGGTCAAGGATGAATTCTATCAACAACTGCAGAAAGAAATGGAAGACACACCTAGATATGATCTTGTTATAGTAATGGGAGACCTCAATGCGAAAGTTGGTACACACAATACATATAATGAAAGAACAATGGGGAAATGTGGCAGCGGAACAGCAAACGAAAATGGGGATAAACTAATAAGTTTCTGTAGCATTAACAACCTGTTCATTGGAGGAACACTCTTCCCACATAAAGAAATTCACAAATTAACATGGGAATCACCAAATGGTCGAGACAGAAACCAGATAGACCACATCATGGTTAACGGTAGATGGAGACATGCATTACAAGATGTGAAGGTAAGAAGAGGTGCAGATGTGGGAAGTGATCACCATTTAGTAGTAGCAAAACTGAAAGTGAAACTAAGAAGGGCTGCACCAACTGTAACTACACAGAAAAGGTTTGACATCAGCAAATTGAAGGACTCCCTTACCAGAAAAGCTTTTGCGGCCGACATAAAGAAACGATATCAATTTGCCAAAAGTCAGGAAAAGACATTGACTGATGATATAGACCAGAATTTCAACACCATTTCAACAATATACAAAGAAAGCAGCAAATCATGCTTGGGATTTCAGGAAAGAAAGAAGCAAGACTGGATAACACCAGAAACATTAAACACCATAACGATGAGAAAGGAAATGAAAAGAAAGAAAACAGAAGCGAAGTCCCCCAGGTTAAAGCAACTATATAGCGAACAGTACAGTCAGCTGGACAAGGAAGTCAAACGCCAAACCCGAGCCAACAAAAGAAATTTCCTAGACGATCTTGCAAAACAGGCAGAGGAGGCAGCACTGAGAAATGAACAAAGCACAGTATACAAAATAACTAAATTCATCAGCGGAAAACGAGGTGCAAACAATATTACATTAGTAAGAGATAAGCAAGGTAATCTCATCACGACAGCAGAGGGACAGGAAACAAGATGGGCAGAGCACTTCAGAGAAACTCTGAACAGGGAACCACCAGAGACACAATTGAATGTTCATGAGGCTGAAAACGATCTAGATGTAAATACAGACATTCCACGAAAAGAAGAAATCATCACAGCAATCAAAGGGTTAAAGAACGGCAAAGCTCCGGGCCATGATAACTTAAATGCAGAGCTATTTAAGACAGACCCTGAGCTAGCAGCAGAACTATTAGAACCACTATTTGCACAAGTCTGGAAAACGGGGACAACACCATCAGAGTGGAACAAAGGTATAATTGTCAAATTGCCCAAGAAGGGAGATCATGCAGACTGCAATAATTGGAGAGGAATCACTCTTCTCTCAGTTCCCAGCAAAATACTAGGCAGGATAATTATACAGAGAATTTCAAAGGCAGTAGACCACAAACTGAAGAAAGAACAAGCAGGATTTAGAAAGAATAGAAGATGTGTAGATCATATATTCACTCTCAGGAACATTATAGAGCAGTGCTCAGAATGGCAAAGACAGCTTTACATTAATTTCGTTGATTTTGAAAAGGCTTTTTGACAGCATACATAGGGACAGTTTATGAAAATACTGAGGGCTTATGGAATTCCAAGCTGCATAGTGTCAATCATAAAAAGCCTCTATGCCAACTTTACGTGTAGTGTTGGGCAGAGCAACCTAACCTTTGAGGTGAAGACAGGAGTACGACAGGGATGTCCCTTATCAACCACTCTATTTTTAACAGTCATAGACTGGTAATGCGCCAGACAACAGAGGGCAGTCCAAGAGGAATAAGATGGACAACATTTTCTACATTGGGAGATCTGGAATATGCAGATGACATTGCACTACTGGCACATTCACATCAACACATCCAGGAAAAAACGGATAGACTTAATAAGTTTAGCCAGCAGGTGGGCCTGAACATCAATTTAAAGAAGTCTGAGGTCATGACGCTCAACGTGAGCAATCCTGAGCCCATATCAGTAAGGAATCAGCAATTGGTACAGATACCTTCACATACCTAGGAAGCATAGTAACACCAGACGGCGGGGCAGGCAAAGACATCAATGTCAGAATGAATAAGGCAAGAACAGCCTTTTTTAGCCTAAACAACATCTGGAAGTCCTCCCAATACAGCACAAGCACAAAATTAAGATTATATCAGAGCTGTGTGCTTTCTGTGCTTCTCTATGGTGCGGAATGCTGGAGAGTTACAGAGAAGGAAATGTCGAAATTGTCCTCTTTTCACACAACATGCCTAAGAAAAATTCACCGAATCTTTTGGCCGAATACCATCACTAACCAAGATCTGCTAACTCGTAGCAAGCAAGAGGACATGCACACCATCATAGCTGGCAGACGCTGGAGCTGGGTTGGTCATGTCCTCAGAAGAGACCCCGATGCCATCACAAGAACAGCTATGCTTTGGACCCCTGAAGGAAAACGAAAGAGAGGCCGACCAAAAACAACCTGGCGGAGGACTGTGGAGGCTGGGATGCAAAGAATGAACCAGAGTTGGGGCACTGTACGAAGGATGGCCACCGACCAAGCAAAGTGGAATCAATTTGTTGTTGCCCTACAAGACGCCACTAGGCGTGATGTCCACTGACTGCTTTGACGGTCGGCGGCTAAAGATCAAAGAAAAAAACAACGAATACTCTCATTAATGAGCACAAACCAGCACCTCGCAACTGATCCATCTCAATATTCGTAACTGCACTCTGACGTATGTCGTATATGCCGACTGATGAAATTGGGAACTCATCATATGAAACACATCGCTGCCGAAACAACCACTGCAATAGCATAAAAATGATTCTTGTGGGCTTGTGATGGACACCAGCCGCATTGGTGTTTCCATGCTCCGCAAAGAGCAAACAGAGAAACACCTGTCTCAAAGTGCCTTACGCACAAAAGAGTGGCATTGCGCTCACCCTTTTCTGCTAGTAAAATCTATCGACACATATTTCCACTCATCTATAAAACTAATTATAATGTCCTAAAAGAAATATCCTTAGGAAACACATCTATTTATCTATTTCATTAAACATGATACTAAATAAATGGCAGACCTACAGCCCTATATTCTTTCTAACAAATCACCTTCTACCTAAATTAACTCACGTGTCATGTCTTTGTTCATCTTCTACCCACACAGGGCGCGCCTATCTTCGTTTCTCTCTCGTCTGGACCGATTTTAAAAAAAGGCTCTTCGCTTTTTTTCCCTTACGTCTGTTATTTTGCTGTTATACCCTGTTTAACCAAAACCCTTTGAAGGGTTAAAAACGGTTATATTGGGGTATATAGGGTGTTAACGTCTTCGATGGTATCACGTTCCTAGTCATGGAAATGACTGGTCCTGAAAAAGACCACTAGCTGCCTGTTAGGTTCCTACTCGTTGTTGTCTTTTTCGGCATGTGTATTGATCATGACTTTCTTTATTATATTTGGTAGGAGTTCCTTTAGGGTTTCGGTAATCATTTTGTCTGTCGCTTCTTTGCTTCTTTCTCTTCCTTGTTACATTTTGTTATAATATCCTCGATGATCCTTCTCTCTGTTTCAATTCTGTTGAGGACTTCCTTGTTCTCTTCCTTTAGCTAAGCGAGTTTGGCGATGTCGACTTCTATTTGGTGTTGAATGGATTTCGTGTCCTGTAACATTGCCTGGGCGTTCTGTAAGGCTCCCATTGTTTCGTCCCTTATGGTATCTGTGTTTTCGTTGTGCTGTCTGTTCTTCTCGACTTTGAGTTTTTGTTTTATGTCTCGCACCTCTGTGGTAAGTTTTATTAGTTGGGTTCTTGTGTTCTGTTCCTTTTTAGCAGTGTCATCTGAAGCCACTCGGTATCTTGCTTCTCTGAAGGAGATGTTTTGGTTACAGATTTCTTCAGTATGTCCTTTGTCTCATAGAAGATCGGACAGCCACGGTATCTTGCCCCGTGGTTTCCGAGATAGTTTGCGCAGGTTCTGTTGGAGTTGCGCACTTTATAGTTGGTATCCTTTTTCGCGTGCGGACATTCATTGTAAGAGTGACTTCCCGTGCAATACTGACAAACTTGGTCTCTCTTGTAGGTTTTCTTAGTGTGCGAAAATTGCTGGCAGTTTGAGCACTACATAACAGGAGGGATGTACTCTTCTGTTTTTTGACATCTATCGTCTAGGTTTAGTTAACTTGGTCTTGAAGTCCCTTCAATAGTTAGGATAACTAGGTTTGTGTCCTTCTTGTCCCATGTCTTTAGTCTTTCAACCTGTGTTATTTTGACATTCTTGTTTTCTGTTTGCAGGCGGCTGTGGACTTTTTGTGTAGACCAATTGTTGTCGACCCCTCTTACAACTATCTTTTTGGTCTTCTTGTAGATCTCCACAGTAACCTTAATCTGGTGGGGCAGCTGGACTTCTTTGTGTCCGGACTCTAGTTCGGCCATCAGTTCGTTTGTCTTCTCCGTGTTATTTAGAGCTATTATAACTTCTTTTTCGTGTCTTGTAACTCTAATTATACTCCTCCTGCACATTATTGCCTCGAGGATACCGATCACCTTTATCGTCGGGTAGGGCCCTGAGCGAGGCCTCACCTCCAGACATCTGAGTGATCTTAATGATCCTTTCCTGTAGTCCATTGTGCGAAACGGCATTTCTTTGCTTGCGAAGTTGGCACGTTCCGACTTCCGTCTCAGTTTGAGCGTGTGGTCTGCGGGACGGATTCACGTTCTGGCTCGTTATCTGCCTCTGGTCTCGTTTTACCGAAGTTGCCTGGTCACTGCATGATGGAGACTCGACTATGACATCTTGTTTTGGCGGTGTTTTTACTTTGTCGGGCTTCAGAGTATTGTTGCCCTCTGTCGTCGAAGTTTTGTGGCCATGTTTTGCAGATGTTGCCTGGTCACTGCACGATGGAGCCACCGCCTCAACATCTTGTTTTAGCGGTGATGTTGCTTTGTCAGGCTTCGGAGCCTGGTTATCCTCTGCCTTCGAAGCTCTGGGCTGCTTATCGGTCGTAGTGTCAATGGTTGCGTTTTTCGGCTTCTGAGAAGGACCGGTACCAACGCGATTAATTGGGGCAATCGTGCTCTCCGGCTGACTGTCTTTGTTCTAGGCTCTTCGCCAGCTCACTCTCTCTTTATATAGGCCCTAGGGCTAATCGCTCAATTAGTGCGCGGCGCGTAGTAATTGGGCCACGCAAATAACACACACGATGAATGCTCTAGAAGGAGCGAAAACACAAATATACAACACAACTATTTCTGGGCTTTATTGTGGCCTAGTAATATATCTTCCTCTTGAAGATGTTGTGGTAGAAAGGCACTGAACCACGGAGACAATGGTGATGACAAGATGGCGCTGTTACAAAAAGAACAAAAAAATATGAATAACTCATACCTATCAACCTGTATGGTTTTTTTTTGTACGTATTTACAAATGTTTTGTACAGCTTTTTATCATTTTTTGTGCCTCTAGCCTGTGTACATTTGTAGCACCCCGTGTACAAATAGGCTTTTGTGGATGAGTGCATAAATACATGCTTATCGATACAACAGAACTTATTTAAAGAGGCCACCGACTTCGGTGACGTTTTGATCGCGAGTCTGATGACATGAATACCATACACTGTTTCAATCACCAGGTGCTAAAGGACCAAAAAGTATTAGACTCAACCATTAAAGATATTCTGCAGTATCCACACATCTGCAGATGTTTTTGCTCAGCAGCTCAATCAGGAAACTCAGAAAGATGAATTTGACAATTTTTGTCTCCTGTATTATTGGCGTGTGTCTGAACTAAAGAACAAATGCCAAGAAAAAAGAAAGAGTTTTTGTTGCTACCGGCTGAAAATTTGTAGCCATGGAGTATGCTCTGGTGGCATCCACTTCAAATCTAAATGTGATTATTCAGCGACTTCTGACCTTGCTTCGCGGCAGTTCTGACTAAAAGATCTTACTCCAGGATGAGAAAAAATTCAAACTGACTGTAGGTGGCCCATGAATGCAGGCCCACTGTCTTCTTTAATTTGTAGTAGAAAACAAACATTGACATCTGCTGTTTAAGCTTTATGCCATTTTCAAATAGGCAAAAGAGTGCATGCTTTGTGTCTAGTACACACCATTCTAATTCAAAAGAATACATTGTTTTAGAGGTGTCAAAATTGTCTCTATGTATATTTAGTTAATTCTTATATGTTATTTGTCATTTTAAAAATAATAATTTTTTTTCACTTTCCGATTCCATTTTATTTCCTCAATCGTGGTCGCCTTGCTTTGTACTGGATGAAAAACAATCCTCCTTTCATTCATTCAGTGACAGATACATTCTTATTTATATACAAATTTATGTAAGGCAGTTACGCCGTCAAAAAAAGTTTCTTGTTTTTTTTTTTTTTTTTTTTTTCAATTGAGTAAATTTATTTCTACGAAAATCCAACGTTTGGCCACCAGATTAAATTTTTTTTTTTTACATCTTTATTCACCCCGTCTGCTGATGCTTCCACCATGGCACCCCTACGACCCATGACGGGTTATGGGTTGAGATGAGATGATGATGATTCACATTCCAAGGAAATTTTCAAAGGCGTATGCATTGAAACATTAACAACAATAGCATGGATATAAGTATAAAAATGAAAATACAGTGAGCAGCTGCATTAAAAAAAAAAAAAAAAATCCTTTCACTCCTTACACACACTCATTTACACACTCTTTCTTGTACTCTAAATATACATTGCACATTTTGTTGTTGTTGTAATCATAGTATTCATTTACTATGTAGATATATTTGTGACGGAGTGTCTGTCACTGTCCCTTTGTGTGATCTCTCACACCTCCAGCTCTACAGCAGTATCATTTCCTTTCCTTCATGTTTCTCTCCGATCGCTTTCATCTGGCATTTTACTTTTTCACTTCACACATCTTACTCCTCATGCTGAACATACATGGGGAAAGTCTCTAACAGGCCTCTCCCCTGTGGCATTATTTGCTACGGGAGCAATTCCCATCCTATGGTGTCTCCTATGGCGTCACACAAACGCCTCACAAAGACGTGTAAAGCCACGCCAGGCAATCTGAGGGTCAGCGACAATATGCTATCGCATAATATGTCTGATCATCTTTTCAAGCGACGGCGCTTGTTTATTCAAATTTTCTTTTTTTCCTAAAGACCCACGCATGGAAACATTGACAACAACAGTTTGAACATAAGCATAACAATGAAAATACACTGTGCAGCTGTAAAATTATAAATAAAAAAAATTACTTTCACACCTTGTACACACTCATTTACACTCTTTCCAGTACTCCCAGGTTACACTTTTTACATTTTGGTAATGATAGTGTTGTAACCGCGCTAGTGCGAACTGGTTACAAGGTGTGAATGTGTGTGTCCGTCACCTGGTCGGGTCAGTTCAGGTAAAGGTGTTGAGAGCAGGTAATTATTTTGAAGTGCGCTAACTCTTGTACGTTTCTTGGTTCAAGTCGTTACAGGTCTGTCCGCCTGAGATGGAAATTCTTGACCTTATTTTATTCTTCCCAGTATTCGTTCGTACCCTTTTTTATGTTTAGTGAAAAGCAATCTCGTATAATGGTTTTGTCAAAGTATCCAACTGTAATATTCCAACGAAAACTCAGCAATGTAGAAAAATAACATATATTTTATTAACGTGATTGGAACAGCAATGTTATTGGCACAATGGTGAAGTACTTATTTCTTCCTCACACAAAGTAGTGAGTATCCAAAAATGAAAATGTAAATCCACAGGAATAATATATCCAATAGGGAGAAATACAAACTTGTCTACTTAAAAATACTTGTCTAACTTGAAAAAAACTTGTCAAGTTAAAAACAACTTGTCTTGATAATCTCAAAGACGAAGTTCTGTAAAAATCCTCTCGCCTAACGAATCCTAAAATCTGTATGTGTGTGTCAATCGCCCACGTCTCTTCTTTATATACAGCCCACTCTTTTTTCCCGCCAATTTTCACACGATGCCTTATTTTTCACACGGTACCAAACATCTACATTTGCACACGCTATCTCAGCTTTTCGACTTTTTTCACACGGCTCTCACTCTAGCAACGGAAAAAACCCAGATAAGCAACTTCTCCCAAAACTTTCCATTCAATAAACATGCACTTACTATTTTGTTGTTCTGGGACAGCTTCTCTCGAAGCAGTAAACTTTTCATGATACTGTATTTTGAGCACAAATGACTTAACTGCTTTTAACGTTATTTCTCATTTTATGTAGTTTTTAACACGTATTAATTGTAGTATATGCCAATCGGTCACACAAGTCCTGGGGCCACAAAAATGTATCCCATGTGGAGACATTTTCGTCGTATCAACTAAAAATATCAAGTATCTAACATACATACTGGAGTAAAATATGAAATGGGGGCATATATTTGTGAGTCAATTGGCAACGGAAAATGGTTGAGAAAAATGTATGTTACTGGTATAAGTCATTGACTGGGGGCATATACTTATGAGCCAAAATGAGAAAAAAAAAGTACAAGGTCTCAGTATACATGTGAGACAAAAAAAAAATTAAAAAAAAATAAGAAAAATTTTTTAAGATGTCAGTATACATGTGAGCCAAAAAATTTTTTTTCAAGATCTCATTATACCTGTAAGCTAACTTAAAAATGTATTACAAGATCTCAGTATACATGTGAGCCAAAAAAAAAAGAAAAAAATTATTATTTCGTAAAATGAGGGACCCAGTAGATTTATATTGTGTAAAACGGTGGACACATACAAGTTGTTTATACACTATGTCATTAAACAGTATGGGATATGGATAGCAATGTGCAATATGCAATGTAAATTATTCATGTATTAATACACTTATGTAATCTTTATTTAACAAAACGATCGTTTTAATTATAAAAATATGGAGTTATTAAATGAAATATACATAATTAATGTTAAACTTATTGAACTTTTTATTTAAAGTCAACACATATAAGGTTTGGTCATGCCAAACTAAACTCGAGTGTTAATCAACACTCAGGACAATAAGTGAATCCTATCTTAGTATTTACATCTGAATGGTAGGGATCCAAAGCAAAGCTGTTCTTGTGATGGCATCGGGGTCTCTTCTGAGGACATAGCCAACCCAGCTCCAGCGTCTGCCAGCTATGATGGTGTGCATGTCCTCTTGCTTGCTCCGATGGTATTCGGCAAAAAGATTCGGTGAATTTTTCTTAGGCATGTTGTGTGAAAAGAGGACAATTTCGACATTTCCTTCTCTGTAACTCTCCAGCATCCTGCACCATAGAGAAGCACAGAAAGCACACAGCTCTGATATAATCTTAATTTTGTGCTTGTGCTGTATTGAGAGGACTTCCAGATGTTGTTTAGGCTAAAAAAGGCTGTTCTTGCCTTATTCATTCTGATGTTGATGTCTTTGCCTGCCCCGCCGTCTGGTGTTACTATGCATCCTAGGTATGCGAAGGTGTCTGTCTGTACCAGTTGCTGATTCCTTACTGATATGGGCTCAGGGTTGCTCACATTGAGCGTCATGACCTCTGACTTCTTTAAATTGATGTTCAAGCCCACCTGCTGGCTAAACTTATTAAGTCTATCCGTTTTTTTCCTGGATGTGTTGATGTGAATGTGCTAGTAGTGCAATGTCACCTGCATATTCCAGATCTTCCAATGTAGAAAATGTAGTCCATCTTATTCCTCTTGGACTGCCCTCTGTTGTCTGGCGCATCACCCAGTCTATGACTGTTAAAAATAGAGTGGTTGATAAGGGGCATCCCTGTCGTACTCCTGTCTTCACCTCAAAGGTTAGGTTGCTCTGCCCAACACTACACGTAAAGTTGGCATAGAGGCTTTTTATGATTGACACTATGCAGCTTGGAATTCCATAAGCCCTCAGTATTTTCCATAAACTGTCCTTATGTATGCTGTCAAAAGCCTTTTCAAAATCAACGAAGTTAATGTACAGCTGTATTTGCCATTCTGAGCACTGCTCTATAATGTTCCTGAGAGTGAATATATGATCTACACATCTTCTGTTCTTTCTAAATCCTGCTTGTTCTTTCCTCAGTTTGTGGTCTACTGCTTTTGAAATTCTCTGTAAAATTATCCTGCCTAGTATTTTGCTGGGAACTGAGAGAAGAGTTATTCCTCTCCAATTATTGCAGTATACAAGATCTCCCTTCTTGGGCAATTTGACAATTATTCCTTTGCTCCACTTTGTTGGTGTTGTCCCTGTTTTCCAGACTTGTGCAAATAGTGGTTCTAATAGTTCTGCTGCTAGCTCAGGGTCTGTCTTAAATAGCTCTGCATTTAAGTTATCATGGCCAGGAGCTTTTCCATTCTTTAACCCTTTGATTGCTGTGATGATTTCTTCTTTTCGTGGAATGTCTGTATTTACATCTAGATCGTTTTCAGCCTCATGAACATTCAATTGTGTCTCTGGTGGTTCCCTGTTCAGAGTTTCTCTGAAGTGCTCTGCCCATCTTGTTTCCTGTCCCTCTGCTGTCGTGATGAGATTTCCTTGCTTATCTCTTACTAATGTAATATTATTTGCACCTCGTTTTCCGCTGATTAATTTAGTTATTTTGTATACTGTGCTTTGTTCATTTCTCAGTGCTGCCTCTTCTGCCTGTCTTGCAAGATCATCTAGGAAATTTCTTTTGTTGGCTCGGGTTTGGCGTTTAACTTCCTTGTCCAGCTGACTGTACTGTTCGCTATATAATTGCTTTAACCTGGAGGACTTCGCTTCTGTTTTCTTTCTTTTCATTTCCTTTCTCGGTGTTATGGTGTTTAATGTTTCTGGCGTTATCCAGTCTTAATTCTTCCTTTCCTGGAATCCCAAGCATGATTTGCTGCTTTCCTTATATATTGTTGAAATGGTGTTGAATTTCTGGTCTATATCATCAGTCAATGTCTTTTCCTGACTTTTGGCAAATTGATATCGTTTCTTTATGTCAACCGCAAAAGCTTTTCTGGTAAGAGGGTCCTTCAATTTGCTGATGTCGAACCTTTTGTGTGTAGTTAGAATTGGTCCAGCCCTTCTTAGTTTCACTTTCAGTTTTGCTACTACTAAATGGTGATCACTTCCCACATCTGCACCTCTTCTTACCTTCACATCTTGCAATGCATGTCTCCATCTACCATTAATCATGATGTGGTCTATCTGGTTTCTGTCCCGACCATTTGGTGATTCCCATGTTAATTTGTGAATTTCTTTATGTGGGAAAAGTGTTCCTCCAATGACCAGGTTGTTAGTACTACATAAACTTATTACTTTATACCCATTTTCGTTTGCTGTTCCGCTGCCGCATTTCCCCATTACTCTTTCATTATATGTATTGTGTGTACCAACTTTCGCATTGAGGTCTCCCATTACTATAATAAGATCATATCTAGGTGTGTCTTCCATTTCTTTCTGCAGTTGTTGATAGAGTTCATCCTTGACCTCTTCATCGCTGTCATTCGTTGGTGCGTAGCATTGTATTATTGTAGTACTGGTGAATCTACGTCTCAATCTTAATCTTATCAGTCTGTTGTTGATGGGTTTCCATTCCAGTAATGTCCTTTCTATTCCTTTCTGTAAAATAATGGCTACGCCTTCGTTGTGCTGTCCATCCTCTCTTCCAGAGTAAAGTACTGTTTCTCCTGTTGCTGTTTTAACTTTTCCTGCCCCTGTCCATCTGCTCTCGCTTATCCCTAGAATGTGTAACCTATAGTTTCTCATTTCTGCCGTGACCTGTTTTAGTTTACCCGTCTCATTCATTGTCCTGACATTCCAAAATCCTATTCTTGTATCATGTTTTGCGGTCAGGACGTCCGTTCTCATGTCAGTGGCTTCCTTTCGGCTTTCACCACTGACAGTCATACGAGCCTCAGACTCCGGATGTCCGTCCCGCAGCAAAGTTTGTTTATTTGTTATCGTTTCCGTAAGTTCAATTTTTTTTTTACATAGACAGGGGTGTCAGCCCCATGCTAAAACCCCCAACCTGGAGGACCAGGGTGTCTGCTTTTGTCTGATCCCTGCCCACGCAAACCTGTCCAGCTTGGTAGAACCTTCCGGGAGTAAAACTCCCGCTGGCATAGCTCTGGGGGCAATCAGGGTATGCAAGCCGCCATACCTTGACAAGGTATTGACACCGGTGATGGCAGACATGATACATGGTACATAGTTATTCATGCGATATTAATGAAAGTCGACAATGCATAAGAAGTACGAGTAATCATAAAAACGTTCCATAGCATATGTCTGTTAGACATGTAAAAAGTATGTTAATTGAGAAAAAATGCCCTGAGTATCGTTTACCATTTGTGATGCTCCGGCTAATCACATGGGTAATAATGTTTTGGTTTTCCGCCAAAGTCTTAATATTATGACATAAACTGTCATAGTTTTGGTCGGGTGTAGTGCCAACAAAAACTGTAGCGCAATGCCTACAAACGGCAAAATCGCCCGTTTTGGTTGATGTGCTTTTCTCATATCATGAGAGTGTAGCTTAAGATCAAACAATGTCTTCCTTAACCTTTGAGATTCTGCCTTAGTGGCAAATAGTACATGCATGTGTTTGGTTAAGTTTATAATGTACAACAATACATATATTTCTAAGTCCAAACAAAATGTAATTTAAATCTTCTAATACAAAATATAATGGTTTGAATACTGTAACTGAGCATGTTGAATAGAGTTGCGCCTCTGCAGATTTTTCTCTTCACTGGTGGTTATGACTGTCGCTGATAGCGTCAACTGGACGACATAGAAGGTGGCTGGCATCATCAGAAAGGCTTTTTTTTTAGAGAAACCAGCAAGAGCACGCCGGCCGACTCTTAAATAGCATGCCTTTCCTAGGCATGCTATCGCACTCGGTCAAGGAAAATGAACCCATTTAGAGTAACCCAGCCAGAGCAAACTGGATTAACTCTAAAATATAGCATAGTCTCTCCTGGACATATCTGCTATCGTACACGGACAACAAAAATGGAACCATTTAGGGTACCCCAGCCAGAGCAAACTGGATTAACTCTAAAATATAGCATTGTCTCTCCTGGACAAATCTGCTATCGTACACGGACAACAAAAATGGAACCATTTAGGGTAACCCAGCCAGAGCAAACTGGATTAACTCTAAAATACAGCATTGTCTCTCCTGGACAAATCTGCTATCGTGCACGGACAAGGAAAATGAAACCATTTAGCATATCCTGGCTAGAGCAACTTGGCCATCTCTAATATAGCGATGTCTTTCCTAGTCAGTCTGCTATCGTATTTCTCTCAGTGTCTACAGCAGTGACAGTTGATGTAGTGCTACAGGTAGGGTGTTGCGAAGTTGAGGCACTGTGCTGTGCGATGTTCTGTAGCTTAGTTGAACGTTTCCTGTACAGAGCGTCTGTTGTATACAATCTTCTATCGTGTTTCTTCTCAGTGTCTACAGCAGTGACGGTTGATGTAGTGTAACAGGTAGGGTGTTGCGAAGTTGATGCACTGTGCTGTGCGATGTTCTTTGGTTTAGTTCGCCGTTTCGTGTACAGCTATGCACGAACATGCTCCCGCGGAAGGCGTATAAACTTTGTCTGTCGTAGCGATTCGTTTGATGAAGATGCGTAAGGTCGTTTCGAAGCGAACCGAATGGATGTGTCCATATTATCGTCGGTATGCTCGTTATCATCATCGTTATCACTTTGGTGTTCTTCAGTATCAAGGTCGTTGTGGGGAAGTAGGAACGGGAGCATTTCGTTCCGTTAATGAGGCAGGTGATAACTCTGTATCGGAAGGTTGTGGTGTATCTATATGGGTGTCGGCATCTTGTAGAGTCTGTTGTTGTTGTTGTTTTTCTGCATTTAAAGATGTGTTGCTATCTCTGGACAACTATTGGTAATTATCTGCTTGAACTCGAAGATTTCGTGCTTGAATTCTCTCACGTAGCTCCTGCGGAGGGATGTCATGTTCACTCGTAGAAGTGTCGCGACATCTACGTAGTCTGTCGATAGCATCGTGCGGGGGGGGGGGGGGGGAAGAGAGGGGTTTGAGTGTTCATCGTCGCAATGTGACACATCAGATATAGAGGATGATGTGGGGGGACAAAGGAGGGTGGTTTTGCGAATCGGTCTGGTGTTAGTGAGGATAGGCTGGGAAACAGGATGATGATTATCTTTCTTGATTTGTGAAATGTGGGCTTTCGTCCTGATCTGTCTTTCTTCGTGCCACATGATAAAATTTGTTGGTGTAGTCTGTTCTAAGATTTTGAAACCATCGATCCATTTGTCGTTAAATTTAGAATGTCGAACGTGTTTTTTGTAGTAAACTAGATCTCCGATGTGAAACTGTTCCAGTTTTGTGTTTTTATCGTGTGTACGCTGTTTCTTCTGGAAAGCTTTTTATGTATTGTTGTTCGCAATTTGATGTGCTGCATGCTTTTGTTGTAGGATGACAGCTATCGGGTCCTCTCCCATATATCTGCGTTGTGGTTGGAGAAGGTTGTGCATAGGAAATACCGGCTGTACAGTCATTATCCAACTATTCTCGGTTGTTAACTGACACTTCCCACTGTTGATGTTAGTTATCTGTAGTGTCATTCCTTTCTTGATTTGACTAACAAAATTTCTTACAGCTATCCGTTGATGTCTTCTATGTAAACTACTCCAATCTGCTCGTTGTTGGACAGTGTCTCTTTCCCATTTAGGTTTGTGCTGGATATTTATTAAGTTTTGCTGTTGGTGCTGTTGCTGGATATTAATCAAGTGTTGTTGCTGGTTAAGCCGCTGTTGCAACGCTTGTGGATCCATGATAGTGATTAATAGTGATTAGGCCTGTCTGCTATCACTAAAAAAGGTGGCTGCTCGCTCGCCAGAATGAGTATGCTTTCACAAACGAAAAGGGTTGGTCATGGCGCCAATTAGTATAGTGTAACCGAGCTAGTGCGAACTGGTTACAATGTGTGAACGTGTGTGTCCGTCAGCTGGTCGGGTCAGTTCAGTTAATGGTGTTGAGCGCAGGTAAATATTTTGAAGTGCGCTAACTCTTGTACGTTTCTTGGTTCAAGTCGTTACAGGTCTGTCCGCCTGAGATGGAAATTCTTGACCTTATTTTATTCTTCCCAGTATTCGTTCGTACCCTTTTTTATGTTTAGTGAAAAGCAATCTCGTATAATGGTTTTGTCAAAGTATCCAACTGTAATATTCCAACGAAAACTCAGCAATGTAGAAAAATAACATATATTTTATTAACGTGATTGGAACAGCAATGTTATTGGCACAATGGTGAAGTACTTATTTCTTTCTCACACAAAGTAGTGAGTATCCAAAAATGAAAATGTAAATCCACAGGAATAATATATCCAATAGTGAAAAATACAAACTTGTCTACTTAAAAATACTTGTCTAACTTGAAAAAAACTTGTCAAGTTAAAAACAACTTGTCTTGATAATCTCAAAGACGAAGTTCTGTAAAAATCCTCTCGCCTAACGAATCCTAAAATCTGTATGTGTGTGTCAATCGCCCACGTCTCTTCTTTATATACAGCCCACTCTTTTTTCCCGCCAATTTTCACACGATGCTTTATTTTTCACACGATGCTTTATTTTTCACTCGGTACCAAACATCTACATTTGCACACGCTATCTCAGGTTTTCGACTTTTTTTCACATGACTCTCACTCTAGCAACGGAAAAAACCCAGATAAGCAACTTCTCCCAAAACTTTCCATTCAATAAACATGCACTTACTATTTTGTTGTTGATTAAAGGGAGAAGGAAGAGGAAAAGAAAGAAAGAAAGAAAGAAAAGGACCTTGGGTGTCAAAGACCTAGATCCAGAGTCTGTCGCGAAAGATTTCCGTCCCGATGGAAAACAATCCAAATAAAGGGTACTTAAATTTACTTCCGCTAAAAGCAGGTATCCGATTCCACTGACCTATGATGCTAAAACCTCAGTCCAGCTTGGCTAAAATAAAATCGTGCTGGGCCGTGAAATTTAATATGAAAGGACGTCCTCTGGGACAAAAGAAAGAGTCTTGGTCACCACAAGGGAAATAATGGGATTCGAAAAGAGACACTTCTTAGTGGATAGTTTTGATTATTAAAGTAGTCCCTGTGTGACCGCTTACAACAAGCTTTATTCACATTTCATAGATGGAGAAAAGACATATTGAACATTCCATTAAATATAAATATACATTTATACACACTCGGGCACGCTTACATATACACAATTACAAGCACATTTCACTGCATTTTTAAATATTTTTTCCCTTCTTTTTCCTCCTGAGTTTAAAGGTATGAGCCAATACCAAACGTCAAAGACTTCCTACGAACATACTTAGGGATCAGTTGGCAAGGTCAGACATTGACACTTTAACGACATCTAGAACTGTGGTCAAACATGACCTCCCGCGAATAAAAGTGTAGTTTGAAGGGTCGATAGTACTTGAGAGGAAGGGGGGGGGGGAGAGACTGGGGAAGGGAGGGGGTACAGAAGGCAGAAAGCGGACTTGCATAATGTTAGGATGGACAGAGGATGAGATAGTAGTGAGACGGAGGGAGGGCCGTTGGGGAAAGAAGGAGTCATTTTACGAATCAAGGCTGCCTCGTTAAAGAAGAGGTACCATCTCAGGGGCTATTGATAAAACTTTCTGACGAAAAATGTGCAGAAATAAACCAGCGTTGAAAATACGATGATTAAACATGGAAAGATTCCGAAAACACCAAATCTGATTCCGAAATTCTGATAAAATAACCAAGATCAATGTTTGTGTGTTATATGCTGCTTTTGGAACTATGTTTAAGAAGATTGCTTTGTATAAATCTGATTTTTGTGATGTTTGTAAATCGATGATTTTCTGCAGTAGTTTCTTTGTAGGTGTGATTGTACTGATTCAAAAAACAATTGATCTTCTGTTTCTTGAATGCTTTTCCTACATAGCTGACATTTTGTTATTTGGTTGGATCTGTGTGCTTCTCATTTTGTTGTGGGTGTCATGCTGTATATTAGTCTAAAAGTGACCTCTCTTGCTTTAGCAGTGATTTTTGGGTTGTGCAAGTTAGTGAAGGTTTCGGTGTAGTTTTTTATAGCATATTTCTGTCCTCTTTTAATCCTTAGATGTAAAGGTGGTGCTTGGAGTTTAACTAAATGTTTATATATTGCATTTGTTTTCTGGTGAATTAATTTTCCATGTCCTTGGATGGCTTCTATGTATGTCTTATAAAATGAGGGCGTAGGGCCGAAGTGATGGGGGATTGCGTTGTTCAGTGGTCTCAGAAAGCCTGAGTCCCATGTAATAATGAGCTAGTGTGTGTCGTTCTGGGTGTTTGATGATGCTGCCTGTGTGTTTAATTCTGAGTGTCTGGATCTTAGTTTCTATGTCTTGAAGTGCAGTCCCTCCGTGTTTCTTTTCTTGTATTTTCAATTCTTTTCAATTTACAAATCCGTGTACATTTTACAAAGTGAAATACGTGGAAAGTACATGGGCAATTTTTCAATTTACAAATCATGTGCATTTCACAACAAAGAAAACGTAATAAAAGGGTTACATTCCAATATAAAGACTGCTCTGTTGACGCAAGTTTTTTTGTACACGTGCATACTCAAGAGAATGAGTTTATATGTTTTAGACAAGGTTATGTATAAAAACCCTAAAAAAACAAAGGTAGGAAGGAAAAGAAACAAGGTGTGTATTTTGGTGAATGTGTGTATAACCATATACATACATATTTTAAAAACTCATATTCATTACATTTCTTTAGATACTTATATTAGGAAAAGCTTCTTAGTGTGCCATACATGGAGTAGAATTGCAATAAATAAAGGTCGCACACGCACAAACACGAATAAAATGAAATGTAAGACTGCGCTCGGAAGGTAAGCCAGTACAATCTGGTTCTTCGAAACAATTGATGCCTTAAGGCACAATTGGCGGACCAGAGAAAGAGGGAAGCTTGAAAGACCAAGTTTAAAGAGGATGGTCAGTATGTGTTGCACAACGCTGAGTAGCCACGAGGGCTCAGCACACATTGTCACGAAGAGAAAGACATAAATTAAGGGAGTATTTTGGAAGCGGTAACATGGATGTTGCGATAAGAAGAGATTGTTGTTTTTTTTTTCTTCCTTTTTTGACACTGTAGGGCATGTATATTACCAAAAAAGTGGGGGAAAGAAAAATCAAAGAAGGGGGGAGATTGAATGGACATTGTTGGTACATGTGTCATACAAATGTACGTTTGAAACATTTCTTTGTTTCCCTAGGCGAAACACAAAACACACTACACATATTAAAATTGTTTACATGTTTCAAGTCTCTTCTTCCATCATTTTTCTTTCACCCACCAGAAATGTGCTGGAGATGTTTATTTGCCGGCATAGAAATAAAAAAAATACAGAAAATTTGATATAAATACTTGGACTCGTCCAATATTCTGCATTGAAATTTTCCTTGACTTTGTTGGAATTGCTGTTGATAATCAAATGTTTTATCATGGTACTACCAACTATAAGCATTTACGAGTACTCCTTACTACCTGGAGCAATGAAAGCAAATGAAATGAAAGCAAATAAAGTTCGCTTTAAAAAAAAAAAACTCTGGTGGGGCAATACTGGACAAGTCAAATAAAGAATATAAATCAACTCAGCCGCCCAAGACAGAAGAAGGTCCTTTGAAAGGAGGCGCATGAAGCAACCCAGAAAAAGCCGACAGGAGACTGGGTTGCCGACTAACCTTTTTTCGTCTATGAAAATCTCCAGGATTGGCACCTGGAATGTTCACACTCTGCGTGAACAAGAGAAAACTGCACAGGTAGCTGCAGAAATGACAATTTACAGGATTGATATCCTGGGTCTCTGCGAGACACGGTGGAAAGGCATAGAGAAGAAGAGATTGATCACAGGAGAAATGGTGTCCTCAGGACATGAGTAGGAAAGAGCCCACCACAGTGAAGGGGCGGCTCTAATGCTGTCCAAGGAAGCACAGAAGGCACTTATAGAATGGGAAGCAATGGGACCCCGAATAAAAACAGCAAGGTTTAAATCAGCCAAAAAGAAAGTAAATATAAACATCATTCAGTGTTATGCACCAACAAATGATAAAGAAGAATCTGTGAAAGAAGACTTTTACACCAGACTACAAAGTGTCTTGGATAATAAGAAAAGAAAGGACATCACGATTTTGATGGGGAACCTAAACGCGAAAATAGGAACAGACAACACTGGCTTTGAAGAAATCATGGGAATGCAGGGATTAGGTATGATAAACGAGAATGGGGAACTATTGGCAAGCTTCTGTGCTTCAAAATCATATTTCCACATAAAAGAATACATAAAGCAACATGGATATCACCAGACCACAGAACTGAGAACCAGAATGATCATATATGCATCAGCAAGAAGTTTAGGTCATCATTGCATTATGTGTGAGTATGTAGAGGAGCAGATGTTGTATCAGACCACCATCTTCTGTTGGCTAAAACAAAATTAAAACTCAAGAAATTTACAACAGCATATAGCTATAGACAGCAGTATAATGTGAGATATCTAAGAAATCAGGAAATAAGAGAAACATTTTCAATCACAGTATCCAACAAATACCAAGTACTCCAACAGCTGGAAGATGAAACAGATACGGAAGACCACTGGCAACAAGTAAAAATATATATTCTTCTTCTTCCTCGTTCGTCCTGAAAAGGACGTTGGTTGCGTTGTGTCTGTTTACATCGGAGCTGCGATATCTGCGCCTTTCGGCCGACACATCCGACTTCAGCACAGCATTTTTTGGGACCGGGTTTGCCTTCCCTCTTCGATTCCTACTCTCTCAGCCAGACTGCAGTGATGCAGCCTGTTTCCAGGACCACCACGTGGAGGTGGAGTAGGGTCTTGGTCAGCTCTGGTTCGCTGACCCTGACGCAAGCAGTCAAGCTATGGGTCGCTGACTGCATTCTCTATTGCTGCATCTTTGGGTCCCTAAAAATATATATGGAACGAGACATGTGAAGAAGTACTGAGAAAAAGAGAACATCAGCACAAAGCATGGATATCAACAGAAACCATTAGTAAGATACGAGTCAGGAAAAACAAGAAAGCAGATTTAAACAAAGAAGTAGGAAGAAACATCAAAAGAGACAAGATGAAATATATTGATGATTTGGCAAGGGAAGCAGAGGAAGCTGCAGCAAAAGGAAAATGAGGGACCTGTACAACAACACAAAGAAGCTAACAGGGAAATATGAGCAAGCAAATGGCCTCATAAAAGATAAGAATGGAAAATTGCTTAGTAATATACAAGAACAAATGAAGAGATGGACAGACAATTTTGAGGAACTTCTCAACAGACCATCTCCAACTAATCCCCCAAACATCCAGCCAGCAGAAGAGGAGCTACAAATCAGCTGTAAACGACCAAGTAAAGAAGAAATAAAGAAAGCCATAAAGCTTCTGAAAGATGGAAAAGCAGTTGGTCCACATTGCATTCCAGCAGAGGCCATCAAAACAGATATTGATACATCTACAGAGATATTATACAAACTACTTGGCTAAGTCTGGGAGAGAGAGAAAATACCAGCAGAATGGAAGGAAGGTTATCTGGTCAAGTTGCCTAAGAAGGGAAACTTACAAGAGTGCACAAATTATAGAGGAATAATGTTACTATCAGTGCCAGGAAAAGTATTAAACAGAATCATTTGCATTGAACACAGGTATTGTACACGTTACAGATAAAAAGTTGTCAGTGCTCGACTCAAAAAAAAAAAAAAAAAAAAAAAAAAACTGCTAGCTTTAGCCTCGATGGCAAAAGGCGTATTACTTATAGAAGTCGTGATACGGCATGTCTGAATTCTGTGGAATCCTATCGAAATAAAATATCGATTCGAAACTTTGGAAAAAACTAATTCGAGACTCACTTGTTGTGGATAAAACCTCAATAAAATACGTGGCAGGGATCACAGCTGGTTCGCTGGTGGCCCTGGTAGGTAGTAGGTGTCTGGACGGTTATGTACTAGTGTTTATTTTTACATTCTTAAGTAAAAAGGTAATAAGGATCCCGTTACACGCCCATTGAGGCATATTGGGAATATGGGGTTAGGCCCATATTTTCTTGACCGTCGGCACACTAAGGGTGATGTGGTCAGCATCATTCTTAAGTACTTTACTATAATTCTAATAATTGTAGTGTCGTAGTAGGCCATACGCTCACATAAAAATAAAGTTCTTTCTCTAGAAACACCAAAGTAAGAAAGGCAGAAGGAGACAAAAAAAAAAAAAAAACAACGAAGAGAGCTTTTTTTTTTTCCTCGCATGAGGTCGCATTGTCCCCACCCAAACCCGGCTCCGGTCAAGACCACATGTCCCAACACAAGAAGACCCAATGACAACATGTGTCACTGTAGTGATCTTCTGTGTTCTCACACAAAGGACCTAATGACACATGAATGTCACTGTACTGGTCCCCGTGTCTAGACACATGATCCCAGTCAATTTTTTTTTTTCCCTTGCACGAGGTCGCATATTTTTTCTTTGCATGAGGTCGCATTGTCCCCACCCAAACCCGGCTCCGGTCAAGACCACATGTCCCAACACAAGAAGACCCAATGACAACATGTGTCACTGTAGTGATCTTCTGTGTTCTCACACAAGAGATCTAATGACACATGAATGTCACTGTACCGGTCCCTGTGTCTAGACACATGATCCCAGTCAAAGGCCGGATAAGGGCGTTGGGTTTTCACAGCGTTATTTGCGCTGGAGTTAAGGTTCAGATGAACAGTAATTTGGTGTTGTTAAAAGAAAGAAGTATTCTTCTTCTTCGTTCATCCTGAAAAGGACGTTGGTTGCGTTGTGTCCGTTTACAGCAAAGCTGCGATATTTGCGCCTTTCGGCCGACACATCCGACTTCAGCACGGCATTTTTGGGACCGGGTTAGCCTTTCCTCTTCAATCCCTACTCACTCAGCTAGACTGCAGTGATGCAGCCTGTTTCCAGGACCACCACTTGGAGGTGGAGTAGGATCTTGGTCAGCTCTGGTTCGCTGTCCCTGATGCAAGCAGTCTAGCTATGGGTCGCTAACTTCATTTCTCACTTTTGACGCGTCTTAGGTCCCAAAAGAAAGAAGTATGAGAAAATGGTTTAGAAATTTTGTGTGGTCTACAAAACAGACTATTTGTTTTAAAGATGGGAGATAAAAGTTAGTACACTTGTGACTAGATGGTAAGGGAGAGAACTCTTTTAGACTTAGATTTTTTTTTATGTGTAAACAGTTATGGTTTGGAAAATCTGCATATCATGATTGTTCTAGTAAGCCTTAAAGAAGGGAATATAAAATTAAGGTAAAAACTTCAAAGGGAGACTACAATTAATTAACGCCCTTTACAGGTTTTGTGAGTAGGGAAGGAAAACAAACGCACGAAAAACATGAGTAGGATGTAAACAGTTACGGAACAAAAGCTCACTGAGTTGTTTACGTAGGAATTAAGCATGAGTTGTGGTCGGTGAGTATGAAACTCAATGGACCAATCGCATTGACTGATAAACAGGAACGGATCATGGGACAATGATTTGAAGGACAAAAGAAATTAGCCCTGGCTGAAAATTTAACGTGGCAAGACGTGTATTGCCGGGCTCTCAAGAAGTGAATCTGTGGTGACAGCATTTTGCAGAGAAATCAGTAGATAGCTGTAGACTGATTAGCGGTAGCAATTCAGGAAACTAGATTGAACTGTGTTTTAAGCACAAGGCTAGCTCATAGGTGTGATAGTAGGAAGGTGATAAGTAATGGAATTCTGTAAATTACGGTAAGAAGTCTTTTTGATTTTTATTATACATGAACCTTATGAAAAGAGAAACATGTTGCAGCAATGTAGTCCAAGTGTTACCAAAGGGTAACGACGCTCTCAAGCAAGGGAAAGTATGAGAAGCTGAGACATCGAAAATGATGTACGATTATAAGCAAAGTGGATAACTTTTTATTAGCTGATAGCCAGGATGGGCTGTTATGTAAAGAAGATGAGGAATTGTCACAGACAAGAATAAAGGAACAAGGGTTTCGCAACATTGACATTTATGAGATAAAAAACGCGCTCTCTCATGTCGGTGTAAGTATCAAGGTCATGACGGAAGCACCAGACGACGTTGATTTACAATGTATAAATTTTGATTTGATTGTCATGCCCGTTATTTGAGTTTAGCTGATCAGGTTGAGATAAGAGAGAGAGGAAAGAAGAGTAAATGATGAATTTGATAACTATGAACCAACTCATGCGCTCTCTCTTTGAACAGTGAGTATGAGGACGCCTCAACAACTGTATATGACATTATTTGATTATATGTGAACAATGAATAGATATTGATGCATTTATAGGAGTTAGGTCTGACAGGGTAGATACAAGAGACAAGGTGGAAAGGAAGAAAAAGAGGATAAATTGTGGGCAATCTATATATATATATATATATATATATATATATATATATATATATATATATATATATATATATATTATATATATATATATATATATATATATATATGCAAGAGTCTGCAAAATAGACAATAAAATTATCTTTGAGACATAAATTGAAGGAAGGTCTGGATGTACTGATATGAAATAGAGATTTGAAACATGCATCCTATTGGGAAATTATGGAACCTATATGTTGTAAATAAAGAGGTTTTGATTGAAATTTCACCACGTAAGTTGGTATGATTTATATAAGGTAGTGGAGAGAGTGCGTGAACAAGGAGTAACCATACATAAATAATAGCAACCTATTCCACTATACGAACCAGTAGCTATATAACAACAAGGAGGGAAGACCGAGACCAGGGTGACAAAAGAAACGAACCATATCTCATCCAAGAATCGTCAACTCTGGCGGTGATGGCCAGTAAATAAGAAATACTCTTGCTTGGAAGATAAGTCAAATGTAAAATTTGACAACTTGATACTGTTATAACTAGGCCTGCCATCAGTCACCTAGTTAAAATACTAGTGGCACTGCACTGTGACACGTTACTAATTGGCGCCGTGACCACTCCTCTTACAGCGACAACATGGCTACACCACTTCCAGAGGACACATGCCAACAACAACAACAACAGCCCACATTTGTTTCCCCACCTCTAGACCAAGAATCATAGAGAACAGAAAGAAAATAGTTTCAAGAGGGAATACATATGAAATAATTGTAAAAGAGACTTCTATACGATAGAGATAGCAGCATAAATAGTTGAGTTGAAGAGACATTGAAACATGGAGAGGTGTTCGAAAACCATAGAGAACAGAAAGAAGAGTAGCAATGAGAGACTTCGCTTCAGAGTTAAAGCGTTGTAGAAATTACGCAATCGATTTCCCTTGGATAAGAATAGTAGATGGAAACGTTGCAAAAATCTATAAGATAGAAAAAAAGGATATTGTTGAAATTAAGCTACAACCATTGAAAGTTAAAGAAGGGAGAACAAAATTAAATTTGAAAAAACGAACCGAACCTACAGTGACTAAAATGGAACCTCAAACAAAGAATGTCGCAGTGCAAACAGATAACAGGTCTAAGAAGAGTTTAATCCCAGTCAGGGTAAGGTCAAGACAAGTTACAGATGACTTACCTGATTTGTGCATTGTTGAAATGGTCGATAAGACAGAAAAAGTGACATCTGAAGAAAGAGATGTGAAGAATGATAGTGAAATCATGAAGCCAGATACATTCTTGTCGATGCAATGGAGTCAAAAACAGGCATGCAAAAAAGATAAACAGTGCAGAAAAGTCCATCAAACAATTGCTAATATTTCAGAGCTAGAAACTGTTGATGGTATGCTGAACAGTCTAGTGTCAAATGGAATAGGTGTTCTAGAAGACATAAAGACATTACTTATAATCCAGAAAGGAAAGTCAAGTCAAAGTAACAAGAATATTATTGACAACGTAGAACAAAGTAACATTCAAGATAAATTACAAGATGAGAAACAAGAAGCTGTCACATGCAAAAATCCAGAAAGAACTGACCTGAATGCGCAAAGTCATGTACCGGCTCCAGAGTTGAGCGAAGTTCCCTTAGATAGTGGATATTCAAGAGACGACAGCCCTAATCCACAAAAGAATAAAGAACCGTTGAAGCAAGTTACAGCATCAGCACATATAGATTCAGCAACACATACAGACAACAGAGTTGCAGTTTCAGCAACACAAACAGAGATGTATAGTGAAGCGTCACACTTGAAGCCACCACAAAATAATAAATACATCATGAGAGAAAAAGAGAACACTGACATATCATGCAGGCGTATAAGAACAGCAGTAAGAAGGAATTATATTAAAACAGGTCCACAAGAAGTACAAGACATAAACACATCTTATAGGCGTATAAGAACAGCACATTGTCCCTATGACGACACAACAATTAGGGAGCGTCTAGCAAAGCTGAGACATGTAGAGGAGGTTAGACTGAGGAGGAAGAATAAGGCAAGAAATAGTGATATAACAGAAGTAGAAGAAATAACTACACTTTGCGCAGATTTAGAGAGGAAGTTTGAAGAATTAGAAAAAAGGAAGAACAAACAGGAAGAAGTTGAGAGACGAGAGGCTAGTAATAGGATAGATACGAGTCGAGGAGAATACCGATTCAAGACTAGAGAAAGCGATGAGAATAGGAGAGATCACAGTAGAAAAAGGAGAAATACAGATCGAGGGGATTTCCGATCTAAGAGCCGAGATAGGCTGAAAAATAGAAGTGATGATAGAAGAGATACGGATCGACGGGGGTACCGATCCAAGAGCCGAGAGGCTAGAAAGGAGGAGAGAAATAAAAGCAGTAGTAGGAGAGACAATAGCAGGATAACTAGATGTCGAGGTAGCGACGAGTTAAAGGGTAGAGAACCTGAGAGGAACCCAGGGTGTACGAGAAAGGAAGAAATCGAATATAGAGAAAAACCAAAACAAAGTGTTAATGAAATCAGAATGGTAGGGGGGACTCAAGAGATGGATAAACAGATAGCGTTAGAGGCGCTTAAAAGTAGAGAGGCCATGATGATGAAGTTAATAGATATAGTGAATAAGTTAGAAGAATGAGACAGAGTAGCAGGAAGCTATGAAAGGAGAGGCATAGCATATTAAGATACATAAGAACATGGCGGCGGCAGCTGAGTCTTGAGAAGACTAAGTATAATTGGTCTGTACCGCACACAAGAGAGAACTTAGTACACATGACTAATAGGCTACTGCAGTAGGGGAGACGAGTAAATGAGAGATAAGAGGTAGATTCGAAGCCATAGTAGTACGGCGGAAGTTAGGTGAAAAGCCGTGGTGACGACAGCAGATATACTGGAGACTGAGATTTTTGGTGAAGCCGCAGAGCAAGACAGCATATTGCAGAAAACATGAGTCGACAACTACAACCACCAGCCACAAGTCAACCTCAGCCTACATACTACAGTTGGGACGATTAAAGATGAGATACCTTTACGAGCACTGAGAGACAACAAAACTTATCATAATCGAAGCCCTACAGCACAGCATACAAACATTAACAAGAATATTGTTGACAAGTTGGTGGCACCTATACAATCAGAACTCGACAACAGAAAGTGAAGAAAGCGACACCGAGTGTATGGACTCTTACGATTACCACAAGAACATGTAAGAGCCAGATTCCAAAGAAACATCGTCAAGTATACAAACCATTGTCAAGTTGACAACAACATACAAATAATCGTTCGCCCCCTTCCTCCTGCAGAGCGACTATAAACACATCACAACTGATACCAACTTCGTCACAGTACAACAGTCGTCTCTCCAGTAGAGAAATTACACTGTTAGAACTTGCAAAAGAGATCTCCAAATTCGTCGTGCAAGCAGTGTAATCGTCGTAAAGTACTCACCCAGTAATAGTACTAATTCGCAGCACTCACCCAGCTATAGTGCTTAAACAAGGTACCCCAATCAACGGTATCCAACGGTTAGTTAATTAATTAGGTCTTTCTGTGGTTAACTTAGTGGTTGTCGAGATTCCGGAGCACACTTAGACATTTACATTATACACTAACCTTGTGAACAGACAGTGTAGAACCTTGGAAAAGAAAAGAAACTTAAATGTGTAGAACATTATAACTAGTGTTAAAGTACATTGATCACATAGACACTTGAGTGATAAGTTAGATTAGAATCACGAGAACTATTATAGAGTGATAATAAAATAGACTAGCCACACAGACTATCGTGACTGGTAAAGTAGACAAAAACATATGAAGTATCTTAGACTAGAAAAAAGATACAATCTCAGGAAGTTTAAACACGGTTCTTTAAAGATACAAGACTCACCACGTCAGAGGATTAAGATTGTTAAGTAGTTAGCATGTATAGAATAGTTTGCATGATTGACTAATAGAATGTATGTATTTCAGATGTACATGTTGTTCAGAACCAGTCAAAAATGGCAAAGAAAAAAAAGGAGACAGAAGAAGACAGATGTCACAGACCAAACCAGGTTATATTGCAGCAGGAAAACTTACTTTTTCAGACAGAAGTGCACATATTGCACTGATGAGGAAGGACATTACTTACTATGGTATTGGCTACATAGTGACATGATTACAGCATTGGTATTATAGCCACTGCTTGTTTGAAATAGGATAGTAATGACAAGTATGTCGTCATGTCCACAGTAACTTCATGCATGATGGTCTTGAAAAGTTTGTTACGTCTGACATACAGGGGTACAGTGTATATAGTTCAGACTAAGTTAACGATTCGACGGGTGCATCCAAGGCTAGCATCAGCCGAGCACATCATGTTCTGACTTAGTGACATAGGTCTTTCGCTACTGCCCCAGGACAGATGATTGGATTTGCGTAGATAGCTGCACACACGACTGATAGTTAGACTGGTGCATCAAAGGCTAGCATCAGCCGAGCACATCACATTCTGACTTAGCAACAAATGTTTCTCGCTATCGCTTTTGGGACATTTAGTTAATGCATGCTTGGGGATGTTACATATCATAGATCTGTTACATACTCTGCCTATCTGACCGCTACAATGTATCACTGACATTGACGGTAGATATAATAGACAGTTAATGGACTGACAAACCTCTGCTTTCAGAGGCAGTCCCATGTCGACCCTTGTATATAAGTAAATGCAATATTGAATTATGCATGTTTGAATATTTATGTAAAAATGTTGGTATAATTATTAACGAAGATGCTCTAGTTGCAGCATTAGTATTAGGACTATAACATCGTCCCGCTGTTGTGATTTAATCTGTTTGATGTCTTTTCGGGTAATCCATGGATATGGTGATAGAGATGATAGTGGGATAGATAGAGAGTAGGCCCTTGTTGATGGAACGCAAATGTCTCCCTGTGTGATACATTTGTACGGCCCCGGGATGTATGTCACTGTGGCGTTTTCACAGCGTTATTTACGCTGGAGTTAAGGTTCAGATGAACAGTAATTTGGTGTTGTTAAAAGAAAGGAGTATGAGAAAATGGTTTAGAAATTTTGTGTGGTCTAGAAAACAGGCTATTTGTTTTAAAGATGGGAGATAAAAGTTAGTACACCTGTGACTAGATGGTAAGGGAGAGAACTCTTTTAGACTTAGATATTTTTTATGTGTAAACAGTTATGGTTTGGAAAATCTGCATATCATGATTGTTCTAGTAAGCCTTAAAGAAGGGAATATAAAATTAAGGTAAAAACTTCAAAGGGAGACTACAATTAATTAACGCCCTTTACAGGTTTTGTGAGTAGGGAAGGAAAACAAACGCACGAAAAACATGAGTAGGATGTAAACAGTTACGGAACAAAAGCTCACTGAGTTGTTTACGTAGGAATTAAGCATGAGTTGTGGTCGGTGAGTATGAAACTCAATGGACCAATCGCATTGACTGATAAACAGGAACGGATCATGGGACAATGATTTGAAGGACAAAAGAAATTAGCCCTGGCTGAAAATTTAACGTGGCAAGACGTGTATTGCCGGGCTCTCAAGAAGTGAATCTGTGGTGACAGCATTTTGCAGAGAAATCAGTAGATAGCTGTAGACTGATTAGCGGTAGCAATTCAGGAAACTAGATTGAACTGTGTTTTAAGCACAAGGCTATTTCATAGGTGTGATAGTAGGAAGGTGATAAGTAATGGAATTCTGTAAATTACGGTAAGAAGTCTTTTTGATTTTTATTATACATGAACCTTATGAAAAGAGAAACATGTTGCAGCAATGTAGTCCAAGTGTTACCAAAGGGTAACGACGCTCTCAAGCAAGGGAAAGTATGAGAAGCTGAGACATCGAAAATGATGTACGATTATAAGCAAAGTGGATAACTTTTTATTAGCTGATAGCCAGGATGGGCTGTTATGTAAAGAAGATGAGGAATTGTCACAGACAAGAATAAAGGAACAAGGGTTTCGCAACATTGACATTTATGAGATAAAAAACGCACTCTCTCATGTCGGTGTAAGTATCAAGGTCATGACGGAAGCACCAGACGACGTTGATTTACAATGTATAAATTTTGATTTGATTGTCATGCCCGTTATTTGAGTTTAGCTGATCAGGTTGAGATAAGAGAGAGAGGAAAGAAGAGTAAATGATGAATTTGATAACTATGAACCAACTCATGCGCTCTCTCTTTGAACAGTGAGTATGAGGACGCCTCAACAACTGTATATGACATTATTTGATCATATGTGAACAATGAATAGATATTGATGCATTTATAGGAGTTAGGTCTGACAGGGTAGATACAAGAGACAAGGTGGAAAGGAAGAAAAAGAGGATAAATTGTGGGCAATCTATATATATATATATATATATATATATATATATATATATATATATATATATATATATATATATACATATATATATATATATATATATATATATATATATATATATATATATATATATATATATATACAAGAGTCTGCAAAATAGACAATAAAATTATCTTTGAGACATAAATTGAAGGAAGGTCTGGATGTACTGATATGAAATAGAGATTTGAAACATGCATCCTATTGGGAAATTATGGAACCTATATGTTGTAAATAAAGAGGTTTTGATTGAAATTTCACCACGTAAGTTGGTATGATTTATATAAAGTTGTGGAGAGAGTGAGTGAACAAGGAGTAACCATACATAAATAATAGCCAACTATTCCACTATACGAACCAGTTGCTATATAACAACAAGGAGGGAAGAACAAGACCAGGGTGACAAAAGAAACGAACCATATCTCATCCAAGAATCGTCAACTCTGGCGGTGATGGCCAGTAAATAAGAGATACTCTTGCTTGGAAGATAAGTCAAATGTAAAATTTGACAACTTGATACTGTTACAACTAGGCCTGCCATCAGTCACCTAGTTAAAATACAAGTGGCACTGCACTGTGACACTGCAGCAAATGGCTAAGGACAAGAATGTTTGGCAAGAGCTTGTTGACGGCTGATACTCCATAGTGAGCTGTTGGGTAATGATGACCATGTTGAATGAATATGTCCAAGTTAATTTCTGCTGAGGGAGCATTAGTCCAATTCTTTCCTCCCCACATACATATGGAATTAGATGGGGCCCCATTGAAAATGCTATATATTATTTCACAAACATTTAAGGCACATAATAAACGATTCAAAAATTATAATTTAACTATCACAAATGTGTGACAAAACTCATTAAAAAAAATTACAATTCTGTCTTATACTTAGGGTTAAGTATCTTTTTTTTTAAATGAGAAGAAAAAACTGTGGTTCATACACAGGGACAAGAAAACTTAATCTCTATATGATGGAAGATTCATAAGGAAAAAACTTACCTAACAAAAACAGACACACGGAAATGCACACACACTGCAAAAAGAGAGCTACATCAATCTAACTGGGTTTTTTAAATGTTTTAAACCAACTGCAAATTGCATTTTTTAATCATGAAAATTTAGAAGATCCAGTCTCTCTAGCAATCTTCAGTTGAATGTCTCCATATTTGATAGCAAAATTAATGCTAGCATGCTTGTTATCAAGTAACTCTAGACATTGCAAATACTGATTCCCAAGTGCAATGTTTTCTTCACCTCTAGATTTACCCAGATGTGCGTTTCCATCAATAAGCTGCTTTAAATGCTGGAAATGTATACCTTTATAAGCATACATCAATGCAGTGAGCCCATCATTGTCAGACTTGTTAACATCACATTGCCCATCAATTAGCAACTTTACACATTCTGAATGGCCTTGATCAGCAGCAGATATCAATGCAGTTTGCCCACTATTGTCAGACTTGTTAACATCACACTGTTCATCAATTAGCAACTTTACACATTCTGAATGGCCTTTATCAGCAGCACACATCAATGCAGTGAACCCATCATTGTCAGACTTGTTAACATCACATTGCCCATCAATTAGCAACTTTACACACTTGGAATGGCCTTTACCAGCAGCATAAATCAATGCAGTTTGCCCATTATTGTCAGGCTTGTTAACATCACACTGTCCATCAATTAGCAACTTTACACATTTGGAATGGCCTTTACCAGCAGCATAAATCAATGCAGTTTGCCCATTATTGTCAGGCTTGTTAACATCACACTGTCCATCAATTAGCAACTTTACACATTCTGAATGGCCTTTATCAGTAGCAAACATCAATGCAGTGAGCCCATCATCGCCAGACTTGTTAACATCACACTGTCCATCAATTAACAACTTTACACATTCAGAATGGCCTTTACCAGCAGCCCACATCAATGCAGTGAGGCTATTATTGTTAGACTTGTTAACATCACATTGCCTATCAATTAGCATCTTTACACATTCTGAATGGTCTTCAGCAGCAGCAGATATCAATGCAGTTTTCCCACTATTGTCAGACTTGTTAACATCACACTGTCCATCAGTTAGCAACTTTACACATTCTGAATGGCCTTTATCAGCAGCACACATCAATGCAGTGACCCCATCATTGTCAGATTTGTTAACATCACATTGCCCATCAATTAGCAACTTTACACATTCGGAATGGCCTTTACGAGCAGCAAAGATCAATGCAGTTTGCCCATTATTGTCAGACTTGTTAACATCACACTGTCCATCAATTAGCAACTTTACACATTCTGAATGGCCTTCATCAACAGCATACATCAATGCAGTTTGCCCATCAATGTCAGATTTGTTAACATCACATCGCCCATCAATTAGCATCTTTACACATTCAGAATAGCCATTACAAGCAGCATACATCAATGCAGTGCGCTCATCTTCGTAAGACTTGTTAACATCACATTGCCCATGAATTAGCAACTTTACGCATTCTGAACGGCCTTGAAAAACAGCCCACATCAATGCAGTGAACCCATCATTGTCAGTCTTGTTAACATCACATTGCCCATCAATTAGCAACTTTAAACATTCTGAACGGCCTTGAAAAACAGCCCACATCAATGCAGTGGACCCATCATTGTCAGACTTGTTAACATCACACTGCCCATCAATTAGCAACTTTACACATTCTGAATGACCTTGAAAAACAGCACACATCAATGCAGCGGTCCCATTATTGTCAAACTTGTTAACATCACATTGCCCATCAATTAGCAACTTTACACATTCTAAATGGCCTTCATCAGCAGCTAACATTAGTGCTGTGTTTCCATGTTCATCAGGTTTATCCACATCAGCCTTTCCATAAATAAGCAGCTGTACCAACTGGACATGCCCACTTACAGCAGCACGCATCAATGCAGTGAGCCCATTTTTGTTAGACTTGTTAACATCACATTGCCTATCAATTAGCACCTTTACACATTCTGAATGGTCTTTACCAGCAGCAGATATCAATGCAGTTTGCCCACTATTGTCAGACTTGTTAACATCACACTGTCCATCAATTAGCAACTTTACACATTCTGAATGGCCTTTATCAGCAGCACACATCAATGCAGTGAACCCATCATTGTCAGACTTGTTAACATCACATTGCCCATCAATTAGCAACTTTACACATTTGGAATGGCCTTTACCAGCAGCATAAATCAATGCAGTTTGCCCATTATTGTCAGGCTTGTTAACATCACACTGTGCATCAATTAGCAACTTTACACATTCTGAATGGCCTTCACCAGCAGCACACATTAATGCAGTGAGCCAATTATAATTAGACTTGTTAACATTACACTGCACATCAATTTGCAACTTTACACATACTGAATAGCCTCGAAAAGCAGCACATATCAACGCAGTGAGCCCATTATAATTAGACTTGTTAACATTACACTGCCCATCAATTAGCAACTTTACACATTCTGAATGGCCTTTACAAGCAGCTAATATTAGTGCTGTGTTTCCTACTCCATTAAGTTTATCCAGATCAGCCTTTCCATCAATAAGCAGCTGTACACACTGGAAATGTCCACCTACAGCAGCAAACATCAATGCAGTGAGCCCATCATTGTCAGACTTGTTAACATCACACCCACTATTTATCAGCTGCTGTACACACTGATTGTGACCTTTCAAAGCTGCGTACATCAGTGCAGTTTTTTCTTTCTTATCAGATTTATCTATATCTAGTGTCTCAATAATAAGAGACATCAAAAGTTGAGCATCTCCATCCTCTGCAGCGGCCATCAATTTTGTTTTTCCAGACTTGTCTACAGAGGTAACTGCTACTATTGGAAGACCTCTGTCCCCTTGTGAAATACTGTTGCTTCCATTTTGACAACCATTTGACAATACTTGTGCTGTATTCATCACTTCTGTCACAGAAAAAATAAATCAGTGTTTTCTAGCATGCAGTTTATAGTTTTCTTCAACTCTCTAGTATTACTGTAAATTCTGTTTTTTAAACTGTGATAACAACTTTAAAAAAAAAATGTAATGTGCATAATTTTACAGATGTATAAATAAAACTTTTGTTGAATTTACTGCTCACACACAATTTTTCTTTACAATAATTTACATTTGAACATCACTTATTTTGAGTATCTGTGAAAATGATATATATTTTTATTCAACTTCCAAACGTCTGTCTTTGGTGCATTTGTTAAAAATTTTCTTGCATGTAGTTTCTAGTTTTCAGCTACTTACTAGCATCACTGTAATTTCTGATTTTTAAACCATGTATTTTTTAAAAATGACATGTATCTTAGTTTTATAGATGTGCAAAAAAGACTTATTGACTTCTCTGTAAACACACGATTGCACATTACATTACTTTACATTTCATTATCATCTATTTTATGTGAAAATAAGTTGTTTTTTTTTTACAATCTCCCAAACATCTGTTTTTGTGCATTTATAAAAGTGATATATTTATCATTCTGCTTTTCAACTGTATTCTAGTGTAAGGATCCCATTTATATGCCCACAGAGGTATATTGGGAATGTGATGTTAGGCCCATATTTTCTTGACCATACGGCACACTAGGGATGATGTGGTCAGCATTACAGCGGCTGGTTTTAACCTTTCCTTAAGTTGCTCTGGTTCTCGATTCATGATTCTGGGTTGACCCTGGAGCCGTTTGCATTCTAAAAAATCCTACCTACCTCAACTGGGGATCAAACTATGAACCACCAAGCAGAGAAGCCAGTGCACTAACCACTGCGCTACCACAGCTATTCTAGTTAAGATTTACATTAACTATTATCAATGTCACTTTTAAACTGTAACAAATTTGCTCATTAAATAGTGTTATGTAAAGTCTTATTATTTCCTTTTTCACACCTTATGGAGAAGCATGAAACCACCAATGGAGCTAGCTAATTTTCAGGAAGTTGTACCAAAGCAGTGATTTATTCATGCTGTAGTAATTTGTTTTTTACATTTTGTGGTTGCCAGCCCTATTAACAAACTCATGAGTCACCTCATTTGGCATGGTTGAGTGAGTAGCAGTTCTATTCTTTATTTTGTCTCCTCAGAGATCCCTGGGAACGACACATGTTCACAGTCTTGTGCAAAAACAGAAAACTGATCATCTGCTTTAGTCACAACTGTAACCTGAGTTCACTTTCTTGCACAAAACCTAAGATCTGCATTACTTAACACACTAGATAAGAATACCACTAACATCTAAGACAAGAAATTATGAAGCTAATGTGAGAATGTAAGTGAGAATTTTGATTTTGAGCAAATGTTTTGACATATGCCAACATGCAAGGAAATATCAATCAGATTTTGAGCAATTGTTCTGACATATGCCAACATGCAAGGAAATATAAAGCAGCATCAATCTCATTTTCCTTTTTCATTTCTTATGGAGTATGAAACCATCGCTGTAAAGATGATGATACTGCCACCACAGAAATCTACAACTGATGTATAATATAACAATATGACATCATCTTGGTCATTTACTTAATAAACAAACAAGTTAATAATCATTGTAATAAATGCAGTCAGGTAACATGTGTATAGCAGTTTACCACATCTAGTGTTTGTTTCAATGTTATGGACACTTTTAGTATGTATTTCACCATTGCCAGTTGCACAATCTTTTGGTGTATGTTCATTGATCATTTGTCAAATTCACTTTATATTAATAAATAATTTATTATTATTAATTTAATAAATCGCTGATTCTCAAAAATGAAGCAAGGGATGTCACTATCAGAATTAAACTCTGCTAATATTTTTGTGGGAATGCTTAAAAACAAGCATACAATCAGCAAATGCAAATTTACCTAAAAAGGAGTCTAAGAAAAATCAAATTTGGATGACAGATGACATCTTGAATAAAATGGCAGAAAGAAAGAAAGCAAAAAACACTCCAGAATATAAAACAATAGACAATGACATACGTACTATGTGTAGAGAAGCAAAAGAACGGTGGATAGAAACAAAATGCAAGGAAATAGAAGACTTGGAAGCAAAGCACATGACAAGAGATATGCATGAAGAAATAAAGAAATTATCAAATCGGTCGCGGTTTGCACAAGGAGAAAGCTGTATCAAGAACAAAAATGGTGTAATATTACTTGATGAGAAAGACATATCAAACAGATGGGCAGAATATGTAAAAGAACTATTCGAGGACAACAGATGTAAAAAACCATCACCAGATTTTAATGACGGCCCAAACATTCTCAGATCAGAAGTAGAGAATGCCATTCATATAATACGAAAAGGAAAATCAGCAGGCATGGATAACATAAAAATTGAAATGATAGAAGCTCTGTAGAGCTTTGGTATAGATACAATCACAGAAATATGCAACGATATATACAATACCACACGACATGAAGACATCAGTTTTTATAACATTGCCCAAAAAACCAAATGCAACAGAATGTTCACACTTCAGAACAATCAGCCTGATGAGTCATGCAATTAAGATACTGCTCAAAATCATACAGGAAAGAATAAAAAGTAAAGTAGACAGCGAAATCCAAAAAGAACAGTTTGGTTTTAGACGGAACAGTGGAACAAGAGAGGCAACATTTTGCCTAAGAATATTAGCAGAAAAATATACAGAGGTCCAAACAAGTATGTATATGTGCTTCGTTGACTATAAGAAGGCTTTTGACAGAGTCCATCATGAGAAAATAATTGAATGCATCAAAGACATGGGTATTGATGGAAAAGATATAAGAATACTCAGTAACCTTTATTGGGAGCAAACTGCCACAGTAAGATCGGGAAGGAATTATTCACCATACATAGACATAAAAAGAGGTGTCAGACAAGGTTGTGTGCTGTCCCCCTGCATATTTAATTTATACACCGAAAAAATTTTCAAACAGATACAGGAAATACCAGGACTGAACATCGGTGGAAGGTCCATAAACAACCTTAGATATGCAGATGATACCGTGTTGTTAGCTGAAAGCGAACAGGAGTTACAAGAACTAGTGAAGCAAGTGAACAGTATAAGTCATGAATATGGACTCGACATTAATATTGAGAAAACAAAAACTATGATAATTAGCAAAACAGACAATAAACCCACATTAAAGATAAGCGTAAATGGGAAAATCCTGGAACAAGTCAAAATCTACGTATATCTTGGTCATATAATAACAGAAGATGGCAGATGTGAAACAGAAATCAAGAAGGGAATGGGAATGGCCAAAGCTACATTCAACAACATGAAACATATACTGACATCCAAACAGTTATCTCACACATTAAAACTGAGAATCATAAAGTGTTATATATATTCTGCATTTCTGTATTGTGCAGAAACATGGACGATGAATAAGCATTTGGAAGAAAGAGTTGAGGCTCTTGAAATGTGGATATATAGAAGAATGGGGCGTATCTCATGGAAAGAGATGACACCAAATAAAGAGGTCCTAGAAAATCTAGGTATGAAAAGAGAACTAATGAGAGAGGTCGAAGTTCGGCAGCTAAAATACTTTGGCCACATAAAAAGGCATAACACCTTGCAGAAGACCATAACAGAAGGGAGAGTTGAAAGCAAACGTGCAAGGAGAAGACAGCGCTATAAGTGGGAAGATAACATCAAGAGATGGACAGGAAAGAGTCTATCAGAGTGCACCACCAAGACAAGAGACAGAAGATGTTGGAGATCCATTACAGCCAACCTTCGTTGTGGAGATGGCAACTGATGATGATGATGAATATTTTTGTATCAGTTTACTTTAATAAACTATTTTTATTTCACTAATAGTAATATTTTTCAATTAAATGTACACAACTGTAGGCCATTATTATATGTGAAAGCAGACCTTCCAGACATCACTTTCAATGGGCAGAACATTGAAAGGCAAGACAGGCTGAAGTATCTGGGAGTAACGTTTGATCATGGGCTGTCATTCAAGTATCATGTAGAAGTGAGGTAATTTCCTATTACTCGTGGGTTTTTGCTCCGCAGTGAATATGTGTAGTTATGTCTTGTTTCGTAGCAGTTAGGGTTAGGTTTAACACTAACCCTAACCCTAATCCTAATACTTCTTCTTCTTCTTCCTCGTTCGCCCTGAAAAGGACGGTGGTTGCGTTGTGTCTGTTTACGCCTAAGCTGTGATATCTGCTCCTTTCGGTCGACACATCCGACTTCAGCACGGCAGTTTTTGGGACCGGGTTTGCCTTCCCATTTCGATCCGTACTCGCTCAGTAAGAACTGCACTGCTGCAGACTGTTTCCAGGACCACCACGTGGAGGTGGAGTACGGTCTTGACCAGCTCTGGTTCGCTGGTCCTGATGCAAGCAGTCAAGCTATGAGTCGCTGACTGCTGTCTCTATTGCTGCATCTTTGGGTCCCAATCCTAATACTAACACTAAACCTAACCCTAACTGCTACGAAAGAACACATAACTACACATATTCACTGCGGGGCAAAAACCTACAAGTAATGATTTCAGTAATCGAGTTCGGGGTAGGAATACTCACGCTGTCAGTGTCACAATGTGAACGACTAAAATGTATTCAAAATGAAGGAATGCGACTAGTTTTGGGGCGTACGCGTAATACCCCCATTGTGACAATGAGATACGTGCTCGGTTTGCTGTCGATTAGATCCAGATATGCGATGACCCAGGCAAAACCATAAATGCTGGTAACCACCAACAAAAGACACCCCCTACATAAGAATGTAGCTGACATCAAAGTAGCAAGAATCAATAGAGGAATGTCATGGATCGCACAGGCAGATGCTACGATTGGTCAGGTGACCAGGTTTGAAAATATACCCAAAGGGGAAGAGTGGAGTAAGCAGTGCGAAAAGGCTAAGTCAGATTCTGACTATAAACAGGATAATGCAAACAGAAAATGCATTAATTGCAAAGGAAATCACAGCGCCAGATTCCAGGGCTGACCAGTTTATCAGCAGAGCAAAAAAGCACTGAAGGAAGCTATAACAACCCAAACCCCTTTTAAAACGGTCATTAAAGAATTAAAGGAAAACAATACTTATGCGAGCACTAAAGTTATAACAGAAATTAAGAGTATGCAAGAGGAAGTCAAAATGATTAAGTCACAGTTGGCAAAAGAAAGTAAGAACCAGTTAGAAAGTAACAAAACCGTACCAAAAAACCAGTCGGATGACTCAACTACATCCTCGGAAGATACGAGTGCACGGAAAAGTGCAGAGGCAATGCTACAAGAAATGAAAGCCATACAACACCAAATTGCCCAGGATGTAGTTAAATTGTCAGCACTGAAACAAGAAAATGAAATGATACTAGTTAAACTGTGGTGTCTCCATTTCATGTTGATACCGAAGTTGCTGTGGCCACTGCTTATATATGAAATAAGCACAAGAACAGTGGAAGCTATAGAGCAGAAGGTCAACAAGTTCATGAGAAAATGGCTAGGGGTGCCACCAGGTCTGTCAGATGTAGCACTGTACTGCAAAAAGTCAAAACTTCTGCTTCCCTTCAAGTCAGTTGTGGAAGAGTACAAAGTTGGAAAAGCAAGGCTTGCAATGATGCTACTCGAGTCAGCTGATGATGTGGTTAAGTCCATTCAGCCCACACTGAAAACGGGAAGGAAGTAAAGAGTGGAAGAAGCTGTTGATGCTGCTCAAGAGTCACTCAAACTGAGAGAGGTAATCGGATACACACAAACGAATAGACGGGGATTTGGTCATGGTGGCATCCGCTGGTGGTCCAAGGCATCAAGCAGGGAGCGCAGAGACATAGTAGTTCAGGAGATACGAGGAGCTGAGAATGATAAGAGGTTGCAAAAAGCAGTGCAGCAGGTCCAACAAGGCCAATGGACTACGGGAAGGAGCCCTGCAGAGGTCCTTGACATGGAATGATATATGGCATATGGCACCTCTTAGGCTCAGCTTCGTGGTTAGATTTTTTTTTTTTTTTTTTATTTATTTATTTTTTTAATGTCTAACCTGACATTGATTTTACGTGAGTATCCCTTTATTTCTTGTACAGAGACAGGTGTCCCTCGCCATTCAGGCAAATACTCGCCGATTTCGGAGGTACCCATTGCAGCTGGGTCGGCTTAGGAGCCGCCAGTCCCTGGTCGACGACACTCCTTCAAATGTTCTCGCCAGGTCTCGAGTTAATCCAGTCTGAATCCCGGTCTACGAAAAATCCTCAAATGCCGTCGCCCGGGTTTGATCCTGTATCACCCGGTCGCCAGAGCGGTGTTGTAACCACTACGCTAGCGCGGCTCCCCCGTGGTTGAATCAATGTATAACCTGCTGCCGTCGGCCACCAACCTTGTGAAATGGGGAAAGTCGGATGATGAGCAGTGCCCCCTGTGCCAGGGGAGGCAGACACTTGAACACGTGCTCTCAGCGTGTAAGGTGGCATTAGGGCAAGGGCGATACACTTGGCGCCATAACAAAGTGCTAAATGAGCTTACTGCGACAATAGATCTGGCAAGAATGAAAGCGAATAGCAAAGTCCGGCCAGACACCGCAAATACATACTTTCTGAGGGCAGAAAAGTCAGCACACCCCAAACCGAGTAAACCTGGTAGCAGTTTACCATCTCTTCTTGACTGTGCAAACGACTGAGAGATGGCGGTAGACCTACCTGGACGGGAGGCATATCCAGAGAGTATCAGAAAATCGCGGAGACGGCCGGATATAGTGCTTCATTCTTTAGCAACGCTTCAGGTCATACTGATAGAACTGACCGTGCCATTTGAATCCAGATTAGACGAGCAACATTCGTTCAAAGCGGGCAAGTATAGCGATCTGGCCGCGGATCTGACACACGATGGGTCAATGCAAGGGTCATGGCGGATGAAGTGGGCGCAAGAGGGCTTGTGGCTGCATCAGTGTATGATTTATTGAAACTGTTGGGGCTGAGGGGACAGTCGAGAACAAGGGGACTGAAGAGGCTTAGTGAAACTGCCGAAAAGGCATCAGGCTGGCTGTAGAACAACCGCAATGGGCAATGGAAATCGTGACAATAAACGCTGTGGTACAGAAAACACCAAAATTTTTTTAAGTCCACAATACGCTGAGTTTTTTTTTGGTGTACTAGTGAAAGGGCTGCGACTCAGGGGCAACAGGCGATGTATACTATAAGGGGTGTCAGGGACAGAATTTCAGTGGCTTGCGCGCAGGGGCTAAGGCTCGTCGGCTTCGCGCTAGTGTCTCAGTGTGTGTCCTTAGTTGTGAAGGGCGACGGAACGAACGGAATAATTTGTCTTCTCTTTGTTACTTTCACAATTGCCTCCACGGCTGGCGTTGTGGATTTAAAAGTTGCTACCATAAGTGAAATGGGTTCATTTTCGATACAAGACAACAGGAAGCTGAGACGCTTGGGAGTCATGACCCAAGTGGGCCTGCCCCCCTTAGAGTGTAAAGGAGTAATCGGGCCGAAACACTTGTCGGATAGGGGGACTTCTTCTGATGATCAGATTGCTTCCTGTTGTATCGCTCTGTAAAGAGTTTCTTATCATCATAAACTATCTGAACTGAAAGAGGATAATGAAATAACACTAACAAAGATAGAAAATCAGAGACAGGAGTGTGATGAATTTACCGTGATACAACGTTAAAATATCTCCAATTATAAAGATAACATGTAGGGATAAAAATAATGCGTGAGATACTAGGAGACATGTTCGCCTATGCCAGCATTTCCTACCGCCATTGAAACTAACTAGTTAGACATGCAGACGAAACGGTACCCTTTTAGACGGGAGGGAAACGGAGATAAAAATCATTATGACGGTCTGAACACGTGTTTGAATCTAGAAAGGCAAAAAGACGTAATTTGTAGTTTAAAGGAAAAAATTACGCCACTAGTTGACACAATGTAAGGAAATGGACAGAAAAGACCTTAGCTCTTGTCAGAAACAGTCGTATCTTAGACGTTTTACCGTACTTAGTTGTTTTGTTCGAATATAGCGGCAAATGCCATACCCAAAAGGTTCAAAACAAATTTCAAAAACTAACCTTGAGCAAAATAGGTTTTTCTTTAATAATAAAGTTATGAAAATAAAACCTAGCTAGTTTGATAGCCCATCTTAAGCTGACAAATAATATACTTTTATTTATACAGACGGACAGATAACAAGGAAGATATTGACGAAAGACCGTATTGTTCCTATCAGACTAGCGAACAGTATTGTTGTGCATACTTTCACTAAAGTCTCAATTTTGCGTCCTTGAGACAAGAAAATGCAAAATTCAAACTGTAATGAACTAGCGGGGCAAAGTCGGGAGATAGTGGCTAAAAATAACTTAGGAAGCAGGTTCGTGCAGTTTTTACATGTAGTAGTCCAAAAAACAAGTGAAATTTTGGGAAAAGATAAAATGTGACCGATGTACATTTGAGAAATTGAGATGTACTTTTGACTTTATTTTCAAAAATTCAAATTGAAAAGCTTAGTCTTCTGATCTGATTGGCCAACGCATTTTTATATTAGCGGGATAGAGACGCACATTTTGCCATTCGATATAAGTCTGTCCAGTAACACAGTCATTAACTGCTAGTGGTGTTTTCCAGGAAAGAGTACATAATATTCAGTGGGACGCCATACTCTAGCCAGCAGCTCAGCTGAGTTTTGCTAGTATTAACTGTGTTCTCAATTTCGAATTGTGGTAAGGATAAAAGCATTTATCTTGTTTATTTTAATATTTTGAGTGATTGATACTGCCATATCATGAAAAATGATTACGACAAGTAAGTGCTTGATCTAGGTCCCCAGCCGCAGTCCAGGGCTTAGAGACAAACAAAAAATATATGGAAACCTAACTAAGACTATGGAAGGCGGATCTATTACTGAGATCAGTGGGAACATATCACCAATCTTATTGAATGAAAGAGGAAACTATTGAACATATCTCAGATGCAATGCAGTCTTGGGGAACTGGTACTATGTGAAAACAACTGGGTAAGATGTGCTATGTTGGTCAGAGAGATCTGACCCAGTCTGTGTAATGTTGTTGTGTGGTGTTGTGTGTAAGAGTGGCGCAGTGGATAGAGTACTGACACATGGCACAAATTTTGTTTCAGAATTGTGAGTTTCTGTTTTGGCACTAAAGTGGTGCCAAATGCTTTTGTGAGAGTACACAAGCGAATGTCTATGCCGACTAACATTGGTGTCAGTGAAGCCTAACATTGGTGCCTGTGCAGCCTAACCTTTTTTACTCCAGCTACGGAGAGGAGTGGGCCACCAGAATCCTATACCAGATCGTCACAGGCGAGATAAGTGAAAACCTGGCCTGCTGGAGATTCACAACTATTCCACCATCAAATAAAGAAATAACTATTGAGAAATATAACATTTACTTCATTCCATAAGTCAATGGACAATGATTTTGGTAGTCACAGATTGGGCGTGATGACGCCACTCCAACGAAACATCTAGTGCTAGTTCTCCCAAAGACATTATAGATAATAGTAATATTAACCATTCTTATAATATACCTATGTACACAAATTACATTTTATTATGCCATATATTTATGCATTTCATTGACAACTCCATATCATTTTATATGTTCTGACCAAAATAAACATTGGTTCAGAACTAATAAATTAAAAAAATTGTTAAAATTTAAACTAAAACAGCCAGAGTTAGTTCAGTGTGTTATAGAGTTTATTAATATTATTAGACTTATTAATTACATGTGTGTGTCTATATATTATATTACTACACATTACATTTCAGTACCCTAGACTTTTTAACGTAGCTAACAGTCATGATAGTAGAATAGGTCTGTTTGAGGTCGTAAGTGGTAGTACGAAGGGCCTTCTGTAATTCACATAAACTTTTATCTCAGGAGCCTTCACAGCTGACCTCATACAGTACACTAGGTAACATAACAACCATTTAATAACATCACAAAAACCACTACAAGGAGATTAACATAGACAGAGAAGCATTAGAAAAGGAAAGTGGCAAACAAAAGCAAGAAGCTAAATGGAAAGAATGGGTAACAAAAACTGTCAAGCACTTAGAGAGAGCTATGATAGAGGAGGAACAAACAGAAGAATCGTCACAAACCCAAGTATTGAAACAAGTCTTTAATTACATTAAAGAATCACCACGCAGAGTAGGCATTATGCCAATACAAACTAAGAAGCAAACTAATAGTTCTAACACAAAATAAAAGGGATACTAGATAACTTTTAAATTCAATAATAAAAGATATGGAATTACACAGTGGAATTGTAGGGGTATCAAAAAGAATTTTGCACCTCTACTTGCAGAGACAGGAGGAACTACCGCTATATATGCTCTTCAAGAGACCCATTTAAACCCAAATAGTAGATATAGTTGTAAGGGCTTTAAGATACTTAGGCACGATAGGAAAGAAGGTAGAGGAGGGAGTGTCACAGTCTTAGTTAGCGAAACATTAAAAATTATAGACTGGGAAGTATTTAATACAACCAACATAGAAGGTATCCAGGTAACTATAGCAGCAGGACCAAACAATCTAACAATCATAAATTTATACGCTAAAGATGGCACAATTAAAGATGAAGAAATACTAGCCATAAGCACCAGACTAGGCCCCAAAACAGTCATAGTAGGCGATTTTAATGCCCATCATTATGCTTGGGGTGGACAACATGCAGACAATGCAGGAAAGTGCCCATTTACTTCATAGAAAATAAGGACCTGCTAATACTAAATGATGGAACTGCAACTAGAATTAATCCACAAGCTAACAGGGCAGACTCAGCAATAGACATAAGTATAACAACTAACAACCTAGCGAATGTAAATTGGGAAGTGTTAAAGACACAAACTCAGATCATCTGCCCATTGTGATAACCATGCATGAACAAGTCATTCTAAACCCAGAACCAGAGAAACCAACTTTCATCTATAAAAAAGCAAACTGGGAAGCCTTCCAATCAGACCTGGAGGTGATGGAATATAAAGACATGGAAACAGATGATACTGACTTGTGGGCAGAACCACTGACCAATGAAATTCTTAAAATAGCAATAAAATATATACCAAATAAAAATATGCCACAGCACCTAAAACCAATAAATAACATTAACAAGAAAAGAAAAACTCAGTGGAATAAAGAACCAGTTGCCTGGTGGAATAAAAGCTGTGCAGAAATTCATGAGAGAAGAAAAAGGGTCTTACAAAAATATAGAAATAACAGAACAGAAGAAAACTATGATGAGTATAAACATATTAGGAATGAATCTAACAGAATAATATTTAAAGCCAAAGAAACTAACTGGAAGGAGTTTTGTCAGTCACTTAAACCTAGCACCAAAATTAAAGAAGTATGGAAAAAGCTAAAGGCAATCAAAGGGAACAATAAGACAACAATAATGCCAACAATCAAACTACCAAATAGAGCAGAAACAGATAAAGAAAAAGCTAATGCCCTTGCTGAGTTTTTCTATAAAGTCAGTGCAAAAAGTAGTCTTGGACAGGAAGAAAATGACAGAAGAGAAAGACTTAAGATACAGTTTTCAAAAGAACTACCAGACCAGATAGATGAAACAAACTATTTAGATGCTGATATAACAGATGGAGAAGTAACTAGTGCAATAAATGAGAAATCTAATACTGCCTCAGGGCATGACATACTTAGTTATGAAATCCTTAGGAAAGTACCGAAAAAAACTATAAACAAAATAACTTCCCTCTATAACAAGATCTGGAACTTAGGAAAGATACCAAAAGCATGGAAAGTAGCTATGATAGTACCCATCCTAAAACCCAATAAGGAAGCCCATGATGTAAATTTACGACACCTTGTCACATCTCTTTTTCCGGACTGCTGCAAAATTCTGAAGGACACGTTTCCAGGCTACGAGGGGCGCACGTAAGAGCAGAGGCACCCTCTGCTCTTACGTGCGCCTCGTAGTTTGGAAACGTGTTTTAGACGAGTCTCCTCCTCTAAATGTCGACCACTTTTCTTGGCGCCCTTAGGGTGACAGTCGCCACGGCCATCTCTTGGCGTGCACCGTGACGGCAATCTGGAGGTGTTGGTACGCCTAGAGAGGCGCACTTTGAGGGACAAACATATATCAAATGGCCTGGGGACTTAAACTGAAAACATCGCTTTGGAAGCGGGCCCTGAAGACACTTGGCTGCCATGTGGTCTGAAAAGTCTCCACAATTGAAGCATCTTATTTTCCTAGGCTTCCTCTGTGCCCTGGGTCGCCTCCTGCTACCCTTACATTCCTGGCCGCCTTTGACTTTCTTTCCTGCTATAAGTACCTCACACTCCAGTCGACCACCAACCATCTTTATCTTTGAGTCATTCTGCTCCGCTTCTGTAACCTGACTCCCAGCTGCAGAGGGGTCTAGTTTAATGCCTGTGGACATCGATTCTGTACGTGGCCTAGTTCTCTGCATCTAAAACAACGAACTGTCCTGGTACGTCTCCCCTGCTCCTGAGTCATCGCATCAATTTTAGCCTCTAATTGAGCTACCTGTGCTCTGTACCGCTCCACTTCTTCGTTTAATACATGTGCTTCTGGTACCGTCACTGTATTTACTACTTCGACACTGGCAACCCCAGCCCCAGAAGTGGGTTCAGTCTCTAAAATCCGTAGGGCATAGTCCCTCACCGACGTGAACGATGCTGTAGGCTCTTTGATGATCGTTTCCTTTGCAAGCTTTCTTAGTAGATCATCTCTCAGACAAGCAGCAAACTGGTCTCGAAGAGAGGATGGCTCTAAAGGAGCGACGTTATTCTGTTTTTGGGCCCATACCACACTTTCGAACACCTCGTGGATGCGATGGGAGAATTCCCAAAAAGACTCCCCTTGCACATTGCCGGGTAGAGTAAAAAGTGGCCATTAGCTCATGGATGTTTTGACGCTCCCCATACACCCTAAGAATGTAATGTAGCATTGCTTCCGGGTCATCATCATCAGCTTGAATCCTCAGCTCCCTGCGGACATTATGAGTCACACTGTCAAGAATAACATCTGCCTGGTCCTCTTTACTCACCATACAGACTCTCCAGGCAGTTCTCACCTCTCTGACATATTCCTCAGCCGTAGGGCCTGTGCGCTCCCCAAAACACCGCACTTTCTTGTGGGTAGGTACAATGATGTATTGCACTCGTTCTGGTTGACGCTCTGGTTCCACTACAGGGTCATCCACTTCAGCTGCATCTTCGTTATCCAATCTACTAGCAGCACGTGTGTTGCGTGCCGCCATCTTGTTGTTAGTAAAGTTGAGTGAATACAGTGGTAAGCTGGATGATCCCGTTCCCTGCCTTGCACTGAACTTGGTGTTCTACTGTTTCGGCTGTTGCTACTCTGATCACTGAAGAGTTGCTTCACTGCGTGCTGTCTGTCGATCTTGCCGATGACGCCACTTGTGACAGGGACTAGGTATGGTGGCGGTGAACTTATATCGATGTGGCTACCTCACACCCAAGACCCATGCACTAAGAAAATTTATTAAGGATTTTTTGACAGGGGTTGCAATTATTGGTTGCTTGCAACCCTCTCAGCAGCAGACTTAACAATTCAAGCAACACAAAGCCTTATACAGATCAACATTTAATACTACCGAACACCCAGACAGTGTTCGTAGACTTTAAGTCCTAGGCATGTTCTTGAACTAGACTTCAGCTCTCAAAGCTTGTTCTCTCTCTGCGACGGCGACCAGAATCAATAAAGAATTTTCAACTGACGCGCTAGTCTGGACACTTCTCTTCTCTGATTGGCTGCTATCCGTATCGGTATTACTAAAGTAGCTATTTTTAGATGTAAACAAAGATGGCTGCCACATAACGACAAAATGGCGGTGGACAACAGGCGAGATGACTATAGCACTGTCACAGTAATATACAAGAACAAATGAAGAGATGGACAGAACATTCTGAGGAACTTCTCAATAGACCAGCTCCAACTAATTCCCCACAATCAAGCCAACAGAAGAGGAGCTACAAATCAGCTGTGAACAACCAAGTGGAGAAAAAATAAAGAAAGCCATAAAGCTTCTGAAAGATGGAAAAGCAGCTGGTCCAGATGGAATTCCAGCAGAGGCTATCAAAACAGATAGTGATTCCTCTACAGAGATATTATACAAACTACTTGGCAAAGTCTGGGAGAGAGAGGAAATACCAGCAGAATGGAAGAAAGATTATCTGTTCAAGTTTGTGACGAGTAGGGAGTATGAGGGTGGATGTGTAGAGAGTCAGACAACACTTATACACCGCTCGTATAGCTCACTGTCTAAGGAACAACTCCAACAGCTATGTCAATCTCCAACAATATATTATATTCACAATAAGTCACAATGGACGCAGGGCCATTACAAATATTAGATACATCACAAATCCCGAGTATCCTCACACACTCTGCTCCTCGGAATAACTACAGCCACAAATAGGCTACTTCATGAATAACTACTGCAACATCTACAACACAACTCTGGCCCTCTACTCGCGCACTACTATAGACATCCACCTTTCTCTTCTCTACGCTCTTCGCTGTCTCCTGACTCAACTCTCTACTGACTCAACACACGTCTAAACCAACACACTCCTCTCTCTGACTGCCCCTTTCATGCGTATTCACCACAACCCGTGAAACCCTTTCACGCTCCACTGATCTTCATTCTCGCATCACTAAAGCTAACAGCTTGTCTCAAACAATGCTCACGACATTGCTTGTACCTTGTAACCAAAATATCACAATGCACGCATTCCCCACTCACAACAACTCACATGACCAATAAACTCCCACTGGAGCATGGAAACATTCACACCTGCAAAATACCCTCAAAGCACTCCGTGACATCCACCCCTTTCCCCACGTGAAAAACCGGGGTTTTTCACCGTGAAGACAGAGATGGGAGTCTTATACATCATCAAACCTAAAATATATCTTCAAAGTAAACAATGCTTCAATTCACTCTATTGAACCTTATAATAATAGGATACTAATTATTCTCATGAAAATCATATTCAATATTTCTAAAGTTAATAAAATTCACCCTCACAACAGAGAAATGCATGTATAATGTTCCAAATTCATGTAAAGTCAACAAAATACACAAACAAAACTAAATGCAAAAATGCTTAATGAAAATCAAAATCCGCTTGTCTGGTATCTTGTCCTACTAGTAACATGAAGCTGTTTTAGGGTTAATGTACCCTTGGTTAGCCAGCTACTTGGTGACTTGGCAAACTGCAGAAAAGTCGTTGCAACCATATATGACTACTGCCGAAGCATCTGTCCTGAGAAAGACAATTTTGTCTAAATTAGAAAGCAACAAAAGTTGACTACTTGCAAAAATATTCTCAAATTTTATCTAAGTTACCTTAACACTTACTTGTACAGATCACTCTATTAGGCCTTGCCTTCTGAGTTAGTGAAGTTAATTTTCGGGCTCTGTAATTTCCATATTATACTATTGGAAGCCCATTCCGGCATCAAATTAATCTCAGCCTTGGTCATACTCTTCAGGGTAGCTGCTCCATTTAGGCTGACGATATCCACGGCTACTACCACAGCCACAACAACAGCTAACCTTCCATAACTCCATCTACAACATGCTCTACTGTAAAGAGGGTAACTCTCTCCTGTTTTCCCAGCGGCAATCCCGTCTGAAACTACCTCTGTATATTTCTCCATCTCTTTGTTCACTATAGCTTGGTCTGTTGGAACAAAATCTTCTGTTTCTATCTTGTCCTCTGTACCTGTTTCTAAATCCACTACGACGTTCACTTTGAAAATTACCGTAGAAACCACTACTACTCATGCGACTTCCTCTAAAGCGTCTGAAATCTCTCATATTATTGGTTTCTCTTCTGTAATGTTTTTCATGTGACCTACAAGCACCACGACCCACTCTGCGATACTTCTCAATCAGCTTTCCACGCGCTTCTTTCATCCGGTTTGTCTCAGGATATTTGACAGATTCACCTTCTTCTGGCAAAGTAAAGTTCACCTTTGTTTCCTTTACTGCATTTTTCGGAATATTCATCTTACGTTCACCCCATTCCTTTACTGATATGATATGCCTCCGAATGTTAGTTTTTGGTTGACCAAACTGTTTTGGAAGCGATACCTCCTCTTGTTGTGGTGAATGTGGTAAAGTGGGATGTTATAAATATTTATAGGGGACTTAGTGTACTGACTGAGATCAGCTGTGAAGGTATCTGTATCTAATAAGTGTGGTGTATTACAGATGACCTTACTTTGCTACCACATTTATACCTCAGTCAGACTTATTCTGGAATATTGTGATGACTACGTTGAATGTCTAGGGTTATGATAATGATGAAGTGTATGTTCACAACAACCAACAGACAGATAAACAATTTAATTTAATCCACAACACTTTACAACACTGTGACACTCACATACATATAACACTCTATAAGACTATCTTAATAAGTCAAGGGTAACTTTTAAAAATATGTATTAATTCCTTTCAATAATAGATATCCTGATTCAACTACAAAGTGAACCAGGAATCACAATCAAATGTAATCACAAGTTGTATGTACACAGTTTATAGATAGGATCTTTGTATTGACATATATTATTATTGCAATATGTGTGTAAGTTGTGATGTAGGACTATGAGGTAGTACTGGCTTTTCAAGCTAAGTTGTTGTTTGTCATCATGACTTCAAGTGTCTGTTTCTGTTGGAAATAATATTGGAAAGGTTCACAGTTTCTTTTTATTTGAAACAAATAAATGTCCCTCTTGATTTAAGGTAAAGTCACTTTTAGAGGGGGGTATACACAAGATTGAGCTGCTCTGGCCACGAACTCTTAACTTCTGTGTGGGCGGCTGGAAACAGTCTCCACTGCTCGCTTGCTTCACCGTGTTCTTGAGAAACAACACTGGTCGATATCTTGACCAAGGAGTATGCTACCAGCCTATGGATTCAGCAAAACTCAGACCATGTGCTGCTTTAATACGTTAGTACCACGGTCCCTGAAACAAGAAGGTTGTACCTCCTACTTCAGAACTAATTTATAATCTATTTCCACACTGAAGCACAATACATAACAAACACTGAGTTCAGCGCTGTAGGCCAACTGTTAGCTTCTCATGTAACAACATTCACCAGTATTCCTCTCCCTAATGGTTACAACGCCTCTGCAATTTCAGCTGTAATTCCTTCTATACAATAAGATAGGTGTCATAGTACTATTTGGCAATCCCATATATGCCTATGCAGTTATACTCCTCTCCGACAAGTTTTGTTCCTGGTGGAGCAATATCTAGGCTTTGCCTCATGTTTGCTACTGAACTACACACAGACAGACATAATTTATCAATTCACATTCAATTTTCATCTAAAAGATATCAAATATGTCTAGCTTACCACAATTCAAGGAAATATTAAACAAATACGTTGACTGGCGATGAGTTATGGCACAATTCCGATCTGCCTCTGTCCCAGGCTTTCATTAGAAAAATATGAACTGGTTCTCAACGCACTTGCTTCTACACAGTTTAATTTCAAAAAGTGACACTGAACCGACGCTCCTAATTGACTATATTAAATTGGTCTAGCCAATAAGACCATGTTTACAAAAGCATTTGAAAAAAGTACCCTTCCTACCGTTTCCCTTAACAACCAAAAATAGTATTGGCAGTCGACTAATCATGTTTCGCCTTACATATAATTCTAGCCAATCAAATCGCATTTAACGTGGTGGCCTCATTCCCTCTAAAGCAGTGTCCAAACATGAGCAAATATGATCTTGTGCTGTCAGAAAACACCCCTATAGTATTTTGGCTATAATTTGTTAATTATTAGACTATTTGCTTAACACCTAACATATTCTTTGTCAGCAAGTCCTAAGGTACACGAATATATAAATTTAATGAGGCTAAGTGGCTCCGTTCAAAATATGTATTCTAGGATAGTCGTGTATTTGTTTTTTTATTTTTTATTGTTTTAGAACCGCCACCTGTCCTGCCTTTTCGACTGTTCTGTCAGTATAAAGTCAGGATTTCAGACGTAAAACAGTAGAATGTCATGTTTCCTAATAAGCCTTAAACATGTTTAACCGTGTATTGGTAGTGTTTTTTATTACTGTTTATTTGAAAAAGTTAGTGCTTCATGCCTTTCGCGTTCACTTTTTCATCGCGAGACGACGTGGTAGTATTGCATGCGTTCCTCCGTACATCTCTCTCTCCTACGCCCGTCTGTCTTTTAGTTTACGCAGTGTATATAATGACATTAATTGTAATATTAAATCTAGGTCATTAAGCAGTGTGCGTATCTCAAGGTTTTCTAAGAAACACAGTACCAGTTTTATTTTTTAGAAACGCGTGTATTTGATGCAGTAGGCTTTACTAGTAAACGTGAAAGCGTTACAATTATGCAGACGGAGCATAAAAAGGGGTTTTCTTTTTAGCTAGTATGACGTTCTATAACACAGGCGTACGCCATTGTGACAGCACTGGTCTTTTACCATTCTTCTTTCCTTTTATTGAATTACTTCGTTAGGCGTTACATTTACTTTTTAATTTATATATGTGGATTTAGAATGTTTCACGACAAATTCTCCCCACTTTAAACAGACATCACATGTCAGTCTATAATTCTATATACACATAGAGAAATTTAATATTATTCCTGGGGCTTACGGTGATTCTCATCACACGGATGGCGGCTTAGAAAATCCGCACCCAGGTTAGTTTTTCCAGAAATATACTCTATGCTGAATTGGAATGGCTGCAAAAGTAAGGACCATCTGAGTAACCTCGAATTTTCATGCCTAGCCTGCGCTAGAAACGACAAGGGTTTGTGATCCGTTTGCAACTTAAATGCCTTCCCATGCAGATAAATATTGAATTTCTTTATCGCCCATATTACTGCAAGACATTCTTTTTCGCTAGTTGAGTAATTTGTTTCAGCTTTATTCAACTTTCTGCTAGCATATGCCACTGGGGTTAATTCCCCATTCAGTGCATCTGATTTCTGTAACAGGGTCGCGCCCAATCCGATATTACTTGCATCCGTTCTCACAATGAATTCTTGACTTAAGTCAGGTAATTTCAAAATAGGTTTGCTTGTGAGCTTTTCCTTCAATTCCTGGTATGCCAATTCACATTGTGCTGTCCATGTAATTCGATCTGGATTTCCTTTGCGTGTCAAATCAGTTAGCGGTGCACATATGGAATTAAAGTTTTTGATATACTTTTGGTAGAAACCACATAATGAGACAAAGGATCTCACGTCTTTCTTGGTTTGTGGTCTCGGGGCTTTCTTTAGTTTCTCTAAATTCTTGGGGTCAGGGGTCATGTTTCCCTGATGGACTGTGTGTCCCAAGAATTCTAATTCTTTACATCCAACGCAACATTTGGTTGGTCGGGCTGTTAAATTCGCTTCTCTAATTCGATTAAACAGCATATTCAGAGAGTCAATGTGTTCCTCAAATGTTTCTGTTGCTATAAGGATATCATCCCTGAAATTTGTGATGCATGGATTATTCAGGGGATCCAACAATTTTCTCATCATTCTAGAGAAGACACTAGGCGCATTCTTCAATCCAAATGGCAATCTGTTAAACTCATAGTGTCCCTCTGAGGTACTAAAAGCTAGGTACGGTCTAACCTCAGGCTTTACTGGAATCTGATAGTATCCTTTACTCAGATCCACTTTTGAGAAATATTTAGCTTTATTTAGCCTGGCAAACAACTGATTTGTATCCGGCAATGGATCCACCTGACCTTCTGTGATAGCATTCAGTCTCCTGTAATCTATACAGAGTCTATGTTCTCCAGAGGGTTTCCTTAAGAGTACCACACTGGAACTATACGAAGATTCACTGTGTGAAATGATTCCTTCTTTCAACAAATAGTCTATCTCTTCCTTCAAGGCTTTCTCCTTAGCAAAAGGAATCAAATAGGCTTTCATACAGACAGGTGTGGGGTCTATCAGTTTCATATCATATTCCAATAAGTTTTTATGCCCCGGTCGGTCTGTTAACACCTCTGTATGATCATCTAAAACCTGTTGCACTCTCTTCTTCTGATCTTTCGTTAAGTGTGTACTGATTTTCACCTGTGCCGCTGACTCACAGGGATGTAATGGATATTCAAATGATGAAAATGGTTCCTTTTTCATCTCCATTGCGATAGACAAGGTCAACAAGTGTGTCTCTTCCTGATTTTATCTTCCCAAATATTTCTTCAGGAGATTCACATGATAGATTTTTTCTTTCCCCTTCTTATCTATCTTATAATTTGTTCTAGACAGCTTCTCTAGAACTGTATATGGACCTTGCCATCCAATTTGTAACTTATTCTGACTACCGGGTAGAAGAAGCAGTACCTTCTCTCCCACAGCCAAATCTCTGTCTTTAGCTTTCCTGTTGTAATAGGCAGCATGTTTTTTCCTGGCTTGTCTCAAATTTTCATTGGCAAGTTTCCAGCCAGTTTTTAAACGAGTGGTCAGCTTATTCACATATTGGTATGAGGATGTAATATTTTCCTCTGCCTTTTCATCAGTCCACGTTCTTAACAGAGCTACATGTGGACTTTTAAATTCACAAACTTATTTCTCCTGGCACATGTCAGGTCCTTTCCACTCGAAGCTCTGTAGTGATGATTTTTCTTCCCAGAATCATCATTCACAAAACGACCGCTACCAATTTTTTTCTTGGGGCTCTCTCCCCACTTAGAATTCTTGATGAGAGATTTCCTCTCTACATCTTCTTCCTCCAGTTTACATAAGTCCGATTGAGGGATTTTCGGCTTATCCTGGGGTAAGATATCTCTTTGCACTCTCTGCATAGTGGCCATTGTAAAACAGTCAATTGAAGATTGTCCGTGAAAAGGGGCTTCCCATTCCACTCGGTCCACTTTATTATTCTGTCTATTGTCAGGCCTACGTTTGCCCAGTGGCGTGTCCAGGTCCTGATCAATGTTCCCACTTGTGGGTGTTCCCTCATGTGCTATGCTACACCTTCCTACACAATTCTCAATGTCCCACCTTGCCTTGGGCCAATAATAATTTTGAGCTACCTTTTGGATGATGGTACCTATCTTCTCATGTTCCCCATCGTTTTTCACATGTAAGCTCCTTATTAAGTCTGCCCTATACCTTTTAGGAAGTACCAGCTGTCCCTGACCTTTGGATCTAGTTCCAGTCTTCCGGTATATCAGTTTGTTCTTCATATAGAAGTCTCCTTTTCCTGGAGGTGTGTGGCAATTGGACAATTTTCTAAAACAAGGCTTGAGGGTCTTATCCCCAGCCTGCGCCTTCCTCATCTCTTCTGGAGTGGTATTTGTCATAATATCCTCCTCCTTTCTTGAGGTCGATCTGACCTGAAGGGTGGCCATTACTATAGGATTCCTTCTACAACAGTCAGTATCATGATTGTCCATCCGACAATTTTTACACGACCTCCTTTTTTGGTTGAAAGATTTTCTTTCATCAAATTTCCTTTCATAGATCTGTGGGGTTTTATTTTTATTGTCATACCGTGGCCTATCAAACTGGTGCTTACCTTTGTTCTGATCTCTAGGATCAAATTTATTAAAGTTCTGTGGTGCCTTAAAATTATCTACCTGTGTCTTTTTATTACCTGTTACCTCTGCTTGAGCTGCTTGATACCTTTCAGCAACATTTAGTAACTCACCCAGCCTCTCTGCACCTTGTTCCATGAGAAACTTTCTCAGGTCTGGAGCCATGGACTCTCTTAATTGTTCTATAAGGATCATTTCCTTAAGATCTTGGGTTTTCCCTAAAGAAGTCCATTTCTCCAAGAATGTCTCTAACCGTGCAGAGAACTGGTGATAGGTTTCACCTGACAGTAGTTTAGCATTCCTAAATTTTTTTCTATAAAATTCTCCATTCTTTTCATATCTTAACAAAAGAGCCTGCTTTAGCATGTCATAATTTTCTTGATCATCTCTGCTCATTTTGGCGAAAACATCATAAGCCGTACCACGAAGCCCTTGTGATAACTTTAAACTCCACCTTTCTCTCTCTAACCCATACGTGATAGCTAATAGTTCATATCTATTTAGATAGCTCTCGATATCATCTTCTTTCTCAACAAAATGATCTAAATGAAAGTTCATAGCTGAGGTTGATGCTCCCTGACTAGCAGTGGCATCAGAGGTAAAGAGACTGGCACCATTTTCAGGAGCATGACCTTGAAATTCCAACTCCCTTAGTCGTAACTCGTGCTCACTTTGTAATCTCTTATCTTCTGCTTCTCTCTCTGCAGCCAATCGCTTGCCTTCCCTTTCTGCCTCCAATTGTAACTACTTAGCCTCAGCCTCTAATGCCCTAGCCTCTTTTTCAGCCTCAATCTGCAACCTCTTAATTTATTTTTCAGCCTCTAACTTTCTTTCAGCCTCTTTTTCTAATCTTTTTTCTTCGCGTTCAATAAATTTGTCACATTAAGTAGTGACATAAGCAATCATAACTTGCCCGTCCATTCCTAACTCTTTAGCAGCCTGCACAGCAGCAGATCGAAATTTTGCTAGGTCCGCCATTTTCTAACAGGCAAATTTATTCAATGTCTAACTTAAACAAGTCAATCTATAACTAATTATCTAAGGACAACCACAGGCACTGAGAGCTCAACCTTATTTATTTTCACCCCAGGATAGTCAATTTTTTATATATTCCCTGAAGTGAATTATCCCCAATATATATAATAGAAGATTCAAAATCCCGGACAGGACCCCAATATATGTGGTAAAGTGGGATGTTATAAATATTTATAGGGGACTTAGTGTACTGACTGAGATCAGCTGTGAAGGTATCTGTATCTAATAAGTGTGGTGTATTACAGATGACCTTACTTTGCTACCACATTTATACCTCAGTCAGACTTATTCTGGAATATTTTGATGACTACGTTGAATGTCTAGGGTTATGATAATGATGAAGTGTATGTTCACAACAACCAACAGACAGATAAACAATTTAATTTAATCCACAACACTTTACAACACTGTGACACTCACATACATATAACACTCTATAAGACTATCTTAATAAGTCAAGGGTAACTTTTAAAAATATGTATTAATTCCTTTCAATAATAGATATCCTGATTCAACTACAAAGTGAACCAGGAATCACAATCAAATGTAATCACAAGTTGTATGTACACAATTTATAGATAGGATCTTTGTATTGACATATATTATTATTGCAATATGTGTGTAAGTTGTGATGTAGGACTATGAGGTAATACTGGCTTTTCAAGCTAAGTTGTTGTTTGTTATCATGACTTCAAGTGTCTGTTTCTGTTGGAAATAATATTGGAAAGGTTCACAGTTTCTTTTTATTTGAAACAAATAAATGTCCCTCTTGATTTAAGGTAAAGTCACTTTTAGAGGGGGGTATACACAAGATTGAGCTGCTCTGGCCACGAACTCTTAACTTCTGTGTGGGCGGCCGGAAACAGTCTCCACTGCTCGCTTGCTTCACCATGTTCTTGAGAAACAACACTGGTCGATATCTTGACCACGGAGTATGCTACCAGCCTATGGATTCAGCAAAACTCAGACCATGTGCTGCTTTAATACGTTAGTACCACGGTCCCTGAAACAAGAAGGTTGTACCTCCTACTTCAGAACTAATTTATAATCTATTTCCACACTGAAGCACAATACATAACAAACACTGAGTTCAGCGCTGTAGGCCAACTGTTAGCTTCTCATGTAACAACATTCACCAGTATTCCTCTCCCTAATGGTTACAACGCCTCTGCAATTTCAGCTGTAATTCCTTCTATACAATAAGATAGGTGTCATAGTACTATTTGGCAATCCCATATATGCCTATGCAGTTATACTCCTCTCCGACAAGTTTTGTTCCTGGTGGAGCAATATCTAGGCTTTGCCTCATGTTTGCTACTGAACTACACACAGACAGACATAATTTATCAATTCACATTCAATTTTCATCTAAAAGATATCAAATATGTCTAGCTTACCACAATTCAAGGAAATATTAAACAAATACGTTGACTGGCGATGAGTTATGGCACAATTCCGATCTGCCTCTGTCCCAGGCTTTCATTAGAAAAATATGAACTGGTTCTCAACGCACTTGCTTCTACACAGTTTAATTTCAAAAAGTGACACTGAACCGACGCTCCTAATTGACTATATTAAATGGTCTAGCCAATAAGACCATGTTTACAAAAGCATTTGAAAAAAGTACCCTTCCTACCGTTTCCCTTAACAACCAAAAATAGTATTGGCAGTCGACTAATCATGTTTCGCCTTACATATAATTCTAGCCAATCAAATCGGATTTAACGTCGTGGCCTCATTCCCTCTAAAGCAGTGTCCAAACATGAGCAAATATGATCTTGTGCTGTCAGACAACACCCCTATAGTATTTTGGCTATAATTTGTTAATTATTAGACTATTTGCTTAACACCTAACATATTCTTTGTCAGCAAGTCCTAAGGTACACGAATATATAAATTTAATGAGGCTAAGTGGCTCCGTTCAAAATATGTATTCTAGGATAGTCGTGTATTTGTTTTTTTATTTTTTATTGTTTTAGAACCGCCACCTGTCCTGCCTTTTCGACTGTTCTGTCAGTATAAAGTCAGGATTTCAGACGTAAATCAGTAGAATGTCATGTTTCCTAATAAGCATTAAACATGTTTTCAAAACCTAACCGTGTATTGGTAGTGTTTTTTATTACTGTTTATTTGAAAAAGTTAGTGCTTCATGCCTTTCGCGTTCACTTTTTCATCGCGAGACGACGTGGTAGTATTGCATGCGTTCCTCCGTACATCTCTCTCTCCTACGCCCGTCTGTCTTTTAGTTTACGCAGTGTATATAATGACATTAATTGTAATATTAAATCTAGGTCATTAAGCAGTGTGCGTATCTCAAGGTTTTCTAAGAAACACAGTACTAGTTTTATTTTTTAGAAACGCGTGTATTTGATGCAGTAGGCTTTACTAGTAAACGTGAAAGCGTTACAATTATGCAGACGGAGCATAAAAAGGGGTTTTCTTTTTAGCTAGTATGACGTTCTATAACACAGGCGTACGCCATTGTGACAGCACTGGTCTTTTACCATTCTTCTTTCCTTTTATTGAATTACTTCGTTAGGCGTTACATTTACTTTTTAATTTATATATGTGGATTTAGAATGTTTCACGACAGTGAAATTAAATTTAATACTGAAGGATCAGTAATCCGGACATTATCAGATGACATGCTATCCACAGGAATTACCCTAGGTTTTTCCTGCAATCTTGTCCTTCTTCCATAAGTACCATATCTATGCTTGTGCTTCCATAGTTTGATATCCTCATCTGTACACTCTTTGATACCACGGATATTTCCAATTATCAGGTCGGCGACCGGATCTTCAAGGACAAAAGCTTTCACTTTACCACACAGGAATGTCGTATCCATATTTATCAATGCTAGAGGATAGACTTCAACTCTACCCCCAAAAGTAATACATCGAGCAGTTTGACCCAACAAACAAGACTCCTCAATACACGATCTCCTAACGCCAATCGTCGTACAACCTGTATCCCTCATTACTGACACAAATTTATGTCATACGTACCCTGGATGCAAGACTATGTTTCCATCTGTATGAACTGCTGACAAACATGGAAGTGGGTGGCCACAAATCAGAATTGGTGTCTCATCTTTACGAAAAAGTGGTCTGCACCCTTCACAACTCTCGCTGTTGAATGTATCTAAGACTACCACCGAATCTGCGCGTTCAAACTTCTTATTAGGACAATCGAATTGAAGGTGGCCAATCCCATTACATACAAAGCATCTGTACTCTTAACGATGGCTCTTTTGTGGACTGCCATGAGTGCTAGTCTGAGGCTCGGCTACAGACTGAGGCTCAGGCTTGTCACAAAATTTTGCTGCATGGCATGGTGATCCACATTTAAAACAACCAGAAGGTCTTCTACTACCTGACTGCCATATTCTGCTGTTTTCTGGGAGATGTACGGAAGTCTGTCTCTGTCCACCTCTTACTTACTGCTTTCTTTTCATAAGGTCTCTCTCCACTACGAGAACTTTGTCTCCGATATGACCATGTTTCATAACTCCGCTTGGCTACACATGTCGCAAATGTTTCTGGCACCGCCGATTTATGAATAGGTCTGCCTGGATGTGCTGTTGCGTATTGTTGCCCTAACTGAGACATTTCCGAAATATTTTCCGGTTTTCTTTCCTGGAGAAAAACCAACAACTCCGAGCTACATGAAGACATCACCTTATCACGTAAGATCAAATCACATAGGCCATCAAAATCTTTAGCAATGCTAGATAGGTCAATCCACCTATTCAATAACATCTTAATCTGTGCGATAAACTCCGCAAAATCTTGTTCACTACTTGGCATCGCACTGTGGAACTTTAACCGATAACCCTGCTCATTTAACCTGTACTGGCGTAACAAAGTTTCATTCACTATGTCATAATTTAATCTATCTTCCACAGTTAATTGGAACACTGTTTTTAATGCTGACGCTGTTAAATAATCTGTCAACAGTGATCCCCATAATTCTTTACTAATCTTTAAGGCAGTTGCCTTCGTTTGAAACCTCTCCAAAAAACAGTTCATAAAATCTATGGATTCGTTGAAAATTGGGAGTTTCAACTTGTACATACTCCCGTACTCTTTTTTTGATGATGAGTCTAAACCCGATTTCTCTAACTCGAGTCTTCTCAAGGATACCTCTTTGTCCCTTTTTAATTTCTTTCTGTGCTTCTATCTCTTTAAATTCTTTTTGTGCTTCTATCTCTTTCATTTGTTTCTGTATCTCTAACCTCTTAGTCTCTTCCTCTGCTTCTGCTTTCTTAGTTTCATTCTCTGCTCTCTTAGCTTCTTCCTCTGCTTCCACTTTCCTTCTCTCTCGCTCCTCATTTCGTTATTGTCTTTCCTGCACCTCTTTAAATTGAGCCTGTGCAAACACTAAGAGATCTTCTCCAGACTTTCCTATCCTCTCACTGACAAGGATAAAATCCATAAGTGTTGACATGATTATGAATATATCTGACTTATATGCATCTCAAATGCTCTAACAAAAATGTCAAAATAGCTCGAACTTCTAAATAATATCTTAAATAACCACTGAGATAGCACCTTACTTACTGTACTCAATGTCAACCCCAAATAAAATTATTAGCCCTACAAAACAAACAATGACACAAATGATGATGATAAGTACTATACCCTAATTTAACAAACAACAACCTAGTAGGTCGGTAACAAGAAAAGGAAAGATGTATGACAGAAGTAATATTGAAATATACAGTACCTGACCTCTATAACGCACGAAAACAGGAGACTGAAAAAATTAACGTATTTACAGGATAGTGTAGGAAGAAAATGACTGAAGAATACACCATATACACAGAACGCCAGAGGGAATATAACACACAACCAACAACAAACTGTACGTAAACAACTAATGCAAAAATGCACACTTTATTCGTGGAGGGCAATACAACTGATCCTGCCCACAGAATAGGACCTCTTCTAAGAATAAATAGCGCAAAATCCTACAGATGAAATCAAAACACAAATAAATAACATAATCGTCACGTCCAACAACAACACTGAAACACTGAATGCCAAGGGAAGCCTATAGAGCAGACTGGACAAATAAATGAATTAAGGCCTTAGAATGATGAACCAAAACAAACTACGGTTACGTAGCTTTTTCTGGTGTACTGGAATGGCAGGCTATGGCAATAAACTGATCTGATCTGTTGTCTCCAAGTCACCTCTGCAGCAGTAACTTTGAGAAGCGCAAACACTACAACAGTTCCTGTGAATAATATGTTAATATACACTTAGTATATAATTCAAGCTATTAAAATACAAATAAGAATGTACGGAAGAACTAGAGAGAAGGATGACAGAAAGCGTTAGCACAGTTATAGGTGAATCAGATGTAAGCAATATAAACAATGTCTAAAACAGACAGGAATTACACAGCTACAGGCAGACGAGATATACACAAAGTATGTTAGTTAATTCTAACTGGAATGTAGCCTAAAACTTACATCACATATAAAGTCATATAAAGAAAGAGTGAAAACTAAAGACAGTAGAATAGCAACGCTGAAGGTGAAGTAGAAAATAAGTGGTACTACTGAAGGAAAAAAAATAGCAGAACTAAAGAGAAGAAGCTACATGTGAAAATAGAAATATTCAGAATACGAGAAGAACTACTGATTTCTTAGGAAATAGCACTATATAAAACACCAATTACCTTTAACTAGAAATTTAGTAAACACTCTGCTAGAACATTAGCATACTAAAGCACGACAGAATGTTACGTAACTACCTTAAACGAACACCAACAGAATAATATCTAACTAAATTGTATCTGAAGGAATTATAACGAACAAACTAAATGTTTACAGAATCAATACATATACTTAAATTCCAAGTGTGTAGATCTGTTGATAATGTCCTTAGCAGGTCCCACGGCGATGAAAATATGAGGACAACATACAGCACAGCACAACACACTCAGTTCAGATTCTGTAGCGTCACTGGCTACACACCGTGGAAAACAGGGCTCATGTTTTCCACTTCACACTGTCGAGTAGAACACTGCAACATGCCAGCTTCACAGCTCCTCTTCTTCTGGTCACCACAGATTCTCCTGGTCACAACACAGTTTCACAGCCGCAGCAAGCAATGAATGTAAACAGACCTGTAAAACAGCATTCCTAGCACACTGTTTATTCGCCAGCACACAGTCACAGCTGACCGTGGACCCAGATTTGAACAGTGTCGAATCGTCTGGTTAATGTAAAGTTGTCACACTTCGCTGCATTGAAAAACAAACTGTAGGCTGCCGACTAACTGACCTCAGGATCACTTCAATACTGTACAACTTTGGGTTCGTTTGTAACATCCAAATAGACGAGCTCGCAATGTGACGAGTAGGGTGTATGTGGGTGGATGTGTAGAAAGTCAGACAACACTTATACACCGCTCGTATAGCTCACTGTCTAAGGAACAACTCCAACAGCCATGTCAATCTCCAACAATATATTATATTCACAATAAGTCACAATGGACGCAGGGCCATTACAAATATTAGATACATCACAAATCCCGAGTATCCTCACACACTCTGCTCCTCGGAATAACTACAGCTACAAATAGGCTACTTCATGAATAACTACTGCAGCATCTACAACACAACTCTGGCCCTCTACTCGCGCACTACTATAGACATCCACCTTTCTCTTCTCTACGCTCTTCGCTGTCTCCTGTCTACTGACTCAACTCTCTACTGACTCAACACACGTCTAAACCAACACACTCCTCTCTCTGACTGCCCCTTTCATGCGTATTCACCACAACCCGTGAAACCCTTTCACGCTCCACTGATCTTCGTTCTCGCATCACTAAAGCTAACAGCTTGTCTCAAACAATGCTCACGACATTGCTTGTACCTTGTAACCAAAATATCACAATGCACGCATTCCCCACTCACAACAACTCACATGACCAATAAACTCCCGCTGGAGCATGGAAACATTCACACCTGCAAAATACCCTCAAAGCACTCCGTGACAAAGTTGCCTAAGAAGCGAAATTTACAAGAGTGCACAAATTACGGAGGAATAATGCTACTATCAGTTCCAGCAAAAGTATTAAACAGAATCATATTTGAGAGATTAAAAGAGTCCACAGACAAACAAATGAGAGATGAACAAGCAGGTTTTGAAGAAAAAAAAACAGATCCTGTACAGACTAGATAGCCACACTGAGAATAATAGCTGAACAAAGTCTGGAATGGAATTCACCGCTATACTGCAGATTCGTGACTATGAAAAGGCATTTGACAGTGTAGACATAGAATCACTTTGGAAATCGATGAGGCATTATGGAGTTCCCATGAAGATCATTAACATTTTAGGAAGACCTTTAAAGACATGACATGCAGAGTTCTTCATGAAGGACAACTTACAGAACCGTTTAGGATTAGAACGGTAGTGAGACTCAGATGCCTCTATCTCCATTTATTTTTTTACTAGCAATAGATTGGGTTATCGACATCACACAACAGAAATGGAATCCAGTGGAATCTGACTAAACAGCTTGGTGATCTGGATTTTTCAGATGACTTGGCTCTTCTGCCCCATAACCATAATCAGATGCAGGAGAAAATGAAAATCCTTGATGAAAGGTCACAACAAGTGGGACTGAAAATACACAGGGAAAAGACAAATATTATGAGAATAAATGCAAGAACTGATAACAAGGTAGAATTTGAAGAATCACCACTAAAAGATGTAGATTCGTACACATATCTTGGCAGTAATATAGACATAGTTGGAGAAACAGACAATGATATCAAAATAAGAATACAAAAAGTGGAGCTTTCATTGCAATGGGAAACATATGGTGAACAAGAGAAATCAAGTCCAACACGAAAATAAGAATCTTCAACTCAAATGTCAAGTCAGTCCTATTGTTTGGCTCTGAGACACGGAGAGCAACAAAAACAACAAATAAAAAGCTACAGACTTTTAAAAACAGGTGCTTGCGTAGAACAGAAGGACTGACAGCATAGTTGTCTGTTATTATTGTTTGTTTTAAAAGTCTGATAAGAATGTTTTCTTGCACGATATTATTTGTGTATTTCTAGATCAGGGGTAAGTTTACAGTTAAGGTTAGTGTCATGTAATGTGTTTCTTGAAGTGCGTCGTAGTGATAGGCATCAAGAAATAAAATCGTAAAACACAGTTACATGAGGCTCTTTGGTTTAATTAGTCAGCAAAGTCGATTACGTGAAGGCCTGTGTGCGATTATCGTCTGTTATTGCTGCATTTGTTTTGTTTTATAAAATGAATAAATTCATTTTTTTATTATTATATTAGCACGACCAAGATGTTTGCGCATGCTATTACGCGTGAAAAAGTTGTAAATACGATTTTCAGTTTTCATTTTCTTTTTTTCTGAGTGAGACGGTGAGAAAGGTGTACTTGACCTTTTTTGGTGGAATAAAAAAAAAATGGGACGAGTTCTTCGATGCCACTGAAATACGTCAAAATTACAGGTGGGGTATTGAGTTAGGTTTATCATTCCTAAACCTAACCCATTACATCCCCGACCCCTCTCCTTTTTACTGCGTCTCTAAATTTGGTTGAAATGAAGGACAGTGTGCTATCTGTTTGATACAGCTTAAAAAAAAGAATTCAGAACGAAAGTTCATTTTTTTTTTATTTAATGAAAAAAAAAGATATCCCGTTCAACCTCTGATGGGTTATAATTAGGATATATATTGTTTTCAATTCCAAATAATATGAACAACCGCCGATATGAGAAAGTGGCATCACATCTGTCAAATTAATGTAAATAGGGATAATCACAATTGGGCTTATACGTTTAAAAAAAAAAATCAAGAATAAACTCTGAACAAGAATAATATTAAAGTGGAGGGGTGTAAAGGCCTGGTGGTTCTACTTATATAACGGACTTTAACAGATATTTAATTGTCTTTCATCTGTTAAAATTCTCATGCATTGTAAGTACAACACAAGACCTTCACATTCCCAGCCATTATATATTAACATTTGTTCGTGTTAAATATTGTTTGACTATATTATGCAGTTCCCTAGGTCTGTCTATTCCCAACACCTCTTCTATATTTATAGGTAAGTTGGATGCTTGCAAATAATCTAATATTGGTGTTCTCATTTGTTCATACCTCTTACATTTTAACAAAAAATGTTCTATATTATTGTCTTGAAGACATCCTGCTCAGTAAGGTTCTTCTATTCTGAAATGGCCTTTTCCCAGCTGTAGTCTGAGAAGTTTCTTATTACTGGGAATTTTCAATTCCCTAGATATCTGACATTTTCTTTTTGGAGCCTTGAACATCTTATATGCATGTCTTCCTTTCAGATTTTTATCCCACTCTGCTTTCCATTCATCTGTTATTAAATCTTTAATTAAGCTCTTAATCTCTGATTTACTCATCCCTACATTAATTAAATTTTTATCAGATCTAACTTTCTTGGCTTCTTTATCTGCCGTTTCATTTCCTTCTATGCCAACATGTGAAGGTATCCAAGGAATTAAGACTGAACATCCTCTGGAATATAAGTATGTAGTAGCCAGAAATATCTCCTCTGCTATATCAGGTCTACTACATTCTTGTAAGTTTCTAAGTGCTTTAATTGTTGAAAGAGAGTCAGTTAAAACTGTTAATTTTTAGGGAGGGTTATTAGAGAATATTTCTAGTGCTTTTAGTATTGCCACCATCTCTGCAGTGAAAATGGATGTATTTTCCGTGATGCTATATTCTTTTGCCATTTTCCATATTGGAATATATATTCCTATCCCCAATTTGCCATCCTCTCCCTTGGATCAATCTGTGTACACAGTAATGCTGTCTTTTGATATTTGTTGTATATATTTATTGGCAGTGTTTTTAATATTTTCTATATTATTTGTTGTCTTAAGTATTTCTGCTAGGTGATAGTCCGTATCTGGTTTCTTGATCTCCCAGGGCGGAATCACTGGCTTGTATTCACAACTGTTATTAATTGATGTAATTAATGTACCCAGATGGACAATTTCCTCATTACACTTCCATCCTGTAGGGTATCTAGTGGTATTCATTGGCTTGGCCTGAGTTGTTAGTTGGCATCTGGTAAAAGCTGTATGTGCTGGGCGAGATTTATCTAACATAACTCTGTTCATGTAATTTAGTCTTAACTCCTTTCTCCGTAATTCTAAGGGTATAATTCCTAAAGCCACCTCTATAGCTCCCATTGATGTTGATCTGATTGCACCTGCTATTGTACATAAAGCCTGATGCTGAATTCTGTCTAATTTAATCTTGTTACTGTGTGCAGCAGAGTCATATATTATATTTCCATAATCTATTTTTCCTCTAATAAAAGATTTATTAAAAGTGAGCATTGTCTTAGTGATTGCACCCCATCCATTACCTTTCAAATAAGTTAGTCAATCCTCTGCAAGACTCCACTAGTTTATCTATGTGTTTATTCCGGTTCAGCTGTTGGTCCAATATCATTCCTAGATATCGAGTGGTTTGTACTGTATTAATGTTTTGCCCTTGGCTATTTATGTCTATAATTTTATTTTTTACAACCCTACCTTTACTGAAGAACATTCCCAATGTTTTATTTGTATTCAGCTGAAAACCCCATTTTGTCACCCATTTACATACTTTATTTATTTGCTTCTGTAGATCCTTATATAATTTTGGCAGATGTCTCCCAGTCCTCCATATAGCAACATCATCTGCAAACTGTGACAATTTATTTGTTATATCATTAAATTCCTCAACTAAATCATTTACCATTATTGTAAAAATTGAAGGAGACATTACTGATCCTTGAAGTATTCCATTTTGTTGTTCGTACAGTTCTGATCTATCACTGTTTACCTGAACAGTGAAATATCTGTCTTGCAGAAAATTCTCTAAATAATTATATATTTTACCGGTTACTCCTATCTTCTTCATTTTAAAGAGAGCACCCTCTCTCCAGCATTCATCATAAGCCCTAGCTATATCTAAAAATACTGCCAGTTTTTTCTTTCTTTTGAAATCCTGATTTTACTTCATGTTCCAATTTAATTATCTGATCCATAGTGCATCTGTTTTTCCTAAATCCTGACTGAGTTTGATTATATAAATTATTCTTTTCCAAATAAAACTTTAATCTTTTATTTACTATGGTTTCTAATATTTAACCTTGATGGGAAGTTAAAGAAATTGGTCTGTATGAACTGGCATCACGGGCATCTTTTTCTGGTTTTAGTATTGGAATAATTACTGCTGTTTTCCATGTTTTGGGAATTTTTCCTGTATTCCAAATTTTGTTAAAAAGGGATGTTATAATTTCTATGGTACTTTTTGGTATGTGTTTCAAGATTTCATAGCTCAAGATGTCATGCCCCTCTGATGTATTTGTTTTGTTCTTTATTGTATTTTCGACTTCTTCCATTGTAATATCTGCATTTAATTATGATAAATGTTCAGTATTATAAGGAACTTCTTTACTGAGTGTTTTAAGAAGTGTTGCTCTTCTGTTGACTTCAGCCTGTCCTAGATTTTCCTTAGAACTAACTCTATGGTAGTACCTGGCCAGCACCTCTGCTTTCTGTCAGTCAGTCTCTTCCCTTTCAGGTCTTTTTATATTAGGTATTATCATATGTTTAGTTCTGCCTTTAATGGCTTTTAACTTATTCCACACATCTGTTGTAGAGTTTGTTGTAGGGTTCAGTGTTTGGCAGAAACTTCTCCAATGATTTTCTTTTGCCTTAAGTACTATTCTGTTTGATTCATTTCTTATGTTCTTAGAAATATCTAAATTATCTTCAGATTTATGCTTTCTATATTCTTGTAGAGCTTGTTTTCTTTGTTTTTGAATTTCTGTACATCTAACTGTCCACCATGGTACTGGGTTTTTGTATTGGAACATTCTTTTTTGTTTCCTTAATGCGGTGTGGAATTATGTGTTCTGGCATATATGCATTTGGTATATGTTTAACAGCTATTAGTAATATTTCTTTTGTGAGAGTACATGCAAATACATCTATATTTTCATTTTCTATATTATTCATTGTTATTTCTTCCATTTCTATCTGAAAAGCTACCGAATTATCTTTATTATAGTAAAATTTCGGTTTTTCTACCAGTTTGTTAGGTTTGTAATTATCTTTTAGTGTTATTTCAATGGGTAAATGATCTGAATTTGTATCCCCAATAACTTCCCATTTTGCATTAGCAAGATTTGGTGTTACAATGCTTATATCAATAGCTGTGTCTTGCTGATTTGCACAAGGGTTAATTCTTGTTACTGATCCATCATTCAGTATTATTAGTTCATTGTTTTCAACGAAGTCCAACAGTAGTTTTCCTGATTTGTCTATTACATTGCCTCCCCAAGCTGTATGATGAGCATTGAGATCTCCCACTATGATAGTTCTGTTGATTATTCTTTTATTCACGTCTGAGATATCTCTTTCGTTTATGTTTCTATTTGAACAGTAAAGATTAACTATTTTTATTTCTTCTAACTCAGTAGACACTGTTATAGTTATTCCTTCAAAATTTTCTGTTCTAAATGATTCGCAGTCAGTTATTACATATGTTTTATTAACTAGAAATGCCACCCCTCCTCCTTTTTGAGTTTCTGTCCTATCATTTCGAAAGACTTTATATTCAGGGATGGTAAAACGTTGACTTGGATTAAGATTAGTCTCTTGAATGGCAAATATTACTTTAGATTGTTTATACATGCCTATTAATGATGGTATATTTTTTTTGGCACTTCTGCAATTCCACTGTATTATTCTAATGTTCTGTACGTCCATTATTTAATTTTAAAGTTTGTTATAAATAGTGTTGTACTCTTTTACTCTGCGAAGTGTATAATATATTTATTTATTTGTTAACAACAAAGTCTCCTAGATTTTTGGTTTCTCTGTTAAAGTGAGTTTGTAGTTCACTTTGAAGATTCAGTATAAACGCTTTCACACTGTTTGATACAGAATGAATAAGTTTATGACAATCTGTCATTTTTTCATTCCCCATTTCTTCTAGTTGTTTTTTATCTGTTTGCTTTTGCTCACTCATTATGAGTTGTCTTTCTGATTCAATCCTTTTCAGTAAATCTTCATTCTCTTCTTTGAGTTTTGCTAATTTAGCCACATCTTTAGCTACTTCATGCTGTATGTTTCTCACGGTTTTCAAGATTTCTTCTGCCTTTCTCACTGTATCTTCTGTTATCGATGATTTGATTATTTCACTTTCTTCTGGTAGATTGCTATCTTTTGTTAGTATTTTTTGGACTTTATTTTTCTTTTGGGTTATTTCAGCATTTCTGGTTCTAACTGTGATTTCTCTTGGTAACTGAGTTGTAGATGTAGCGACTGATGATTGATGTTGTAGTGCTACTTTGAATGGTGTGTTAGTATTGACTGATCTTATTAGAGCTAGTTTTTTTGGTGGTAATGTGAACATCCAAGGAAACGTGCATTGTGGTTTCCTAGACAATTTGCACATTTTCTGTTTATATTTCTTGTTCTGTAATCTTTATCATCTTCTACTAATTTGCACTGATCATATGTGTGGTCCCCTGCTGTGGTGAAGTGGGATGTTATAGATATTTATAAGGGACTTAGTGTACTGACTGAGATCAGCTGTGAAGGTATATATATATCTAATAAGAGTAGTATATTATATATATAACCTTACTTGCTGCCACATATCTATATATCTCAGTCAGAATTATTCTGGAATAGTGTGGTGACTACGTTTTGTGTCTAGGGTATGTGTATGGTGAAGTGTAAGTCACAACAACAGACAGATAAACAATTTAATTTAATCCACTACTCTTGACAACACTGTGACACTCACATACATATAACACTCTACAAAGATATCTTAAAAGAGTCACTGATAAACTTTCAAATAACAATATGTATTCATTACTGGCATGAATGAATATGTGTCCTGATTCAACTACAAGGGAACCAGGAATCACAATCAATTTAAATTACAAGTTATGTACAGAATGTATTTAATATGAATATTGTAGTGACATATATTAGTACAAATGTTCTATGTGTGTCAGTTGTGTAGTAGTAAAATGAGGTAATACTGGTTTTGTTTTGTTCAAGCTCTGTTGGTATTTGTCATCATGACTTCAATAGTTTGTCTTTAGGGACTATTATTGGAGATGTTCACAGTTCCTGATTTTAAGACAAGTAAATTCCCCTCTGAATGGTATTTTTATAAAGTTATTTCAAGATGAGGGGGCATAATGTTGAGCTCAGCTGGCCAACTCTGCTTATCTTGAGTGATGGCGGCAGGAGAGGACTCCTCTGCTCGAATTCTCCTCTGGGCTCAGGAGACACCTCACTGATAGCTAAAAAGACCAAGGAGTATGCTGTCCGACACTGGATTCAGCAAATCTCTGACCAGATGCTGCTCAGTACCATCAAGACCACTGTCCCTGAAATCAAGAAGGATGTACCTTCTACTTCATAACTAATTTATATTCTCTTTTACACTGATCACAATACAGCACAAACATTGCGTTCAGAGCGTTAGGCCAACAGTCAGCTTCATTTGAAATACTTTATTCCAGTATTACCCTTCTTAATGGTTACTACGCCTCTGCACTTCCAGCATTATTTCTTTCTAGTCCATCATCCAGGTGTCAGTGTACTATTTGGCCATTCCATGCCGTTTTACTTCTCTCCGACACCCTCTGTTCAGGCTGGAGCATTATAGGCTTTACCTCACGTTTGCCACTGAACTACACATATATATACAGGCATAAATCAACAATTCACATTCAATTTTTCATTAAAAGATACTGAATGGTTCAAGCTTACCACAATTTCATGGAAATAAACACAGATACGTTGATTAGCAATGAATTCTGGCACAAACTGGCACAAATTCCGTTCTGCCTATGTTCCAGGCTTTTATTTTAGCAAAAATGTGAGCTGGCTTCAACGTACTGTCGCTTTATCAAGCTTATTTGAATTAGTGGTCTCGAACTAACGCTCCCAAGTGTGTATATCAGCGAGACTGGCCAATGAGCCACGTTTCGACAAGTGTTTGAAAAAATGTTATCTTTTCCCGTCTCCCCTAACAACCAAGATAGTATTTATAACCCGACCAATCGTGGTTAGGCTTTCATTTGTTGCGCTCCAATCAATTTGGAGTTTACATGGTAGGCTATTTATGTAACGTAAGGTTTTTTCAAACACGTTATAAAAAAAATTTTATGAGCAGAAATGATTTTATGCTGTCAGGCACCCCCAATATTTTATTTTGGGTATAATTTATTAATTCCTGGACTATTTGCGTAACGTTTTACATATTATTTGTCAGCAAACCCTAAGGAACCCAAAAATACTAATTTAAAGGAGCTACGTGGCTGCGTTCAAAATATGCAATTTCTTCTATCTCCTGTTTAGAAGATGTGCTGTCTGGGTACTGTTATGTGTTCAAACGTAAACCCATATAATGTTGTCTTTTCTAATAAGAGTCTGTTATGAATTATAAACCTAACTCTGGGAAAGGGTAGTGTATTTTATCACTGTCCGTCTGAAAAAAAATTAGTGCATGTAGACTTACACGCGTGATGGTAGTAATTGTGTATCGCGCGAAGCGGGTTTAGTGTTCGGCTTTCTGCCTCTCCCTTCTCTTTTTATCCCTTTAGTCCATCTGTTCGTTCGTTTTGGTAACGCAGTATAATTAATGTTAGGGTTAATTTAGGTCATTACGCAGTACGTCTCAATGCTTTTCCAAGAATTACAGCACACGTTTCATTGAAGAAGGCGGGTAATAATACAGTAAGCTTTACTATCAACGTGAAAGCGTTACAATTTGCAGACGAAGCAGAAAACAAGGGGGATTTCGAGTACATTCTTTGGGACAGCACTGTCATTTTACCATTGCTCTTCTCTTTATTAATTTTATTTGTTAGGCTTCATATTTACCTAATAATTTATATATGTGGATTAGAATATTTCATGACACCTCCCCTCTTAAAACAGACATTATATGTCAGTCCTTTATTCCATATACACATATAGAAATTTATTATTATTTCTGGGGTTTACGGTGATTCTCATCACACGGATGGCGGCTTAAAAAATCCGCTCCCAGATTGGTTTTTCCAGATATATATTCAATGCTAAAATTATATGGAGCCAGAAGCAAAGACCATCGGAGTAACCTAGAGTTCTCATGCTTAGCCTGTGCTAAAAACGATAAAGGTTTGTGGTCAGTTTGCAACTTAAATGCCTTCCCATATAGATAAATATTGAATTTCTTTATTGCCCATATTACTGCAAGACATTCTTTTTCGCTAGTTGAGTAGTTGATTTCAGCTTTATTCAACTTTCTGCTAGCATATGCCACTGGGCTTAATTCCCCATCCAATGCATCTGATTTCTGTAGTAAAGTTGCACCTAGCCCAATATTACTTGCATCCGTCCTTACTATGAATTCTTGACTTAAGTCAGGTAATTTCAAAATGGGTTTACTTGTGAGCTTTTCCTTCAATTCTTGGTAAGTCATTTCACATTGTGGTGTCCATGTAATGCGATCTGGAAGTCCTTTACGTGTCAATTCCGTTAAAGGTGCACATATGGAATTAAAGTTTTTGATATACTTCTGGTAGAAACCACATAATGAGACAAAGGATCTCACGTCCTTCTTGGTTTGTGGTCTCGGGGCTTTCTGTAGTTTCTCTAAATTCTTTGGGTCAGGGGTCATGTTACCCTGATAAACTGTGTGTCCCAAAAATTCCAATTCTTTACATCCAACGCAACATTTGGTTGGTCGGGCTGTTAAATTTGCCTCCCTAAGTCGATCAAACAGCATGTTCAGAGAGTCAATGTGTTCCTCAAATGTTTCTGTTGCTATAAGGATATCATCCATAAAATTTGTTATACAGGGATTATTCAGAGGATCCAATAATTTTCTCATCATTCTAGAGAAGACACTAGGCGCATTCTTCAATCCAAATGGCAATCTATTAAACTCATAGTGTCCTTCTGAGGTACTAAAAGCTAGGTATGGTCTAACCTCAGGCTTTACTGGAATCTGATAGTATCCTTTACTCAGATCCACTTTTGAGAAATATTTAGCTTTATTTAGTCTGGCAAACAGCTGATTTGTATCCGGCAATGGATCCACCTGTCCTTCTGTAATAGCATTCAGTCTCCTGTAATCTATACAGAGTCTATGTTCTCCAGAGGGCTTCCTTAAGAGTACCACCCCGGAACTATACGAAGACTCACTGTGCGAAATAATTCCTTCCTTCAACAGATAGTCTATCTCTTCCTTCAAAGCTTTTTCCTTAGCAAACGGAATCGAATATGGTTTCATACAGACAGGTGTGGAGTCTATGAGTTTCATATCATATTCCAATAGGTTTGTATGCCCTGGTCGGTCTGTTAACACCTCTGCATGATTATTTAGAACCTGTTGCACTCTCTCTTTCTGAGTTTTCGTTAAATGTGTACTGATTTTCACCTGTGCTGCTGTCTCACAGGGGTGTAATGGATATTCAAATGATGAAAGTGGTTCCTTTTTCATCTCCATGGCGATGGACAAGGTCAACAAGTGTGTCTCTTCCTGATGTTCTCTTTCCAAATATTTCTTCAGGAGATTCACATGATAGATTTTTTCTTTCCCCTTCTTATCTATCTTATAATTTGTTCTAGACACCTTCTCTAGAACTGTATATGGACCCTGCCATCCAATTTGTAACTTATTCTGACTCCCAGGCAAAAGAAGCAGTACTTTCTCTCCCACAGCCAGATTTCTGTCCTTCGCCTTCCTGTTATAATAGGCAGCATGTTTCTTCCTGGCTTGTTTCAAATTTTCATTGGCAAGTTTCCAGCCAGTTTTCAACCGAGTGGTCAGCTCATTCACATATTGGTATGAAGATGTAATGTTTTCCTCTGCCTTTTCATCAGTCCACGTTCTTAACAAAGCTACATATGGACCTTTAATTGTGTGGACCTATTTGTCCATGCACCGGTATGGTCTCTTCCACTCGAAGCTTTATAGTGATGATTTTTCTTCCCAGAATTTTCATGCACAAAACGACCGCTACCAATTTTTCTCTTGGGGCTGCCTCCCCTCTTAAAATTCTTGATGAGAGATTTCCTCTCTACATCTTCTTCCTCCAGTTTGTTTAAGTCCGATTGAGGGATTGTCGGCTTATCCTGGGGTAAGACATCTTTTTGCACTCTCCGCATAGTGGCCATTGTAAAACAGTTAAGTGAAGCTTGTCCGTGAAAAGGGGCTTCCCATTCCATTTGGTCCACTTTATCAAATTTATATCTCTTTTTATTATCAGGCCTAATTTTGCCTCGTGGCGTGTCCAGGTCCTGATCCATGTTCCCACTTGTGGGTGTTCCCTCATGTGCTATGCTACACCTTTCTACAAAATTCTCAATGTCCCATCTTGCTTTGGGCCAATAATAATTGTGAGCCACCTTTTGAATGATGGTACCTATCTTCTCATGGTCCCCATCTGGTTTCACATGTAGGCTCCTTATTAATTCTGTCCTATATCTCTTTGGAAGAACCAGCTGTCCGTGACCATTGGATCTAGCTCCAGTCTTCCTATACATCAACTTGTTTTTCATGTAAAAGTCTCCCTTGCCTGGAGTTGTATGACAAGTTGACAATTTTCTGAAACAAGGCTTGAGTGTTTTATCCCCAGCCTGTGCCTTCCTCATCTCTTCTGGAGTGGTATCTAACATAATATCCTCCTCCTGTCTTGAGGTCGACCTGACCTGAAGGGTTGCCATATACACAGGTTTCCTTCTGCAACGGTCAGTGTCATGATTGTCCATCTGACAATTTTTACACCACCTTTTTCCTTGGTTGAAAGATTTTCTTTCATCATATTTCCTTTCATCGAATTGTGGGAATTTATTTTTATTTTCATACCGTGGCCTATCAAATTGGTGCTTACCTTTATTTTGATCCTTAGGATCAAATTTATTAAAGTTCTGTGGTGCCCTAAAGTTGTCCACCTGTTTCTTTTTATTACCTGTTACCTCTGCTTGAGCTGCTTGATACCTTTCAGCAACATTTAGCAACTCACCCAGCCTCTCTGCACCTTGTTCCATGAGAAACTTTCTCAGGTCTGGAGCCATGGACTCTCTTAGTTGCTCTATAAGGACCATTTCCTTAAGATCTTGGGTTTTCCCCAGAGAAGTCCATTTCTCCAAGTATGTCTCTATTCGTGCAGAGAACTGGTGATAGGTTTCACCTGACAGTAGTTTAGCATTCCTAAATTTTTTCCTGTAAAACTCTGCATTCTTTTCATACCTTAACAAAAGAGCCTGCTTTAGCATGTCATAATTTTCCTGATCACCTCTGCTCATTTTTGCAAAAACTTCATAAGCTGCCCCACGAAGTCCCTGAGATAACTTTAAGCTCCACCTTTCTCTCTCCAACCCATACGTGGTAGCTAATAGTTCGTACCTATTTATATAGCTCTCAATATCATCGTCTTTCTCAACAAAATGATCTAAATGAAAATTCATAGCTGAGGTCGAGGCTCCCTGAGTAACCGTAGCATCAGAGGCAAAGGGACTGGCACCATTTTCAGGAGCATGGCCTTGAAACTCAAACTCCCTTAGTCGTAACTCATGTTCCCTTTGTAATCTTTTCTCCTCCTTTTCTGCTTCCCTCTCTGCAGCTAATTTCCTCTCTTCTGCAGCTAATTTCTTCTCTTCTCTTTCTGCAGCTAATCTTTTGTCTTCTCTTTCTGCTTCCAATTTCTTAACCTCTTTGTCAGCCTCAATCTGCAACCTCTTAGTCTCAGCCTCAGCTTGCAACCTCTTAGTCTCAGCCTCTAACTTTCTTTCGGCCTCTTTTTCTAATCTTCTTTCTTCGCGTTCAATAAATTTGTCACATTCCGTTGTGACATAGGCAACCATAACTTGCCCATCTAATCCTAACTCTTTTGCAGTCTGAACCGCAGCAGATCGAAATTTGGCCAGGTCCGCCATTGTCTATTATGTAAATTTATACAATGTCTAACCAACAATTCAATCTCTAATGGACAACACAGGCACCGTGAGCTCAACCTTATTTAATTCCACCCAAGGATACCTTTTAATTCTTATATTCCCTGAAGTGAATTACCCCCAATATTTTTAATAGTTAAAGATTCAAAATCCCGGACGAGCCCCCAATATATGTGGTGAAGTGGGATGTTATAGATATTTATAAGGGACTTAGTGTACTGACTGAGATCAGCTGTGAAGGTATATATATATCTAATAAGAGTAGTATATTATATATATAACCTTACTTGCTGCCACATATCTATATATCTCAGTCAGAATTATTCTGGAATAGTGTGGTGACTACGTTTTGTGTCTAGGGTATGTGTATGGTGAAGTGTAAGTCACAACAACAGACAGATAAACAATTTAATTTAATCCACTACTCTTGACAACACTGTGACACTCACATACATATAACACTCTACAAAGATATCTTAAAAGAGTCACTGATAAACTTTCAAATAACAATATGTATTCATTACTGGCATGAATGAATATGTGTCCTGATTCAACTACAAGGGAACCAGGAATCACAATCAATTTAAATTACAAGTTATGTACAGAATGTATTTAATATGAATATTGTAGTGACATATATTAGTACAAATGTTCTATGTGTGTCAGTTGTGTAGTAGTAAAATGAGGTAATACTGGTTTTGTTTTGTTCAAGCTCTGTTGGTATTTGTCATCATGACTTCAATAGTTTGTCTTTAGGGACTATTATTGGAGATGTTCACAGTTCCTGATTTTAAGACAAGTAAATTCCCCTCTGAATGGTATTTTTATAAAGTTATTTCAAGATGAGGGGGGCATAATGTTGAGCTCAGCTGGCCAACTCTGCTTATCTTGAGTGATGGCGGCAGGAGAGGACTCCTCTGCTCGAATTCTCCTCTGGGCTCAGGAGACACCTCACTGATAGCTAAAAAGACCAAGGAGTATGCTGTCCGACACTGGATTCAGCAAATCTCTGACCAGATGCTGCTCAGTACCATCAAGACCACTGTCCCTGAAATCAAGAAGGATGTACCTTCTACTTCATAACTAATTTATATTCTCTTTTACACTGATCACAATACAGCACAAACATTGCGTTCAGAGCGTTAGGCCAACAGTCAGCTTCATTTGAAATACTTTATTCCAGTATTACCCTTCTTAATGGTTACTACGCCTCTGCACTTCCAGCATTATTTCTTTCTAGTCCATCATCCAGGTGTCAGTGTACTATTTGGCCATTCCATGCCGTTTTACTTCTCTCCGACACCCTCTGTTCAGGCTGGAGCATTATAGGCTTTACCTCACGTTTGCCACTGAACTACACATATATATATACAGGCATAAATCAACAATTCACATTCAATTTTTCATTAAAAGATACTGAATGGTTCAAGCTTACCACAATTTCATGGAAATAAACACAGATACGTTGATTAGCAATGAATTCTGGCACAAACTGGCACAAATTCCGTTCTGCCTATGTTCCAGGCTTTTATTTTAGCAAAAATGTGAGCTGGCTTCAACGTACTGTCGCTTTATCAAGCTTATTTGAATTAGTGGTCTCGAACTAACGCTCCCAAGTGTGTATATCAGCGAGACTGGCCAATGAGCCACGTTTCGACAAGTGTTTGAAAAAATGTTATCTTTTCCCGTCTCCCCTAACAACCAAGATAGTATTTATAACCCGACCAATCGTGGTTAGGCTTTCATTTGTTGCGCTCCAATCAATTTGGAGTTTACATGGTAGGCTATTTATGTAACGTAAGGTTTTTTCAAACACGTTATAAAAAAAATTTTATGAGCAGAAATGATTTTATGCTGTCAGGCACCCCCAATATTTTATTTTGGGTATAATTTATTAATTCCTGGACTATTTGCGTAACGTTTTACATATTATTTGTCAGCAAACCCTAAGGAACCCAAAAATACTAATTTAAAGGAGCTACGTGGCTGCGTTCAAAATATGCAATTTCTTCTATCTCCTGTTTAGAAGATGTGCTGTCTGGGTACTGTTATGTGTTCAAACGTAAACCCATATAATGTTGTCTTTTCTAATAAGAGTCTGTTATGAATTATAAACCTAACTCTGGGAAAGGGTAGTGTATTTTATCACTGTCCGTCTGAAAAAAAATTAGTGCATGTAGACTTACACGCGTGATGGTAGTAATTGTGTATCGCGCGAAGCGGGTTTAGTGTTCGGCTTTCTGCCTCTCCCTTCTCTTTTTATCCCTTTAGTCCATCTGTTCGTTCGTTTTGGTAACGCAGTATAATTAATGTTAGGGTTAATTTAGGTCATTACGCAGTACGTCTCAATGCTTTTCCAAGAATTACAGCACACGTTTCATTGAAGAAGGCGGGTAATAATACAGTAAGCTTTACTATCAACGTGAAAGCGTTACAATTTGCAGACGAAGCAGAAAACAAGGGGGATTTCGAGTACATTCTTTGGGACAGCACTGTCATTTTACCATTGCTCTTCTCTTTATTAATTTTATTTGTTAGGCTTCATATTTACCTAATAATTTATATATGTGGATTAGAATATTTCATGACACCTGCACAATATCGACATCTAGGCTTACTTCTACATCTTCTTTTGATGTGGCCAAATTTCTGGCAGTTTGAGCATTGAATGACTGGTGGTATGTACGCTTCTGTTTTGATTTTAGTACTGCCACTGTAGAAATGTGATGGGATTTCTCGCCCTTCTAATGTAACTCTTATTACAGTTGAAGTTCCTAATTGTTGCGATATCCTTTCCAGTTTAAGAATCCTATATTTTGGATTTTCTGTTTGTAGTCTAGTTCTTATTTCTTCCTCTGAAACTGTTACAGGTATTCCTTTAAATACACATTTCCTGGTTTCTTTGACTAATTCTAGCCTAGCTTTAATGCTGTGTGCCAATTCTACTTGAACAGGACTTACTTCAATTTGTTTTATGAAAGCTTTTGACTAGTCATTCATGTTCATTGTGATTATTATGCCAAAATTTGTTTTTTTATGTGTGTTATTGATCCTTTATCTATAACTGTTTCTAGTACATTGATGATCTTACTGTCTGGTAATGCTCTAATACTTACCACATTGCCACTGATTTGAAAAATCCTTAAACTTGGGAGGTTTTGTTCAACTTTATGAGTAGGCCTATTGATTTGTTGGTCTTTCATAAGGTTCTCAAAATCCTTATTCTTTGAATCAATGTTCAGATTATTGGTTTTCTCTATCATTTTACTCTGAAATCTTCCTTTTTTCTTAATTGTTTCCTTTGAAGCTTGTATCTTCTGTCCTTCCTTTTCTCTATTTGTATTCCTGATTTCCCTTTGATCATCATTCTGTGAGTCAGCTTGTACTATTTCAGCCCATGATTTTCTGGAGAGCCAGCATGTCTTTTAGAATAATTGTCCTTATTTAACTTTAAATATACAGTATAATATTTAGTAATTTTGTAAGTAACGAAAATTTCAAATTCGAAAATGGCGCCCTTGACTTTCAAAACATGGAAAGTCGCGGATGCAAAAGTAATTATACAATTTAAACTAATAGATATAGTCAGAGGTCATGGTAGTAGTCGCAGTATTTTATGCTAGGGATGAAATCCTAAATATAACACTAGCTTAATAATGACCATTTTTTCATTGGAATAATGGTAGGGCTGTGCATTTTCAGAGCACATCAATTTACAACTACAGCTGTACTAGGATATTTTTTGCTATTAAGCATGTTAGTGTTTTGTCTTCATTTTTGTTACATTTTTATGTATATCACCACAGTTATAATATGACTTCTGTTATAAAGTGATTGATTTTGTGGTGAATTTACAAAACTAACACATACATCACCATGTTATGAAGGCTGTGGTAACTTTCAGGGATATTATATATATTTTAAATGATTATCAATCACTAACAGCATTTCTAATACATATAAAGAACATCATGAGACTTTATTAGTATGTTTTATATTGCACTATTTTGAATGTTAACTTAATTAGTATGTCATTTAAAAACTGTATTGCGTTTAATACATTTTTTGCGTAAGGTGTTTTGGTTGTTTGTAAGGTTTTTACTGGTCAAGCATACAGGTTTTTGTCTCAGGAGGTTGACACGTATGATGTAAAATTTATATTTAGAATATGTCCATTTGTTTAATCTTTATCAAGTGCAAATATGTTCAGATTCCATTAAGTGACAAATATCTAATGCCTTACGAGCTTACTTGCACTTTCACTCTCAAATTCCTTATATGAAACAGGTTTTAAAAACTGTTTGTTAGTGACCTCACGGAAAACCTGTGCACCATCTGTCAATGAAAATGAAAACAATGTTAAAAACATGGGAAAAACTGGAAAACACAAATAGTCTACACCAGGAAGTCTTTATAACAGACTACATTAAAATAAATTTAGAAATCAGGAATCAGATGAGAACACTACTATACTCCTACCACACTGACATAAAATACAATGTCCAGGCACCTCACTAATTTGAGTCAAATCAGCCAACCATAACAAGCCTTAAATAGGTCTTCTGATTTCTAAGGAAAGTAGATTTAATGGTGTTCACGAAATTTAGAAGAAAAGTTGAGTGCCATTAGAATAAACATAATGTTTTACACAATAAATTAACATTATTTGGCCATAAGGTTACATGGCATATAGAACATCCTCTGTTTACATTATATATGAATTCCAAAGACTCCCACTTCATTAAAAATCTAATAAACATAACAGAATTTTCGATTTAAAAGTCTCTTATTTATGCTCCACACAGTGCACATGGCTTACACTACAGTTGGCATCCCTTGCAAGAAGCCTGCCATAAAGTACTATTTTGTGCTCTTTCTATGGTGGTTTATGTAGTAATTTGTTTTACATGATGATGATGCCAGCCTCATGCAAAACTTAAAATCAGTCAACTCTTATATGATGCCTGAGGTAAGCAATGAATATATTATTTCTAGGTCTTTTAAGAGACCCCTGGAAACCATAGGGTGCATTTTGCATTCAGATACACGTAAAATATGGAGATGATATTCTAACTAAACTACCTAACAGGATCTGTTTCAAAGCTTGGGGTGTTTGAGTTAATATTTAATTTGTGGAGGAGTGTGTGTCAAATCTTGGGGTGTTTGGGTTAATATTTAATTTGTGGAGGAGTGTGTGTCAAAGCTTGGGGTGTTTGGGTTAATATTTAATTTGTGGATAAGTATGTGTGTCAAAACTTGAGGTGTTTGGGTTAATATTTAATTTGTGGAGGAGTGTGGGTCAAAACTTGAGGTAAAAAAAAGGTAAAGGAACCCGTTACACGCCCATTGAGGCATATTGGGAATATGGTGTTAGGCCCATATTATCTTGACCGTCGGCACACGAGGGGTGATGTGGTCGGCATCACGCCGGCCGCCTTAACCTTCCCAGAGTAGCTCTGGTACCCATTCGGGGCTGGGTCGACCCAGGAGCCGTTTGTGGCCTAAAAATTTTTCCGCCTCATCTGGGGATCGAACCATAGACCACTGCGCTAGGAAGCCAGTGCACTAACCACTATGCTACCGCGGCTCCTTAAAACTTGAGGTGTTTGGGTTAATATTAAATTTGTGGAGGAGTGTGTGTCAAAACTTGAGGTGTTTGGGTTAATATTTAATTTGTGGAGGATTGTGTGTCAAAACTTGAGGTGTTTGGGTTAATACTTAATTTGTGAAGGAGTGTGTGTGTGTAAAAACTTGATGTTTTTGAGGTTAATATTTAATTTGTGGATGAATGTGTGTCAAAGCTTGGGGTGTTTGGGTTCATATTTAATTGACTTGTTATATGACATTAGTAATTGGTATTACTATAACCGTTATAGACACTAGAGTAATAATAAATAAGCTACAACAACAACAAAAATAACTGACAAAGAATGAATAGAACTACTACACCCTCAAGCATGTCAGTCATACAAGGTGACAAATATGATTTACTTCAGAAACCACCACTGCAAGAACATGTGACTGCTTGGTGTAGGGGACCAGCTGTATTGGTGGCTCCATGCTCCATAAGGTGTGCAAAGGAAAATGATGATGATAAATCAAATAAATATTTATTAAACATAAAATTATTTTTTTTCAAAAATATTTAATTATAATAACAAACCATTAGGAAAAATCATAAACCAGTAGAAATAAGCTACATGAAAATTTAAAATATAAGGCCATTAGAGAGTAATACTAATAAGGAAAGCAAAGCAGAAAAAAAGGACCAAAATTATTTATCAACACATAAAGCATAATGACAAGAACCAGACAAGTGCCAGTGGAACAAGAGTTGAGAAGTAGATAATTGCGATGGGTAGGACACACAATGAGGAAACCTGTGGATAGCATTACAAAGCAGGTTTGTTCTGGAACCCTCAGTGTTAAAGAGGCAGAGGTAGGCCAAGAAACACATGGAGAAGAGAATTGGAGAGGTGAAAAATGATGAGGACGTGCAAAGAGTTTCAGCTGATGGCACATGACAGGATGATTTAGCATGTGTTTGTTGAAGGCTTATGCTTTTTGGGGAGCTAAAGGGTATTGATTGATGGAATGACATAAAGAATGAATACTTTTACAAATGAAATGAATATACCAAGTGTGGCCTGTGTTGTGGCTTTCAATACATGCCCGAAATTATATAGAAATGTTGCTGAATAGCACTGCATATTGTTAACACATTACCTACCGAATTGAAAAACACACTGTGGCCGAATTAAATTTTTTTTCCCATTTTCATCCTGTAGGTGTTTGCACAAAGTAAGCTGTAGTTTTCGTAATTATTTACAGATTTTTATAAATTACACGTCATTTTAAAGATAAATGAATGTACTATTACAATAAATACTGATTGTAACTCTAATTTAGGTTGTTGCTATTTAACGGCCCTCCGATGGCCGAGGACTTGCAATATTTTCACAATTATAACTGCTTGCGCCCCATCTCTATCAAAATCCTTATTTCAATCAATGTGCACACCGTTTTCACTCTTGTCCTCGTCGCTAGATCTATCAGTCAATTGTTGAAACACGTTTCTATCCTAATCAGCCGTTAGACGAGATGTTCACGCATTTTTTGTAGTCCTATCACTAGTTGCCGCGGTAAACAGTTTTACACGATTTGGTAACTAACCCAAAACGCTGAAAAATATGAACATAATATCAATTTTTCAGTGTTCTACACCAACCATGCTTTGGAAATTTGTTTTCCGGTGGCAACTTAAAATCTCGAACCAGATCAAAGAGTGTTTCAGTACATTTTTCATTCGTTTTATTACTAAAATTAGATTGGCGCTCTGATCGGCTTGCGGCCCAAATGTGATTATTTTGTGAGCCGCTGACAGCGGCTTGCGGTAGTTAATGTGTTAAAGAAAATTTTTTTTTATATTTTTACCATAGGCACAATGCTGTAGCATTTTTGGATGTGGTTGTGAACCTCTTTCTGTGAGACTGATTAGACCCTCACTGACTCTTGAAATAATCCACACACTTCCAGGGATTCCCCATGTGGTGAAACATGTTGAGAGAACTCAGCATTGCACACTAAGCTTGGAGGAATCACTTGAACCCCAGACATAACTCTGGATTTTATCTTGTTGGTTGCATGCAAGAAGATCTCAATATGGACACTATGGTAGGCAAGGGGAGCTGAGAAGTGGCTCTGTGTAGGACATGACAATACTGGAGCTCATGACTCAGCATGTTTCAGAATGGCAGAAAAGCAACAGGAAAAGCCTAGGTCTATAGTGAAGATAACACCAAGGACTCATCAACTTGGTATTGGCTGTAAAAGAGTGAAAAGCTCAGCAGCCCTAGTTAAACACCAACCACCATAGACATGCTATAAAATAAACATTACTAGAAAGGTCAAATATCTGTGCCTATCACTATCAAGAGAAGCTTTTTTACAATATTGAAACACGTTCATATATAAAACTTTTTTTAAAAAAATATATGGATGGCTCTTTCCAAAATTTCCTCCAGTGTGGCAGCAAATCAAAACGGTATGGAATGAGACATGTGAAGAAATACTGGGGAAAAGGGAACGAAAACAAAAAGCATGGATAACAACTGAAACCATCAATAAGGTAAAAGACAGAAAAAACAAGAAAGCAGATTTAAACATAAGCAAAACCAGAAGCTCCAAAGCCAAGGCTCAAGAAGTGTACACAGAAGCAAACATTGAAGTAAAAACAAGTATCAAAAGAGACAAGAGGAAGTATATTGAGGAGTTGGCAAGAGAGGCAGAAGATGCTGCAGCCAAAATAAATATGAGAGAACTGTACAGCAGCACAAAGAAACTAACAGGGAAATACAAGCAAACAAGTTGCCTCCTAAAGACAAAAATGGAAAACTACTCAGCAATATACAAGAGCAAATGAAGAGGTGGACAGAATATTTTGAGGATCTTCTCAATAGACCAGCCACACCAAATCACCCGGAAATCCAGCCAGCAGAAGAAGAGCTACAAATTAACGGAGAAAGACCAACGAAGGAAGAAATAAAGAAAGCTGTAAAGCGTCTAAGAGATGGAAAAGAATCTGGACCTGATGGCATTCCAGCAGAGGCCATCAAAGCAGATATAGACATGGCTACAAAGAATGTTATATAAATTACTTGGTAAAGTCTGAGAAAAGAAAGAGATACCAAAAGAATGGAAGGAAGGATATCTGGTTAAGTTGCCTAAGAAGGGAAATTTACTAGAGTGCATAAATTATAGAGGAATAATGTTACTATCAGTGCCAGGAAAAGTATTAAACAGGATTATCCTTGAGAGATTAAAAGAGTCCATAGAAAAGAAACTGAGAGACGTACAAGCAGGTTTTTCAAAAAAAAAAAAATCATGTACAGACCACATAGCCACTTTGAAAATAATAGCTGAACAAAGTCTGGAATGGAATTCACCACTATACATCAGATTTGTGGACGACAAAAAGGCATTTGACAGTCTAGACAGAGAATCACTTTGGAAATTGATGAGACATTATGGAGTTCCCCTGAAGATCATTAATTTAAAAAAAGAAAACATTTGAAGACATGACATGCAAAGTTCTTCACAAAGGACAGCTTACAGAATCGTTTGGGATAAGAACAGGAGTGCAACAGGGATGCCTCTTGTCTCAATTTCTTATGAGGTCATCGACAATACATAACAGAAATGGAATTTAGTGGACTCTTGACTAAACAGTTGGATGATCTGGATTTTGCTGATGACTTGGCTCTTCTGTTCCATAACTGTAATCAGATGCAGGACAAATTGAAAACACTCGATGAGAGGTCACAGCAATTGGGTCTGAAAATACACAGAGAAAAGACAAAAATAATGAGAATACATGCAGGTAATGATAACAGGGTTGAACTTGAAGAAACACCAATACAAGATGTAGAATCGTACACATATCTTGGCAGCAATATGGATTAAGTTGGAGGGTCAGACAGTGATATCAAAATAAGAATACAAAAAGCAAGGGCAGCTTTCACTGCATTGGAAAATATATGGAGATCAAGAGAAATCGGATCCAACGCGAAAATAAGAATCTTAAACTCAAATGTGAAGTCAGTCCTATTGTACGGCTCTAAGACATGGAGAACAACAAAGGCTACAACCAAAAACTACAGACTTTCATAAATGGATGCTTGCGTAGTGTAAAAGTCCAAAACTCCAGATGTAAAAGATGTATAAATTTCCTTTGCCCTTGTGTTCGTGTGTTGTAAAGATGGCAGAGTGGGCGTGTCACAATAATGCGGTGCAATCTAAGTCACCGGCATGAGGTGCTGCCTGGGTAAAGTGGAGACACTCATAATGTCAGCATACATGTAGATACAGACGTGTAGTACTTGTATAAGAATGTGGTTGATCGTGTAGGTGAGTGGATAGTAGTGCTGATAACACGAAGGCCGTATAGGCTCTTGGACGACTTCACATAAACTCACACAACCACAAGTAGAAGTCAGTGAAGTAGGTAGGCCTAATGCTGCTGATGTTTACAATATTTATTCATGACGTACGATAATATGATGATGGACGAAACAGTCAAGATTACGAGATCATGGACATGATATGTGTAGTTATGAAGGTTAACATCAGGCATCACAGATCCCGAACAGCTTAGACATGTAACAATGTCTTGACAAACAATTACTGTTCATGCAATAGCTCGAATCCCTGACAGAGCCCCGTCAGGTACGCCCTAGAAAATATATTGCCTAGTTCGGGCGATATCAGTTATTAAACAAAGTCAATGTTATTGTCATACAACAAGCCAAAGACTCCTTCTGGCCTCACATGCCAGGCACTTCATTCTGGTGAAGAAAGTTGGCCGTAAACGCGGACCAATTTAATGACGACGTAATCAGGCCGCAGGTCGCGGGCCTCGATAATAAGGTGACTCTCAGTTTACATAAACTTCTGAGAAAAAATATATTTCTGCCAAACAATATTCCGCCTGCATTGCGGATCCATTAAGTTGATTCTTGGGCTTCTATATGCAACAGGTCATCTTAGACCTAGTCTTTCAATATATAGCCATACTGGGGTACAGTATAATAACTCCTCGTGAGCTTCGCTCACTATGTCGCCATCAGCAATAAATGTACCTTTAAGATCTAATCGAGACGAAAAAGATTGAATAATGTTTCAGTTACCTTCTCATAGAATCATTACACTTTAAGGTAACACAACACAGCCAATACTGGCATAAAGAATCACTCAGGGAAGGAAGAATGACAAATCAGTCATTCCCAGAATTTCCAAATCCCTATCGAAAACTTGGCAGAGAGAAATCTACGGATCGACACATCCGTTCTAAGCCTCAGGATCTCAGGTACCCTCTGCTTGAAAAAACAGTCTCCCGGTCTTTGCGCCAAGACCTGCGCATGCCCAAAGAGCATTGACCAGATCGAGTCTAAACCAGACCAGGCGTTTCCGCCCAAACAGGTGGTAAAGATACTCCGTATATGGTCCTATAAATAGACTTAAGACATGTCAACTATAAGGCTATGCCTGAGACAGGACAACATAAGACAGGGGAAGATAATCACCAGTCAAACCCCTCACAGAAAGATAATAAACATTTATCTCTCTTTGATCCTATTAAACCAAACATAAATTAGGCTGGTGTCTTTCACACCGTCAAAAATGACAGCAGCATATTACCACACCTCCCGGGGAAAAAAATGGCACTTTTTTTTTTGAAATTCATCTATGAGCCAGGTGCATTAAGCTCATAACGCATGAGTAATGCGCCGATGAAAGGATCACCAAAAATGAAACATCCTAATGACAGACCCAATCGACGCACAGTAGAGCGTCTGGTGAGAACAAAAATTCTCACTAGATAAGAGAAACTATTTTCTCAAAGTAAATATATCCGGGGAGGTGTCACCAACCAACTCACAAGTGCAGGTAATGTTACAACAATATATAGAAAAAATTCATATCAATATGTGTAGAAATGGTGAATGACAATTTCTTTAAGAAATTACACCAACATCAAAATCTTACGACGTATAATGCCTATATAACCATAAATTCAAATGGACAATCATTACCAAGATTTCTAAAGTCCTTTTACAAACATATGATTATACAATTGTAGAGTGTAACTAAAAGGTGATGACGTCAGAAGAACGAGACGATGCTCTTTTCCGGAGATGTCTTGTAAGCAAGATCCTCAAGGAACCTCAGGACGTCGCTAGTAGTCATCGTAGTCTTCAGCGTTCCAAGATATCACACCGGTTTGCTGAGAACAATACTAATAGCACAATTCTTAGAATGTTATAATGTACCATAGTTACATAATATATGTCTAAACTATAAATGTGGCCGAATTAATTTTTTTTTTGACCTTTATTTCCTTGACATTGTAAGAATAGATCATAACTTTAGATATGTAACCTTAGATCTAGACAAAAGAGCTAAGTAGCTTCATGTGGGCATCGCGACAATATGTATGCCATCACATTATCCGAACTACGGATAGCTCGTACCGTGAAATGAAAAGGTTGAAGAGCAATAGCATATCGAGTGGATCTCGAACTCCTCAAATCCTTACTCTGCATAGCTGTAAGAGCTTTTTGGTCGGTTTCTACTATAAAATGCGCGCCGAGAAGGAATCTTTGGAGTTTAAGAATTGCCCAGACCATAGCTAGCATTTCTCGGTCTAGAACAGAATAATTCCTTTCTGCCGCATTCAGTTTCCTCGAGACATACATTACAGGATGCAGAGTTTCGGAATACTCTTGCATCAGTGCCGCCCCGATCCCTATTGATGAGGCGTCACTACAAAGAACAAACGTCTTATCGGCTGTAGGTAGTCTTAAAATAGGAGGAGACGAAAACAATGACTTAATCTGATATAATGAAGATTGGAATTCTTGGGACCAACGCACCATATTAGGAGACCCTTTTTTCAATAGGGTTGAGAGTGGTGCCGTAATAGAAGAAAGGTTCGGAATGAATCTTCCGTAGAACTGTATTAGGCCCAAGAGACTACGGATCTGTTTCTTAGTCTTAGGAATAGTGATGTTCAGTATCTTAGAAGTGTTGAGGTCTTCTGTCTTCAAGAGATTATGACCAACACGATGACCAAGAAAAGAAATCTCACTAAACCCAACATAGCCTTTAGAGGGTTTAGCTGTCAAATTATGCTCCCGTAGAGTAGACAACAGTTCATATAATTCCAGATAGTGATCTTCCCAAGAATCACTGAAAAGACAGATATCGTCCAAGTATGCAATCACATCAGAGCGATATGCCTGAATTCGACGCATCATTCGTACGAATGTAGCTGGGGCATTCATAAGGCCAAAAGGCATAAAGTTCCATTGGAACAAACCCCTAGGTGTGGAGAAAGCAGTGAAAGGTTTGGCTCGTTCGGTTAGAGGAACTTGCCAGTAACCTTTTGACAAGTCAAGTTTTGTAGAGAAACGAGAGTTGGAAAGTCTAGTAAGTAACTCATCTAACAGAGGCATAGGTTCAGCATCGAACTTCGTTACTTGATTTAGTTTACGGTAATCGACGCAAATGCGTATGTTATTGTCTCTCTTTCGGACAATAACCATAGATGACGAGTATGCCGAATTGGATGGTTCAATTATTCCTAACTTTATCATCTCATCCAATTCATTCTCAACCTGAGTTTGGAAGTGGATAGGAATAGGATAAGGTCTGACCCTGATAGGAGTATGGTCAGTCAATACAATGTCATGTTCAATGACTGTAGTGTGTCCAGGAATGTCCGTGAGAACATCCTGAAACGTTTGTAACATGGAAGAGATTTGTAACTGTTCCTCGGTTGACAATTTAGGTGAAATTGCAACATTTTTCCATGATTCCCTAGAATGAAGTGGAATCATTGGAAGAGAAAGATTAACGTCAGAGAAAGTAGATTCCTCATCCTATATGACCGACAGAGATGAGTAATGACCACGAGCGACTGTAGCGTTTGCTAATTTGCAAGCTTCAATGATTTTCTGCCTGAGAGCAATGACATATTCATAAGAAGATTGTGTGTCATCACTGATATCATCGGCAGCTATTAGATCGTGAAGCAAGGACATTGGGCCGTGCGGACGCGCGCCAAAGACGAGCTCGAAAGGAGAAAACCCGGTATGTTCATTAGGAACCTCTCTATAAGCAAAGAGAGCAGCGGGTAAAACTCTGTCCCAATCCTGAGGATGATCCTCAGTTATTTTCCCAAGTAAATTTTTGAGAGTTCTATTGAGACGTTCGACTAGTCCATTAGACATCGGATGATAAATACTACTCAGTGACCTCTTAATATTAAGAGTAGACATCACTTGCGACATTGTCTCAGATATCAGTTGGGTGCCATTGTCTGACAAGATTTCCCTAGGGAATCCCAACCGCGAAAATATCAGCCAAAGAGCGTCTGCAATATCGGCAGTCGAAATGCTCTTAAGAGGAATGACCTCTGGCCATCGAGTACACATGTCAACACATGTAAGAATAAATTGGTGTCCTCTGGCTGATTTGATTTTGAAAGGACCAATGATATCTATCGCCATTTTCTGAAATGGACAGATAGAAGTGTCCGCAGCCTGGATATTTGCTGCATGGCGAGGACCTTTCGACTTTACTTCTTGACATACCTTACACGAACGACAATAAAGACGTATGTCTCTGTTTACGAATGGCCAAAAGAAAGCCGCAAGAACTCTCGACTTCGTACGTGAAAATCCCATATGACCAGCACATTGGGAGTCGTGAGCATGTTGCAGTATTCTAACTCTCATGTCTTTCGGAACAAGAATTTGTGAATGTATAGACATGTCTGAGTGTTGTACCATACGTACTAGTACGCCATTCTTCATAGTGATCCAAGATTTGCGATCTGTGTTCTGGTTTGGGTCACCATTTTTAACCAGAACAAAGAATTTTTTTAACGAAGTGTCTTCTTGTTGACTTTTGATAAAAGAGTCACGCGAAATCACATCATGATCATCTTGATCGCGTACTTCATCACCTTTGGTCGATAAAGTCTGAGTCATATTCTGAGCCTGTGCTCTCGTGACAACTGCATTAGCAGCTTCCAAGTTATCTTCTTCCCAAGCAATAATCTGCTGCGGGGTACACTCTTTAACCCCGTGTATACGCCCGACGATAAGATCCGCAATAGGATTCGGAAGCAGACACGCGTGGACATTTCCCGTAAAGAAGGGAGTAGCTATACGGATGATAGCAGTAGAATATTTTTCCACTGTGCCACCAAATGTTACACATTTGATCACTTTTCCAGTGGCACAGGAAGGATCTATAAGAGATTGTCTAACCCCAATAATAGTACATCCAGAATCAAAGAGGACATAGACTGGATCATTATTTACTAGACCCTTATGTAGAATAAGAGATCCTCTCCCGTCATGCGCCGCTGCGGCAGGAAGAGCGGGGAGAGGATGACCGCAACTTAAGGTGGATATAGTAGTAGGTTCAAATAAAGTGGTGCACTGTGGGCATTGAGATGCTCTCCCAAAATCAAAGGCACAACAAGTAATAGCACTAGAGTTAGATTTACTACTGTTTGGTTCATTACTAGCTCCTTGTGACTCTTGTTCAGCACAGTTAGCATGATGACATGATCTATTATTGTTGTGCTGCCATCTACCTCGATTATTATTTCCTTTGGAATTATTGCAATTACCCCTATTGCTATTATTATATTGGTTTGAACCGCAGTTTTCACAATTGTGATTGTGATTGACACCTTGATGAGAATATCTATCAGATTGATATTGCTGTCTTCCTGAAGAATTATGGCGAGGATAGTTTTTATTGTGGCTACCCCTTCGAAAGTTCCCAAATTTGTTGGAACAAAAATTATGTGGGCTATCAGATCGCCTCCAATTCTTAGAAGACGAGCCTCTATGGGATGAATCACCTTGATACTGTCCGAAGTTACGCTTACTTTTCTTATCAAAGTTGCGCTGAGTACCTTTAACTTTACTTCCGAAATTAGAATTGTATGGAGCGCAGAAGTACGGGTAAACCTTCTTTAATCTTAGTATTGCTAATCGTTTGTTGAGGATGAGCAGTGACATATTGGCAACAATATTGTTCCATTTCTTTTATGTCCTTAGATTTACGTTCGTGTATAAAGGCAAGAAAGGACTCATTAACAGATGACATTACTTTGTCTCTAAGTCCATACGTGCTTCATAAGTATGTTCAGTCTTAGACAACTCAATCCATCTAGTGAAAGTAAGACGTATCTTTGTAATAAAGTCTGAGAACTCTACACCAGTTTCTGGTAACATAGTCTTAAAATGAAGACGGTAATCATCTTCTTTAAGCTGATATCTTTTCAATAGGGCTGCTCTGACAACTTCATAGTTAGTCCAATCATGTTCTTCTATTGCCATTATAATATTTAATGGTTTACCTGTAAGTAAATTCAACAGCTGTCCAACATATTGCGCATTTTCTACCTTATGTGTTACTCAATTAAGTTCTAGTCTATTAAGATAGAACATTATGTCATCTTTTGTAGGATTGAAAGGGGGTAGTTTGACCTTATAGTCATGACCTTTTGTGTTCGAAGAAGTTGCTTGAGAACTACCCATATTCGTCACTTTTAATTTTTCTAACTCCAAAGCCATGAGTCTTTCTTCATGTTCCATTTTCTGTTTTCTCTCCTCAGATTCTCTTTCTTGCTGAATCTTTCTCTCTTCAGATTCTCTTATTAACTTCCTCTCCTCAGCTTCTCTTTCTTGCTGAATCTTTCTCTCTTCAGCTTCTCTTTGTGACTTTTTCTCCTCAAATTCTCTTTCTTGCTGAATCTTTCTCTCTTCAGCTTCTCTTTGTGACTTTTTCTCCTCATATTGTCTTTCTTGCTGAATCTTTCTCTCTTCAGCTTCTTGTTTTTTCTCTTCAAATTCTCTCTCCTGTTGTAATTGAATTCTTTTCTCCTCAGCTTTTTGTTTTTTCTCTTCAAATTCTATCTCCTGTTGTAATTGAATTCTTTTCTCCTCAGCTTTTTGTTTTTTCTCTTCAGCCTTCTGTTTACTTACTTACTTACTTAGTCATTCCCCTTCTACCGTGAGGTGTAGAGGTTTGGAAGAGAGAGCGCCAGACCATTCTATCAGCTGTCTTCTTCCTGGCCTGGTTCCATTCTAGTCCTCGGTCCTTCAAAGATTGTCTAATGTTGTCCTCCCAGCGGACTCTGGGTCGTCCTGGAGGTCTGGATCCCTGGCTCTTTGTTTCCCATGCTTGTCGTGGTAGCCGATCTTCTCCCATTCTGCAGACATGGCCAAACCATCTTAGTTGGGACTGTTCTATTTGGGTCTGCAGCGGATGGGATTTAAGGCCTTGACGTATCGTCTGGTTGCGGACCATGTCTCTTCTTGTTACTTCAACCACTTTCCTCAGATACCTCATTTCTGAGGTTTGGATCTGGCTTTTGTGGTTTGTAGTCATTGCCCACGACTCGCATCCATATGTCAAGACTGGGACATAGGTGGAGCGGTATACAGCCATCTTCGTTTTCTTACCAACCTCTTTCTTGCTGAGGAATCCACGATTTATGGCCTGAAAAAGTCTCCCAGCCGCTGCTTTTCGAGTGGCCAACTCTTCTTTGATGCCTCCCTTTCGGTCTATAATAGCTCCGAGATATTTAAAGTGGTCGACCTGCTCCAGGACCTGTTCTCCCAACTTAATCTGATGTTTTCTTTCTTCTCGTGATATCACCATGGATTTTGTTTTAGAGCTGCTTATGACCATCCCTCTCTTCTCCAGCTCTTCCTTCCAGACTTGCAGGTTGGATTGGAGATGTGCCTCTGATTTAGCAATCAGGGCAACATCATCAGCAAATGCCAGCTCCGAAATATAGACCTGTCTCATCTTCCAGTACCCCACTGAATACTTTCTTGTTCTCTCCTTACATGCCTTGATGACATCGCCCATAAGGAGTATGAAGAGGTAAGGTGATAGGATATCACCTTGTCTTACACCAGTGGTGGTCCTGAACTCTTCTGACTTATGGTTTGCTGTCCTCACATAATTTCTGCAAGACTTGTAGAAGCTCTGTATAGCATGAATCAGAGGTGCTGGAATAATATTCCTTGCCAAACAGTCCCAAAGTTTGCTCCAGGGGACCCTGTCAAACGCCTTTTCCAGATCTATGAAACAAAGATGGATCTCACTCTTATACTCAAGGGCCTTTTCACTCAGCTGTCTGAGTGTGAAGATTAGGTCTTGAGTACTTCGGTTTGCTCGGAATCCGCACTGGACCTCATCCAATTGTGGCTCAGCTAGGCGCCGGAGTCTCTGCTCTAGGATTCTAGAGTAGATTTTACCAGGGACACTGAGAAGGGATATGCCTCTATGGTTTCCACATTGTCGATTGTCACCCTTTTTGAAAATTGGTGTTATGATGGCAATCTCCTAATCCTTTGGTATGGTCTTTTTGCACCATGCTGCCTGTAGGACCTTTAGGAGTAATAGGTCGCCTGATGCTCCCATGTACTTAACCATTTCTGGTGTTATACCATCATGCACTGCTGCTTTGCCCATCTTGATTTTCTCTAGTGCTGCCCTCAGTTCTTCCATCTTTATGTCATCTTCACCATCTTTGGTTTTCTCTTCTGTGCTAGTGGTTATCATTTCTGATGCTTCACCATGCTCACCATCCAGGAGTTCTGAGAAATATTCTTTCCATCTTTCCATTACTTCCTTCGGGGCAGTAAGCAATTTGCCTTGCTTGTCCTTTATAAATTTGAGAGGGCATTGTTTTTTCTTTCCTCATGTTCTTTAGGGTCTTATAGAACAATTTCTGGTTTTCTTGTGCATCTTTTTCTAGCTTTTCTCCAAATTCTTCCCAGGACTTCTGTTTTGCTGCTAGCACTTTGTTCTTTGCTTCTGTTCTGAGTGTCACATATTCTCTATATTTTTCCATTTGTCCTATTGTGTTTTTTAGCTCCTAAGTATTGTTTCCATGCCATTTTCTTCTCTCTTATTTTCTCTTTGACTTCCTCTGTCCACCAAGGTGTCCTCTTTCTCTGGTTCCCAAGTCGGACTTCACCGCATGCTTCTGCAGCAGCTGTCTTTATGATATCCTTGAATTTATTCCAGAGGGTTTCCAAGTCATCAGGTCGTTCTTCTGTGTTGCTCACTGCTGTAGCAATAAGCCCCTGATATCTGGTCTTAATTTCTGGCTCTCTCAGCTTGTAGGTCCTAATGCTCATTTCTCCTGCTCGTTTACTTGGTTTCTTGCGTGATGTTGGGCAGTTCCTAGGCTGAGCAACTCTTTCAGTTGTTCGTTTGATTGTTAGCAGGTAGTGATCACTTCCAATCTCTGGCCCCCTCCAGACTCTTGCATCTCTGACATATCTAAAAGAGCTTCTCCGAACAATGGCATAGTCGATCACTGACTTCTCATTCTTGGTTGGTTCACATCTAGTGTATGCATGTATGCGCTTATGGGGGAACTTTGTGTTTGTAATGATCAGATTCTGCTCACTGCAGAATCTAAGGAGTCGCTTTCCATTGTCATTGAGAGTATCTTCTCCATATCTTCCGATAACTCCACCCCATCTAGCATGGTCATTTCCAACTCTGGCATTAAAATCTCCGAGCATGATAACTTCATCTAGGCAGTCATCCACTGTCCTTTGAAGCAGCTCGAAGAATTCCTCCTTGACCTCTGCTCTCTCATCCTCATTTGGCCCATACACTATGACCAGGTTGACTATGGTTTCTCCTTCTTTTAGTTTTACAACCATAATGCGCTCCGAGACAAAGTTCCATCCCTTGATACTATCTTTTTGATTTTGGGCCACAATGCAACCCACGCCCCCTTTAGCTCTTTCAGATATGGGTACACCACTGTAGAGCAACGTGTTGCCATCGAGATCCATGACTCCTTGTCCTTTTTCTTCGTCTCCGTTATAGCCAGGATTTCTAGTTTTGCTTTCCTCATCTCTTCCACCAGCTCCTCTTCCTTCCCATTTATACTTCTTGTGTTCCAAGTTCCATAAGTCGTAGTCCGTAGTCCGTTCCAGTTCGTCGCCTTTAGAATCAGTCCGGTTTTCTCTCTTGTATTGCTCGTAATCATAGTTTAAGACAAACAGGTGATTGGCCTGTTGTGCCTTTGCATGGTGGAGGGGCTGCCTCCTTACGGCCTCCATGCAGGCCGCCCTCCTCCTTTTTCATCCGGGCTTGGGACCGGCATTGGCGGAGTTGCCTTCTGTTTATCCGATTCTAATTTCTGCGCCTTGTCGTATTGAGTAACTGCAAATACCTTCAACTCCTCAGGAGTCATCCCAAGGGATCTCCCATGCTCAATAAAGTAGTCTAATGTAGACATTCTGTCTACAATTGTGCCTTCAATATCTCTGAATTAGTAACACAAGTTATCCCAATCTCAGTGGGAGACAAGTCTTTTACAAAGACTAAGTACAATTAAATTGTTTATAAAGAAACCAGTAATCAGCTCAGTATATAATTTGCATCATATAATAACAGTACATGATCAAGTATACATGTAGACTGTATATAACAACAATATCACGATAACTAAACAAAGACAAGCATCTAAACAAACGAAAACATTCGCAGAGGTCAAATCAAAAATAAAGCTTAACTAAATCAAATGTTGCAAAAAATTACAATGATAACTGCGAAAAATTCACAATAATACAATGACAACACAGAGTATAAACAAAAAGGTTTATAGAAATAAACAATAGAAAAGAGAAGGCAGACAAATACAAACAAGATGAATCAAAAACTAAAGTACGGAGAAAAAATAACGAAAACAATACTAACATATCTCGTCACAGCTAAGAAAAAAAAATAAATAGCAACAAAAGTCGCTTGCAATTTCCACTGTGGGAAATTTGCACGGTCCCTACAGAACGCTTACAGTAACCCTCGGTTGAGTGGGATATTTACTGTAAGACCCTCCAACCTTTGAACCCGCAGAAAAAAAATACACACTAACTCAACATGTAAACAAAGAACATGTAAACAAAGAATGCATATAATGAATGTGTAACGAGGAAGGCTCAGTTGCACACAAAATAAACGCCCAGTTTAACACGTAAAACAGGCTACTTATCTTAAGCGCAATCCTCTACAACCGCAAAGATGCAGTTCAATGCAGTACACTTGTAAACACACTGGTAGACGTTCCACCGTTGAAGGTCACCGTATCTTGACAACAGATGTAGTAGTCTCCAAAGTGTAGCTATCAAACCATACTCGACTTCGGTTGAGATCGGAAATATGTTTGAAGAATGTCGTTGTAAACAACAGGTTGAACTGTTCTATGTTTACAATCCGAGTTTGCACGTAAATTTGTGACGTGAACTTTGACACATATGTCCCTCGACGACTGTCACAGTGTTAAACAACTTCGTCAGCAACGGTGGTCTACGTAGCACTCCTGTAGCAGCTGTGGTCCATGTAGCAATTCTGCAGCAGCTGTGGTCCATGTAGCAATTCTGTAGCATACACTAATGTTTACGTCGGTCAGCAGACGTTGACCTATTTCCTACTGTCCTGTGTAGCTCACAACTAACCATCAATCTTGTCTTCCGGATGTATAAATCCAGATGTGGGCAGGAAATTATGTGTCGTTAACAAAAAACCCACGAATCTGGGCCACCAGATGTAAAAGTCCAAAACTCCAGATGTAAAAGATGTATAAATTTCCTTTGCCCTTGTGTTCGTGTGTTGTAAAGATGGCAGAGTGGGCGTGTCACAATGATGCGGTGCAATCTGGGTCACCTGCATGAGGTGCCGCCTGGGTAAAGTGGAGACACTCATAATGTCAGCATACATGTAGATACAGACGTGTAGTACTTGTATAAGAATGTGGTTGATAGTGTAGGTGAGTGGATAGTAGTGCTGATAACACGAAGGCCGTATAGGCTCTTGGACGACTTCACATAAACTCACACAACCACAAGTAGAAGTCAGTGAAGTAGGTAGGCCTAATGCTGCTGATGTTTACAATATTTATTCATGACGTACGATAATATGATGATGGACGAAACAGTCAAGATTACGAGATCATGGACATGATATGTGTAGTTATGAAGGTTAACATCAGGCATCACAGATCCCGAACAGCTTAGACATGTAACAATGTCTTGACAAACAATTACTGTTCATGCAATAGCTCGAATCCCTGACAGAGCCCCGTCAGGTACGCCCTAGAAAATATATTGCCTAGTTCGGGCGATATCAGTTATTAAACAAAGTCAATGTTATTGTCATACAACAAGCCAAAGACTCCTTCTGGCCTCACATGCCAGGCACTTCATTCTGGTGAAGAAAGTTGGCCGTAAACGCGGACCAATTTAATGACGACGTAATCAGGCCGCAGGTCGCGGGCCTCGATAATAAGGTGACTCTCAGTTTACATAAACTTCTGAGAAAAAATATATTTCTGCCAAACAATATTCCGCCTGCATTGCGGATCCATTAAGTTGATTCTTGGGCTTCTATATGCAACAGGTCATCTTAGACCTAGTCTTTCAATATATAGCCATACTGGGGTACAGTATAATAACTCCTCGTGAGCTTCGCTCACTATGTCGCCATCAGCAATAAATGTACCTTTAAGATCTAATCGAGACGAAAAAGATTGAATAATGTTTCAGTTACCTTCTCATAGAATCATTACACTTTAAGGTAACACAACACAGCCAATACTGGCATAAAGAATCACTCAGGGAAGGAAGAATGACAAATCAGTCATTCCCAGAATTTCCAAATCCCTATCGAAAACTTGGCAGAGAGAAATCTACGGATCGACACATCCGTTCTAAGCCTCAGGATCTCAGGTACCCTCTGCTTGAAAAAACAGTCTCCCGGTCTTTGCGCCAAGACCTGCGCATGCCCAAAGAGCATTGACCAGATCGAGTCTAAACCAGACCAGGCGTTTCCGCCCAAACAGGTGGTAAAGATACTCCGTATATGGTCCTATAAATAGACTTAAGACATGTCAACTATAAGGCTATGCCTGAGACAGGACAACATAAGACAGGGGAAGATAATCACCAGTCAAACCCCTCACAGAAAGATAATAAACATTTATCTCTCTTTGATCCTATTAAACCAAACATAAATTAGGCTGGTGTCTTTCACACCGTCAAAAATGACAGCAGCATATTACCACACCTCCCGGGGAAAAAAATGGCACTTTTTTTTTTGAAATTCATCTATGAGCCAGGTGCATTAAGCTCATAACGCATGAGTAATGCGCCGATGAAAGGATCACCAAAAATGAAACATCCTAATGACAGACCCAATCGACGCACAGTAGAGCGTCTGGTGAGAACAAAAATTCTCACTAGATAAGAGAAACTATTTTCTCAAAGTAAATATATCCGGGGAGGTGTCACCAACCAACTCACAAGTGCAGGTAATGTTACAACAATATATAGAAAAAATTCATATCAATATGTGTAGAAATGGTGAATGACAATTTCTTTAAGAAATTACACCAACATCAAAATCTTACGACGTATAATGCCTATATAACCATAAATTCAAATGGACAATCATTACCAAGATTTCTAAAGTCCTTTTACAAACATATGATTATACAATTGTAGAGTGTAACTAAAAGGTGATGACGTCAGAAGAACGAGACGATGCTCTTTTCCGGAGATGTCTTGTAAGCAAGATCCTCAAGGAACCTCAGGACGTCGCTAGTAGTCATCGTAGTCTTCAGCGTTCCAAGATATCACACCGGTTTGCTGAGAACAATACTAATAGCACAATTCTTAGAATGTTATAATGTACCATAGTTACATAATATATGTCTAAACTATAAATGTGGCCGAATTAATTTTTTTGACCTTTATTTCATGTTAAACAAAACCTTCCTCTGTTTTACCAACGATGGTAACAGGGAAAGTAACTAATCAATACATAACCATGAGTTCAAACAAAGTGACAGCAAGTATTATAGAAGCTTGACATTGTAAGAATAGATCATAACTTTAGATATGTAACCTTAGATCTAGACAAAAGAGCTAAGTAGCTTCATGTGGGCATCGCGACAATATGTATGCCATCACATTATCCGAACTACGGATAGCTCGTACCGTGAAATGAAAAGGTTGAAGAGCAATAGCATATCGAGTGGATCTCGAACTCCTCAAATCCTTACTCTGCATAGCTGTAAGAGCTTTTTGGTCGGTTTCTACTATAAAATGCGCGCCGAGAAGGAATCTTTGGAGTTTAAGAATTGCCCAGACCATAGCTAGCATTTCTCGGTCTAGAACAGAATAATTCCTTTCTGCCGCATTCAGTTTCCTCGAGACATACATTACAGGATGCAGAGTTTCGGAATACTCTTGCATCAGTGCCGCCCCGATCCCTATTGATGAGGCGTCACTACAAAGAACAAACGTCTTATCGGCTGTAGGTAGTCTTAAAATAGGAGGAGACGAAAACAATGACTTAATCTGATATAATGAAGATTGGAATTCTTGGGACCAACGCACCATATTAGGAGACCCTTTTTTCAATAGGGTTGAGAGTGGTGCCGTAATAGAAGAAAGGTTCGGAATGAATCTTCCGTAGAACTGTATTAGGCCCAAGAGACTACGGATCTGTTTCTTAGTCTTAGGAATAGTGATGTTCAGTATCTTAGAAGTGTTGAGGTCTTCTGTCTTCAAGAGATTATGACCAACACGATGACCAAGAAAAGAAATCTCACTAAACCCAACATAGCCTTTAGAGGGTTTAGCTGTCAAATTATGCTCCCGTAGAGTAGACAACAGTTCATATAATTCCAGATAGTGATCTTCCCAAGAATCACTGAAAAGACAGATATCGTCCAAGTATGCAATCACATCAGAGCGATATGCCTGAATTCGACGCATCATTCGTACGAATGTAGCTGGGGCATTCATAAGGCCAAAAGGCATAAAGTTCCATTGGAACAAACCCCTAGGTGTGGAGAAAGCAGTGAAAGGTTTGGCTCGTTCGGTTAGAGGAACTTGCCAGTAACCTTTTGACAAGTCAAGTTTTGTAGAGAAACGAGAGTTGGAAAGTCTAGTAAGTAACTCATCTAACAGAGGCATAGGTTCAGCATCGAACTTCGTTACTTGATTTAGTTTACGGTAATCGACGCAAATGCGTATGTTATTGTCTCTCTTTCGGACAATAACCATAGATGACGAGTATGCCGAATTGGATGGTTCAATTATTCCTAACTTTATCATCTCATCCAATTCATTCTCAACCTGAGTTTGGAAGTGGATAGGAATAGGATAAGGTCTGACCCTGATAGGAGTATGGTCAGTCAATACAATGTCATGTTCAATGACTGTAGTGTCTCCAGGAATGTCCGTGAGAACATCCTGAAACGTTTGTAACATGGAAGAGATTTGTAACTGTTCCTCGGTTGACAATTTAGGTGAAATTGCAACATTTTTCCATGATTCCCTAGAATGAAGTGGAATCATTGGAAGAGAAAGATTAACGTCAGAGAAAGTAGATTCCTCATCCTATATGACGTCAGAGAAAGTAGATTCCTCATCCTATACATGAAATGTTAGAGACAATCACAAAAGGACCTTTCCAACCAATAAGAAGTCTATTTTCCCTGGAAGGAAGTAATACGAATGCTTTGTCTCCCGGACAAAGTTGACGTGGGCATCTATTTTTATTTGCGAACTGCCTTGCCTTTTCTTTAGCAAATTCAGATGCGGAAGTTGCTAATTTGCAAGCTTCAATGATTTTCCCATCGAGTACACATGTCAACACATGTAAGAATAAATTGGTGTCCTCTGGCTGATTTGATTTTGAAAGGACCAATGATATCTATCGCCATTTTCTGAAATGGACAGATAGAAGTGTCCGCAGCCTGGATATTTGCTGCATGGCGAGGACCTTTCGACTTTACTTCTTGACATACCTTACACGAACGACAATAAAGACGTATGTCTCTGTTTACGAATGGCCAAAAGAAAGCCGCAAGAACTCTCGACTTCGTACGTGAAAATCCCATATGACCAGCACATTGGGAGTCGTGAGCATGTTGCAGTATTCTAACTCTCATGTCTTTCGGAACAAGAATTTGTGAATGTATAGACATGTCTGAGTGTTGTACCATACGTACTAGTACGCCATTCTTCATAGTGATCCAAGATTTGCGATCTGTGTTCTGGTTTGGGTCACCATTTTTAACCAGAACAAAGAATTTTTTTAACGAAGTGTCTTCTTGTTGACTTTTGATAAAAGGAGTCACGCGAACTCACATCATGATCATCTTGATCGCGTACTTCATCACCTTTGGTCGATAAAGTCTGAGTCATATTCTGAGCCTGTGCTCTCGTGACAACTGCATTAGCAGCTTCCAAGTTATCTTCTTCCCAAGCAATAATCTGCTGCGGGGTACACTCTTTAACCCCGTGTATACGCCCGACGATAAGATCCGCAATAGGATTCGGAAGCAGACACGCGTGGACATTTCCCGTAAAGAAGGGAGTAGCTATACGGATGATAGCAGTAGAATATTTTTCCACTGTGCCACCAAATGTTACACATTTGATCACTTTTCCAGTGGCACAGGAAGGATCTATAAGAGATTGTCTAACCCCAATAATAGTACATCCAGAATCAAAGAGGACATAGACTGGATCATTATTTACTAGACCCTTATGTAGAATAAGAGATCCTCTCCCGTCATGCGCCGCTGCGGCAGGAAGAGCGGGGAGAGGATGACCGCAACTTAAGGTGGATATAGTAGTAGGTTCAAATAAAGTGGTGCACTGTGGGCATTGAGATGCTCTCCCAAAATCAAAGGCACAACAAGTAATAGCACTAGAGTTAGATTTACTACTGTTTGGTTCATTACTAGCTCCTTGTGACTCTTGTTCAGCACAGTTAGCATGATGACATGATCTATTATTGTTGTGCTGCCATCTACCTCGATTATTATTTCCTTTGGAATTATTGCAATTACCCCTATTGCTATTATTATATTGGTTTGAACCGCAGTTTTCACAATTGTGATTGTGATTGACACCTTGATGAGAATATCTATCAGATTGATATTGCTGTCTTCCTGAAGAATTATGGCGAGGATAGTTTTTATTGTGGCTACCCCTTCGAAAGTTCCCAAATTTGTTGGAACAAAAATTATGTGGGCTATCAGATCGCCTCCAATTCTTAGAAGACGAGCCTCTATGGGATGAATCACCTTGATACTGTCCGAAGTTACGCTTACTTTTCTTATCAAAGTTGCGCTGAGTACCTTTAACTTTACTTCCGAAATTAGAATTGTATGGAGCGCAGAAGTACGGGTAAACCTTCTTTAATCTTAGTATTGCTAATCGTTTGTTGAGGATGAGCAGTGACATATTGGCAACAATATTGTTCCATTTCTTTTATGTCCTTAGATTTACGTTCGTGTATAAAGGCAAGAAAGGACTCATTAACAGATGACATTACTTTGTCTCTAAGTCCATACGTGCTTCATAAGTATGTTCAGTCTTAGACAACTCAATCCATCTAGTGAAAGTAAGCCGTATCTTTGTAATAAAGTCTGAGAACTCTACACCAGTTTCTGGTAACATAGTCTTAAAATGAAGACGGTAATCATCTTCTTTAAGCTGATATCTTTTCAATAGGGCTGCTCTGACAACTTCATAGTTAGTCCAATCATGTTCTTCTATTGCCATTATAATATTTAATGGTTTACCTGTAAGTAAATTCAACAGCTGTCCAACATATTGCGCATTTTCTACCTTATGTGTTACTCAATTAAGTTCTAGTCTATTAAGATAGAACATTATGTCATCTTTTGTAGGATTGAAAGGGGGGTAGTTTGACCTTATAGTCATGACCTTTTGTGTTCGAAGAAGTTGCTTGAGAACTACCCATATTCGTCACTTTTAATTTTTCTAACTCCAAAGCCATGAGTCTTTCTTCATGTTCCATTTTCTGTTTTCTCTCCTCAGATTCTCTTTCTTGCTGAATCTTTCTCTCTTCAGATTCTCTTATTAACTTCCTCTCCTCAGCTTCTCTTTCTTGCTGAATCTTTCTCTCTTCAGCTTCTCTTTGTGACTTTTTCTCCTCAAATTCTCTTTCTTGCTGAATCTTTCTCTCTTCAGCTTCTCTTTGTGACTTTTTCTCCTCATATTGTCTTTCTTGCTGAATCTTTCTCTCTTCAGCTTCTTGTTTTTTCTCTTCAAATTCTCTCTCCTGTTGTAATTGAATTCTTTTCTCCTCAGCTTTTTGTTTTTTTCTCTTCAAATTCTATCTCCTGTTGTAATTGAATTCTTTTCTCCTCAGCTTTTTGTTTTTTCTCTTCAGCCTTCTGTTTACTTACTTACTTACTTAGTCATTCCCCTTCTACCGTGAGGTGTAGAGGTTTGGAAGAGAGAGCGCCAGACCATTCTATCAGCTGTCTTCTTCCTGGCCTGGTTCCATTCTAGTCCTCGGTCCTTCAAAGATTGTCTAATGTTGTCCTCCCAGCGGACTCTGGGTCGTCCTGGAGGTCTGGATCCCTGGCTCTTTGTTTCCCATGCTTGTCGTGGTAGCCGATCTTCTCCCATTCTGCAGACATGGCCAAACCATCTTAGTTGGGACTGTTCTATTTGGGTCTGCAGCGGATGGGATTTTAGGCCTTGACGGATCGTCTGGTTGCGGACCATGTCTCTTCTTGTTACTTCAACCACTTTCCTCAGATACCTCATTTCTGAGGTTTGGATCTGGCTTTTGTGGGTTGTAGTCATTGCCCACGACTCGCATCCATATGTCAAGACTGGGACATAGGTGGAGCGGTATACAGCCATCTTCGTTTTCTTACCAACCTCTTTCTTGCTGAGGAATCCACGATTTATGGCCTGAAAAAGTCTCCCAGCCGCTGCTTTTCGAGTGGCCAACTCTTCTTTGATGCCTCCCTTTCGGTCTATAATAGCTCCGAGATATTTAAAGTGGTCGACCTGCTCCAGGACCTGTTCTCCCAACTTAATCTGATGTTTTCTTTCTTCTCGTGATATCACCATGGATTTTGTTTTAGAGCTGCTTATGACCATCCCTCTCTTCTCCAGCTCTTCCTTCCAGACTTGCAGGTTGGATTGGAGATGTGCCTCTGATTTAGCAATCAGGGCAACATCATCAGCAAATGCCAGCTCCGAAATATAGACCTGTCTCATCTTCCAGTACCCCACTGAATACTTTCTTGTTCTCTCCTTACATGCCTTGATGACATCGCCCATAAGGAGTATGAAGAGGTAAGGTGATAGGATATCACCTTGTCTTACACCAGTGGTGGTCCTGAACTCTTCTGACTTATGGTTTGCTGTCCTCACATAATTTCTGCAAGACTTGTAGAAGCTCTGTATAGCATGAATCAGAGGTGCTGGAATAATATTCCTTGCCAAACAGTCCCAAAGTTTGCTCCAGGGGACCCTGTCAAACGCCTTTTCCAGATCTATGAAACAAAGATGGATCTCACTCTTATACTCAAGGGCCTTTTCACTCAGCTGTCTGAGTGTGAAGATTAGGTCTTGAGTACTTCGGTTTGCTCGGAATCCGCACTGGACCTCATCCAATTGTGGCTCAGCTAGGCGCCGGAGTCTCTGCTCTAGGATTCTAGAGTAGATTTTACCAGGGACACTGAGAAGGGATATGCCTCTATGGTTTCCACATTGTCGATTGTCACCCTTTTTGAAAATTGGTGTTATGATGGCAATCTCCTAATCCTTTGGTATGGTCTTGTTGCACCATGCTGCCTGTAGGACCTTTAGGAGTAATAGGTCGCCTGATGCTCCCATGTACTTAACCATTTCTGGTGTTATACCATCATGCACTGCTGCTTTGCCCATCTTGATTTTCTCTAGTGCTGCCCTCAGTTCTTCCATCTTTATGTCATCTTCACCATCTTTGGTTTTCTCTTCTGTGCTAGTGGTTATCATTTCTGATGCTTCACCATGCTCACCATCCAGGAGTTCTGAGAAATATTCTTTCCATCTTTCCATTACTTCCTTCGGGGCAGTAAGCAATTTGCCTTGCTTGTCCTTTATAAATTTGAGAGGGCATTGTTTTTCTTTCCTCATGTTCTTTAGGGTCTTATAGAACAATTTCTGGTTTTCTTGTGCATCTTTTTCTAGCTTTTCTCCAAATTCTTCCCAGGACTTCTGTTTTGCTGCTAGCACTTTGTTCTTTGCTTCTGTTCTGAGTGTCACATATTCTCTATATTTTTCCATTTGTCCTATTGTGTTTTTAGCTCCTAAGTATTGTTTCCATGCCATTTTCTTCTCTCTTATTTTCTCTTTGACTTCCTCTGTCCACCAAGGTGTCCTCTTTCTCTTGTTCCCAAGTCGGACTTCACCGCATGCTTCTGCAGCAGCTGTCTTTATGATATCCTTGAATTTATTCCAGAGGGTTTCCAAGTCATCAGGTCGTTCTTCTGTGTTGCTCACTGCTGTAGCAATAAGCCCCTGATATCTGGTCTTAATTTCTGGCTCTCTCAGCTTGTAGGTCCTAATGCTCATTTCTCCTGCTCGTTTACTTGGTTTCTTGCGTGATGTTGGGCAGTTCCTAGGCTGAGCAACTCTTTCAGTTGTTCGTTTGATTGTTAGCAGGTAGTGATCACTTCCAATCTCTGGCCCCCTCCAGACTCTTGCATCTCTGACATATCTAAAAGAGCTTCTCCGAACAATGGCATAGTCGATCACTGACTTCTCATTCTTGGTTGGTTCACATCTAGTGTATGCATGTATGCGCTTATGGGGGAACTTTGTGTTTGTAATGATCAGATTCTGCTCACTGCAGAATCTAAGGAGTCGCTTTCCATTGTCATTGAGAGTATCTTCTCCATATCTTCCGATAACTCCACCCCATCTAGCATGGTCATTTCCAACTCTGGCATTAAAATCTCCGAGCATGATAACTTCATCTAGGCAGTCATCCACTGTCCTTTGAAGCAGCTCGAAGAATTCCTCCTTGACCTCTGCTCTCTCATCCTCATTTGGCCCATACACTATGACCAGGTTGACTATGGTTTCTCCTTCTTTTAGTTTTACAACCATAATGCGCTCCGAGACAAAGTTCCATCCCTTGATACTATCTTTTTGATTTTGGGCCACAATGCAACCCACGCCCCCTTTAGCTCTTTCAGATATGGGTACACCACTGTAGAGCAACGTGTTGCCATCGAGATCCATGACTCCTTGTCCTTTTTCTTCGTCTCCGTTATAGCCAGGATTTCTAGTTTTGCTTTCCTCATCTCTTCCACCAGCTCCTCTTCCTTCCCATTTATACTTCTTGTGTTCCAAGTTCCATAAGTCGTAGTCCGTAGTCCGTTCCAGTTCGTCGCCTTTAGAATCAGTCCGGTTTTCTCTCTTGTATTGCTCGTAATCATAGTTTAAGACAAACAGGTGATTGGCCTGTTGTGCCTTTGCATGGTGGAGGGGCTGCCTCCTTACGGCCTCCATGCAGGCCGCCCTCCTCCTTTTTCATCCGGGCTTGGGACCGGCATTGGCGGAGTTGCCTTCTGTTTATCCGATTCTAATTTCTGCGCCTTGTCGTATTGAGTAACTGCAAATACCTTCAACTCCTCAGGAGTCATCCCAAGGGATCTCCCATGCTCAATAAAGTAGTCTAATGTAGACATTCTGTCTACAATTGTGCCTTCAATATCTCTGAATTAGTAACACAAGTTATCCCAATCTCAGTGGGAGACAAGTCTTTTACAAAGACTAAGTACAATTAAATTGTTTATAAAGAAGAAACCAGTAATCAGCTCAGTATATAATTTGCATCATATAATAACAGTACATGATCAAGTATACATGTAGACTGTATATAACAACAATATCACGATAACTAAACAAAGACAAGCATCTAAACAAACGAAAACATTCGCAGAGGTCAAATCAAAAATAAAGCTTAACTAAATCAAATGTTGCAAAAAATTACAATGATAACTGCGAAAAATTCACAATAATACAATGACAACACAGAGTATAAACAAAAAGGTTTATAGAAATAAACAATAGAAAAGAGAAGGCAGACAAATACAAACAAGATGAATCAAAAACTAAAGTACGGAGAAAAAATAACGAAAACAATACTAACATATCTCGTCACAGCTAAGAAAAAAAAATAAATAGCAACAAAAGTCGCTTGCAATTTCCACTGTGGGAAATTTGCACGGTCCCTACAGAACGCTTACAGTAACCCTCGGTTGAGTGGGATATTTACTGTAAGACCCTCCAACCTTTGAACCCGCAGAAAAAAATACACACTAACTCAACATGTAAACAAAGAACATGTAAACAAAGAATGCATATAATGAATGTGTAACGAGGAAGGCTCAGTTGCACACAAAATAAACGCCCAGTTTAACACGTAAAACAGGCTACTTATCTTAAGCGCAATCCTCTACAACCGCAAAGATGCAGTTCAATGCAGTACACTTGTAAACACACTGGTAGACGTTCCACCGTTGAAGGTCACCGTATCTTGACAACAGATGTAGTAGTCTCCAAAGTGTAGCTATCAAACCATACTCGACTTCGGTTGAGATCGGAAATATGTTTGAAGAATGTCGTTGTAAACAACAGGTTGAACTGTTCTATGTTTACAATCCGAGTTTGCACGTAAATTTGTGACGTGAACTTTGACACATATGTCCCTCGACGACTGTCACAGTGTTAAACAACTTCGTCAGCAACGGTGGTCTACGTAGCACTCCTGTAGCAGCTGTGGTCCATGTAGCAATTCTGCAGCAGCTGTGGTCCATGTAGCAATTCTGTAGCATACACTAATGTTTACGTCGGTCAGCAGACGTTGACCTATTTCCTACTGTCCTGTGTAGCTCACAACTAACCATCAATCTTGTCTTCCGGATGTATAAATCCAGATGTGGGCAGGAAATTATGTGTCGTTAACAAAAAACCCACGAATCTGGGCCACCAGATGTAAAAGTCCAAAACTCCAGATGTAAAAGATGTATAAATTTCCTTTGCCCTTGTGTTCGTGTGTTGTAAAGATGGCAGAGTGGGCGTGTCACAATGATGCGGTGCAATCTGGGTCACCTGCATGAGGTGCCGCCTGGGTAAAGTGGAGACACTCATAATGTCAGCATACATGTAGATACAGACGTGTAGTACTTGTATAAGAATGTGGTTGATAGTGTAGGTGAGTGGATAGTAGTGCTGATAACACGAAGGCCGTATAGGCTCTTGGACGACTTCACATAAACTCACACAACCACAAGTAGAAGTCAGTGAAGTAGGTAGGCCTAATGCTGCTGATGTTTACAATATTTATTCATGACGTACGATAATATGATGATGGACGAAACAGTCAAGATTACGAGATCATGGACATGATATGTGTAGTTATGAAGGTTAACATCAGGCATCACAGATCCCGAACAGCTTAGACATGTAACAATGTCTTGACAAACAATTACTGTTCATGCAATAGCTCGAATCCCTGACAGAGCCCCGTCAGGTACGCCCTAGAAAATATATTGCCTAGTTCGGGCGATATCAGTTATTAAACAAAGTCAATGTTATTGTCATACAACAAGCCAAAGACTCCTTCTGGCCTCACATGCCAGGCACTTCATTCTGGTGAAGAAAGTTGGCCGTAAACGCGGACCAATTTAATGACGACGTAATCAGGCCGCAGGTCGCGGGCCTCGATAATAAGGTGACTCTCAGTTTACATAAACTTCTGAGAAAAAATATATTTCTGCCAAACAATATTCCGCCTGCATTGCGGATCCATTAAGTTGATTCTTGGGCTTCTATATGCAACAGGTCATCTTAGACCTAGTCTTTCAATATATAGCCATACTGGGGTACAGTATAATAACTCCTCGTGAGCTTCGCTCACTATGTCGCCATCAGCAATAAATGTACCTTTAAGATCTAATCGAGACGAAAAAGATCGAATAATGTTTCACTTACCTTCTCATAGAATCCTTACACTCTAAGGTAACACAACACAGCCAATACTGGCATAAAGAATCACTCAGGGAAGGAAAAATGACAAATCAGTCATTCCCAGAATTTCCAAATCCCTATCGAAAACTTGGCAGAGAGAAATCTACGGATCGACACATCCGTTTTAAGCCTCAGGTACCCTCTGCTTGAAAAAACAGTCTCCCGGTCTTTGCGCCAAGACCTGCGCATGCCCAAAGAGCATTGACCAGATCGAGGCTAAACCAGACCAGGCGTTTCCGCCCAAACAGGTGGTAAAGATACTCCGTATATGGTCCTATAAATAGACTTAAGACATGTCAACTATAAGACATTGCCTGAGACAGGACAACATAAGACAGGGGAAGATAATCACCAGTCAAACCCCTCACACAAAGATAATAAACATTTATCTCTCTTTGATCACATTAAACCAAACATAAATTAGGTTGGTGTCTTTCACACCGTCAAAAATGACAGCAACACGTAGAATAGAGGGATTAAATGGTATGACAAGGTTACCAACGTGGAACTGAGGACAAGAACTAGACAAGTGCCAGTGGAACAAGAGATGAGAAGAAGATGATGGCAATAGATATGACACACACTAAGGAAACCTGCTGATAGCATTACAAGGCAGTCCTTGTTCTGGAACCCTCAGGGAAAGAGAGGCAGAGGTAGACCAAGAAGCACACGGAGAAGAGAGCTGGAAACAGAGGTGAAAATGATGAGGAGAACATGGAAAGAACTTGAGATGATGGCACGTAACAGGAGGACTTGGCATGTGTTTGTTGAAGGCCTATGCTCCTTTGGGTGTGGAGGGTTATGAATGAATTGCGGCTCCTATACGTCACCTAATTGGTCATCCCTGGAATGTACTGTATATGATAAAGGAAGAAAATAAAATAATACAATCTGATTGTTGCAAACGTGTTTGTAGACAGGCATTAATAAGCCACACAGGTTATTATAACTATGTGTGCTGCTGTTCTGTCACTGTGTTTAGAATGTTTGTGGTGGGCGCTGTGTATCCACTGACAAGGACAAGTCAGTATGGTAGGTCTTACTGACGGCCGACTGTTATATATATATATATATATATATATATATATATATATATATATATATATATATATATATATATATATATATATATGCGAATGCGTATAGGATCTTTAAGTATGTCTATAGTACAGTCGCTCTTACCACAGCAACGTACGGTCAAGCATAGTCCAACGGGTAAGACTAGTATTCGTATCCAATTCACAGTACATGGTTTATTCACACAGTAACATCGATAGCAGGAACGGTACACTACACAGGTTACAATAGCATACAAAAATCCATGGATAATAGGTTGCACAGAACGTCGTAACTTTCCAGTATAATATAAATTCTGTTTACATCACAGTTCTAGTATTATGACAATAAATCCACCAAGAAGACTGCTGGCATCGCAGTACTAGTATTATAACAATAAATCCCTCAAGAAGACTGCTGGCAATCGCAGTACTAGTAAATTCATCAAGAAGACTGCTGGCATCGCAGTACTAGTATTATAACAATAAATCCCTCAAGAAAACTGCTGGCAATCGCAGTACTAGTAAATTCATCAAGAAGACTGCTGGCATCGCAGTACTAGTATTATAACAATAGATCCCTCAAGAAGACTGCTGGCAATCGCAGTACTAGTAAATTCATCAAGAAGACTGCTGGCAAGCGCAGTATTAGTAAATATGACTCATAACACCGGCCGATACACTCCATGGCCTCATAATATCTTCAAATAAGGTACATTCTATCTGCAGACAATCCATCACGTGAATATGAATATAAAATAATGGTCTGTACACTCCGTGGCCTCATAATGTCGTTAATCAAAAGGACTGCAACACACGGCTGTTTGCAATACAAAAAATCCACCCATACACACACAGCGAAAACATCGCTAAACATCTCCCCACTACACTGCCCGGGAACTCACTCTCCATCAACACATTAACGAGATGGCGAAAACGACCATCCCGTCGCTCTGCTCAATAATCACTCCCCGAAAAAAATCTCGCTGCACCTAGCAGCCCAGTAAACGCCAGAGACTATCACTCACTAATCATTCATCCCCGCGCGTAATCGCGGCATGAGATGTGAAAAGCATTCACCCTTGTTCTAAGCTTTTCTGATCTAGAACATTCGAGAAAAATCTCGATCAAATTCTTAACAAGACTAGCAGCTAGTCAAGCGAGATAACAAGTATCCGACCTGAACATACAAGTATTACAACGCTAAACTCCCCTTGATCAAAACACGACCAAAACACGACTTAACACTGATGTAAATAACTCACACACTACAAGCACTTTATTTAATTATACATAAGACTATGCTGTAAATAACAAACAAAACTAAGAACCACTGAAAACCATAATTATCCCAACAAATGAAGTTTAACATTGTAGACCCATTTGCCCAGATGGCAATTCAGTGTAGGTAAATACAGCTGATACTATTCCACTAGTGTCTTATTTCTTCAAAAGAAAAATAAACTGATCAAACTCATCTGACACTAATTCTTACTCCTACCTCCACAGTCTGTGACAATATTATTATTAGTAGGAGCAACTGTCTCATCTAAATGTTTTGACTGAGTTTTGCTTTTTACATCCGTATACCATTGTCTTGTATCATCTGTTGAAAGAAAAAATGTGCATGAATACAGGCATTTGTACAAAAAAAAATGAAGTCTATTTTCAGTAACGCTTCCTTGAACCAAACAAGGAACAGGATGAGTGTTGAAACCAAACTGGATGCAGTGAATCAATCAATCAATGAATCAACACCCTTTAGCTCCCCAAGGAGCATAGGTCTTCAACAAACGCATGCCAATTCCTCCTGTTACACACCATCAGATGAAGTACTTTCTAAGTCTTGCTCATCGTTTTTATTTCTGCCTCCAGTTCTCTTCTCCACGTGTTTTTTTGTCAACCTCTGCCTACCTTACCCGGGGATCTCAGGACAGGGATAACCTTATAAAGCTATTAACAGGTTTACTCAGTGTATTTTCTATCCATCGCCAGTGTCTTATTCTTATCTGGTTCTTGTCATCAGTTCCATATTGGTGACCTTGTGGCACCATTTCAATCATTCTATTCTTTACAAGCACCCATTTATGAAAGTTCATAGCTTTTTGGTTGTTGTTTTTCTTGTTCTCCGTGTTTCAGAGCCATACAATAGGATTGACTTAACATTTGAGTTGAAGATCCAAAATTGTGTGTCGGACTTGATTTCTATATAATTCCCAATGCAATGAAATCTCCTTCTGCTTATTGTGTTCTTATTTTGATATCACTATCTGTCCCTACAGCAGTATCTATATTACTTACATGCAGGTAAGTGCAGTGTAAAGATTATGTATCACTATCTGTCCCTACAGCAGTGTCTATATTACTTACATGCAGGTAAGTGCAGCGTAAAGATTATGTATCACTGTCTGTCCCTACAGCAGTGTCTATATTACTTACATGCAGATAAGTGCAGCGTAAAGGTTATGTATCATTCTCCTTTCTTCAGATTCAGCTCCCTGTGCAGCAGAAGACTTCAAGATCTGTTCAAGTCTGTTCAAGTTCTTTCTATTTCTTGTTTGTTCTTCTATCTCACATTTACATTCCCATGTATTTTGGCTTTTCCTCTTTTTCAACTAGTCTAGAGAGTTCCAGAACAAGGACTACTTTACGATGCTAGCTAATGAATTTCTTTGTGTGTATCCTTCCACGTAAACCATCTTTTCTGCACTTCTTGGTCCTTTGGTATTTGTATGATTCACTTCCTCAGTTCAATATTGGTGATTGTAGTCCTTATAATCTGCTTCAGCATATGTTAATGAATGCGTGTAAATTCTTGAATATTGTTTTTGTCCTCTGTGTTTCTATGATATGTTCAGTGCTAGATGATGTATATAAATGTTTAGTGCTGGATAATGTGCAGAAATGTTTAGTGCCAGGTGACAAGCAGAAATATTTATTGCTAGATGATGCGCAGAAATGTTTAGTTCCAGGTGACATGCAGAAATATTTATTGCTAGAAGATGTGTTGAAATGTGTAGTGCCAGGTTACATGCAGAAATGTTTATTGCTGGATGATGTGCAGAAATATTTAGTACTGGGTGATGTGCAGAAATGTTCAGTGCCAGGTGACATGCAGAAATATTTATTGCTGGATGATGTGCATAAATGTTTAGTGCTGGATGATGTGCAGAAATGTTTTGGCCAGGTGACACACAGAAATGTTTAATGCTAGATGATGAACTGAAATGTTTAATGCTGGATGATGCACATAAATGTTTAGTGTTGGATGATGCACATAAATGTTTAATGCTAGATGATGTATAGAAATGTTTAGTGCTGGATGATGCATAGAAATGTTTAGTGCTAGATGATGTGCTGAATGTTTTGTGCTAGATGAAGTGCAGAAATCAGTGGGAAGCAGTTTCAGTACTTCTTCTAAACCCTACGTACACATACTTCTGAAGGAAGACTTTATTTGAGGAGAGGATGCTTTATAAACCACAGAAAATTAATTAGTTATTCCCCTGTCTCTTTTCCAGTTTTGTTCATTATGGAGTATGCAGCCACCCCTGCAGATGATCCACTTCCAGGAAACCTGTACCAAAGCATTAAAGTTCTTTTGCTGTGGTGTTTCCTGTAGCAATTGGTTTTACACAATGAGATTGACAGTCCCACGCACAACCTCTAGTCACCTCTCCTCTTATGATACACCAAAAAAGCATTAATTCTATTCTTTCTTTGTGTTCTCAAAGATCCATGAGAACTTTGTGGGGCATTCACTTGTCTTGCTTAGGAGTAATAGCCAGGGACAACAGACTTATTTACCTCATCTTTGTCACAATGTGTTATGTCCACATATTCCTCAACTGCCTGTTTCCTTAAGAGGAAATAAAATTGTTTTCTCAGTACATGTTAGATCTACTATATGTTTGTTCGAAATAATTACATTTTGACTTTCTATTCCAGATTAATTTTTGGAATCCTTCTTACAGTTATTGCCTGTTTGTATTTTGCGTCTTCTTCTTCTCTTCTTGGATCCTTAGCCGCCGACCGTCAAAGCAGTCAGTGGTCATTACGCCTAGTGGCGTCTTGTAGGGCAACAACAAATTGATTCCACTTTGCTCGATTGGCGGCCATCCGTCGTACAGTGCCCCAACTCTGGTTCATTCTTTGCATCTCAGCCTCCACAGTCCTCCACCAAGTTGTTTTTGGTCGACCTATCTATCGTTTTCCTTCAGGGGTCCATAGCATAGCTGTTCTTGTGATGGCATCGGCGTCTCTTCTGAGGACATGGCCAACCCAGCTCCAGCGTCTGCCAGCTATGATGGTGTGCATGTCCTCTTGCTTGCTCCGATTAAGCAGATCTTGGTTGGTGATGGTATTCGGCCAAAAGATTCGGAGAATTTTTCTTAGGCATGTTGTGTGAAAAGAGGACAATTTCGACATTTCCTTCTCTGCAACTTTCCAGCTCTCTGCGCCACAGAGAAGCACAGAAAGCACACAGCTCTGATATAATCCTAATTTTGTGCTTGTGCTGTACTGAGAGGACTTCCAGATGTTGTTTAGACTAAAAAGGCTGTTCTTGCTTTGTTCATTCTGTTGTTGATGTCTTTGCTTGCTCCGCCATCTGGTGTTACTATGCATCCTAGGTATGTGAAGGCATCTGTCTGTTCCAGTTGCTGATTCTTTACTGATATGGGCTCAGGACTGCTGACATTGAGTGTCATGACCTCTGTCTTCTTTAAGTTTATGTTCAAGCCCACCTGCTGGCTATACTTATTAAGTCTATCCGTTTTCTCCTGGATGTGTTGATGTGAATGTGCTAGCAGTGCAATGTCATCTGCATATTCCAGATCTTCCAATGTAGAAAATGTAGTCCATCTTATTCCTCTTGGATTGCCCTCTGTTGTCTGTCGCATCACCCAGTCTATGACTGTTAAAAATAGAATGGTTGATAAGGAGCAGCCCTGTCGTACTCCTGTCTTCACTTCAAAGGTTAGGTTGCTCTGCCCAACAATACACGTAAAGTTGGCATAAAGGCTTTTTATGATTGACACTATGCAGCTTGGAATTCCATAAGCCCTCAGTATTTTCCATAAACTGTCCCTATGTATACTGTCAAAAGCCTTTTTAAAATCAACGAAATTAATGTACAGCTGTCTTTGCCATTCTGAGCACTGCTCTATAATGTTCCTGAGGGTAAATATATGATCTACACATCTTCTGTTCTTTCTAAATCCTGCTTGTTCTTTCCTCAGTTTGTGATCTACTGCTTTTGAGATTCTCTGTATAATTATCCTGCCTAGTATTTTGCTGGGAACTGAGAGAATAGTTATTCCTCTCCAATTATTGCAGTCTGCAAGATCTCCCTTCTTGGGCAATTTGACAATTATTCCTTTTCCCCACTCTGTTGGTGTTGTCCCTGTTTTCCAGACTTATGCAAATAGTGGTTCTAATAGTTCTGCTGCTAGCTCTGGGTCTGTCTTAAATAGCTCTGCATTTAAGTTATCATGACCAGGAGCTTTTCCATTCTTTAACCCTTTGATTGCTGTGATGATTTCTTCTTTTCATGGGATGTCGTTTTTTGCGTCACAAAGTCTTAATTACTGTCCATGTTTCTGCCCAGTGTCATATCAGTCATATTATATGGCTGTGAAATATGGAGAACAACAAAAACAGCAACCAAGAAGTGACAGGCTTTCATAAATGGGTGCTTGCACAGAACAGAAGGATTGAAATGGCATCACAAGACCACCAACTGGAACTGATGACAAGAACTAGACAAGTGCCAGTGGAAAAAAGATGAGAAGGAGACACTAGCCACAAATAGGACACACACTAAAGACTGAAATGAAAGTGACAAGGAAGACATGGACAGACCTCAAGCTGATAACACAAGACAGGAGCAGTGGGGATGAGTTTGTTGAAGGCCAATGCTCCTTGGGGAGCTGAACTGTAAATGATGATGATAACAATGTGCCAGACAGGTGACTTGGAGACTGTGAAATAAAGAATACAATGTATAAGATAAAAAAGGATGACTATGAAGGTGGCAAAAGAATAATATAAATAAGGATCTAACTGAAAAAAAGAAAACAGAACAATCTGTCGATTGGGGACAACAACAAAAATATATTTAATGTGTGAAGCAATGAAGGAGACGAGGACACTGCAGTGATAGCTATCACAGGTGAGAAGACGCAGAGAAGCTACACAACTAGAAATATAAAAAAATACACACGTGTAGCATCTTCCATTTCATCTGCCACATGCTGTAAACTAACTTCAGGAACTCTAAGAACTTGTAGTAACACACTGTACCAATCCTTATACAGAATAAGTCTTTCTAGAAGAAGGCCAGCTCCAACACTGCCGCCATCACTTCCCACTTTAGCATTTACATTTTCCTGAGAAAGGAAAATTTCCAATTTATGTGTATCATAAGTAAGGCTTGTTGTTTTCAAGAAACTGGTCAATTACTTAATGTCTTCAGAACTCTGATTTTCTGCATCACATTTATTATTACTACCATTTTCACAACAAAATTACAATTATTTTTATTATGAATTGATAACCTATTTTTACTTCATGCTTTTATTTATTTATGAAGAAAAAAATTCCATTCACAATGTCTGCTGTGCACATGCAGTAAAGACTACTGTTTCTCCAGTATCATCAGTTTGTCATGTCAGTAATCAAGCATGGGGTGGGAATACTAATGCTGTCAACATAACAGTGTGAGTGACTGAAACAAATTTAAAATTAAAGGATGCGTATAGTCTTGAGCTGTTTGCGAGAAACCCCCATTGTGATGATGCAGTACAAGCCTGAATTGCTGCCAATTAGATCCAGATAACCCAATGGGCTGATCACCCGTTGGCTTGTCACACCGATTACAGAAACAACGGCAGATGGATCTATTTGTTGTTGCCCTAAAGACGCCGCTAGGCGTGATGGGAAACTACAACAGAGAAAATCAATCTGCTGTTGCCCTTAAGACGCCACAAGGCGTGATGGCCTCTGACTGCTTGGTCGGTCTTTGGCTAAGGACGGAAGAAGAAGAAGAAGAAGATCCAGATAAGCGATGCCCCAGGAAAAAGCCTATGTGCAGGTAACCACACATGAAAACACCCCCTGCATGGGAACACAGCTGACATCAAGGAAGTCAGTATAAAGGTGTGGATGTCATGGATGGCACAGGCAGAGTCTATGACTGGGCAGTTGACCACAATTGAAAATGGTTCCAAGGAGATAGAGTGGAGTAAGTCAGGGGAGAACTTTACAAATTACCAGCAAGTCATCATCAGCCTTGGCAGAGAGAGCAGAGCTTGGTACAATGGGAAAGCAAAGTTGGAAATTAACTGATAAATGATCATGTGAGGGATGATGATGACATTGTGTACACCAATGAGTCTGTACATGGTGAGAAATCAGGATGGGGCATCGTGGCAAGAGTTAAGTGTGGGATCGTCGCTGAACATAGCATGGCTTACATGACTACAACCTCCAGCATGAGAATGGAGGTAGAAGCAGCTAATACAGCCTTGAGGTGGCTGTCTGAACCTTCTTTAACCAGGGCAGTTGTGTCAGATTCTGAGTCCCTGCTTTAGAAGGTTAAAATGGATAGTTGCAGCATGAATGGAAAACATCTATAGAAGCTTCTAATTTTCAGGAACTAGTGTGAAGCTACTGTCCTGGTCATACAGGAGTACACGCACCTGGTCATGCAGAGGTACAAGGCAGTGAGTGCTGACAGACTAGCTTCAAGAACACCTATATTATACCATTGGATATAAATAAGGAAGAAATACTAAGGACAATTAATGATCACTTCATTGGATGAATTAAGAAGCGTAAGATTGAATGAATTTGGCATCAAATATAAGACTAGCAGGGACGGAGGTACAAGGATGCATCCGGCGTCTATACAAGCAGTGCTCAACAGAAACAATTAGCAATCATACCCTTTGACCTTTACTGAGGGTGAATGAGCACCAGTCAGTGGGTTGGCCAGAGTACGGCGACATTGATTCTGATCAACAATGACAATATTTATTCTTTGTGCATGCTGTTTGAACTGTTCAGCATTTATTCTTATTGATGGCAACCTGTTACTAATGTTGCTGTTATTGCTGACAATGCATGACAGTTAGAAGCCTACTTGACGAATTTTCTTTTTAACCCTGTTGTCTGCTAACTGTGACTTTTGTTTTTGTTATAAATTGTTTTAATAATTTGTGTAGTACTTGTGGGGATTTGGTGCCAATCAAATTTTCCACATATATTTTGGAATTTTTATTGCAACTTTTCTATGTATGTCGTATTTCTTGCATTCTAGCAAATATATATTTTTAAAATAACAATTCGCCTCATTTTGGTGAGGCTCGCACGTTCAACCTAGACCTAGGGTCCGTTGGTTATATTAGGGTACAATTAAATAATTTTAAGGCATTAATCTTGTTGATGATTGTATATATATGTTTCGATGTTTAGTTTGTTTCCCACTAGAGTTACTTGCCCTTATGCTAACTCTTAAACTTCCTCCTGCTTCTAAGATGGCCGATTAAACAAGTAACTCGTATCCAGTGTGTGTTCAGGCTTCGTGATTAAACTTCATAATGTGAGAATGTATGACAGCCAGCCACGTCTCATTACATTTAACAATATTTACTACACACAACAGTAAATATCAACATGGTGGCAGCGGTGTTTATTTCTACAAAATTCGAACTATTCTGCTGACACGTGTGCTGACGTCACCGACTTGAGGTGAGAGGTTATTGCTTGCATACCATTATTAGACATTTCGTCATGGCAGAACGGCCCATGTTTCGGTTACCACCCTGCCTAGACATAAATAACGTCGAACCAGACACATTTCGTAAATGGAGACGACAGTTAGAACTATATATACATGCAGCAGAAGTGGCCTCTAAACCTGATCCTGTTCGGGCGGCCATCATCCTTCACTGTGCTGGACCTCAAACTGTTGAAGTTTTTGATCAACTTGCAGAGGAAGGAAACCACTCTAATCCTAATAAAATTCTCGATTTGCTCCAGAACCATTGCAGCTCACGAAGCAATGAAGTATTACATACGTTCAGATTCTGGAACACACCTCTTCAGGAGCCCTTTAATTCCTTTGTGACTGAGCTGAGAACTAAGGCAGATTTGTGCAACTTTAATGACAAGCATCGTATGATAAGAGACAAAATTATCTTTACTGTTAACAAAAGGTTACAAGAGAAGCTCTTGAGGGAAGCTGACCTCGATCTAAATAAAGCCAATGGATTAGCTGAATCTGCTGTGAAACTCATTAAGGGTATGATGAGAAAGACTGTTCAAAACAATACAGATGCATATGAGGCACTACTTGAACTCCGTAATACGCCAAGACAAGGGTTTGATTAAAGTCCAGCAGAAATACTGTTCAACAGGAAACTGCGTACACTGATACCTTCTGCAGTGAAAACAGTTGCATCTCACAGTAGAGTTACTGAAAGTAGAGGCAAGAGAGACAGATCAGTGAAGACGTATCATGATAAGACTGCTCATGATCTGCCCAAGTTGTCTCACCAGCCAGTCTACTATCAAGACCCTGAACAACCAAACTGGCAACCTGGAAGGATTGATAAGAGGCTCTCTGAAAGATCTTATTTAGTTGAAGGGGAGAATTGAGGTCAATATGTCAAACAGAATTCATCTAAGACCTAAAACAACACCTTTCACACCTGATCCCGCGGACCTGGAAATTGATTTCTCCTCTCCAGTTCTACCCGAGCAACAGGTTGTTTTGCCAGACATGGAAAACACTAGTGAAGTGAACATTTCCAATCCTCCAGAAGTTGATCCTTCAACTCCAGCTACTTATAGTCCTGTGAAAGCTGGCAAAGAACATTCTCTCCTACCATCTTGCCCTAAGAGACCTCAAAGAGATCGCAAGAAACCCTCTTGGATGAATGACTTTGTTCACTCATAAAGAAGGGGGGATGTTGATGATTGTATATATATGTTTCGATGTTTAGTTTGTTTCCCACTAGAGTTACTTGCTCTTATGCTAACTCTTCCACTTCCTCCTGCTTCAAAGATGGCCGATTAAACAAGTGACTCGTATCCAGTGTGTGTTCAGGCTTCGTGATTAAATTTCATAATGTGAGAATGTATGACAGCCAGCCACGTCTCATTACATTTAACAATATTTACTACACACAACAGTAAATATAAACAAATCTACCATCAATGAAAGAAAAATCTCATGAATTTATTACTTGCAAAGATCATATGAAATAGTACGTAGAACAGCGGACATCAAAATACTTCAGCAGGAGCTCACACACACACACATACACACACACATACATCTAGACACCTTGAGAACACTAGCGAAAGTCCTTACCAAAAGTTAACCACTGCTGCTTTTCACAAGTTTCTGCATAATTATTTTACATGACGTCATTTTCATCACCGAGCAATGCGATTTCATAGGTACTTCATTTGAGCACAGCATTGTTTCGAACTAATGAAGATGTAACATATATATATATATATATATATATATATATATATATATATATATATATATATATATATATATATATATATATATATATATATATATATATATATGTGTGTGTGTGTGTGCCTGTGGTAGGGAATTCTCTACTCAGAGAGGAATGAAAATCACCGAACGAAAAAGGGGTGTGGGGGGTCATCTGGGGGAGATCAACAGCGCTCTGTCTCGACGGATAAGACGTTAGAAGAACGCAGCCAGGAGTCAATCCACAGTGCTGAGTACATTCAAGTTGATCTGCCTGATGATGATCTCACACACTTCTTGGACGGGAAGAGAGATGCAATCAAGTTTCCACCTGCCAGTGCAAAGGGGCTTTGGGAACAGCTGGACGAAGCCTTGGCAAAAGAGTTGGATAACAACCTGAAGCAGATAACTTTGGAGAAGAAGCTGGAAATCTTCGGCGACATAATATATCTACACTGTCGCAAAGTGTTCGGAGTGAGGGAGGCAAGGGAAAGTAACCCACCACGAAAAAGTAGAAGACAAATTAAAATAGAAGAAATCAGGAAACAGAAGAAGCATGCCCGAAAACTTTTCAAGAACGCAGTTGCCACAGAGAAGGAAGGGTTACGACAGGTTTGGGAGCACCTGAAAGGCCAACATAATGCCCTTTGTAGAGCAGAAAGGTTGTGCAGGAAGAGAAGGAAGACTCGAAGGGATAGGGAAAGATTCTTCAGGGAGCCCTTCAAGTTTGCCAAAGAACTGTTTGAGCAGCCACGGTCGGGTACGCTAAACATCAAGAAAGAAGACCTGGAAGAACACCTTAGAATGACATGTTCAGATGGTCGCAGAGACGAGCCGCTCAGCAGCATGGCAGGCCTTAAATGGCCGAGTAAGCCAGGAGCTGAATTTAACACCAAGCCCCCAACGGTGCAAGAGGTAGAAAGCATTGTCCAGAAAGCTCGGTGCAAGTCAGCTCCAGGTCCTAATGGTGTCCCATATGTGGTGTATAAGAGATGCCCTGAAGTGCTCAAACGACTGCTCCGTTTACTGAAGAATGCGTGGAAAAACCAGCTTGTAAGCAAGGAATGGAGAAAGGCGAACGGAGTCTACATCCCGAAGGAGCAAAATTCCACAGACATCAGTCAGTTCAGGCCAATCTCCCTACTCAATGTGGAAAGGAAGATATTCTTCTCAGTGATGGCGAAAAGACTCACTACATACCTCCTGGCAAATGGGTACATTGACACTACCATTCAGAAAGGAGGTATCCCAGGTACACCAGGATGTCTAGAGCATGCCACAATGATCTGGGAAGCAATCCAAAAGGCAAAGTCTGACAGAACAAACCTCCATGTAATCTGGTTGGATCTAGCGAATGCTTATGGATCCGTTCCACACCAGATGTTGTGGCAGGCCCTAGAAATGTATCATGTTCCACAAGAGATTGCAGCAATGCTGAAGCTGTATTTCGCAGGGTTTGCTGTCAGATTTTCAACCAGAGAGTACACAACGAAGTGGATTGGCCTTGAAGTTGGAATTGCGATGGGGTGTACCATCTCTCCGAAACTATTCGTGATGGCTATGCAGGTAATCCTCAATGCGGCTGAAGGAATGGCTATAGGTCCAAAGCTCGGTGGAATGTGTCACATGCCACCGCTCAAAGCATTCATGGATGACACAACAATTCTGACATCAGATGAACATCAGGCCCGGAGGATGTTAGAACGCCTGGATGAACTAGTCAGCTGGTGCAGAATGAGCTTCTAACCCAAGAAGTCGAGAAGCCTATCAGTCAGGAAAGGGAAAATAGCAGAGGACATATTCATGGTTTCCAACCAAAGAATTCCTACTGTCATTGAGGAACCTGTTAAAAGTCTTGGCAGGGTGTACGATGCCTCATTAAAAGACTCGAAGGCAGTGCAACAGACAATAGAAATGGCAGACAGAGGGCTACAGATCATAGACCAAAGCAGACTCCTGGGAAAGTTCAAACTGTGGTGCGTCCAGTTTATGTTGATACCGAAGTTGCTGTGGCCACTGCTTATATATGAAATAAGCACAAGTACAGTGGAAGCTATAGAGCAGAAGGTCAACAAGTTCATGAGAAAGTGGCTAGGGGTACCACCAGGTCTGTCAGATGTAGCACTGTATTGCAAAAAGGCAAAACTTCTGCTTCCTTTCAAGTCAGTTGTTGAAGAGTACAAAGTTGGAAAGGCAAGGCTTGCAATGATGCTACGCGAGTCAGCTGATGACGTGGTTAAGTCCATTCAGCCTACACTGAAAACAGGAAGGAAGTGGAGAGTGGAAGAAGCTGTTGATGCTGCCCAAGAGTCACTCAAACTGAGGGAGGTAATCGGATACACACAAACGAATAGACGGGGATTTGGTCATGGAGATATCCGCTGGTGGTCCAAGGCATCAAGCAGGGAGCGCAGAGACATGGTAGTTCAGGAGATACGAGGAGCTGAGAATGATAAGAGGTTGCAAAAAGCAGTGCAGCAGGTCCAACAAGGCCAATGGACTACATGGGAAGGAGCCCTGCAGAGGTCCTTGACATGGAATGATATATGGTATATGGCACCTCTTAGGCTCAGCTTCGTTGTTAGATCAATGTATGACCTGCTGCCATCGGCCACCAACCTTGTGAAATAGGGAAATTCGGATGATGAGCAGTGCCCCCTGTGCCAGGGGAGGCAGACACTCGAACACGAGCTCTCAGCGTGTAAGGTGGCATTAGGGCAAGGGCGATATACTTGGCGCCATAACAAAGTGCTAAATGAGCTTGCTGCGACAATAGATCTGGCAAGGATGAAGGCGAATAGCAAACCCAGGCCAAGCACCGCAAATACATACTTTCTGAGGGCAGGAAAGTCAGCACACCCCAAACCGAGTAATCCTGGTAGCAGTTTACCATCTCTTCTTGACTGTGCAAACGACTGGGAGATGGCGGTAGACCTACCTGGACGAGGGGCATATTCAGAGAGTATCAGAAAATCGCGGAGACGGCCGGATATAGTGCTTCATTCTTCAGCAACGCTCCAGGTCATACTGATTGAACTGACCGTGCCATTTGAATCCAGATTAGACGAGCAACATTCATTTAAAGCGGCCAAGTATAGTGATCTGGCCGCGGATCTGAGACACGATGGGTTCACTGCAAAGGTCATGGCTGTTGAAGTGGGCGCAAGAGGGCTTGTGGCTGCATCAGTGTATGATCTATTGAAACTGTTGGGGCTGAGGGGACAGTCGAGAACAAGGGCACTGAAGAGGCTTAGTGAAACTGCTGAAAAGGCATCACGCTGGCTGTGGAACAACCGCAATGGGCAATAGAAATCATGACAATAAACGCTGCGGTACAGAAAACACCAGGAATTTTTCTAAGTCCACAATACGCTGAGTTTTTTGGTGTACTAGTGAACGGGCTGTGACTGAGCGGCAACAGGCGGTGTATATTATAGGGGTGTTCAGTGTCAGAATTTCAGTGGCCAGACGCGTCGGCCTCGCGATGGTGTCTCAGTGTGTGCTACGGAACGAACGAAATAATTTGTCTTTGTTTTGTTACTTTCACAATTGCCTCCACGACTGGCGGAGTTGTGGATTAAAGTTGCTACCATAAGGGAAATGGGTTCATTTTCGATACAAGACAACAGGAGGCTGAGACGCTTGGGTGTCATGACCCAAGTGGGCCCGCCCCCCTTAGAGTGTAAAGGAGTATATGGGCCGAAACACTCGTCGGACGGGGGACTCCTTCTGATGATCAGATTGCTTCCTGTTGTATCGCTCTGTAAAGAGTTTCCTATCATACAGACAGACAGACAGACAGACAGACAGACAGACAGATAGGCAGATAGATAGATAGACAGATAGATAGATAGATAGATAGATAGATAGATAGATAGATAGATAGATAGATAGATAGATAGATAGATAGATAGATAGATCATGACCACAGTTATAGGTATAATTTGACTTCTGTTATATAAAGTTATTGACTTTCTGGTGCATTTTACAAACCTAACACAAACGTCACCATGTTATGAATGCTGTGATAACTTTAAGGGATATAACACATATTTTAATTGATTATCACTCACAGCATTTATAATACTCATAAAGCACAGCATCAGATTTTATAAGTATGTTTTATATTGCACTTTTTCAAATGCTAAATTAATTAGCATATGTCATTTGTCGTTTTTAAACCGTATCGCATATCAGTCAATCAATACCCTTTAGCTCCCCAAGGAGCATAGGCCTTAAAAAACAAACACATGCCAAGTCTTCCTGTCCTGTGCCATCCGCTCAAGTTCTTTCCATGTTTTCCTCATCATTTTCACCTCTGTCTCCAGCTTTCTTCTCCATGTGTTTTTTAGGTCTGCCTCTCTTTACCTGTGGATTCCAGAACAAGGACTACCTTGTAATGCTACCAACAGGTCTCCTCAATAAGTGTCCTATCCATCGCCGGCGTCTTCTTCTCAACTCTTGTTCCACTGGCACTTGTCTGGTTCTTGTCATCAATTTCACATTTGTGACTTTGTCATACAATTTCAGTCCTTCTATTCTACGCAAGCACCCGTTTATAAAAGTCTGTAGCTTTTTAGTTGTTGTTTTTGTTGCTCTCCATGTCTCAGAGCCATACAATAGGACTGACTTGACATTTGTGTTGAAGATTCATATTTTCGTGTTGGACCTGGTTTCTCTTGATCTCCAAATGTTTCCCAATGCAATGAAAGCTCCTCTTGCTTTTTTTATTCTTATTTTGAAATCATTGTCTGTTCCTCCAACTTTGTCTATATTACTGCCAAGATATGCAGAGTTCTTCGTATCGTTTATAATATATTAAAACATTTTTTTTTTCGTAAATGTTTTTGAGTGTTTTACTGATTGAAATAGGTTTTTACTGGTCTGGTGTACAGGTTTTTGTCTCAGGAGGTTGACATTTATGCTCAACTATACTTGATCTTCATTGTTACTGACCTACCTGCCCTTCATTGTGCTTTCTGTTTTTCACAACTTTCAACTTATTCTGGATTTTTCCCATTGAGCATTATCAACTTTTTGTTTCTGAATCGAGAAAACTAAACTTTGGAAGTATATTTTAATTATTTAATGTAAACACGATGTTGGATTGATAGTAACCTGTAGAGAACGTAGCAGTTCTTTACATTATAGTTACACATTTAGAGCTGTCTTGTGCGAGAAAGCGCTGCTTACTTCAGGTCTTTCAGGGTTTTTTTTTCACTCTTGGTGGCTCTTCCCTGTGTTTACATTGGCTTACCTTCCATCTTTGTTCCCAAGGGTTTCCACTTCCAACTTGAATGATTTATTTTCAGTGATGATGTTGGTTCTTGTGCTTTCATGGCTTTCTGCATGAGATACTTTTTGATCCAAATGAATGTTGTTATTGTTGAACAAAATCGACATCATTGCACTCCCAGCAAACTCAAAGCTGCTCAGTCTCCATCAGTATATGTCGAAGAGTGTGAATCCTAACTGTTCCTGTAGCTCACTGGTTATAAACATGATGGATGTATCCTCTCATACATCCATCTCTGCTAGCTTTACGTTTGATGCCAAATTCCAATAGTCTTAACCTTGATGATTCATCTATTGCAGTGTCATTCTCTAACAGGTGATCATTAATTGTTCTCAGTATATCTGCTTTATCTATATCCTCTGTTGGTGCTCTTGATGCTAGTCTGTCAGCTCTCTCAATTACCGCATATTCCTGCATGACCAGGATAGTAGATCCACACCAGCTCCTGCAGATTCGAAGCTTCTATGAATGCTTTACATTCATGCCGTAGCCAACCATTTTGAATCTATCGAAGCATTGACTGAGAGTTTGACACAAGACTGCCTTTGTTACTGAAGTTTCAATTAGCCACCTTAAGGCTGCAGTAGCTGCCTCTTCCTTCATGCTCATACTGGAAGTTGTTATCTTGTACGCCTCATTATGTTCTGCGACGATTCTGTCCTTTACCCTAGCAGAGACGCCCCAACCTGATTTTTCACCATGGATCACAGACCCATCAGTATACACAATGGCATCATTATCCCCGGCATGATCGAGTATCAGTTGATTAATTTCCAGTTCGCTTTCCCATTGACCCAAACTCTACACTTCATTTTGTATGTGTTCTAGACGTTCACATTGTGTTTACTGACAGCGTTAGTTTCTCAGCCCATACTCAATGACTGATATGACGAGCTCATGATAAAGAAATAGTAATCTCTGCTCCAGATGCGCAGCGGCCATTAATTTCAGGGCTGCCAGACCCCTCCTGCATTTCTGTATGATGTGATTAACATGGTACTTATACGATAGCCCGCGATCGAATGTAATTCCAAGGTATTTCAGCTTTTCTTGCCTTTCAGTTTTCTGTCCATTGAGAGTTATATCTGGAAGATCTGTTTTCACTGTTGGGTTGTTTAAGGAGCACTACATCACGCAGGCCTTGTTGGGGTTGACTTTGGAGCCAGTTTCCTAAACACCTCCTGTAATGTCCATGAATGCTATAAACCATTTCCTGTCGGTCAGAGCCAGTTCTGTAAATGAGTATATCATCAGCAAAAGTCAATGTTCGTCCCAACCCAGTTGGCTGAATGGTGGCTACTTTTGCTGTATAGATATTAAACAGCACCGGTGACAGTGGAGAACCCTGGGGTAGTCCCAGGCAAATGCGCACTGGATCTGATTGGCCATGTTCCCAAACGAAATGTCACTGATCTCTCAGTTGAGGCAGCTGCTAACCATCTTGTTAGCCAAGGGTTAACACTGCAAGCCATTACACAGTTCATTAATGTTTAAAAATGTACACTGTTATAAGCATCCTCTAGGTTGATTGCTACAGCAACCGTTTCTCATTTACATTGGAATTCTCGTACACATCATAAGCAAAGTTCCATCGTTACCCCATATTACTTTCATGGGCCTATAGCTGTACATTTTTTAGTTGATTCTTAATTTTCCGTGCTACTATCTTTTCTAGTAATTTATCCATAGACATTCTGTATTGCACTGTAAATAACTTACACATTTTAAAAAAAAGTGCACTCAGAAAAATAAAGTAATAAAATATTGATACAATATGTGATTATTACGGAATTATTACAGTCTAAAGATATTTTGCCATAATTTATTGCGACAAATATAAAATCTGATGCTGTGCTTCATGAGTATTATAAATGCTGCGAGTGATAATCAATTAAAATATGTGTTATATCCCTTAAAGTTATCACAGCATTAATAACATGGTGACGTTTGTGTTAGGTTTGTAAAATGCACCAGAAAGTCAATAACTGTATATAACAGAAGTCAAATTATAACTATAACTGTGGTCATGATCTATGAATATGAATATCTATCTATCTATCTATCTATCTATCTATCTATCTATCTATCTATCTATCTATCTATCTATCTATCTATCTATCTATCTATCTATCTATCTATCTATCTATCTATCTATCTATCTATCTATCTATCTATCTATCTATCTATCTATCTATCTATCTATCTATCTATCTATCTATCTATCTATCTATCTATCTATCTATCTATCTATCTATCTATCTATCTATCTATCTATCTATCTGTCTCTCTCTGTCTCTCTCTCTGTCTGTCTATCTATCTATCTATCTATCTATCTATCTATCTATCTATCTATCTATCTATCTATCTATCTATCTATCTATCTATCTATCTATCTATCTATCTATCTATCTATCTATCTATCTATCTATCTATCTATCTATCTATCTGTCTGTCTGTCGCAAAATTGGTTCTAATACAGTGCAAATGTGGCTTATCGTATTTTACAGACCATTCACCGATCGCTTATCACGAGGCAGGCCGCTTACAAAATGGCGGTGTATCAGCAACAAAAATGTCGAGGAGACCTCGGCAATCGGCAATGATAAATAGGAGCTAAACGGAATTATTATGAAAAGGATTACACCTTTTATTCCAGGAGAGGATTGGGCATAACTATAGGTAAGGAAAAACTGTAGGAAGTTATCAGTTACGGAGAACAATGCGTATTACGGCTGTTCACAGCTAAGCCGAAAGCCTATAAACCCACTTCTGTTCTAAATATTAAAATCAACAAGTAACAGATTGTGAAAGTACATGGATAGGACGATAGAAATATATCGGCCGTATAAAACAAGATAGGAGGGAACAGTATGGATAATATTTAAGCCGAGGATGAGAAAGGGAAAGTTTCAGACAACGCACAAATCTTGTGAAACCGCTGCCTCAAGAAAAAAAATTCAGCCGCAGTATAGGCTGTGACGTCAGTACTCTCCGATACGTCCGCCAGACTCTTATAAATAAGCGGAGCTCTGAGATAAAGGACACACTGAGAGAAGGTTTGAGACAGACTGAGGCAGAGCTCGCCACTACCCATATTCCATCTGAATTGTGAGAGGATCGCCAGAAATTGTCAGTCCAGTGTCTGGAGTCTGAGGGTAAGCGAATTTACGATAACTATCATGTATAATATTTTTTTATTACAGGTTCGTATAGTTTTAGAATATTCATTGGTATAAATGTATTGTGATTTTTAATATGATTTAAACATATGCTATGTGGATGAGTGTTGCTTGTACAAAAATGAATCACAACTAGTCCCCCAGCCAAATGAAGATAATATTTATCATATTGCTTTATCGCTTACGAAGATAAAGGCAGTCCCATGGCAAGAGATTGTCATAGGGAAATGAAGTGTTTGAAACTTCATCGTGGAAGATCCCGGTTTACGAGGTTATGTGACCAGTTTCCTTCCTCGCTGCCTTTTCCTTCCCTAGTTCGAGCACAACTGAGTGCCCATTTACAGCTGGTAAAATGGCATGTTCCACAGCCAGGTTTCAGTTCTAAAACTATGTAGTGATGCTACCAAAGAAAGCAACTTGATCGCTTGGTCAGTCGGTCACTCACGTTATCTAGTTGTGTAGTAATTTTGTTGTGTAGATGCTAAGAATGACATCAGTATTTGAATTTGTACTTGATGTGGTTTGGGAAGATCAAGTTATAGAAAATTAAAGGATGTACAGGAGAGGAATAAACCAGATGATGGTTATTACTGATAATGTTAATACTAGTTCTGTATCATTGAAATGTTGTTACTTACTGTGACTGTATACCTTTGACATCTGAGGACTGACTAGTCTGACATAGGTGCTAGTCAGCTACAATTAATTGAAATGGTAATACTTCAGTATCACTGAAATGATGTCCTTACTTACTATGATTATATAACGGTGACATCTGATGACTGACTGGCCTGACCTCTGTGCTAGTCAGTTACAAGTCTAGCCAGATACTAGCCAAGGCTGAAATGATGTTTCAGGTTCCATGAAATAACTCAAACGAGACTGTCAAGTATCAGTAGCCTGTGTTGTTCATCAGAGGCAATCCCACAAAAGTGCAGGACCCCAAAGAGTGAACTTCAACTGGTCATTGGCATCCCGAGTGCTGGGTCTACCAATACTGATATATATAACGGACAGTCCGTGTCAGCAGGATCAAGAGTCACAGATAAGTGTCCCTTTATGACACTGACCACCAACATATATGAAAAAACAGCAATAATATATATGAAACAACAGCGATAGTGGATTCAAATCATATTTCATTCAAATGATGACAGTAAGGTGTAAAGTCAGAGGACTAAGAGAACAGTGATACAATAATAGTGATTCCAGCTTTCATTAACTTTATTGTTCAAGATCATGCAGTCTAAAAAGACAAGACTAATTATTAACATTGCCGAGTGACGTTTCCTAGTAAATACATTTTCTACAAGGACAGAGAATCCTATCAAACATTTGTTTGGACATAATAGTAATTGTGTGAATATTTTTTATGTATTTTAATGCTCATTTCCAAATAGCAGAAATAGAAGAATCAGTGTAATTATTAAAATATTTTAATTGTACTTGAGGAATTATTCACTTCTTACATTTGTGGTTAAAGTGAATGTTCATTTTAATTATCCCCTAGACCTTAAGTAATCATAAGATAGTCATAGGGAGGAGACATCTTAAATCCTGGTACTACTTCTTACCAACTGGGCCAGGGTTTTCACAGTCTGACTATTTCTATGATATCAATACACCAGTACTTATTTATAAGACTGGGGAATTACTTGTAAAACCAGAACTCTTTACTGGCACCTGGATATCTAGTCTTACCTAGATATATAATTTTAAATAACCTCCCGCTACACTATCAATCAATCAATCAATCAATCAATCAATCAATCAATCAATCAATCAATCAATCAATCAATCAATCAATCAATCTATCTATCTATCTATCTATCTATCTATCTATCTATCTATCTATCTATCTATCTATCTATCTATCTATCTATCTATCTATCTATCTATCTATCTATCTATCTATCTATCTATCTATCTATCTATCTATCTATCTATCTATCTATCTATCTATATGTCACAGTATAAATATTATAAAATATTAAGTTGGACACGCTGTAGAGTGACAACCTTGGGACTAATTTAAAAACGCGTTTGATCATGTGACCTGGAAGGAAGTGCGCCCGAATTCTGGCAGGGAAAGGAAGTTGAGTTTCTGGTTGCCGAACGGAGTGGTCGCTGTGACGTTCCCTTTCAGCATTTTGCTGGGATATTTTGGATGCCATAGTTGTTCATTCAGGGTGCTTGTCATTTATTCATGTGATTAATTTTGCCTACATCTGTCTAGGACAGTGGTGTAATTTCTATCAGTGTTATTTTTGTAACTCATTGATGAGAAGCCATTTGGTAGTTAAATATGGCGTTATCAGAGTACACTCAGAGAGCTGAGTGAAAAGACCCTTGAGTATAAGAGTGAGATCCATCTTTGTTTCATAGATCTGGAAAAGGCATTTGACAGGGTCCTCTGGAGCAAACTTTGGGACTGTTTGGCAAGGAAGAACATTCCAGCACCTCTGATTCATGCTATACAGAGCTTCTACAAGTCTTGCAGAAATTATGTGAGGACAGCAAACCATAAGTCAGAAGAGTTCAGGACCACCACTGGTGTAAGACAAGGTGATATCCTGTCACCTTATCTTTTCATACTCCTCATGGACGATGTCATCAAGGCATGTAAGGAAAGAACAAGAAAGTATTCAGTGGGGTACTGGAAGATGAGACAAATCTGTATTTCAGTGCTGGCATTTGCTGATGATGTTGCCCTGATTGCTAAATAAAAGGCACATCTCCAATCCAACCTGCAAGTCTGGAAGGAAGGGCTGGAGAAGAGAGGGATGGTCATAAACAGCTTTGAAACTAAATCCAGGGTGATATCACGAGAAGAAAGAAGACATCAGATTAAGCTGGGAGAACAGGTCCTGGAGCAGGTCGACCACTTTAAATACTCGGAGCTATTATTGACCGAAACGGAGGCATCAAAGAAGAGTTGGCCACTCGAAAAGCAGCAGCTGGGAGACTTTTTCAGGCCATAAATCGAGGATTCCTCAGCAAGAGAGAGGTTGGTAAGAAAACGAAGATGGTTGTATACCGCTCCACCTATGTCCCAGTCTTGACATATGGATGCGAGTCATGGGCAATGACAACAACCCATAAAAGCCAGATCCAAACCTCAGAAATGAGGTATCTGAGGAAGGTGGTTGAAGTAACAAGAAGAGACATGGTACGCAACCAGACGATACGACAAGGCCTTAAATCCCACCCCCTGCAGACCCAAGTAGAACAGTCCCAACTAAGATGGTTTGGCCATGTCTGCAGAATGGGAGAAGATCGGCTACCACGACAAGCATGGGAAACCAAGAGCCAGGGATCCAGACCCCCAGGATGACCCAGAGTCCGCTGGGAGGACAACATTAGACAATCTTTGAAGGACCGAGGACTAGAATAGAACCAGGCCAGGAGGAAGACAGCCGATAGGATAGTCTGGCGCTCTCTCTTCCAAACCCCTACACTTCACGGTAGAAGGGGAACGACTAAGTAAGTAAGTAAGTTATCAGAGTACAGGACCACGCCGGTGAGCGAAAGTCATTGTGTCGTTTATTCAGTATGATATACCCTGCGAGTTTTTGCTAATGATAGATTGAGGTGTTAATTATTGCAAGTCATATTTGGCATTCCTGTTGCATTGTTTTCATTTGTATTCAGAGCCGTGTATGGCTCCGTTGTGTGCATAATATTAAAGGGACCTTAACATGTTACAGGTGTTATGGTGAGTTTATGTCAGCTAGTCTTTGTTGTGGTCATACTCCTAAATAACGAGTCTTGAGATTGTTAATATTATGATCCATATGCTGATGGTGATAAATCCACAATATTAACTAGTCCTGACAGCTGCGGGCTCGTCTATTCTTTGGCCGTGGGGCCTGTGTTTGGTAATATTTAAATTCCAGTTAGTTTGACATCTGGAGGACTCGTCTATTTTGAAGGCCGTGGGGCCTGAGGTTTTGTCCGTTTCTATAGGCCGCAGTGTCTATGTACTTTATATTAAGGCCAGAACTAATTATGCACACATTGTGTTAGAAGGCTGTAGGCCACAGTATGTTGGCGCCTTCGTGTTTACTGCCTGGCCACGGTAGTAAGTTATTTTTGGGTCGTCCAGTAGCAAGTCAGTGTGTTTGCCAGTCTGTGGAGTGAACTGTTTACGGTCAGTTGACCTCGACTGCGGTAACTGACCTAGTTTCAGCATCGCAGTGTAAGTTGATATTTTCAATCATTAAATATGTGGCAGTTTTGCTGTTAATTCTATGGTGCTCAAGTTATTGTATAATTGTTTACTCTAGAGTTTCTAAGTGTGATTGGAAATGGTTCAAAGTAATAGCATAGCATTACAGCTTGCTTCGGGCGGTGCAGTTTAAGTTATATCAAGGTTTGTTTGGTCATTTGTTGACGGTGGTCCAGGTGGAGCTGCGGAGTTTGGGGTGTTGGTACCATCTATTTAGATTAGCCCAGACGGCAAGTGGAGTGTCATATGGGAGATAGTTTGGTCAACCTCGGTATAGGGTGGAAGGAGATTGATGTTAGGAAGTTATAGATGAAAGGAGGTTCATAGTGTGTATGGTACCTCAGGTCATCTGATTGGACATCTTGTTTGTCTAGACTGTTCTTCCCTGAGGGGCCTGTTGCGCACATATTAGTCTGTGACGCACAGATTACGGTAGGTAGGCATACAAATGTAAAGTAATGGCTATTTGTCTGATGAAAAGTATTTAATTGAGAATAAATGATTCTGAGAGTAAGGGGACAGAACCCGGATCGGTCGATGTTAGATTCGATTACATGGGTTATCTTTTCTTGTGTGACAATCTGGCGTATAAATACTGTTTATGTCATTTTTGCGTCAGGTATGGCCAGAAACAGATTGGTCTTGCTTAAAATGTTTATGACCTGAATTTATATGTATTCCTTGACTAGTTAAGGTGATTGGCTATTATATCTTTGTATCTTTGTATTTCTATGTCGGACTATTTTGTGAGCTGAACTCTGGGGGTGAAAGGCGTTGTTAGGCATGCGCCGTTCTTAAGGAGAACAGGAAAGGCTGTCATGTCGTCGTGTCTAGGGCTGGTTATTTAGAAAGTTTAAAGAGTGATTTGTGATCTATTCTAGGAAGGAGATGGTGTCTCTGTATAATGGTATTATCAGAGATTCTCCTATGTTGATTATTAACGCCTAGGAATGGCGTGCGTTATTCGCCTGTATGTGTTTTCTAAACCAAGGTAAAACAAAACCCTTTTTTGCTGAACTTTGTCGCTAAGTCGAAACGAGAGACGTATTATCGTGCATCTCGGATTGCTGACCACAGATGAAGATGACATGTAATTTAGCAGCACCAGATTACTCCAGTAACCAGCTTATTGATAGCAGAAATAGATAGAAGCAATGAGGACATTTATGATTATATATCGAAGTAATCCTGCTTCATACTTCTCCATCCCAGGTGAGCGAAGCTCACGGAGGAGGAGCCTTTTTTGATTCCCGCCATTGTAAGACTATCGTCGGAGAACAGAAAATGTTTTACTACCTGATGATAGTACAGAGAGCTAGATAATATAAAAAACCATTTACTGTGGTTTAACATGGTCGTCATAAACATTGGATGAACTTTCGGCTTGAGAATATTAGCCAGGAGAAGGTTCGGACAGTGAACCATTATTGTTGATGTTTTATGTATCCACCTTAACTGACGCGATTAGTCAGTTAGAACATGAGACGATAGACAACCAGGAGATTGAGTGTTTCCCTTCTATCGTTCCTTTATGTTGATGTACCACATAACTATACATCTGATATTGTCACCCATTTTTCAAGTATACGATGATTGTTGGGCCAACGTGTTCAAATGACTGTACCTGTGAGGTCGAAGTGTATGTCCATTAATAAATGTATGAAACGTCATCAGTGGTCTGCCTTTATTGACTTCTGCTTATGATTGAGTGAGTGACTTGTCAACTCAACGGAACTATACACACATTCGCGTCCTTTACACCTACATACTCACTCGATGTCAGCACTGTGTCGGAACGAGTTGACCTTCCATCTACGTGTCCAGTATGACCGTATGAACGCAGGAACATCACAACAAAGAAATGCCTTTATCAATGCGATAGCCACAAAACATACTTATCAGGGCCCTTCCAGGGAGTGCCGTCCTTCGTCTTTGATGTGACCTTACCATACCGATGTGCCCAACCAGGGGTGAAAGCCAACGCCTCTTATGTAACCTGTCTACGCTGATGTGCTTAACCAGGGGTGAATGCATATGTGCAGTGAAGCCTGCTGACCAGTGAAGAGAAAGAATACGTTACCTTGAAGACTGTCACGATTTCTAGAATAGACGGTGCTGAAAACTGTTACAATTTCGAGAATATTCTGTGCTGAAAACTGTTACGATTTCTGGAGGATACTGTACTGTGCTGTGACTTCTGGACTGTTGCTGTAAAGTGAGCTTTACGTGGTCATTTATAGACTATTGTGCCAAAGGAACATTAGTGGTATCAACTGGCATACGGACTGACAGAGAAGTCTGATTTCTTGGAACTATATTTTTTCGCTTAGATGTAGTAGTGTGAAGTCTTGTTTGTGCCGTTTTCATCATTCATTACCAGTGCTGAGATGTCTTCTTGATTAAGCGCCGTTGGACCTTCAAGTTAAGTCTTCGTTTGTATTTGTTGTATGATATTCTATATTGATATGTCCTTTTTTTCTTTCTATAAATTCTGAATTTTCTGTTCTGTCTATAAATCTGATCTTTTAGAGTAGAGTAGTCTTGTTTCTTTATTTGCTTCTTGAATCTTGCTTATTGATTTGTTGATGTTTCCTTTCCTTTTTTGTTTTCTCCTTACTTTCCTTGTAGAACTTAGTGTAATGTTTAGATTGCAGTAGTTAGTTAGATGGGATCTTACACTCTATTTCTTATTTTATGGGGTCTTTAGTATTATCTGAAGTGTAAGTGTTGAGATGTTATTGTGATATTATTAGTTATATGCTATTTAGTTTATTTTGACTGGAGTGGTTTGGTGGTACCCAGTGAGAGAGATAGCTTTCAGCACTTCATTGTTGAGTGTAGTTGTTGTTTAGTTTAGTGTGTAATTTTATATTTGTTTATTTAAGGGAGGAAGGGTGGTGAGCCTAATCCATTCTTGGCCTACTTGTGTGAAAAGATTGGATTAGACAGATTCTTTTAGGGTGCGGCTGTGTTTGTTTTGGTGGTGGAGTTAGACGTATTTGTGTAGTTTGTATTTACATTGTCGTGTACATTCAGTAATTCTCTTGTTGTGTGTAAATGGTGTATTCTCTTGTTCCATCTTTCTATCTTGTAAATATGTTTACAGGTATCCCTTGTCACGCATTGTATATATTAATCTACCTCTTCTCTTCCTCGTAATGTGATGTATGTGTTTCTTTCATCTGTGTAGTGCTCATTTTGCCATTGTAGTACTTGCATAACTTCGATTATTAAGATTAGCTAGAGGTGAAGTGTTATCTGAGTATAGCACCAATGTGGGTGCAAGTAACAGACTTTTAAGTACAAAATTGATTTGTGACTAAGTTGGTATAGTGGTGTCATAGCACCAGAAAGTTTCATCAGCTGTTATTATACAACTGTCGACTATTGTAAGTTTGTTGAGAGTATCTCAGAGACCTAGTGGTCAGTTAGACCAAATTTTCACAGTGATGAGACAGTAGCAAAGTGAAACTTTATACCTTAAGAGGCAAAGTTTGATGTTGTGTACACATTGAGAGGTGAGGTGTTATGTACTTACATACATAAATATATATGTGTATATTGGAGATGCTCGAGCTGAACAGAGAGAGTTCGAATTGAAAGAAAAGAAGTTGAGAGAAGATAGAGAATTGGAAGAAAAGAAGATAGAGCGAGAATTGCAGGAAGAGAAGATGAGAGAAGATAGAGAATTCAAGTTAGAGAAGGAGAGAATGAGAATAGCTCTGGAAGAGAAGAGGGTAGATAAGGAAATACAATTGAAGAAATTGGAAGTGGATGCGAGTGGTCAGAACTCGACTTCTGGAGGGTCCACCGTCCCTTTAGACTACGTCTGCCGATTTTTTCCTTTAGAGGTTCGAGGCCAAATGCGTGGCCTGGATGGCTGACAGAGATCAGTGGCCATCTCTGCTATCGACGTTGCTAGCGGGATCTGCGATGGAGACTTTTTATAGCCTCCCGCTATATGAAAGGGCCAATTACGACAAAGTAAAGGAGAGGTTGCTCCGAAAGTTCAGTCTGACTTCTGACGGCTACCGAACGCGTTTTAAAAACGCAATGCCAGGTGCAGACCAAGACTTCGAGGACTTTACCTCAAAGATAAAACTTCTGTTCAATAGATGGATTGAGATGGAGGGGATAAAGAAGGACTATAATGGCTTGCGAGATTTGATGCTACGGGACAAAGTTCTGTCCGCATGTTCTACTGAGTTGGTGGCGTTTCTCCAAGAGCGCCAGCCAAAAGACATCGATTCTATGGCCCAATTGGGGTACCATTATGTCCTTGCCCACCCGGGCAAACCCATCCACAAGTCAGGTCTGTCAGATGACTTAGTTGCCAGTGTCGGCAAAGTTCAGCGCTAACCTTGGCGAAATCAGTCATACAATGTAAACAGAGGCCAAGAGCAGAAGTATGAGATGCCCTACAGTCCCTACCAGCCACGTAGAGGTAGCTATGAGAATTTCCGATCTCATCGGAATGGTCAGTCGAGGTGGCAGAATAGACAATATGATAGTTATAGCGATAGAGGGGAGCGCCAAACATTCAAAGCAGAGGAGTGGTCCCTCAGAGAGTCGATCTTTTGACTCGGATGCGGGGTCTTCGTCATCGAAAGGCTCCAGCAAAAGTACACGTGATGAGAAGAAGAAGGAGCGCTTGTGTTCCAGTTGTGGTGGCAAGAATCATTGCGCTGACAGGTGCCCTACTCCAATGGAACACGCGAGTTCCGCGGTTGTGTTGGACACAATCAATAGTGAAGACTGTGCGGGGTGTCGCCCTTTGTTCCACGCGAATGAGAAGGTGGTGCTTCAATGCGGGCATGCGGCACCATGTCTGTCAGCAGTCCATGAGACTGGCAAGGTGGATCTCTACAATCGCATGGTGGAGAGGAAACCAGTCTCCGTGTTGAGGGATACTGGATGCACCACAATTTGGGTGCGTCGGTCGTGCTTCGACGACTCCTGCCTTACAGGCAAAACGGTAAAGTGCACCACGTTCGGGGGCAAAGTGGAGTCTTAACCCCAAGCATGTATCAATGTGGACACTCCGTTCATAACAGGTAGAGTGAACGCGTTCGTCCTTGAGGACTGTTACGTGCAGTTTTTCATAACTGATAATGTAGTCTGTCTGTATGCTTGTTATATTTTGAATAAGATTTTTGGGTCTAATGTATTTTTCATTGGAACCATAATCTAAGGGCGAATACTCATCTTTTGCTTTGAGGGAAAGTAAATATGTAGTTACTTTTCTTTAAAAGGTGACACCAGCTGACTGGATAGGTCAGAGGGGATGCGAACTGCGCATGTCCAAACTAAGAGAGTTTTTTGATGAAGATTTCCGGCGGGAGGCCGTGTTTTTGTTCTGGGTCTGTCAGACGGAATGTCTGATTACTTCTCTGCATTGCCTTTTGGGGATGGAAACTCTTCCACTATATTTAGAGTCCCCTGTGTTATTTCTGTTCGTCAGGAAGACGACAGTTGCTTCGAAGTGGTGTTAGGAATTCGTATCAAGGTAAAATAACGAAACTTTCACACTTCCTTTGTAAGGATCATATTTTTGAGACAACCAGTGACAAGAGCTCACAAATGGTTGGAAGGCAGAGTATTCCTCTTGTTACGCTCGTTGGAGCCATCTGACTGTTTTTCTAGATTTACACACAGAGACCCATGAGAATAGATAATCTTCTACAACCCGCATGATTGGTGGTATATTTTGAACTTAGACACTTATGTCTACAGAAGAGGAATCCACAGTGTTTACTGTTTGATAGAGGCCTAATATTTAAATAACTATCTGGAGTGGAAGAACAGATGGGTTATTAGTTATTGCTATCATAACTTTGAAAATGAAAACTCGCCTGATGTACAAGGGACTTGTATAAGCCTATCTTCGAAAGGACAGCCTATCTTCGATACGTCCGATTAGAGGGATGGATTATGCTAATTTCGTCGCCCGCCATGTTTGGGAGGTCGACTTAAGAAGAATGACTGATGAGTCAGAAAGAAACTGTTGGATGTTTATACAGTATTTACCCGTTGTGTAATATGGAGTTTTTCTGCTAGTTGTGGAATGAGAGAGAAACTGGAGTCTGCAACACTTTGATAATCATATAATTATTGGAACTTATGTACATGCCATTGTTGTGAACTGTTTTCATATCCGCCATGTTCCTGTGTCATGCTTACATAGAGTTGTCTTCGTCTTGTTGCTGTGACCATAATAAATGATCAAAACGTACACAGCTGTTCACCTATATTTTGACTCCATATTTGTAACAAGTACAACATATGCTTCCATCAACTTCACATCTACATCCTTCAAGGTGATGAATGCCACACACTCTGGTACGTTACGTGTGGTGATACCAGTCTGCACTGATACATAGATGTCCACCTTGACGAACTACCATGTCACACATTCGCGATTAGTCATATTACAGCACGATACATCACCAGCCACGACCACCATAGCAGTATATATATATATATATATATATATATATATATATATATATATATATATATATATATATATATATATATATATATCAGCCGTACTGCATCAGTTGAACAGATGCTTGCAACCTTATTGGTAACAGTGGTGATCAAATACGTGGGTTTACGAGGTGAGACTCTACACAGACGTTACCTTCGTCAAATTGCAAAGTACCCGGCGTTGCCTGTGAGACTCTGATTTTCTATGCAGACGTTATTGTACAGAAAAGAAAGTACCCGGCGTTGATGGCCAAACCTGCTCTTTAGAAGGCCATGTGTCATGAACGTTGTCATTACTGTTTTGAAGAACAGAAATCCGATTTAACATCGCCACAGTTCCTGTAGCAGAATCAGTAGTATATTTTTCATCGGTGGATCTTCCTGTACTGCTCTATATTGAACTTTGTAATAGTTTAATCTAGAAGTAATTATTTATTAAAGTGGCAGTGCTATTGTATTAGAATAACATCTGAGCCTTCTGTGCAGCACATTGCATTACATTACATTATATGAAATATATATATATATTTATGTTTAAGTGTTACATGTAATATTTTGTGTATATGTTTTGTGGGAGGTTGGGTTTGTGACTAATATAAGATATACCACGTGATAGAGGTCTTGTATTAGTGTTCTGTAGGTGCGGTTTTCTTAATTGAAAATCTGCTAGCGACAATTTGTTGCTATTTTGTGTTAGTTGTGACGAGGTGTGTTTTTTCTTCGTTGTTTTTGTAACATTTTTCTATTCTTTAGTTTTGATTAAATTTGTTTGTATTTGTAGGTCTACTCTTTCCTGTCATTCAGTTCTATACACTTTATGTTTATACACTGTGACGTCAGTTGTTTTGTTTACAAAATTTATGATATAAATGTCTGATGATATTGTTATCATAGAATAACCATACAAGTTCTTACAAAAGACTTGTCTTCAAAAGACATTGAAATTAAGGGAGCTGATTATACAAGTTTTTGTTAAAAACTTGCTCCTGTTTGGTTGAAATAAATTAAATTGTTATTTCAGAGATATTAGTCACATATTGTTAGACATTATGTCGACTTTAGATTACTTCATTGAGCAAGGGAAATCCCTGGGCAAGACTGGTGATAAGTTGGAGGAATATGCTACCAGTCAATATGACAAAGCACAACAATTGGAAATTGATAAACTGAAGGCTGAAGAGAAAAAACAAAAAGCTGAGGATAGAAGATTGGAATTAGAATTTGAACAAAAGAAATTGCAGATGCAAGTGGACGAAAAGAGATTCCAAATGGAAATGGAAAAACAAAATAGAGAAGCTGAGGCTGAACAAAAGAGATTAGATAGAGAAGCTGAGGCTGAACAAAAGAGATTAGATAGAGAAGCTGAGGCTGAACAAAAGAGATTAGATAGAGAAGCTGACGAGAGAAAAACAAAGATGAAACATGAACATCAGGAAAAACTTTTAGCATTTGAGTTAGAAAAGTTGAAATTGACAAACATGGGTAATGTTAATCAGTCATCTGGTGGTAATGCTAAACCTTTTATTTACAAGATCAAGCTACCAGCATTTAATCCATCCAGTGACGATATAAGTTTGGCTAGATAGATTTGAACGTTCTTGTCGAAATCATAATGTGGATAGATCACAATATGCTAATCAGTTATCAGAGATACTGAAAGGTGACACTCTGACTAGTTTAAGCTTGGTAGAAGAGGCTGACCAGAATAATTATGATGTTATCAGAGCAGCCTTGTAAAAAAAATATCAATTAACAGAGGAAGGTTACCGTCTTTTGTTTAAGAAAATGGTACCTGAATCAGGGGTAGAATTATCGGAATTCATTGCAAGGACACGTCTTACATTTAATCGCTGGATTGAGTTGTCCAAAACAGAAAAGACACATGAAGCCCTTATGGACTTGTTGCTCAGAGACAAGATTATGTCAAGTGTAAATAAACCATTCCTTGAATTCCTACATGAGCGGAAACCCAAGACACTAAAAGAAACGGAAGAATATTGTACCCAATACGTCACTGCACATCCGGACGTAGCTTTTAGCAATGCTAATGTTAAGGAAAGTATGCCAGTTGCTTCAGCAACACCACACAACCCTAATTACTCACACAAATTCCAGGGACCACAAAACAGGTTTGATAAAAAGGGTAACCATAATAGTTATCAAAACCAAGGTAATCAATCATTTCAGGGTTCTTCTGCGAAGAACTGGAGACGAGCCGACAGCCCTCAATTCAGGGGTGGTCATAATTATAGGAATTTCCGCAGAGGAAGTCATTAAAGAAACTATCCAAGTTATCCGTCATGGAGACAACAAGATCATAATTATAGAGATACTCATTATAATGAACATGATAATGGTAACCATGAGAACTATGACTCAAACCCAAATAGGGGTTACAATAGAGGAAACAATAATGATTACAGAGGCAATAATAATCGTGGTAGATCACAATACAAAAAACATAAATCACATTATCAGGCAAACTCTGCACAGCAAGAGTCACATGAAGCCTATAAACAGACTAAAGATAATAATGACGCTAATAATATGGCATGTTCCGCTTTTGATTTTGGGAGAGCATCTCAGTGCCCCCAATGCAAAACATTATTTGAACCAACTACGGTGTCCACTTTAAGTTGTGCCCATCCTCTAACCGCTCTTCCTGCGTCAGTCGCGCATGATGGAAGAGGTTCTCTTGTCTTACACAAAGGTTTAGTAAATGACAATCCAGTCTCAGTTCTTTTTGATTCTGGATGCACCACAATTGGTGTTAGGCAGTCACTCGTAGATCCTTCTCGTGCCACAGGAAAAGTAGTTCAGCCTTACTGCATCAGTTGAACAGATGCTTGCAACCTTATTGGTAACAAGGACCCGATTGCCGATTTAATCGTCGGCAATGTACAAGGAGTGCACAAGGCCGTGGGTGAGGCTGGAACAGCGGCCCAACAACTCCAGAGTTCCGTAGCGGATGACCAGAAGGTTCGTTGTAGACGTGGTTCGCGTCAAGTACCAAATGACATGATTAGGAGCAGTAGGAACTTAGACGAGGGTCCGAAAGCTAATGATCGCACAGTTTGGGTGCGTAACGTTCCCCGAAGTGCTAGCTGGCGAACACTCAGAAGAGGTCGTGTTCAGTAAGGTGTTTCGGTTGACGCGAACCGAACCTTAGAGTCTGACTCACGCCCGCAGTTCTATTCTGATAAGAATATCTGAGTATTGTAAACTTGTAATGATGATGTAATGCTGGGCAATGCATGTTTATGCTGTATTGTGATATGCTTTGTGTGTACGTAATTATGTGCCATGGTGTTCAAGCTGGCACGATACCTGTTGGGGGCGCATTTTTTTTCCTCCAAATAGATCACAAACCACTGCTATTTTTCCAGTCGGCTAAATCCGCCATTGCTAAGTTGATACGCTGGGCATTATTGCTGCAGCAATTCAACTTTACGATTTTACCTATTCGGGGAGTACATAATATTGTAGCAGATGTCTTGTCCAGGTTATGAAGTTGGTGTGGGACAGGAGCATCCGTAGAGAGTATTTACTTTGATTATGGAAGAAATGTATTATAATCATTAGAATTGATGTTTATGAAGATGTATTATGGTATATGATTTATGTTTAACTATGCCATAAAGGCACTATGGATAAAGTTATATTCAATGTATGTATAAATCATGGTATTATATATGTATGTTTACAGTATGTAGACATGTTTTTATACTATGAGATTATGCATTATTATTGGTACCTCGATATAAATAATTAATTTGTAACATATATTGTATTTCATAGACCAGGTCTGGACAGCCGTTGGTATTTTTCACGACTGCCAGTACCTGGGATGATTAGTACATTCTCAAATTGTATTTGGTGCATGGTGTGAGATGGCATGAGCGACAATGGGATGGGACAACTTTGGCATTCTCCAGGTTGATGAGGAGGTGCCGTCTCGGCATTTTGTTCGTTCATACTCCGAAGGGGGTTGGGCGTGACTCCTCCGGTGGAAGAAAACTTCGTTTTCTTTCTAAGGGGGGGGGGGGGGGGGGGGGGGATGTCACAGTATAAATATTATAAAATATTAAGTTGGTCACGCTGTAGAGTGACAACCTTGGGACTATTTTAAAAACGCGTTTGATCATGTGACCTGGAAGGAAGTGCCCCCGAATTCTGGCAGGGAAAGGGAGTTGAGTTTCTGATTGCCGACTGGAGTGGTCGTTGTGTCGTTTCCTTTCAGCATTTTGCTGGGATATTTTGGATGACATACGGCAGTTGTTCATTCAGGGTGCTATTCATTTATTCATGTGATTAATTTTGGCAATATCTGTCTAGGACAGTGGTGTAATTTCTATCAGTGTTATTTTTGTAACTCATTGATGAGAAGCCATTTGGTAGTTAAATATGTCGTTATCAGAGTACAGGACGTAGCAGGTGAGCGAAAGTCATGGTGTAGTTTATTCAGTATGACATACCCTGCGAGTTTTTGCTAATGATAGATTGAGGTGTTAATTATTGCAAGTGATATTTGGCATTCCTGTTGCATTGTTTTCATTTATATACTGTTCAAAAAAAGAAACGCAACTTTTTTGGTGTTACTTTTATAAAAGATATTCGCTGATTGAACATCAGTCAACCTATCGACTGTGTCCACCTGGTCATTAACTTCTCGTGGTTACCTGAATTGTACTCACCTCATGATTCGTGAGGTTATGAAAGAGGTCAAGGTCAAAACAACATTTTTGACAATAACTCGTGACGGGTTCATGAGAATCCCGTGAAACTTACTGAACACAAAACTCTCTGACCATATTATTGAATGCCTATAAAAGATTGACGCTCCTCGAATAAATTCAGTTGAAAATTCAATGCGCAAATATGGCTCATCTCACTACAGAACAACGACTCATCATCATTGGACGTTTACAGACTGGACAGTCACAAAGTGTAGTGGCCAGACAATTTAATGTGGTTAGAAGCACCATTAGTTGCCTTTGGAGGCGATTTCAAGAAACTGGCTCAGTGGCAGACCGGCCGCGCAGTGGAAGGCCCAGAGTCACAACTTCTGCCGAAGACCGCTTCATACGGCTGCGTCACCTCAGGAATCGACTTGCATCTGCGTCCTCCACAGTCCAGTAAATCTCAGCAGCTCGTCGAATTTCAGATCAAACGGTCAGGAACCGGCTGCACGACTCTGGTCTTTGGGCTAGAAGACCCTACAGAGGTCCTGTTCTTACGGACCGGCATCGCCAGAACCGACTGCAGTGGGCAAACCAGCATCGTCAATGGACCGTTGGGAATGACTGGAGACGGGTTTGGTTTAGTAATTAATCATTTTTTGTGCTCCAGCGACACGATAGACGGAGAAGAGTTTACCGCAGAGTCCATGAGCGCTCCGCCCAGAACAGCGTTGATGAGGCTCCTCCACATGGTGGTGGAGGTGTATTGATGTGGGGTGGCGATCAACTTCATGGGAAGAAGTGACCTGGTGCAAATTGAAGGACGCCTGAATGCCCAACGATACGTCGCTGAAATTCTTCGTCCTCATGTCCTTCCACTTCTGGCTGCACGAGGGTCGATTTTTCAGCAGGATAACGCTCGACCTCATGTGGCACAACTCACCACCCAGTTCCTCGCTGACAACAACGTCCAGACCATTCCGTGGCCAGCCATGTCATCAGACATGAACCCCATAGAACACTTATGGGATGAACTCAACAGACGACTCCGCCAGCGAGACGTGGCTCCAGCCAATCTCCGACAGTTGTCTCTTGTACTGCGGGAAGAGTGGGCAGCCATCCCACAACAACAGATCCACGGCTAATCGGATCCATGTCAAGGAGATGTCGTTCTCTGATAGAGGCCAGAGGAGGCCATACACCTTACTGAAACGGAGGCCTCAGTCGTAAAGAATAAAAGTCCAAACCAAATTTAATGAACATCATTTCATTGTTAAAGTCTGAAAGTTTCTTCATGCCAAGATTGAAACATTAATTCCGTAAAATAAAATTTTGGTACAAGTTTGTAATTTGGTGTCCATTACCACTGCAATAATGTTGCGTTTCTTTTTTTGAACAGTATATTTAGAGCCGTGTATGGCTTCGTTGTGTGCATAATATTAAAGGGAACTTAACCTGTTACAGGTGTTATGGTAAGTTTATGTCAGCTAGTCTTTGTTGTGGTCGTACTCCTAAATAACGAGTCTTGAGATTGTTAGTATTATGATCCATATACTGATGGTGATAAATCCACAATATTAACTAATCCTGACTATATATATATATATATATATATATATATATATATATATATATATATATATATATATATATATATATATATATATATATATATATATATATAGATATATATATGTGTATGAAATCGCATTGCTTCTTGATGAAAATGACGGCATCGTTTATGCATCGTGAAAAGCAGGGTTGACTTTTGAGTGCGCTGTGCCCATTTACAGCGAAGCTGCGATATTTGCGCCTTTCGTCCGACACATCCGACTTCAGCACGGCATTTTTTGGGACCGGGTTAGCCTTCCCTCTTTGATCCCTACTCAATCAGCCAGGCTTCAGTGATGTAGCCTGTTTCCAGGACCAGTACTTGGAGGTGGAGTGAGGTCTTGGTCAGCTCTGGTTCGCTGACCCTGATGCAAGCAGTGTTGCTATGGGTTGCTGACTGCATTCCCCACTGTTGATGCGCCTTAGGTCCTGTGTGGCGATTGACAGGAGAGCATTTTAAATTACTACAGCTTAATATGTTGACGATGTCACTGTAAAAGACTGTATAGCGGACTTATACGTGCAGACAGCTACATTAATTCGATGTGTTCTAGTCTATGAAGGCCTTATGCAGTTGGTCAGTTTTGTATTTGATCATCCTTGATTATTATGTGTACAATGGAGCCTTTTATCATATTATTAATCTACTGTCTGTGTCGACGAAAATGCCTTGCTTAATTTTGAATATACTGTTGACTTTTGCCTTGGACTGTTTCTAAACTTCACTTGGTTATATTGCAACTACTACTACTACAACATAAATGCAACGCAACATTAATAATGCGTGGCCAAGCCCTGGGATGTGAACAACATTAGAAATGGGTAGCCAGACCCGGATTTGAACACAGCATTTTATTTGCATCAAAAAAAAAAAAAAAAAAAAAGGCGAGCAAATGAAGCCACACATTTTCTAGTTACAGTTATTCACTTCTGACGTCACCACCAGAGGTCAGGCGAGCAAATGAAGCCACGAATTTTCTAGTTGTTACAGTTATTCACTTCTGACGTCACCACCAGAGGTCAGCGTTGGGGCAAGCAAGGAGCGATTTATTTTCTTGCGAAGTACTACAGCTCTGTTTGTTATTCAAGGTGCTGGCTATTTTAATCAAAATAATGATGATGTCCTGCATAAATCTTGGTGTTCGAAAGTAACTGTCTTCCATCGACTACGTGAAATCTACGAGTTCATTGTCCTTCAAGTCTGCAAGTTCGACGCAAGCACAAGACAAAATGGCGTGTCGTCTGCCAGATGTTCAATTTTAGGAAATTACGCTGCTTCTGGGTTTGTGTACCACAGGAGCCCACTTTGCCACTGCTACAGGAGGCACCGATTCTTTCCCACCCAGATGTATATTCCTGCATGGAGGATTATTATAAGCTAAGTTGTTTAATGTTAGCAGTCTGTTTCCATCAATAATTTTAGTGGCAGAGTCCTCCATTTGCGTTATATGTGATTTTTTTTCCTTAGTGTGGATGGCAGGTGGGACCTCGGTTTTGAAGAACATACATCTTTTGGACAGTCCCAAAATTAAGGCGTTTTTTAGGGCTTACATGTGGTCTTTTCATAGGAGGATACTGCGATCACTGCTGTGTGCTATAATGCTTCCTGTGAAATCCTCATATTCAGTACCTTTTTAGTTGTGATGTCAAGTTTATTTTACTGTAGTTGTAGTTGTTGACTGTTCTTATACTCATTTTTTTTCATCATTATTGTTTGTGCCTTGTTCCTTTGACCTTACTATCGTATATTTGATATATATTTCAATGTTGTACTAAGTCCATGTACTGTGATTCTTTGTAGTGATAAGTATTTTATTATAAATTTTTTTCACACATTCATTATTTTTTTCTTTGCTTTCACTACTGTCTTTATAGTCTAGTTGGTATTGTTCTATTTTTGCTCCAATATTCTATGATAATTGCACTTGACTGATCTTGAGTATACAAAGAATTTGCATTTGTGTTGCTTATTGGTCAGCATTGTTACTTACTCAGTCGTTCCCCTTCTACCATGAGGCGTAGAGGTTTGGAAGAGAGAGCGCCAGACTATCCTATTGGCTGTCTTCCTCCTGGACTGGTTCCATTCTAGTCCTCGGTCCTTCAAATATTGTCTAATGTTGTCCTCCCAGCGAACTCTGGGTCATCCTGTGGGTCTGGATCCCTGGCTCTTTGTTTCCAATGCTTGTCATGGTTGCCGATCTTCTCCCATTCTGCAGACATGGCCAAACCATCTTAGTTGGGACTGTTCTACTTGGGTCTGCAGGGAGTGGGATTTAAGGCCTTGACGTATCGTCTGATTGCGGACCATGTCTCTTCTTGTTACTTCAACCACCTTCCTCAGATACCTCATTTCTGGCTCAGCATTGTACACAATAAAATTCAGACTAAGTCAAATATACTTTGAAAAGACAAATATACGACATTTCTATCTGGGGCCAACATCACTACAATTGAACCATGTATGTGGGAGGCCGCCACTTTTATGATAATGACTCCGGACTCAAGTAGAAGTTCCGTGAATATTTTTGAAGTAAGCCTTCTATGAGATTTTTAAGCATCTGTACACAACTCGTCTCTGTACTAGGAATGCCTTGAACAGGATACCATTCAAGTAACGTGGACGGGAATGTGACGCGCCACTTTTATGATAATGACTCCGGACTCAAGTAGAAGTTCCGTTGATATTTTAGAAGTAAGTCTTCTATGAAATTTTTAAGCATCGTCGCATTCCCGTCCACATTACTTGAATATTAATCTGTTCAAGGCATTCCTAGTACAGAGGCGAGATGTTTACAGATGAACGACTGACTGAGATGATTTATGTCTTTAAGACGTTTTAACCATGCATGTGAAATTTCAATGAAGAACTATCGTTTGTCTACAATAAACGTGCCTTGTTCGTGGACCCAACCACGAAGATCGTTATGAACTTCATTAACGTTCATGCTCTGCCTTGACACTCACTACATTTCTGTTGTCGTATCAGCACAGCTCCCACTCTCTGCTGCATTTACAAAATCTAACGTAATAGAGAATACATTCAGAGAAAGTTGCACAAGAAGAAAGGAAAAGGCAAGTTGACATAGAAGAAAAGAAAAGGCAAGCTGAGATAGAAGAAAGGAAAAGGTAAGCTGAAGAAAAGAAGGCTGAAAAAGAAGAAAGGCTCAGTTTGGCCCAGTTAGAGCATTGTGATGAAATCAGTCGTGCTTTTTTATAACTTTCATTCACTCCGGCAGCATTACTTTATTTCTTCATTCATCGTCCTATTATTTGGTATAATTTTTGCCTTACATTCTTTTTGCTATGACTGCTTCTCAGACGTATTTATGTTCCACCAGGTGAACTGTGGTATTATCGAGGTCAGCGGTAATACGTTTATCTCTTCGAGTCAGTCTAGCAACCTTAGATATAAGTCACTCTCTATTGATTCAAGCTGATCGCGCACGATCGATTCAATAGGAGGCCAACGATTCCGTCTGAGAAATCAGTCTGGGGGATTTACAGACCCAGGTGATAATTAGATTATCGCATCCACTGGCCCCTGTCTGTATCAGACTGCATCGCAACGTCAAATTAGCAACTCCCAGAAGCCAGAGAAGGATCGGACTAAGAATTCCTATATTTTAAGTGACAGATCGAGTATTTGGGCAACTTAAAACCTAAAAAAGTAAACCTGCATTTTAAATACGAAGTCTGTATACCTAAGGAATCAGATCACCCGTCATAAGAGGAATACATAATATTTCGAGACCAAGTGATTCGCTGAACACTCGTCATAACAGGAATTAAAAATTTCTCAGCCCTAGTGATTCGAAAGCATATAATCTAAAGTGCTTGCGTCCATTCTAAACTGTGTGAGAAGTTTGTATAGCCCATTTGGGGTAAGTTGTGAACATTTATTTTACAAATGGGAATTTGACATTTTTTCTCGCTTAGTGGTTATATATGAGGCTGGCAACCTCAGCATATGAAAACAGTATATTCATAAACCACTACAGCAAGCGCTGGGTTTGTTTTATTCTAATTCGCTCAGAAACGCGAAAGCAGCAGCAACCCCAGGCTTTGACTGGAGCAAGGATGAGTGATGATTACATCACCTGTGCATCAAGTGTATCATATCATTATGTGAGATGTATGTAACGTGTTAATGTTAGTTCAGGCACAAATCATTGTTCGCGCTGTCCAAGCACATAGTTTCCCTGTTTAATACCCAGACGAATAGCAGTGATTTATATTCATCTTTACTGAGTTGCACTGTGTGTACTCAATAATTTAATTATTCTGAGAGTTTGACAATGGTGCGTGGACAGCAAGAAAATGTGCCTGTTAATTGGCAGGGAACAAATTTACTTACCAGATGCATTTGTTCTTTCTATTTTGTCTAAATAATTTGTGCTTACAATATATCAGACTGTTTTAAGTACTGAAGTTCCTACGCCACTAGTGTGAGAGAAGAGCATCAATACTGACCGCCTAAACTGGACCAGCGTGTGAAGAAGTGCCTCCTCACAAAAGAAGGGACAAAAACCATGGCTGCAGGACTCACCTATATCAGTGAAGTCCTGATTAAAAGGCATTAGTAAAATGGACTTTTATCACTCCCCTATTAAGTCCTTATGAAGACGTTTTCATCTGACATTTCACCAATCTTTCCATATTTATTTTAACCTGTTAAAGACTAATTCACTATTAAATTTGCTTTATGTTATGTTAAAACTAAACAATCATAGTTGATTTAGTTATTATACGTATGAAAGCAAACGTATGAGTAAGACTATTTTATATAATAACATATATATCTAAACATATATTTGTAGAGCAAATACCTATACAGTGAATTCTGCTGGTTTTACACCAGCTGGGGGTTGAATGGGCTAAACCATTGCATAACTCTTCATAAAAGGCGGCCAACCGATATAAGTTAACTATTTGCTCCGCCATTGCAGCATTCTTCTTGACTTCTGAAATATTTTATGAACATTCCCTTCAGATCGAAGGTCTTTACCCTTTTATCTACAACTCTGCCAAGAGTAATCTTGTGCGAAGGTAGACACCTTTTACGACCCATTTTAGATACTCTTGAGTTTTGGCACTGTTGGACCACTACTGCAAAGCAGGGAAGGCAATCTGTGACAAGCATGAACAAAAATGGCTACTGTAGAGCTTGAGAAACTCAGGTTAACGAATGAAAATATACAAATTAATCCCGACAATCAAGGCTCTTCTAAGAAGGAAACAACAGCCTATGTTAAACTTAATTTGCCAAATTTTGATCAAAATGTTGATGATATTTGTTGCTTTCTACGCCGCTTTGAATCATTATGCAAGTAACACAAATTGGCAAAACCCTCATGGTGTAATCGTTTGATATCATTGTTAACATGTGATGCATTATCAGCAGTGTATTCACTAGATGAGGAAAACAAACAAAAATTATGATTCTTTTAGAGCATTGCTATTAAAGAAATGACAACTGGATGAAGATAGTTATCGACAAAAATTTAAGAAACTGGTACCAGATACTAACAAGGACTTTGGAGAGTTTATCTCTTCCATCAAAGTGTGCTTCAATCGTTGAATTGAACTATCAAAAATTCAACACACATTTGAGGACTTAATGGATCTCATATTAAGAGGCAAGGTTTTGTCATCCATAAGCCCAGATTTTCTGGTTTATCTACATGAGCAGAAACCTCAATCTTTGACAACTGTGGAATCTTTGGACGGCAATTTATGACAGTTCATCCTAGAAAGGTTGTGAGCAACACAAATATCAAGAGGCTTTGCCTGTTTGTGCTGCACGCTCAATGCACAAGAATAACACCAGACCTCGATCTCAGAGTATGGACTGGAACTTTGGTCGAAATGGTGATCGAAATGTTGGATCGTTTCTTAATGCTATAACTCTGGGAGTCGATCAACACCTGATCAAAGGAATTTTCGTCAATATTATTGTGGGGGTTCACCAAAACAAAATTACAATCGTTCCAATAGAGGGTGGTGCAGGTCTGATAACTTATACCAAAATTGAGGCAATAAGTACTATTTTGGAGATGGAATTCAAAACGCACCTGCCTCACAACACTGTCCGGGCTGTAGATGCCCCAAGAAGTCTAATAACCCACAAAATGGAAGAGATAATAACATTGGATTAGGCATTACTTAGGATCAAAGAGAAATAATCAGGACGAAATTCTAGAAATTATGAAAATGATCTACATATTCAAAGGAGAAAGTTTATTGAGTATCTAACATAAGATTACGATTTTTGATCAGTAGTAGAGACATATGTCGTCTGTGGGACATTAACTTACACGGAGTGTCTTACAATTATTATTATTGACTGTATATGGTTTAGGATACAGTGATATCAATGCCAATTATATTTGGTGTGAAACTCTATAACTTCTAACACAACATTAATTAAAATGTACTAAAATACTAAAAAATGTACTAAAATATACATTCATTAAAATATACTAACACTATAGGATGCAGTGCAACACTAACATGGATGCCATCACATGTGGGGATAGCAGCAAATAAGCTTGCACACAAAGAACCCAAAAGGGGAAGAACTAGCTATAACAAAATTGAAGTAGGCTTTGGGAAGTTTGAAATTAAGAAATTAATTGCTCAAGCAATAACTAAAGAGTGGATAACAGCATGGGACCAAAGTAAAAAAGCAAGACACTCATTATGATGCACAAGAATTTCCATATTCACAGGATTTGTTACTTTTTATGAACAGCATAATGAAAAAAAACAAAAGATAAAGATATCCCATAGCAGATACTGCCTTAGCGGAGTGAAGTGTTACAATCTTCCTATCCTAGGTCCAGCTTAAAAGATGGAGTGATCAGTTTCCTTCCTCACTGCATCTTGCTTCCCTACCCATAAGCAGAGTCAGGTACCTATTTACAGCTGGATAGACTGGAGGATGATGGCACTATGTTTTAAACTGGTATCTGTGCTGTGAAAAAATTGTGCTCTAACCACTGTGATGCTTGAACAACATATAGCAAGACAAAATCTGTTTTTTTTTTAAAGCATGCACATGAAAATTTTGAAAAACTGCATGGATTGGCTATGGTAGATTGCATAAGGCAGTTTGTCCTTCCTAGTGGGAAAATTGTTTCAAATTCTGAGGTCCTATGGTAAATCAGAGAACTAAAATTTGTCAAATTGTTACTAAGGCAGGGTCATCTAATAATTCCAGTGGTAACCTGTTGAGAAAGTTTCCTATAAACAGAACAAGTAAATGATATTTTTTCTGTAAATTACACATTTAATTGAAAGCAAATAGAGATTATATTTTCCAATAAAAACTTATATACTTACAACATCAATTTTAGTCAGCACATTGTTCCTGTACTTGTGGAAAACACGCAAAATGATATCTGGGCATTCGCCAATGTAGGATACAAATATTTGACGAATATCATTTTCCAGACGTCTATTGTACTCAATGTAAAGAAAAGAAACAGATTCCACTGACAAATCAATCCTGCCAATAACATGAAAATATGTCAAACAGCTGGTAAAATGCAAACTTTCATGAAGATTTCAGGTATTATTAATGAAAAGTACATACAAACTATTCTTTAGTTTTAAGGACCATCTTCGTTGCACAAGGACAACTCCACCAGTGCTCCGATCTCCTCCCTTAGATCACAGAAGGAGGATCTCAGCACAGCACATGAATTTTGTATCACTGGCGAGTATCCCAATGTATGTATATAGGAATCACACATTCTATAAATATTTTTGAGGTGGGTAGGTTTCTAAATTCTGCCAGGGCAGCGGCATTTTGACCTATTCTTTATGATGTCCAACTGCCGTAGGATTTTTAACGTGCGCAACTTGCACTTGGGAACTCCTATTTTTTTTGCCAGATTTTTTTTTGGTTTCCAGATGGTCAAATTATTGTAATAAAGTAGCATAAAGTTGCCAAAAATAGCCAGAAGTTGTCCAAAATGTGTTTCAAAAGTCGTTCAAAAGTAGCGCAAAGTTGGCCAAAGAAAATTTCGATTTTGAGAATATGTTGGTTTCAGAGTGTTTGGATAAAAGAATATGGACCTATAGTAACATCACTACTAATGCCACCTTCATCATCACTTTCCTTTGTGCTCAGTACAGACTTAAAACTACCACTACAACTGGTCTCCTTGCTGGAATCCTGCACCAGTCACATGCTCTCTTGTAGCAGGGGTTTCTATGGCAATTTGTTATACATGATGATGTTGCCAACCCTATGCACAACCTGATGTTAGTCACCTTGTTTGATATGCCAGATGGCACAGTAGTCCTTTTCTTTCTCTGTCTCTTCAGAGATCCTCAGGTACTACACGCATGACTGATACCACATTACAAATTAATTAAGTATATCCCAATTTCATTGCGTCCATTTCTTAGTTGCGTTTTTTATCAATGCCAGAACACAACTGCTGTATTTTTTTAATTGTCTGCTAAAGAAAGGAGGGGAAGTGGATTTTAAGCAGAAATTATTTATCAAAATAAAGAAAATTTGGATTAGTCTATATTCTAATAGTTTAGAAGCACATTGAACACACACTGAGAAAACCTACAGATAGCATCAGCAGACAATAAAGGTAGACCAAAAATATACGGAGAAGAGGCAGAAATAAAAAATGATCAAGACATAGAAAGACTTTGAGCTGATGGCATGTGACGGGAGGACTTGGCACACATTCTTTGAAGGCCTATGCTCCTTGGGGAACTTAAGGGACTGAATTATATGGATGAGTAAGAGCTGCGATAGCGCAGTGGTTAGTGCACTGGCTTCCGAGCTCAGTGGTCCATGGTTCGATCCCTAGTTGAGGTGGGTGTTTTTAGACCGCAAACAGCTCCGGGGTCAACACAGCCTTATGAATTGGGTAATAGAGCAACTCTGGGAAGGTTACATGCAGCCGGCGTGATGCTGACCATATCACCACAAGTGCGCCGTATGGTCAAGAAAATATGGGCCTAATACATTATTCCAAATTTTATATGGATGAGTAGACCTTATCACGCATCAGGCACATGACAGAAACGTAAAATAATACAGACCATACAGACTAAAGAGGTAAAGACCACAGTTATAAAAATAATGTGAACAAGATTTGAAATAATGGACTTATTTCTCCTTCTATGTGAGTTCATAAATGATAGTTTACTGCACTGAAGATTTTACTTCTAAGCATAAAGAAGGTACAATTTTGACACGTGTCGGGAGATGGGAAGAACACTTATGATAATCAGAATACCGGTAGCTTCTGCTGTAAAGCTCTGTATAGAGCTTCATATTATTATTACTTCATATAGTCCATGGGTCAGTACAGAAAATCAGTGAGACCAGAATAAAAAATGTAGAAATGTATACACTAGAACTACATTGATTATGAGAAAGGATAACATAACTAGAATTATACAACTCTAACAGCAGAGAACTAAAGAATGACAGATGTCTATATACAAAAGGGCACTTGACCTTCACAATGCCAGGAGATTACTAGTTTTAATTCGTTTTTTTTCCTAAACTTTTGGCTTTTTCTATATATACAGGACAGAAAACAGTATAACATTCAAGTAAGAAAACCCAAATTAACATTACTGATGGTAGATTCTGACATGTCTGATTTTTCTTTATTTTTTAAATATTAAAAAAAAATGTTGCCTCATTTTGGCGTGGCGTATCCTGTTGGTGGTGGATTCTTGGTCTGTGTTTTGGCCACCATAATGTTGACGCCCATTCTGGCTATCATAATGTTGCGTGTAGATTTTGTACCTCCCTAGAGTTGACATTCATTTCTAGACATCAATGTGTTGTAGTGTGAAGGTAGAGGTGCATGAGCAGACATCAAAGGATGCGAATGCGTTTATGAAGGTTCGAGGAAAGAAGTCGTCTACTGAACGTACATACTTGCACCACCACGTAGAAAAATCAGTAAATGTTGGGAATGCTGATGACGTTTTCAACATTTAATATCACACTAGCACAGTGGACGCTGACAATGGTACACAGTCATTAAACAAATATAAAGACATCATAAATGTGACAACCGTTCAGTACAGCTTTCCTTCTATAGCTCATCAGGAAGCTATGCATATCATAATGATGATCTCGAACTATCGTTCTATCCTCAACTATAGCAAAATATCCCGCGTTGAGAGCGGATCTTCAAATATGTGAGTTTAAATCAACTCCTTCCTGACACCAGCAAGTCAGGCATATCTTCTCGTATACAGCAAGCCGCAAAAATATGGCGGGGCCGCTAACTACAGTGTCCCTCTGTGATTCCTTAGACGAACAAGGGTGTGTCAAACCTTGTTCAAAGTAGTATTCAACAACTATGAAGTTCTTTGCAAATACAGTAGCATAATTCGTGAGCTCAATTCTAGTATACACCATGGACGTTTTCCCGCCCAGGAAAAAGTCATAAGCTGATTACAAATGTTATCGATAATTCTGGCAATAGAGAAAGAATGAACATAGGACTATTTACCTTGTCATCTTCTCAGAAATACACCACAAACTCACTCGCCTCATAGGCGCTTAGAATTATAATATTGGGGAAAACAATCTTCAGACATCTTAGACACACTCACAGAGGACTTCCCCAGCATAAAGCTAGATCGAAGACTCAAAACGTCTTCACTCCTTGAAAAATTCAGCTCGACTCCTCAAACAGAAGTCTTTCTTCTTCCGCCCACAATCTCGCACATGCGTCGTGAGACGGAAGACCCCCTGAGTTAGACTCAGGTGTCGATCTAGGAACATTCCAATAAATGCTGACCATTCAAGCCATATATGGTCAGGAAACCAGGTATCGGTCGTAAAAATAGACCGCTAGGTTAACAGACCACAGACAAGTGGGGGTAACAACCACTATTGACCTCAGTCAAAGTAAAAAATGAGTACCTGCCCTTTTGTCAAAAATCTAACAAATAATATTCCCCAAATTTAAATAGGTACATTTGACGGGGTAACAACCACTATTGACCTCAGTCAAAGTAAAAAATGAGTACCTGCCCTTTTGTCAAAAATCTAACAAATAATATTCCCCAAATTTAAATAGGTACATTTGACAGACTAACAACTCAGCGAAACTGTTCGCAACAGTTATATGGAGACATTTTTGTGTGTCTACAGATGATGTTTTAAAAACAGGCACTAGACAATTATATTAATTCTGCAGATAAAAGAATGCTCATCAAGTTTAGGACACAGGCTGAAAAATATAATGCAACACTGTTAAGATCTTATGTGAAGAAAAAATAGTTTGTTATATCTTGCGAAGTGTAGAAAAAGTAACCTAACCAGCTTACCGCGGTTGGTGGGTACCCTACTTCAGCGGGCAACACATAAGAAAAAGAAAGGACAGATTTTTCCCCCTCATTCTAGGTGCATGGAATGTGCGCACTCTCCTTGACAAAGACTTTAACGCAAACAGACCTGAGAGACGAACTGCCCTGATTGGGAGAGAACTGGCCAGATACAACATTGACATAGCAGCACTGAGCGAAACTCGACTTGCAGGCGAGGGCCAACTTTGCGAAAAGGGTGCAGGTTATACATTCTATTGGAGCGGAAGAGGAACTGAAGAAAGACGAGAAGCAGGGGTTGGATTTGCAATCAAAACAGCACTTGTTGGCAAGTTAGCGGAGCCCCCAAAGGGAATAAATGACCGACTCATGACAGTCAAGATCGCCCTGCTTTATGGAAGAAAACATGCCACCATCATTAGCGCGTATGCACCAACTATGACAAACCAGGATGACGTCAAGGATTAGTTTTATGAAGAACTACATGCAGTCATTGCATCAGTTCCTAAAGCAGATAAGCTCATAATTCTTGGTGACTTTAATGCAAGAGTAGGCTCAGATAACATCTCCTGGAATGGCACTATTGGAAAGTACGGCGTGGGTCGCTGTAACAGCAATGGACTTCTTCTCCTCCAGACTTGCGCAGAACATGACCTCCCTGTCACCAACACCATTTTTCGACTTCTTACCCGCAACAGGACCTCCTGGATGCACCCTCGTTCAAAGCTTAATAGACTATGTAATTGTTAGGAAGAAGGACAGGCAAGATGTCCGGGTGACCAAGTCTATGTGTGGTGCTGAATGCTGGACTGATCATCGCCTCATTGTGTCTAAACTTAAAATTCGTATCCAACCATCCAGGCGCCCTCAGGGGAAGAAAACTCATAAAAGGCTGGATGTCACCAAACTAAAGAAGACAAAAATCAAACAGTCATTTACTGACACCCTAGAAGATCGTCTCAATTCTATCTTGTTAGACGGCCAAAGTGTGGAAACAATTGGGCAGCCCTAAGTGAGCAGATCTACAACACTGCTACAGAGGTCCTGGGTCCCGCCATCAAGAAACAAAATGACTGGTTTGATGAGAACTCAGAAGATATAAAGTAGATGTTGGATGAGAAACACTATCTCCATAAAGCATATTTAAATGATCCAAAATCTACATCAAAGAAAGACGCTTTCAACAACATGCGTAGAATCGTCCAACATAAACTACGCCAAATGCGGGATTCATGGCTGAGTAATAAAGCAGATGAGCTCCAAGGCTTTGCTGACAGCCATGACTTGAAGAATTTTTACCATGCACTCAAAGCGGTCTATGGTCTAACATCATCAGGATCATGTCCACTCCTTAATGCAGATGGAAAAACACTAATTACAGACAAGGAAAAAATTCTCCAACGCTGGGTCGAACACTTTAATAATATTCTGAACCAGCCATCATCTATTAACGGCGAAGCCATCATCCGCCTGCCCCAAATTCCTAAAAATGAAGCCCTAGATGATATGCCAACTCTGGAGGAAACTCAAAAAGCGATTCGTCAACTTTCTAGTGGAAAGGCCCCCGGCTCCGATTCAATTCCTGTTGAGGTTTATAAAGATGGCGGTACAGCTCTGATAGAGAAACCTCACATGATCTTCCAGCAAATGTGGCAGAGTGAAACCATCCCACACGATCTCAAAGATGCGTCAATTATACTCTATACATCTATATAACGTAAAGGTAATCGAAAAGACTGTAACAATCATCGAGGCATCTCTCTTTTATCAATCGCTGGGAAGATATTAGCCAGAATCCTCCTGAATCGCCTTACGGCTCATCTTAACAAAGGTCTTTTACCTGAAAGTCAGTGTGGATTCCGGAAAGAACGTGGAACCACCGATATGGTGTTCGCTGCAAGACAGCTACAAGAAAAATGCCAAGAACAGCACTGTGACCTGTACACAGCTTTCATCGACTTGACAAAGGCGTTCGACACGGTCAGTAGAGAGGGTCTATGGAAGATCATGGCAAAATACGGCTGCCCATAGAAGTTTATCTCTGTAGTGCAGGAACTGCATGATGGAATGCAGGCTAGAGTTCAGGAAAACGGTGAGCTGTCGGAGCCTTTCCCAGTCTCAAATGGAGTTAAACAAGGGTGTGCACTTGCACAGACTCTGTTCAGTATCATGTTTTCTGATAAGCTTACTGATGCTTTCAGAGACACAGGAATCAATATCAGATATCGTATTGATGGAAAATTGTTTAACCTTAGGAGGATTCAAGCAAAAACCAAGGTTAAATCACACACCATCAGAGATCTTCTGTTTGCTGACGATTGTGCCCTCAGTGCTGGCTCAGAGGCTGATCTGCAGCATAGCGTGGATAGATTCTCCGAAGCCTGTGCCAACTTTGGGCTTACCATCAACACGGATAAAACAGAAATCATGTACCAACCAGCTCCTGGCACAGTTTATACTGAGCCAATCATCAAGGTAAATGGTGAGAAACTTAATGTTGTGAACAGATTCACATACCTTGGTAGCACACTTTCCCACAACATCGTCATTGATGATGAGGTAAACACCAGGATCTCCAAAACCAGCAGCACATTTGGCAGACTATACACCAACGTTTGGCATCGAAGTGGCATTAGTCTACAGACAAAGCTGAAGGTGTACAGAGCTGCAGTGCTTCCAGTGCTTCTTTATGCATGCGAAACATGGACTGTATACAGGCGCCACGTAAAGAAGCTAAACCACTTCCATACAGTCTGTCTCAGGAAGATAACGAACATCAAATGGCAAGACAAGATCCCGGATACCGCCGTTCTTGACAGAGCTGGTATCCCTAACATCCATACTATTCTGATGCAGTCACAGATTTGCTGGGCAGGTCATGTAGTCCGCATGCCAGACCATCGACTGCCAAAGATACTCTTTTATGGTGAGATGCAGAAGGGTAAACGCTCCCATGGTGACCAAAAGAAGCGCTTCAAAGACACGTTAAAGACGTCATTGAAAGCCTTTGACATAAACCCAGACATATGGGAAGCTGCTGCGCAAGACCGAACTGCTTGGCGCACATCTCTTCGTAAAGGTGCAGCGGCATGCGAATCATCCAGAAGAGCAGCAGCGGAACAGCGGAGACAAGCTAGAAAAGACCGTGAAATAAAACCTTCACATGAAGCAACCATTTCCTGCCCACACTGTCCAAGATCTTTCAAGGCCCGCATCGGGCTCATCAGTCACCTTCTTACCCATAGAGTAATCTAACATATTCCTAATAATTAGATGAACAGAGTGGTCTTCATCACCCGTGATGGACGAACAACAGAAAAAGTAACAATTAAAATCATGCACTTGCACGTAAATATTTCAGTTCTACTTAATTCCTTGGTGGTTAAAGTCATGGAATCAAAACTTGTATCCTGCTGAAAATTAATCAAAGAACTTTGATTACAAACAAATTAAAATTACAATTTTTATGATTTTTGTTGTTGTGAAGTCACATATTACTGAACTGGAATCTCGCTTTCACAGTCCTGTTCCATGCAATTTTTATTAATTTATTACTTAAAAATATCAAATTAATTTATTAATCAACCTTATTAGAATCTAAAATACGCTATTATCACTATCGATAAAATTCATTTAGAAATAATGTATTGCGGTTGATCAGTTGATATTTTATGTGTGTTATGTAAGTGACTATGCTACTTGTAAATAAACAATCTAATGATGTTGTTAACTGGTAAAAGTATGCAAATATTAAACACCAGAATATTTCTTCCACTACTAGTTCAAAACACATGGTCCACTAGAAGTGTCTACATGATTTGAACAAGCTATGGCCACTTATACTCTAATTTTTCATTCAAATTCGGGATCATATCCAGTGGGCCTAATATGCAGCCCGCAGGTTGATCTATGGGGTTTCATGGGTTAAAATGAGTTAAAAACACTCTTTCTCAGTGACTATCTTGAATCTATATTTGCTAAAAACACTTTTTCTCAAAGAGCATCTATATTTGTTAAAAACAACCAGTGGAAGATTCTCATTCATGTTTGGACATGTATGTTTGCTGCTGTCAGTAAAACAGTTTATAAATAGTTCAACTTACCTTTTACGTCCATTATGTTCAGCATTGCAATGTGCCTCAACTAAAAAAGAAAAAATAAAATGAGGAAAATATTATAAGCCTCGCTGGACTATTGATTTTCTTAAGCTATAGTTATATCTCAATTGCGCCGTGCACCGCACCTTAGCTGATATTTACGTCAAGAGCTTCATTAAGATAATAAGTCACGTGGATACAAAATCAATCAATTAAGGGGGCATATACACCCAGAAATAGACAAAAAAGGTTATTTTTTATTTGCATATAATAATTGTGTTTTAAATATTTATAAGCCTTTTTACTTCGATATTCTTTTTGAATTATGTGTTTATCTGTAATAGTTTATGAGTTATCAATGATCAAAGAGAATCAGATAAGTGTTTTAACATTTTGAAAACTAAACTTTAACGAAAACAGGGCCTGCGATTCACAGGTCAGGTGATATTTTCTACAATTTTAAAGCTATAGCCTTCAAATTTTGCACACTTATAGCTCATGTTATCCTTTATGGCATGAACCTCCACATTTTTCTTACATGGTATAGAAACAGAGATATTGCTATACAAAGTTCTAAATTTGTGCTTTTAAAAGGGTCATATTGCAAGAGCCATATCTACAAAGCTTATTGGGTGTAGACATTTTTGGGTAGTTCACGCCATAGGTAAGGATGTTATGCACATCATCTGCTGGTTTGGCATTCTTTGCACTTTTTATGTGAGTGAAATTCATTCCCAGGTGCACTGGGGGTTTTCCTTTCATTTTTTCATCACTTCACGTTAATTAATTATTTTCACATAAAACATTAAAATTTATAAAGTAAACTTTATTCATCATAAAATATAATATCTCTTGTAACATGTGGCTAAATTGTATGTCAACAAGTTCGTTAGTTATTTTTCTGTTAATTTTAAAAAAAAAGATAACCCATTTTTGGCTGGGTGTGCCCCTTAAATCAAGTAGCCTTGTTATCTTGAAGCGAGAGACCACAGTTCTACTTCGCTGGAACAAATTTTTTGCTTTTCGTGCAAAACTGAGGCTAAGCTTTATCTCTCGCATGTTTCGTGCAGACACGCTTGGATCTCGGCTCCTGAGTTAGTGTTTGGGTTAGTAAAAAAAAAAATGATGTTTTGTGTTATCAAAGAACAAAATGAAAACATCTTCTGGAACATTCTGCATAGACTGTTTATGTCTGCACAGAGTGCAAAATTCATTGGTCTGGAACATTCTGCATAGACTTTTTATATCTGCACAGCGTGAACAATTCATTCGTCTGGAACATTCTGCATAGACTGTTTATGTCTGCACAATGTGAAAAATTCATTGGTCTGGAACATTCTGCATAGACTTTTTATGTCTGCACAGTGTGAAAAATTCATTGATCTGGAACATTCTGCATAGGCTGGTTATGTCTGCACAGTATGCAAAATTCATTGGTCTGGAACATTCTGCATAGACTGTTTATGTCTAAACAGTGTGCAAAATTCATTGGTCTGGAACATTCTGCATAGACTGTTTATGTCTGCACAGTGTGCAAAATTCATTGGTCTGGAACATTCTGCATAGACTGTTTATGTCTGCACAGTGTGCAAAATTCATTGGTCTGGAACATTCTGCATAGACTGTTTATGGCTGCACAGTGTGCGAAATTCATTGGTCTGGAACATTCTGCATAGACTGTTTATGTCTGCACAGTGTGCAAAATTCATTGGTCTGGAACATTCTGCATAGACTGTTTATGTCTGCACAGTGTGCAAAATTCATTGGTCTGGAACATTCTGCATAGACTGTTTATGTCTGCACAGTGTGCAAAATTCATTGGTCTGGAACATTCTGCATAGACTGTTTATGGCTGCACAGTGTGCGAAATTCATTGGTCTGGAACATTCTGCATAGACTGTTTATGGCTGCACAGTGTGCGAAATTCATTGGTCTGGAACATTCTGCACAGACTGTTTATGTCTGCACAGTGTGCAAAATTCATTGGTCTGGAACATTCTGCATAGACTGTTTATGTCTGCACAGTGTGCGAAATTCATTGGTCTGGAACATTCTGCACAGACTGTTTATGGCTGCACAGTGTGCGAAATTCATTGGTCTGGAACATTCTGCACAGACTGTTTATGTCTGCACAGTGTGCAAAATTCATTGGTCTGGAACATTCTGCATAGACTGTTTATGGCTGCACAGTGTGCAAAATTCATTGGTCTGGAACATTCTGCATAGACTGTTTATGTCTGCACAGTGTGCAAAATTCATTGGTCTGGAACATTCTGCATAGACTGTTTATGGCTGCACAGTGTGCGAAATTCATTGGTCTGGAACATTCTGCACAGACTGTTTATGTCTGCACAGTGTGCAAAATTCATTGGTCTGGAACATTCTGCATAGACTGTTTATGGCTGCACAGTGTGCAAAATTCATTGGTCTGGAACATTCTGCATAGACTGTTTATGGCTGCACAGTGTGCGAAATTCATTGGTCTGGAACATTCTGCATAGACTGTTTATGTCTGCACAGTGTGCAAAATTCATTGGTCTGGAACATTCTGCATAGACTGTTTATGTCTGCACAGTGTGCAAAATTCATTGGTCTGGAACATTCTGCATAGACTGTTTATGTCTGCACAGTGTGCAAAATTCATTGGTCTGGAACATTCTGCATAGACTGTTTATGGCTGCACAGTGTGCGAAATTCATTGGTCTGGAACATTCTGCATAGACTGTTTATGTCTGCACAGTGTGCGAAATTCATTGGTCTGGAACATTCTGCATAGACTGTTTATCTCTGCACAGTGTGCAAAATTCATTGGTCTGGAACATTCTGCACATACTGTTTATGTCTGCACAGTGTGCAAAATTCATTGGTCTGGAACATTCTGCATAGACTGTTTATGTCTGCACAGTGTGCAAAATTCATTGGTCTGGAACATTCTGCATAGACTGTTTATGGCTGCACAGTGTGCGAAATTCATTGGTCTGGAACATTCTGCAGAGACTGTTTATGGCTGCACAGTGTGCGAAATTCATTGGTCTGGAACATTCTGCACAGACTGTTTATGTCTGCACAGTGTGCAAAATTCATTGGTCTGGAACATTCTGCATAGACTGTTTATGGCTGCACAGTGTGCAAAATTCATTGGTCTGGAACATTCTGCACAGACTGTTTATGTCTGCACAGTGTGCAAAATTCATTGGTCTGGAACATTCTGCATAGACTGTTTATGGCTGCACAGTGTGCAAAATTCATTGGTCTGGAACATTCTGCATAGACTGTTTATGGCTGCACAGTGTGCAAAATTCATTGGTCTGGAACATTCTGCATAGACTGTTTATGGCTGCACAGTGTGCAAAATTCATTGGTCTGGAACATTCTGCAAAGACTGTTTATGTCTGCACAGTGTGCGAAATTCATTGGTCTGGAACATTCTGCACAGACTGTTTATGTCTGCACAGTGTGCGAAATTCATTGGTCTGGAACATTCTGCATAGACTGTTTATGGCTGCACAGTGTGCGAAATTCATTGGTCTGGAACATTCTGCACAGACTGTTTATGTCTGCACAGTGTGCAAAATTCATTGGTCTGGAACATTCTGCATAGACTGTTTATGGCTGCACAGTGTGCAAAATTCATTGGTCTGGAACATTCTGCACAGACTGTTTATGTCTGCACAGTGTGCAAAATTCATTGGTCTGGAACATTCTGCATAGACTGTTTATGGCTGCACAGTGTGCAAAATTCATTGGTCTGGAACATTCTGCACAGACTGTTTATGTCTGCACAGTGTGCAAAATTCATTGGTCTGGAACATTCTGCACAGACTGTTTATGGCTGCACAGTGTGCGAAATTCATTGGTCTGGAACATTCTGCATAGACTGTTTATGGCTGCACAGTGTGCAAAATTCATTGGTCTGGAACATTCTGCACAGACTGTTTATGTCTGCACAGTGTGCAAAATTCATTGGTCTGGAACATTCTGCACAGACTGTTTATGGCTGCACAGTGTGCGAAATTCATTGGTCTGGAACATTCTGCACAGACTGTTTATGGCTGCACAGTGTGCAAAATTCATTGGTCTGGAACATTCTGCACAGACTGTTTATGGCTGCACAGTGTGCAAAATTCATTGGTCTGGAACATTCTGCACAGACTGTTTATGGCTGCACAGTGTGCGAAATTCATTGGTCTGGAACATTCTGCACAGACTGTTTATGGCTGCACAGTGTGCAAAATTCATTGGTCTGGAACATTCTGCACAGACTGTTTATGGCTGCACAGTGTGCAAAATTCATTGGTCTGGAACATTCTGCACAGACTGTTTATGGCTGCACAGTGTGCGAAATTCATTGGTCTGGAACATTCTGCACAGACTGTTTATGGCTGCACAGTGTGCAAAATTCATTGGTCTGGAACATTCTGCACAGACTGTTTATGGCTGCACAGTGTGCAAAATTCATTGGTCTGGAACATTCTGCACAGACTGTTTATGGCTGCACAGTGTGCAAAATTCATTGGTCTGGAACATTCTGCATAGACTGTTTATGTCTGCACAGTGTGCAAAATTCAATGCAATGCACTGGGCTGTTCAACAAAGAAAAGAAAAAAAAGAACATTACTGATGACTGACACTGAAAGTCACATGAGTATTTAAAGCTGCAATTTAAGCTATATTGGTTATTCCAAATTTCGAAGTTCAGTGGAGGATAAACTACGCTAGCGCCTGTTTATATTTTCTTATGTAAAATTATGTGCTTTCTTTTGTTTAAAAAAAAACATTAAATATAATTTATTACTTTGAAAATCACATACGATATTCACTGAAGTCCTTCAAAACCTCCCCATTCCATATCTCATAAAGCAGGATTACAAGACTGTAGAGGTTTTTTCTATCTTTGTGTGAATTTTTGGTACAGGTTTTCATGTGTGGTGGTTGGCATGTATGTGATGATGATCATGAACATATAGCAAGTAACAACAGAAATGATAAAAAGAAACATAGTTGATTTCATTGTTTTCATAACCCATTCTGTAGCTAGGATGAAGAAGAATTGAGACAACAGATATCCTTGCAATGCTCTAGCTTTTTCTCAAAGGATTCTGTGTACAGGCAAGTTGTGAATGGTTGATGCAAAATGTTCAAAGAGGCTAAATGAAATAATCATACAGATCTGCAACTTTTTGTTCAAAATCCTCGAGGAAAGCAATGTTTTGAAAACCAGACTGTTTCGGTTTCAGATGTGACCCACAGCGCAATTTGAAAAGCAGCCCAAATCACCCAAACTGTGTTAGAAAAACAACCCAAAATCACCCAAACTGTGTTAGAATAACAACCCAAAATCACCCAAAATGTTTTAGAAAAACAACCCAATCACCCAAACTGTGTTAGAAAAACAACCCAAAATTACTCAAACTGTGTTAGAAAAAAAACCTAAAATCACCCAAACTGTGTTAGAAAAATAACCTAAAATCACCCAAAATGTGTTAAAAAACAACCCAAAGTCACACAAACTGTGTTAGAAAAACAAGCTAGTCACCCAAAATACTCAGAAATCGACCAAAATTGTGATAGAAAAATAGCCCAAAGAAACTTTTGATTTTCGGAATATTTTGGTTTTCGTGTGTTCGGATAGGAAGATATAGATTTGTAGTACATATGTTGGAAGGAAAAGCAAAGTAGAAAACATACTGATCAAAAGTTATTACATATGTCAGCATAGCTTTATTTACATGTTGATCAAAGGTAGATTACATATATCAGTGTAGCTTTATTTACATACTGATCAAAGGCAGATTACATACATCAGTGAAGCTTTATTTACATATTGATCAAACGTAGATTGCGCACTGTGGAAGAGATATTATGATTAATAGATTTCATATATCTTTTCTTTATTCTACACTTGTCTTTTACCTTTTTTTTTCCGCTCTTTTACCTTTCTTTCGCATACGCTAGATTGTTAGCAATTCATACCTTTGTCATTTCCTTTCTAATTTAGCAACGCATTTTATTGCGGTTAGCTAAGTTTTTTGATGAGAGATCGAATCGTGTTAATTCGTTCTCGACAGGGATAATAAGAAAGAACAGTGTCTACCAATTCTCCCTGATCTGTTCGCCTATAAGTTAATTATTCACGGTGAAAGATCTGAGATCAAAGACGAGCACGCTGATATTGCGTTTATGACCATAGTCTGCAGGCAGTAATAGGGTGATCTGGTAAGACGAAGGACGAGTCTGGTCTATTACGTTATGTCGGACTTCAAAGGAGTCCGTACGCAACAGAGAAAGTCTGGTGTTGGCATGAGTGCGAATAAATTCGTTTGATTCGCAGAATGAGAAGGAAATATGTAAATCTGGACGTAGGTGCTAAAGATATTAAGTCTGGGGTAATTTCTTTCCTACATTTAAACCCCATCAATTTAGACTTCAAGCATTCAGACTCCGCAGTTTCTCTAGACAATCTAGCTCGTAGTTCTAGAACACATTGTATAGTGAAGTTCTTAGTTTCTCGTTAGAGACATATAGTTGAGTTCTAGAATACATTGTATAAGAGAAGTTCTTAGTTTCTGGTGGAGTATAGTCTTTAGTAGTTCTGTGTGAGGTAAATATATATATATGACTAGTATTGTCGAGTGATAGAATTGTTAATTCGAATTATATCTTCACTAGATTTTGTGCAGAGTGTTTGCCAGTTAGGTCAGTCAGATAATTCTCTAAGTTTACTGTGTTACAGTGGATAGCAAATAAATTATAATTTCTAAGCTAGAAACTCATTCAGCTATAAATAAAACTTAATTAATTTGCTAGTAACCAGTCGGTGAATATTTTAGCGAACTGGTAAATGCACCGATTCATCACCGAGTATTGACGGAATATGTACGTATTTCTAATTCATGATTGATTTTTTTAAATGACTAGAATTTATTTCACGGGAGTTTTAAACGATGAGATGAGCTCTAAGCTTATTTTTAAGTCATATTTTAAGCATGCTCTGTGATGATGATGATGATTTTTTAGTTGGGAGCTGTATACTCAGTAATTTTTTAACACGGCTCTTTTGTCTAGCTGTTAGTTTGTTTTTAAAAATATGATAGGGAATCTGCTCGAATGTTCTAGATGCAGTTTGAGAGTTCAGCTCACGTCTCGGGCGGGGAATTCGCGCTGGGATGAAATTTGTACTGAGCTGTGTTTGAGCAGGCGATTTTCTGGACAGAAGAATTAGGGCAGAGCTCCGAAATGGGTTTTAACCATTTTCGTCAGTGTGTCCCGGAATAGGATATTTTGTGTGTGAAAGGAATATTTGATACTTCCTAATGTGTTTCCTAAAGCAATGGATATTTGGCTTAATTATGTATTGCATAATGAGATGTATTTTTTCAGGCCTTGGAGTATGTTGATCCAGACTATATATATTATTGTAAACTGCGACATATGCAGTTCCTTTTCTTGATTGGATAATGTGGCCATGAAGTTTATGATTATGAGCTGCTGTGCTCTGCAGCCTTTGTGCTTGGGATTTTTGTACCAGTAACGAGGTTTCTAATGGATTTACTTACTGATGACGGATGATCTGTTATATACTGTTATTGATGATTATATACCTTTGGATGAGGCACTCAATTACCGATGGGATTGGTGCTTACTTGATGTATCATAATTTGCCGTGAACTGTAACCTGTGACAGTGTGCTGTTTATGATGTCTTGGTGACTGTGTAGTTAATAAACAGTTTAGAACGTTACTAGGAGTTACAACGTTTCCTGACTCCTATGTGTGCTATGGTGTGTGTGAGTGCCACTGACTTAATCTCGAACTACATGACATTTGCGGATCTTTACATTGTCTTCTATAACACATCACACACCAGTCGGCCATCCGTAAGCCAAACATAAGCTGATTGCCTATATCAGCGTATATATTAACATTGTCTTCCGTCATGCACTTATATCCATATGTCCAGCTATCTTGTAAACAGAAGGTGAATACCACGTTGTAACACTTATAGTTTCTGAGTTAAGTTATATAACCGAAGTGAGTATTATATTTTACGCGAGGGTAGGATAGGAGGCGTGTATAATATTATGATTTAGTATTCTGTATGTTTCTTTTTCTTTTATACAGCATTTGGGTCAAGCCCAAAATCTACCAGCGGTTTCAGTATATATGAGAATAACCTAGAAGAAACATATTTGTACTTAAATAAGTGAGTTTCCAAGTTACAACCTGTCTGGCAGTGCGTTTGCATCCAGGAGGAGACAGAGTACCCATCTCACGAACTTTAACACTAAATGCAGTAACTGGGCCTATCGAGCCAGATTAATTCTTCCCTAAATCTCATGTACATTCAGCCCCTGTGGCGAGAAAAATTACAAACAGTAACATTTCCGACTTTTGACCAATTGTGGTGTGACCAATAATTTTATATTGAGAGAAGTTACCAACCTGTCATTTCCTAAGTACTGGAAATCTCGAGATTCTGACATTGTGAGCCATTTAAAATTTCTTATCAGACCTGATTCAAGAGACAAAACCAGTAATTCTAAACTATAGTTGTAAAGTGAACGCTCCCCGGAACACTGGATGAAACTTGTATCTGCAGAGCTGTGGTTCTCTTTATCAAAAAGAACACGAATTCACTGGGTGTGTGTGTTCTAAAGATTGCGCCTGAATGTGCAAGACATCAAGTTTGTAGGTAAGAAAGAATGTCAGTGGCCACTGTTGAATGAACAGAGAGAAAGCAGGAATGAGTGATTCCCTTATGATATAATTGATGCACCCACTTTGTGTTTTCTTTATGCAAGTTTGTTGCTAATGATGTTTTCCTCTTAGGATAGATTAATATATCAACTCTGTTCTTAACTGTAGAGCGTAATCCTAGACCATAGCGTATAAATCTGTGACTCTTTTGGGTGTCAGAACAACAATCTATTGATGCTGTTGGATCTAACCCTATTTGTACTGTGGATTTAACACATGGCAATCTATATCTTCTGGCTCATTGTCTACAGATATAACCACAGCACACAATAGCTGACATTAAATAACCAATACACTTGGAACAGGTACTGACCCTTTTAATGAATATTACACACACCAAAAGCCACACACGGCTATCAATACGCAATGAAAGACGCCAAATAACTTGCCATACACTGTAGCTCAACATAATAGCAAAAATGGTTACCGACATAATCTAACCTGCAACTACACCCACTGACTATCGCTCACAGTAAAACAATACATAATTGCAAGATTCTACGCAAATACAATCCAGGAAAAAACCCACTATAAATCACATCAGTATTCTAGTAATCTACCAGTAATCCTGAACACCTGAAACTATCGGCAAGCACTGAAACAAAACCTGGCACTCATGTAATCCTCCAGCAAAACGAAGTTTTCTTCCACCGGAGGAGTCACGCTCAATCCCCTCTGGTATAAGGGCGAACAAAATGCCGAGATAGCACCTCCTCATGCAGATAAAGAGTGCCAGGATTGTCCAATACCATTGTCGTACATGCCTTCTCACTCACTAGACTCAATACAAGGAAACCTGTACAAATCCACACCAGGTACTGACAGTCGTGAAAAATAACAACGACTGACCAATCCTGGAGTAATCTAAACATAATGCATGTTACACCAAATCTATAAATCTAACCATCAATAATGAAAGCATATCTCATAGTATAAACAATCATACATAACATGGTTTAGCTGTACCTTCAATATAATTTCATAACAAATTCCCTTTATGGCACCATCACACATAAATCACAAAGCAAGACATAACAAAGTACATGACCCTTAAAGATTACAAGACCATCATATTCCATAGGTCTCTGATAAATGCACGCCAGGCCTGCGCAAAGTGCCCCTGCCTACAGTGTACCTGCCCACAGTGCACCTGCCTACAGTGTGCCTGCCTACAGCGCGCCTTCCTACAGCATGCCTGTCCACAGCATACCTGCCTACAGCGTGCCTGCCTACAGCGTACCTGCCTACAGCATGCCTGCCTACAGCCTGCCTGCCCACAGTATGCCTTTATAGCACTGTGCCACATTAATACAACACAACATAGCATAATACAGCACAACCATGCATTGCAAAGCATTACATAATCTCTACAATTTCATAACATGTCATAGTATAAACAAGCATCGCAAGAAATCTCACAATCTTTACAAATTTACAAAATCCTCATATTGATATCAGTATAGAACTGGGGGCGTTGGTCCGAGCCTCTCAGGTTCGGTTCGAATCGACCAAAACATCTTACTGAACCCGAATCCGAAATCTAACCCTAGCTAATGCTGGACTATTAGCAGATGGTTTTGAAGCAAAGACATATGCTTCTGCCTAACTGCCTTACACGCACCCCAACTATTTGCAAAAGTCACCCGTGCCATTTGGTATTGTCGCGTAACGACAATACTTCCACAAACCTAACCGGCGCGACCTCATCAAACACTCTTCTGAGTGTGCGCCAACTAGCACTCAGTGGCACGTTACGCACCCAAACTGTGCGATCACTAGCTTTCCGACTTTCGTATACTTCCCTACTGCTGCTACTCATGTCATTTGGTACATGTCTCGAACTACGTCTCCGATGCACCTTTTGGTCATCCCTTTTAGGAGCTGGTGCTGCTGAGCCTCTGCTCCAGCCACACCCATGGCACTATGTACTCCGCGTGCATTGCCGACGATTAAATCGGAAATCGTTTCCTCTAGGACAAACGGATTTACTCAACCCGATAGGAAAAGGGTATCCACGTTGATACACGCCTGGGGGTAAGACTCCACTTTGCCCCCGAACGTGATGCATTTTACTGTTTTTCATGTAAGGTAGGAGTCGCCGATGCACGATCGACGCACTCCAATTGTGGTGCATCCAGTGTCCCTCAACACCCGGACTGGTCTATTCTCCACCTTGCCTTCGTGGAGAATCACCTTGCCAGTCTCATGCACTGCCGACAGACATGTTACCGCATGCCCACATCGCAGCACTAATCTCTCGTTCACATTGAACAGAGGACGGCACCCCGCACAGTCTTCACTGTTCATTGTGTCCAACACAACGGCGGAATTCGCGTGTTCGATTGGGGTAGTGCAGCTATCCGCACCATGACCCCTGCCACCGTAATTGGTACACAGACGCTTTTTCTTCTTTTCCTCGCACGTACTTTTGCTGGAGCCCTTCGATGACGAAGACCCCGCTTCAGAGTCAGAAGAACGACTCTCTGAGGAAGCACTCCTCTGCTTGTGATGTTTGGTTTTATACCAAAATCGGTCTTCGCCACGCGAGTCCTCGAAGCGTACCTGCTTTCGCGCTTGATGATCCCCTCCGTCATTATAACTATCATATTGTCAGTTATGCCACCTCGGTTGACCATTCCTATGGGAACGAAAATTCCTATAGCTACCTCTAAATGGTTGGTAAAAACTTGAGGGCTTCTCATACTTCCGCTATTGATCCCAATCTGTACTGCCAGACTGATCTCGCCAAGGATGGCGCTGAACTTTGTGGACACTGGCAACTAAGTCTTCTGTCAGACCCGACTTCTGAATAGGTTTGCCCAGATGGGCCAGGACATAATGGTGCCCCAATTGGGCCATGAACTCAATGTCTTTTGGTTGACGTTCCTGGAAAAACGCCACCAACTCACTGGAACAGGAGGACAAAACTTTGTCCCGTAGCACCAAGTCTAGCAAGCCATTAAAGTCCTTTGTTATCCCCTCCATTTAGATCCATCTATTCAGCAGAAGTTTGATCTTCGAGATAAAATCCTCGAAGTCTTGGTCTGCACTAGGCATAGCGTTTTTAAAACGCGTCCGGTAGTCGTCAGCAGTCAGACGGAACTTCCGGAAAATCTCTCCTTCACTTTGTCATAATCGGCCCTTTCCTCTACAGGGAGGCTATAAAAAGTCTCCATCGCAGGCCCTACTAGCAGTGTCGATAAAAGTGATGGCCACTGATCCCTATCAGCCTTATAGGCCACACATCGGCCTCAAATCTTTCAAGGAAGAAATCTAAACTATCAATTTTATCATTGATATTTGGTAAACGCAGACTAAACGGACGATGAGCCCCACCGGAAGTTGAGTTCTGACCACTCGCACCCACTTCTAACTTCTTCAATTGTAATTCCTTCTCCATAATTTTCTCTTCCAGAGCTATACTCATTCTCTCCTTCTCCAACTCTGACTATCTTCTTTTCTTGCAATTCTCTCTCTTCTCTCATCTTCTTTTCTTGCAATTCTCTCTCTTCTCTCATCTTCTTTTCTTGCAATTCGAACTCTCTATCTTCTCTCATCTTCTTTTCTTGCAGTTCTCGCTCTATCTTCTTTTCTTCTAATTCGAATTCTCTCTGTTTCCACTCACTTTCTTCTTTCATCTTCTTTTCTTGTAATTCTTTATCTTCTTTCATCTTCTTCTCTTGTAATTCAAATTCTTTTTCTTTTAACTCTAGCACTTCAGCTCGAATCTCTCTCTCCCGCTTTTGCTTCTGAAAATTTTCCTTCTCTTGCTTTTCTTTCTTGTCCTTCTCTTCCTTCTCCTTTAAAGCCTTTTGATTTTCAACTGAATAAAATTCAGCCTTGGCATAATCACTTAGTTGTGAGCCAGTGTACCCACATTCTTTCCCAATCTGAATGAAAGCCTGTAGATCCATGATGTACACTTAGAATGCTCACTATTAACTTTGGTATAAATCTTTACAATACAATTACTCCCTTGTATATATTCCATTTAAGTCAGCAGATACGTTTCTGCTTACAATAATATTTAGTAACAATAGTAGTAAATAATGATATCACTTCTTCAATCTACACACACACACACACATATATATATATATATATATATATATATATATATATATATATATATATATATATATATATATATATATATATATATATATGCATGAAAGTAAATATCACCTCGTAGTTTATTGTATACTTATTATTCACCTTTACCTTATAGTATCAATAAAGTCTCACTTAGCCCCGTTGGCTATGGTGTCTCCTTTTGTGAAAATTAGGTCTTTATGACCACTTATTCTCTATTATAACCTCACCCAAACTTACAATAGTAGATAGTTGTATAATAACAACTTCCTGATACTTTGACACCAGTATATAAGCTTACAATAGTCGTTAGTTGTATAATAACAACTTCCTGATACCTTGATACCAATATATAAACTTACAATAGTCGATAGTTGTATAATAACAACTGATGAAACTTTATGGTGCTATGACACCATTATATCAACTTAGTCACAAATCAGATTTTACTTCAAAGTCTTTTACTGGCACCCACACTGGTGCTATATTCAAATAACACTTCACTTACTACTACGCTCAATAATCTCTGTTATGCAAGTACTACCTGTGGCAAAAATGAGCACAACACAGATGAAAGAAACGCATACATTACATTACGAAAACAAAATTCCAGTCACGAGGAAATAGATGATAGAACACGAAGAGAAGAGGAAGATTAATATCTACAATGCATGAATGAGCATGAACGAAAACAAGGGATACCTGTAAACAAATTTACAAGATAGTAAGATGGGACAAGAGAAAACACCACTTAAACAGAACACAAGAATTACTAAATATACACAACACTATAAATACGCACACTACAAGTACAGCTAACACCAACAGGGCTTGGAATGTTAAGCAGGGCAGTCGCAGGAAATCCTCTCTGCCAGAATCCCCCACAAAACAAACACAGCCGCACCCTAATAGAATCGGTCTAATCCAATCTTTTCCCATGAGAGGCCAAGACTAGATTAAACTCACCACCCTTCCTCCCTTGAATACACCAATACACGATAACACCAAAGACCACACGAAAACCACACTCAACAATGATGTGCTGGAAGCTATCTCTTCCACCAAGCACTATCTTCACTTCAGTGAAAATAAACTAAGTAAACAAACAGTAAAATTATACTATAATGTATCAAAATATATAATACATATATTTCCAAACTACAAAGAACACCGAGCAAGATCAAATTTAACTAACAATCACCTACATCAGCGGTTCCCAACCTGTGGTACGCGTACCCCTGGGGGTACGCGACAGGACGTTCAGGGGTACGCGAAAAAAATTGAGTAATGGCGGAGAAAAGATACATATGTCAACAGTGTAAAAGACAAGTCAAAAGTTGTGAAATTAATTCAACGCTATACTATACAACATGAACTGTGTGAGACAATCTCTGCCGTATTTCTTGCGCGCCACTGGCGTGCTGTCTGCTTGGACTGGCGTGTGTGAAGATCTATGGTATTTCGTATGACCAAAATTCAATATTTTTACACAATAGTCTTCATTATGATGACTATGGGATTATAGTTGTGCCGTTGAATATTTCATCAAAAATATGACTTGTTTGATCTTCCACACTATGTATGAACGTCTAATGTCCCGGAAGTAATAGTGTCGATTCTTTACCCAAATTTTACAAACGTGAGACAGTGAGACAGTAGTTTTTGTCATTGTTTTAACTTAACTTAAAGTGATTAATTGTTCATACACAAGTAAGGTGGCTCTCTCGTGGTAAAGTCCTTACCCGGCTGTTCGAACTTAGACATGAAGTCCAATTTTTTTTTTTGAAGACCATCCTTTCCAACTTACTTCAAAGTTACACAACTGTGATTGGCTTTATAGTCTTGCATGCTTATCGGATATTTTCCTACAAATAAACAAACTAAATTTGGCACTTCAGAATAGCTCGGTAACGATCTTCAATATTTCAGACAAAATTGAATCTATGACTAAAAAATTAGATTTTTGGAGGTCGTGTATTGAAAAAGGCCAGCCTGAGGTATTTGAAACTCTGCACAATTTCTATCTAAGAACGAGCGGCACCTCTTCCAGGAAATGAGCGAGAAAAAAATTGAACACTTGAAAGGGCTAAAATCATCTTTCGAGAAGTACTTTCCGAAACCTGGAAAAGAGAACTGCTGGATTGTAAATCCCTTTGAAGAAGAATATTTCCAAGCAGCCACATTATCAATCAACGAAAAAGAGAAGTTGATTGAACTTTCGACTGATACTACTTTAATAGCTGAATTCAAAGGAAAATTCCTTATTAACTTTTGGGGAGACACCAGCAGAGAATATAAACAGCTGACCGACAAGGCGCTTAAGTTTCTGTTGCCATTTACAAATACTGAGCTAGTGGAGAGGGCTTTCTCTTCTTATACCTTTATAAAAAATAAATAACGTAGTAAACTGAATGCAGGTCCAGAACTGAGACTGTATCTTACTTCACTTGAACCTGATTTTAAAAAAAAACTAGGTGCCTCAAAACAAGCTCAAGGATCGCACTGAACATTTGTCATGGTCACGTGACATGTGTGTTTTTAAAAAGTGATTTCAACTTTTAACAATAACAACGTTTTTATTATTATTATTAATAAATTAAATGTGTTAATTTTTGTTGTAACTTCTGATTTTTTTAATGTAAAAATATATGCACTGTTTGTTCACCTTTTTATTACATTGTGTTTTAATCCCGTGGTTGGCTCCTTTATTTCTGGTTATAATCTATAAATTTTGAATAACAGCAACTATATTAATTTCAAATATTAGGGGTACAATTTATAGAAATAGACTGCCAAGGGGTACGCAAGTGAAAAAAGGTTGGGAACCGCTGACCTACATACATACTACGTCATAATGGTACAATAAGGAAAAGACAAAACATAAGGAAAGCAAACAACAACAAACCAAGAAGCAAATACAGAAACAGCACTAAACTACTCAACAAGTCAAAGTATATGATAGCTAGAATTAGTAAGAAAGACAGACAAGAAAACTAAATTCTCAGAAAAAACAAGAAAATATCAATATAGTACATAATACACAAGCATATAAACAATAACTTATCTGAAGCTCCAACGGCGCTTGAGAACGGAGAATCCTCAGCACAGACGATGAATGATGATGACAGAACAAACCAGACTCCACAATAACAGACGTATAATCCGAAACGAATCTCAGTCCAGGAATAACTTCACTGTCAATCTGAGTGTCACAATCTCGCTACAGAGTTCCTTCTCACGGTATAATAATCTCTCACGCAATGACCACACTATCCTCTACGGTGCTCACACAGCACTGTTCATAACATATTCTGCACTGACTACTTCTTCTAAGTTCAGCTGCACAGCCACTAACAACAGTCTCCGGTAAGTCGGCAGGGCACAAAGCACGTACGAATTCACCCCTTGTTGGGCATGTCTGAGTTGTCAGGCACGTCACTGGCGTCGGCTTAGGAAGGTCACATCAGAGCATTTCACCCCTGGGTGGGCACATCTTAGCAGCATAACAGGACCAACAGTCCAACACAGTGACTTGGGATACCAACAACCCTAACAACCTCCTATCGACTACAAATTCCTAAGACTCAGCACTTTCCACTCTAATACCGAGGTTGACCAAGCTATATCCCATCTGACATCTTCACATGTCGCCTGGGAGCCTAGCTAAATAGTACCAACCCCCAAGCTCCGCTGCTCTACCTGGATCACTGTCGCCAGCAACGAAAAAGACTCAGAAATGTGTCAAACTGACCCGCCTGACGCACACTGTAACACAGGCCTACCCCTTTAACACTCGTACCTACATCTGCAAAGATACGATAGCAAACACCATGAAACTTATCTGTACCCTATTTTACAGCGAAAGACTGAAAACATACCGAAAAATAGCCATTACAACTGTGATGCTGAAAGTAGGTCAGAGCCCGTAAACGAGGTCAGGCCAAAGACCGTAAATAGTACACTGTCAGACCGACACACACCCACTAGCCTTTCACTGGATGGACAAAAACCACTCACTCCCGTGAGTTCACAATAAATAGGAATGCGCCAACACGGCTGCCACTTCCTAGCACTCTGTGTGTACAATACTAGCCTATTTACGGCAAACACGAGCTCCACGGCCTTGCTATCAATAATATGACATCTAGTTGTCAGCTTAGCTGGGAATTACATATTATCATAATTTAAGCCTCACGGCCTAAAGAACGGACGAGCCCACAGCGGTCAGAACAACAATCTATTGATGCTGTTGGATCTAACCCTATCTGTACTGTGGATTTAACACATGGCAATCTATATCTTCTGGCTTATTGTCTACAGATATGACCACAGCACACAATAGATGACATTAAATAACCAATACACTTGGAACAGGTACTGACCCTTTTAATAAATATTGCACACACCTAAAGCCACACACGGCTATCAATACGCATGAAAATGCAATACACAATGCAATGAAAGATGCCAAATAACTTGCCATACACTGTAGCTCAACATAATAGCAAAAATGGTTACCGACATAATCTAACCAGCAACTACACCCACTGACTATCGCTCACAGTAAAGCAATACATAATTGCAAGATTCTACGTCAATACAACCCAGGAAAAAAACCACTATAAATCACATCAATATTCTAGTAATCTACTAGTAATCCTGAACACCTGAAACAATCGGCAAGCACTGAAACAAAACCTGGCGCTCATGTAATCCCCCAGCAAAAACTGCTGACAAAGGCAACATACGTCCGAACAGGACGGCAGACATCTCGTAGAATGTTTTGCGCCAAAAGTTTCATACCCACTTCCGTTCTCGGCCGAACTCGCCAAACGGGTTTCTTAAGATGAGTATCAGTGCTGTCACTCTTAGAGCGTGACCAATATAAAATTTCGGCCAATGTCTATCCTGTGACAGGTGGCTATATCTTTTCTGCTATCGGGATCGTGGGCTCAACAGAGGGGGAAAGGATTACAGCTGTGGGGCTATTCTTGTAGTAATTCTTTAACCTATTTGTATGTATATGTGATTGATATTCAAATTTATGGTTGTGGTGAAATTCTAATGATAAATAAAATTTACATAAACTTATTCAATAGTGTCGGTCAGCTCGTCCCAAAATATCTATATTCCATTGTTATAGTTTTTACGTCTGTGCGTCTAACTATCGTCACTTATGTGTGTGTGTATGGGAGTGGTATATATATATAAATATATATTTCTAAATATATTCTACTAGACTTTCTGACATAACCAAGATCTGTTGTAGAGATAGGCTGACCGAGAGAAGCTTCTCGAGTTCAGGGACAGACTCTATTATTCTCCACCATCTCACTCGTTAAAATCTATTTCTATTATTATCTCCCACTGAGCTATCATCTGTTCTATTTCTATTCAGAAGGGAACAATCTATGTCTTAATTCCTCTATCAAAAATCAAAGACAAATGAGGTCTCGTCTAACGGGATTTTGAACTTAGAATAAGAAGACGAAACGACAAATATCAGTTCGTCTGCAGGATTAATTTTCTTTATTCTGAAATAGAGTAAGAGTGTGAGCTCTCGTGAGATTTAGTATCTTTAAAAATAACTATCCCCTAGACTAATCGATCTGTTTATGGGCTTGCTGACCACACAAATAGTAAATTGTTTTTTCCTTAGCAGTATTGAGTATTATACTTTTTGATTTCCAGGTTGATTTTTGTCGGAAGATATGTTATGTATTGATTTTGTAATACTAAACCGCTGGTAGAGTTTGTGATTGCGTAACAATCACAGGGTTTTTGAAGAAGAAGGTGTTTTTGAGCTAAGCTAAGGGGTGCGTTCGGACTGAATTTCGTCCTGTTAATTGCCTCCCTTAAACTAACTGACTTCAGGGGTGATCTTAATAGTGAACTTAAAAATTAAGGGAATTTTTTTTCTCCTAAAATTTTTGCAATAATTGTTTTGTTTCCACTGTAGCAACTTATATTTGTTAGTGATTAATCTGAACTACCATTTATTTGGCGTAGTCGTCTGCATTAGGAGCTTAATTGCCTATTAATAGCAGCAATAGTTAGATAACTTACTATAGGAGGAGGTATCCTAGTTAAATAATAATATCTTTTTGGTAGTAATTTCTCATGAGTGGTAGGGAACCAGTGTATCATTTTTCTTACTTCTTTCTCGCGTAAGTCTCAGTCACTTATTTACAATGACAGAGCGTGCAAAGCTTAGGCAGATGCTTAGAGAGAAGGCGAAGGAAGAAGAATTGGAAAGAGAAGAAGCGAAAGCTTTTTTCAGGGACGAACTTGACAGATATGATGCGGAGAAGAAAGAAGCAGAAGCTAGAGAGAAGGAAAAAGCAGCCGAAGCTAGAGAGCAGAAGAAGGTGGATGAAGAAATGGAAATTCGTAGGGCACAGTATGAGGAAAGAGAGAAGGAGAGACAGCGGGAGGAAAGAGAGCAGGAGAGACAGCATGAGGAAAGACAAAATGATCAGCAACGACAGCACGAGTTGGCGCTTAAAGCTCTAGAAGTCCAAAGTCGTGGTGCTGCCTCTACCTGCAGCAATGGAGAGTCATCTTCTCATTCTTACTTAACTGATCCTTCTAACACTCAATCTCCTCAACTCACCGCTATGTCTTTTGCTCTAAAATCTTTTCCTTGTCCTAACGAGAAAATTGACACGTATTTGGAAAAATTCGAGAAAATGGTAATTCTGTACGGTTTAGAGAGGTCGCGTTGGTTTATGAAACTTTCCCAGGCCCTAAAAGGGTCTGCATACGATGTGTATGCAAAACTAGAAAGCAGACAACAAGACAATTACGACTTGTTGAAAAAAGCTTTGCTCGAGCGCTTTAAAATGAACGCTCGCAAATTATTGCAACTGTTCCGAAACAGCAGAAAAGAGAGCTCTGAAACTTTTTAGCAGTTCTCTTCTCGTCTAAAGGGATACTTGACAAAGTGCCTGGAGCTTCCACAGCTCGTCACTACCTATGAAAGTCTTGAGGAGTTCGTTATATGCGAACAGATAAAGAACACTTTGTCTGGTGACACCCGGAGATTTTTAGTTGAGCAGAGTGCAGAACAGCTTGAAGACATTTTGGAAAAGTCTGAGCGATATCATAATGCGCTGGCCGAACTGCCGGCCACAAAACGTAAACCGACAGAAGAGTCTTTTCGAAAGAATAATCTAGACCAATCTTCTCACGCTTCTCACCAAAATAACCACAGAGAAACTGGACCCCAAAACCCCCTCCTGAAAAGTCAAATTCTACAAAAACAAGTACCCCACCAACAATAAACAGTCTGATCAACCCAACCATCCTACATGGCAGCGCGGCCAGAAAGGGTAGTGTGGCAAAGGGAAAACCCCTGAGCACGGGACATATGATAAGAGCGAGCACACCGAGCCGAAACACATCGGATGCTTGCTAACAGTCTCGCAAGATGTAATTAATGTCAGTGATTCTCAACCTGTAAGGGTTGACCCTCAACGCGAAATACTGTTATTTTGAACGGTTCTTCAACTTTTTGTTTATTTGACACGGGACTTTCTTATGATTGCATTGTCGCCAGGCACCTGGTCAAACCCGGTCAAGAGACAGGAGAAACCGTCCAACTTTGTGGAGTTTCTAAGAGTGATGCACCTACAACGCTTCCCGTCGCATTGGTTGAGATCCTCTCTGATTTTGTCAGAGATGTGATCAAAGCGGCTGTTATGGATGACCCGATCTACCCAGTCATACTTGGCGGTAGATATGTGTTTATTGGGAAACCGGAAGAGCCAATTGTGGCAGCAGTACCTACAGGAGGGCAAACCAAGAAAGAACAGGAGCCTGCGCCAAATTTGTTACTAAAGGAACTTAAAGAGGCGCAACAAAAGGATCCTACTTTGGCACCCTGCTTTAGGTAACTGCCTATGGCTAAGGACATAAGAATATCCACAAGATAACATGGAATTCACCTGATGGCAGAACTAAGAACCAGATAGATCACTTCTGCATAAGCGCTAAATTTCGCTCATCAGTTCAAGACGTCAGAGCATACAGAGGTGCAGAGATCGGAAGCGATCATAACCTCTGCATAGCTAAAATGAGAATTAAACTGAAGAAGTTATACCAACCGAATAAAAATAGAAGAATAGATGTACACAGACTGCAATCAAATGATATAAAGAAGGAATATAATGTCAAAATGAACAACTATTTCGATGCTTTAGGCAAAATTGACAACGATATCACCACCAAGACAATCGATACTAAATGGGAACAACTGAGAACAGCAATGACAGAAGCAGCTGTAGCGACCACCGGATACCTAGTACATAAAAAGAAAAAATGGATGAGAGAAGATACTTGGGATAAAATACAAGAAAGGAAAACAGCAAAACTTAAACTACTAGCGGCAAGTACACATAATGCAGTTGAATCTTGCAAACTAACTTATAACTTGTTAAATAAAGAAGTGAAGACAAAAACTCGAAGAGATAAAAGACATTTCATCAATGAACTGGCCGTAGAAGCTGAAAATGCTGCAAGAACTGGTAATAGTAGGTGCCTTTATCAAATTACAAAACAACTATGTCACCAGCCTACTGCTATGGAAACACCTGTTAAAGGTAAATTAGGGAATTCAATACCAACAGAAAAAGAACAAATGAAGAGATGGGCTGAGCACTTCATGGAGGTGCTAAACAGACCACCACCAACAGTAACACCTGATTTTAATAATGAAACATCCACAACCACTTTGCCAATAACTTGCGATGAATTCACGCTGGACGAGATCAAACAAGCCGTTAAAAGATTAAAAAATTTTAAAGCTGCTGGAGTTGACGAAATTTCAGGGGAAATGATTAAAGCAGTTAATGACAACAACCTCTTGAGAATTTTAGATATTATAAATGAAGTATGGAGAGAAGAACAACCACCACAACAATGGAAAGACAGTATTATTGTAAAGTTACCGAAGAAAGGTGATCTATCAGACTGTAATAACTGGCGTGGTATATCTCTATTATCAGTACCTGGAAAATTATTATGTTGCATGATGTTAGAAAGACTTAAATTGCATGCTGACGAAAAGATCAGAGAAGAACAAGCGGGTTTCAGGCCGAAACGATCATGTATTGATCAAATATTCACACTAAGAACAATTATAGAAGAATCAGTGGAAAGGCAATCGCCACTTATTATCACCTTCGTCGATTTTCAAAAAGCCTTTGATAGTCTACACCGCCCATCATTGTGGAAGATACTTACAATCTATGGTTTTCCAACAAAATATGTGAATATAATCAAAGCGCTATATGACAATGCAAGATGTTGTGTTAGAACAAATAAAGGGAATACAGAATGGTTTACAGTAGAAACAGGGGTGAAACAAGGCTGTATTATGTCACCACTACTTTTTGGAATAGCTATTGATTGGGTTATGAGAAACTATACCCACAATGAACAATTGGGTATAAAATGGACAAATGGAAAATTCCTGGGGACCTGGATTTCGCAGATGATGTAGCATTCTTAAGTTCAACCCCAAGACAATCCAAAGAAGCAATAAATACTTTGTGTCATCTCTCGGTTAAAATTGGTCTCCAAATAAATGCCTCTAAAACTAAAGCTATGAACTTTTCTAACGAGACCTTTGATATCATCTTGAACGGGGAAAAAACTACAGAAAGTTGAAAGTTTCAATTATTTAGGCAGTAAAATGACTCAGGATGGTGACACAACAAGAGAAATCCATACTAGAATTGCTTTGGCAGCTAGCGCCTTCAATAGATTATCTAACATTTGGAAATTACGATCATTGAATATACATACCAAGCTTCGTCTGTTTAATTCAAATGTTATCTCAGTGTTAACATACGGCTGTGAGAGTTGGAAAATAACAAAATCATTGGAGAACAAGCTGAATACATTCGAGAACAAATGTCTTAGAAAAACTCATGAACATCAGTTGGAAAGAATTCAAGACTAATCGACAAATAAGAGAAGACTCTAGGCAGAAATATGTCTCCGACTATATAAGGAAAAGACGATGGTCATATATCGGTCATGTCCTACGAATGCAAAACAACAGAATACCACTACAGGCGCTCACTTGGGTTCCTGAGGGTAAGCGGAAAAAAGGAAGACCAAAAGAAACACTCAGAAGAACAATAATAAGAGAAGGAAGAACGTTGGGCCTAAATAATGTGCAAGAGCTAAGAGGAGTGGCGTCACAACGAACAACCTGGAGAGCACTGGTTTCTGCCTTATGCGCCGTGTTTGGCGCTTAAAGAATTTATTATTATTATTATTATGGCTAAGGACCCTAGACAACACTGGGACATTTTTTCTAAGGATGGCGTACTTTATCGCAGAACGGGCAAGCCTGAATAAGGTTACAATCAGCTCCTAGTACCGAAACAGTACAGAAGCCAAATCTTAGAAATAGGGCACTCTCTTCCCTTTAGCGGACATAGGGGTCAGAACGCCACAAATCAGTGTATATCTACTCATTATTGGTGGTGAGGAATGAATACTGATATTATCATGTATGTGAAATCCTGTGCCCAGTGCAAACTTGTGCCACCCAAGCAACGAACAACCCCAGTTTCCAAGGGTGAAATGCCAATAATGGGAACACCATCTGAACGGGTAGTGATCGACATTTTAGGACCCTTAGAAAGGACTAAAAGAAGGAACAGGTTTGTCCTGACCTTAGTCGACACATGCACTATGTCGGCCGAAGCTATACCGCTTATATACCAAGCATGTCGCAGAAGCGCTAGTGCAGATTTTTACTCGGTTGGGATTCCATCAACAAGTGTTGACGGATAACGGATCTCCATACCGAAACCTGTTAATGGATGAGATCGTTAAGATCTTGAGGAACCAGCACATCTACATAAAGCCTTATAATCCGGCCGGAAGTATGTTAGTAGAACGTGTCAATGGAAAACTCAATATCATGTTAAGTAAACTGGGACAAGTGAAACCTGAAGATTGGGATCTTTGTATTCCTGCAGCTTTATTTGGCTACAGAGAAGCTCCACATAATTCCACAGGATTTCCACCAGCTACGCTTTTATTCGGCAGACCTATTAAGGGCCGCTTGAAGGCTTACTTTAGTCGCTAACAGATCAGAAGGCTAATGAGACAGTTGTCTCAGCCAGTAAATATGTGTCGGATTTAAAGGAAAGGTTAAAACTAGGAATAAAGAACCACGGTTGTCATAGTGTGGCTCACGAGCTGCATGCATGCCTGTAGTGCAGCTATCATTAAATAATGAAAACATTAGGTTAAGTAATGTTCATAAAAGATTATTTTTACCATTGAAATTATAAAAAGCCAAATTAATAGGTCGCCGAGTGTCACAGGTAAGTATAAACTGAGAGATACATTCTGTCTGAGGCCAGACAGACTATGGAAGAGAAGGTGTGAATTGATAGAAATATAGTCACTGGTGGAAATTATTGGGAGACGATATGTCTACTGAAGGGTAGTAGCACTACGGTCTTCAGCCTATCTGATGTCTAACTTTTAATATGGGCAATCTTTTCCCGCCCTCCAATGTTAATAAAAGACTTTAGTCAAATACACAGTAAGAGACATATGAATACTACACCAATGACAGATAGAAAAGATGTTCTGACCAGCACAAGATGAGGTTTTGTTATTTTTATTTAAAAAACGATATACGACACACAACATCACAAATTCATAGATAATAAAAAGAAGTGTAGGCCTTAAAAAAAATAATAACAATGTCTGAAGGCTACACAACAAGAAACACAAATCATCCGATCCCCAAAAAGAAATTGTGGCCACCTCACTCTACTTTACTCACAGATAAATTCAGAAACACCTTAACACTCGCTCACTCCATGCCCACTCTTCCTAAATGATAAGTGTCCTGATCAAAAGCTGCAGTTATTCGGACAGGGGGCTCCCAGTCTGGAGGTAGACGGCCAATCCTGCCTTGTTGAATAATAAATCCAGAGAATGCAAAGACTCCTACTTAGGGACCGGCACTGTTCCACCACACTTTAATAATCCAATTTGATAAGGAGTTAAGCTCCTGGGGAACACCGAGTCACATAATTCCCAACTCACACCTACTTCCGTAAAACACAAGTGAACAAGGCGGCTAAGTGTAGTGCGAAAATCCAGCACAGAAATAATACTCCAAACTTGCGGATCAACAATGCCTTCTGTGAGATCTTGTAGAAGCTAGCAGTCGCTGTTTTCTTCTGGGGTATCTGTGAGAAATATCCACAGCGACGGTGTGTAAAGGGCTCACCAATATTGCCCAGATGAATGGGTGGGAAATCTGTAACAGCCCATTGGAACTGCGGCTTGCAAGGGCAGTAGAACTGATCCACGGATGCCCGTTTGCTAAGTTGATTGACTTTAAGCCGTCAGCCGGGAAAATGATGGCTGATAACGTGAAGGCCGAGATAAAATCGATGGCAGCTTCTTAAAGAAATAAAACGGCTCAAGCGACTTTGAAGACTCTAGTTGAGGCCACCGAAAAGAGAACGCAGTTCATTTTTTCCTTTTGACCAGCGTCTGGTAAAATAAGGAGTCAAAAATATTTACATATCTTCTCACCGAGAGCGCTCAACATTACAAATACGACTTCACATAGATGCACACTCTCGTCCTTCCATCTTGACGAATGAATACACTTCACGTCGACACCTTGCCCGCCCAATTCTCTCTAACTCTTGGGCGAGACCCCGAGAAACTATGCCTCGTGTTTATTGATCACGCAGATGGGCGGTCAAGCATGACTCACATGCAATCTGACCCTGTTCAAGCGAGGTCAGATCAGTCACTCCGAAACAAGAAACATACTATGAAAACAGGCATGTCCAAAATTAACACCGACTAAAATTAATAGCAAACTGATATCGAACACTCAATACGGAATTACAGTTTACACATAAAAGAGAACAATTAGTCAAAAGTGAAATAATATACTTACACACACACACACACACACACACACACACACACACACACACACACACACACACACACACACACACACACACACACACACACACACACACACACACACATATATATATATATATATATATATATATATATATATATATATATATACATATATACATATATACATATATATATATATATATATATATATATATATATATATATATATATATATATATATATATATATATATATATATATATATATATATATATATATATATATATATATATATATATATATATATATATATATATATATATATATATATATATATATATATATATATATATTAGCCATTATGGATTTCTTGGCAATGTACATTCAGTAGTTTGCCATTGCTTTCTGGATGGTTCTGGCCGCTTACCATTATAGTCCATGGTGCGTCCTCAGCTCGATACCAGGCCTTTCCAACTCCTGCCCTAGAAGCCGTTGTCAAAATACTGATCAGAGCATGTATATTCCCAGTAGCAACATACGGCTGCGACACTTGGACACTCAATAAAACAGTTGCAAAAAAGGTTACATCATTCGAAATAAAATGCTACAGAAGGATGTTGAGAATACCCTGCACAGAAAAAAAGACCAACAGAGAAGTACTGCACTCACTAAACGTACAGGAACATTGGCTCCTAAATACCATCGCAATAAGGAAGCTGAAATTTTTCGGTCATATAAAAAGACATAATAGTCTGGAAAAAACAGCGATGGAAGGCATGGTCCCTGGAAAAAGGGGAAGGGGTCGACCTAGACGACGGTGGACCCAGGACATCACAGAGAGTCTGAACTTGTCTTTGGCTGATGCAGGTCGACTTGCCCAGAATCGTGATGCGTTCAGAGCAGCTGTAATGGAGACAACGTTCTGGAAAGAATACGTCACATGATGATGATATATCTATATATATATATCCCTTCTGTCATCTACAGTCTATCTTTCCCTCACTGACTGAAAAACACCTCCGTAATATTTTCTCGTTATGTGTCTATTCCGGACCCACAAAAGTTACTATTAATTATTGAAAATAGAATTAGTAACCCGGGATTAGGCTAAGTTCATATATATATATATATATATATATATATATATATATATATATATATATATATATATATATATATATATATATATATATATATATATATATATATATATATATATATATATATATATATACATTAACAATAAGCTTTATTCCCAAATTGCTCTAAGAAAATTATATTTGTCTTACCAGCTTCAAGGAATTATCTCCGTATTGTAGAAATGACCAATTGCTATCAACAGGAGGTATTAAGTATCCGTAGCTAGAATTCTTGAAGTGCACTGATCAAGAGGGACAGACTCACGTGATTTAAATAGTAACAGACAGATGGCAGGTGTTCGGTTCGCATTCGCGGACCTTCCAGATGAAGAAGAGAACAAAACACATAATCATATGAAAGAGCTTCTGATCGTCTCCAGATTAAACAGAAATCTACGTAAGCAAAACGAAGAGTTTTCTCTAGCTTCTCTAAGACAAGAACAGAAATGACGCAAGAATATGCAACTAGTACGTGAACGCGCGTTTATACAAACGGCGCTCTGTCCGCGATCAGCACTGGCACCAGATGAAAGAACGAAGAAATTCCCCTGGGTTTCCCAAATCAAAGAGGACCTGGGAAGTACTACGTTTCGTGGAGACCAAGAAGAAAGATTTATTTGATCACCCACCGCCTTGCGCATGTTGCAGACCGGCGTAGATAGTGTAATTGGTGATTGACATGTATACTGACAAAGATACCAGCATAAAGAGACACAATTACAGAAAAGTGGGCGAAGAATTTAGATGGACAGAAAATAGACATGTCAGCCTGACGCAACCCCAGACAGGCGGGCAGTCATTTCTATCAAACCCGTCACAGCGAGATACCAGTTAGACATATAATCATATACAAAGATTAAAAAATATATATATGGGCTGCTCTTTAAAAAAATTTTGAGTACCGTGGCTCACAAAGGCTACCTAGTTGGCCTCACTGATATAGAATAAGCAGAGATTTGAGAAACAGGGCGCTATGCAAAAAATGAATTTATTGTGACTTAAAGTGAAGTAGAATACAAAAATATGCATACATTTGTTTATGTGTGAAGTAGGGAATGTTGCAGAATACAAAAACGAGGAAGGAATGATAACAGAATGAACATGAAGAAGCAATGAATAATATTCAAAGAACGTGCAGTGAATAATGTTCAATACAACATCAAGATGTAGAGAAACATGTAGTATACATATGAAAGTAGAGAACAATGTTGGATACGTACAGGCTGTTTTTTCCAATTTCATGAGCTCCGCTATGTGCTGCAATTTTACATCACGGTCATGCAGAACTTTCAGAAGGTGATCAAACCAGTTATCTTTCTTTGCAAGAACAGAGAGAAGGAAATGAGCCCCTGCCGTGTCACCCAAGTTCTTAGTTTTTGCTTCAATGAGTTCCTGGTAACGTTGAATTACGACAAACGATTATTTTGTCTAAATGGAGGGGGTTCAAAAGCAATACTGCTAAAATGAAATAATAAATAGGAAGACACTACTGGGAGCCATAACTCAGAAGGGCATACCCACTCCCCATCAACTGTAAAGGAGTTACATATTTCTTCAGCCTGGAGAATCGCTCTGATGATCAGATTTTATCCTGTTGAAATGCTACCTCAGTTTCCTATTACCATATTCACCTTCAGGTACCATGCCTGGTGGCATAGGCGATCATGTCTCTCCACAACATTCTGTCTCCAATATCTTTTATCAATTCTGTTGTTGACTTCTTTCCTTGCCATGATGTCAAAATGTACAATATTTTCTCTCTTTGCCACTCTCTATCTATTTTTCCTTCAATCTTTTTTGTTGTCACGATATATTCCAGCATCACAGTAGGAACCATGATGATGGACTGCTCTAGTGTGGTTACCAGAGCGTTGAATGTTGGCCAGGCAAATGAAGAACTCAAAAGTTGGCAGTTTCAAGGATGCACCACTTGGAGGCATTTCAAAGCCTTGATTAGTGGTATAACCCTGGAATTCACACGACAGCAATGGTGAATTCATTTGCATCTCTGGTGCTGGAGAGGACACATTAAGAAAACCAATTGAAAGTATTACAAAGCAGTTCTGATTCTGAAATCCCTGTAGTGGGTTTGATGGTATTGTATGATGGTGATATTACTAAATGTAATGTATGAGGCCAGCTGTGAAGGCTCCTGAGATAAAATGTAGTTGTGAATTGTCAGAAGGCCTTTCTTGCTACCACTACGACCTCACACTCAATTTTTTTTTTTTTAATGAATGTATCTATGTAAAATGTCTAGGGTAATGATATGTAATGTGGTGTGATAGTTATAGATACACCCACAGATATTTAAGCAGACTAATAATATTAACAAATGTTAAAATACACTGAACTAACTCACGTGTGTAAAATTTTTGATAGAATGATATTACATTTATTTTGTTCTGGATCAAGTTTTATGTTGACCAGAACTTTTTTTTAAAAAAAGATTTAAAATTATGAAAGAAATGCATGGAATGTTACATAATAAATGCAAGAGTGTACATATATAAGTACTAGACTAGTTAGTTTTATTAAAATGTTCTAGTAGTCATCTACTTGGGAGGATAGTTAATGTTTGTGCTGTTGGGGTGGCCTCATCACACCTGTCTATATTGACTACACAGTGTCCAGTAAATTGCAGGAATTTTATGGGGTATTAGTAACTAAAAGGCGTTGGTGAACTTCCAGCAGACCAGAGGCTCACTCAACTGGCATATGTAGCTCTGGTGCTGAAATCTGGTAGTCCCACCTCTCCATGCTGGCGGGCAATAATAGTGGTCTCTGTCACAACGTACTGCACAGATACACTCGAGTAAGATCACCAACTGAATGGACACCGCCTTGTTGACAACTGAAACTCACAGCTCTGCAATCAAAGTATTGGCTATGTGTCAAAATTCTATTCTCTACCCACGTCTGGACACAACACGGACACAACAACCACATCATACAGACAGGTCAGATCTCTCTGACCAAACAGCACATTTACCATGGTGGTTTTACATCAGATAGGTCCTCCCAGACTATAGATTCTGAAAAATATTTATTAGTTTCCTTCCCTAAAAGTGGATAGGTAATATGTTTCATTATTCTCAACACTTGATCTGTCTTTCCTAACCCTTGCTGGAGTTTATGTATATTGTTGGTCCCTAGACCCTGACTTGGGCGGGGGGTCTAGAGCAAATCCCTACTTGTTTGTAAGGCTAGATTATGATATGGCAGTATCAAATCACTCGAACATTAAACAATATTCAAAATATACAAAGAAATAATTTCAATCTTACCAGATTATGAATAAAGAACACAGAAATGCTAGCAAAACTCAGCTGAGCTGCTGGCTATAGTATGGCGTCCCTGAACTTATTTCACTTTCTTTCATTTGGAAATCACCACACTTTAAAATACTGTGTCTATCATCGAACAACTATTGAGGAATGGCCCCACTTGCGCGTCTGAGCGCCGATAAAATGATTGTCTGTGGCCAATCACTGCCTAGGTTTATTTCAAATTCAAATTTCCTACCCTAAAGTCATTTCAGTCATGCTTCAGTCAAGTATGGATGTTTATCTGTTAGTCTGTCCGTCTCTACTTGTTATTTTTTCAAAAACGTACTTGATTTTTGAACCAACCTTTCTCTCCCCTCCAAAATTTTGTCGTTAAAAGTTATATTTAGACACAGCTCCCACCAATGTCCCTTCGCTTCCCTACTAAGTAGATTTGAACACCTGCGTCTCGAGGTCGTGTTTTTTTGTGCAAATAGCGACACTTTTTATTCAATACTGTCTGTCGCTGATGTGAACAACACTGTCTTTTGTCATTATCTTCAATATTATCTATCCGTCTGTAAAATTAAGAACATATTAGTTCACTGCTCAGAATGGGCCATCCGGCCAGCTAATTTTTATATTCCTAACATTAATATTACGAAAAAGTTACTTTTTAATTTTTGTAATATTCCAAACATCTGCGTTCTGCCGCTGAATTCAAATCAAAGGCTTGGTATCGCAAAAGCGACCAATAAATGACTGTGGCGTATCATATCCAAGGTCCCTTCTGTCGAGTTCCTTACTTTATGTCAACTTGGGAAACGTGACTTTTCTCCGTTTCCCCCCAATTGCGTCTCCTTAGCCTTTCTAGTCTCACGCAATCTTTCCAGTCATATTTTTTCCTTTTTATCCGCCGTTCCCCTCCTGTCTAGCAAGTCAATTTTTATGGAGGGTGATGACCCGCGGTCTGGGCGATCATGTACTATCAGCAGCCTACGCATTATGTTTTTATCCTTACATGTTATCTTTGGAGGTATTTTACCGTTGTATCTCTGTCAATTTCACTACACATCTCCCCACTTGAAAACATGCCTATGGCAAGTTCCAAAACCAGCGATACACATAGGTAAAATTACTCCTCACGTCTGCCGCTACTCTAATTAGGCAGTTTGAGAATCGGCTTGCTAGTGAGTTTTTCCTTTAACTCTTGGAACGCTAGTTGACATTGTGCAGTCCAAATAATTTTATCTGGAAGTCCCTTGCGAGTCAGATCAGTCAGAGGAGCACAAATAGCGTTAAAATTCTTGATGTATTTCTGATAAAATCCGCATAACGACACAAATGATCGCACGTCCTTTTTTGTTTGCGGCCTAGGTGCTCTCTGCAGTTTTTCCAAGTTCTTAGGATCAGGGGTCATATTACCCTGATATACAGTGTGTCCCAAGAATTCCAACTCTTTGCATCCAATACAACATTTTGTTGGCCTAGCAGTTAAGTTCGCCTCCCGAAGTCTATCAAACAACATCTCCAGAGCTTCAATGTGTTCTTCAAATGTCTCTGTGGCGACGAGAATATCATCCATGAAATTCGTGATACATGGGTTATTCAGGGGATCCAACAATTTGCGCATCATCCTTGAAAACACACTCGGAGCATTTTTCAGTCCGAATGGTAGCATATTGAATTCATAATGTCCATCCGAAGTGCTAAAAGCTAAATAAGGTCTCACTTCAGGCTTCACTGGGATCTGGTAATAGCCTTTACTAAGATCCACCTTTGAAAAGTATTTTGCCTTGTTCAGTCTGGCAAATAACTGTTTTGTGTCTGGTAATGGATCCACTTGTCCTTCTGTGACAGCATTCAGTTTCCTGTAATCTATGCACAGTCTGTGTTCCCCAGACGGTTTTCTCAACAAAACGACACTAGAACTAAAAGATGATTCACTGTGCGAAATAATCCCCTCCTTCAACAAATACTCTATTTCTTCCTTCAATGCCTTCTCCTTCGCGAACGGAATAGAATAGGCTCTCATACAGATTGGGTTTGAGTCTACCAGTTTCATGTCATACTGTAGCAAATTTGTATGGCCTGGTTTATCTGTTAATACATCTGTATGTTCCTCCAGAACTTGTTGAACTCTCTCCCTCTGGTTTTTAGTCAGGTGCTTACTGACTTTTACCTGTGCTGCGGTTTCACAAGGATGTAATGGGTATTCATGTGAGGTGAGTGGTTCTTTTTGCATCTGGGTTGCAATAGCTAAGGTCAATAAGGGGGTGCTTTCCTGGAGTGGTCTGTCCAGATACTTCTTTAACAGGTTTACATGATAAACTTTCTCCTTCCCCTTTTTGTCAATTTTATAGTTTGTTCTAGACACCTTCTCTAGAACCGTATATGGACCTTGCCAACCAATTTGTAATTTATTCTGGCTTCCGGGTAGTAGAAGCAGCACCTTCTCTCCGACTGCCAGTTCCCTGTCCTTTGCCTTCCTATTAAAATATGCTGCATGTTTCTTCCTGGCTTGCTTCAAATTATCATTTGCCAGTTTCCATCCAGCTTTCAAACGAGTGGTCAGTTCGTTCACGTATTGATACGATGAGGTAACAGTCTCTTCCGCCTTCTCATCTGTCCAGGTCCTTAATAGAGTTACATCTGGATCTTTAATTTATCATACTTATTTTTCATGGAACCCATCGGGTCCCGTCCATTAGAAGCTCTATAATGAGGACTTTTCTTCCTAGAATCATCACTCACAAATCGACCACTACCAATTTTTTTCTGGGGTTTGTCTCCCCACTTTAGATTGCTTATGAGAGATCTTCGCTCTCTTGTCTATTCTTCCAGTTTATATAAGTCTGACCGAGGGATTGTCATCTTATCCTGGGTAAAATTTCTTCTTTGTACTCTTCGCATAGTGGCCATGTTAATCCATTCAAGTGAAGACTGGGTGTGAAAAGGGGGCTCCCATTCCACTTTGTCTACCCGAGTATAATTAGTTTTCCTTTCAGGCCTAAAGTTGCCCCGTGGCGTTTCTAGGTCCTGCACATATTTTCCCTTTGTGGGTGTTCCCTCATGAAATACGCCACATGCTTCTACAAAGTTTTCAACATCGACATTTACGTCGGGCCAATAGTATTTTCGAGCAATCTTTTGGCAGATGGTACCGACTTTCTCATGGTCACCATCTTTTCCAACATGTAAGCTCCTTATTAAGTTTGCCCTATATATCTTGGGAAGAACTAACTGTCCGTGACCAGTGGATCTAGTTCCTGTCTTCCTATATAAAAGTTTGTTCTTCATGAAATATTCCCCCTTGCTCGGAGGTGTGTGGCATTTGGGCAATTTTTTAAAACAGGGCTTGAGTGTCCTATCCTCAGCCTGCGCCTTCCTCATCTCCTCTGGATGAGCATTTATAGGTTCACCTTCTTCCTCCTTCTTCTGTGACCTGGTCTGCACTGTCGCCATGATCACAGGTTTCTCGGGATTCCCCAAGAAGACGTATCTACACCCCAATATCAGAGGGTAGATTGGTTCATCTATCACTGCTGCTCTGATTTCTCCCTCCACATAGCGAGTTTTCACCGTTATCCTTGCGATGGGAAGTGTCATGAGTGGTATGTCCTTAGTCGCCCCTTGTATTTCCACTGTTTCTGTGGTATACTGACTTGGGTCCACTAGGCTAGACTTCACAACTGAATCATAATCCAAACCTGTATCATAAAGGCACCTTATGGTGACCCCATTACAAATAACATCCTCACAAACTGGGGGGTGATAAGGTTCCTGTTGTCCATTAGGATTAACCTTTAATCTTCGCGTCCCCGACTTCATTGCAGCAATGTTTGAAGGTTTCCTTCTACAAAATTCGGTGTTATGGTTATCCTTCTTGCACCATTTACACCATCTTTTTCCTTGGTTCAACGGTTTTCTTTCATTGAACTTTTGGTCATTGAACTGTGAGTTTCTGTCGCGATAGTCATTTCTTGGCCGCTCAAAGTTTGTCCTACCTTTATTTCCCTGCTCTCTATTATCAAATTTATTAAATTGCTGTGGAGCTTTAAAAGTGTCTATGTGCTTCTTTTTAGCACCACTTACCTCTGCCTGAGCTGCCTGATACCTCTCAGCAACATTTAAAATTTCCCCCAACTTCTCTGCACCTTGTTCCATGAGAAATTTTCTCATGTCTGGAGCCATGGACTCTCTCAATTGCTCAATCATGATCATTTCTTTAAGATCTTGGGTCTTCCCCAGAGCCGTCCATTTCTCCAAATAGGTTTCTAGTATAGCAGAGAATTGGTGGTATGTCTCCCCAGACAACAGTTTGGCATTTCTAAATTTCTTACGATAAAATTCACCATTCTTCTCGTACCTTAATAACAAAGCCTGCTTTAACATGTCATAATTGTCTTGGTCTTCCCTGTTCATTTTGGCAAATACTTCATAAGAAGTACCTCTCAATCCCTGTGATAGCTTTAAACTCCACCTCTCTCTCTCTAACCCATATGTAGTAGCTAATAACTCAAAACGTCCTAGGTACCCCTCTATGTCATCGTCTTTTTCAACAAAATGGTCTAAATGAAACCCCATAGCTGAGTTTGAGGCTCCCAGACTGGGCGTAGCATCTGAGGCAAAAGGGCTGGCACCATTTTCAGGAGCCGGGCCTTGTAATTCCAGCTCCCTTAGTCGTAATTCGTGCTCCCTTTGCAACCTTCTATCTTCTGCCTCCCTTTCGGCAGTCAACCTTTTTCTTCTGCCTCCCTTTGCTGTCGTTTTTCTTCTGCCTCCCTTTGCTGTCGTTTTTCTTCTGCCTCCCTTTGCTGTAGTTTTTCTTCTGCCTCCCTTTGCTGTCGTTTTTCTTCTGCCTCCCTTTGCTGTCGTTTTTCTTCTGCCTCAATCTGCAGCCTCTTAATTTCTCTATCAGCCTCAATTTGTAACCTCTTCTCTTCAGCTACCTTTCTATCTTCCCTTTCAATATATTTATCACATTCAGCCGTTACATATTGAATTAAAATTTGACCATCCATTCCCATCTCCTTTGCGGTCAGCACAGCAGCTGATTGGAATTTTGCTAGCTCCGCCATACTTTTCAGACAATATAATAATATACAAGCTAAATCTCTAACCAGTAAATACACTAAGTACTTCTTATGACTATAGTCTAACTAATTCTAACTAACCAGTTAACTAATTAATTATCACTGGCTGTGAAGATTCACCAACTTTTATCTGCAGGGACACTTTTAATTTTAAAGGGAATTTCACAATTTTTTTTTTTTTTTTTTTTTTCTAATTTTATTTCTCCAACCAGGAGATCCTAATATTACTGTTGGGCTAATTATCCCTGGACAAGACCCCAATGTATGTAGTGGGTTTGATGGTATTGTATGATGGTGATATTACTAAATGTAATGTATGAGGCCAGCTGTGAAGGCTCCTGAGATAAAATGTAGTTGTGAATTGTCAGAAGGCCTTTCTTGCTACCACTACGACCTCACACTCAATTTTTTTTTTCTTAATGAATGTATCTATGTAAAATGTCTAGGGTAATGATATGTAATGTGGTGTGATAGTTATAGATACACCCACAGATATTTAAGCAGACTAATAATATTAACAAATGTTAAAATACACTGAACTAACTCACGTGTGTAAAATTTTTGATAGAATGATATTACATTTATTTTGTTCTGGATCAAGTTTTATGTTGACCAGAACTTTTTTTAAAAAAAAGAGTTAAAATTATGAAAGAAATGCATGGAATGTTACATAATAAATGCAAGAGTGTACATATATAAGTACTAGACTAGTTAGTTTTATTAAAATGTTCTAGTAGTCATCTACTTGGGAGGATAGTTAATGTTTATGCTGTTGGGGTGGCCTCATCACACCTGTCTATATTGACTACACAGTGTCCAGTAAATTGCAGGAATTTTATGGGGTATTAGTAACTAAAAGGCGTTGGTGAACTTCCAGCAGACCAGAGGCTCACTCAACTGGCATATGTAGCTCTGGTGCTGAAATCTGGTAGTCCCACCTCTCCGTGCTGGCGGGCAATAATAGTGGTCTCTGTCACAACGTACTGCACAGATACACTCGAGTAAGATCACCAACTGAATGGACACCGCCTTGTTGACAACTGAAACTCACAGCTCTGCAATCAAAGTATTGGCTATGTGTCAAAATTCTATTCTCTACCCACGTCTGGACACAACACGGACACAACAACCACATCATACAGACAGGTCAGATCTCTCTGACCAAACAGCACATTTACCATGGTGGTTTTACATCAGATAGGTCCTCCCAGACTATAGATTCTGAAAAATATTTATTAGTTTCCTTCCCTAAAAGTGGATAGGTAATATGTTTCATTATTCTCAACACTTGATCTGTCTTTCCTAACCCTTGCTGGAGTTTATGTATATTGTTGGTCCCTAGACCCTGACTTGGGCGGGGGGTCTAGAGCAAATCCCTACTTGTTTGTAAGGCTAGATTATGATATGGCAGTATCAAATCACTCGAACATTAAACAATATTCAAAATATACAAAGAAATAATTTCAATCTTACCAGATTATGAATAAAGAACACAGAAATGCTAGCAAAACTCAGCTGAGCTGCTGGCTATAGTATGGCGTCCCTGAACTTATTTCACTTTCTTTCATTTGGAAATCACCACACTTTAAAATACTGTGTCTATCATCGAACAACTATTGAGGAATGGCCCCACTTGCGCGTCTGAGCGCCGATAAAATGATTGTCTGTGGCCAATCACTGCCTAGGTTTATTTCAAATTCAAATTTCCTACCCTAAAGTCATTTCAGTCATGCTTCAGTCAAGTATGGATGTTTATCTGTTAGTCTGTCCGTCTCTACTTGTTTTTTTTCAAAAACGTACTTGATTTTTGAACCAACCTTTCTCTCCCCTCCAAAATTTTGTCGTTAAAAGTTATATTTAGACACAGCTCCCACCAATGTCCCTTCGCTTCCCTACTAAGTAGATTTGAACACCTGCGTCTCGAGGTCGTGTTTTTTTGTGCAAATAGCGACACTTTTTATTCAATACTGTCTGTCGCTGATGTGAACAACACTGTCTTTTGTCATTATCTTCAATATTATCTATCCGTCTGTAAAATTAAGAACATATTAGTTCACTGCTCAGAATGGGCCATCCGGCCAGCTAATTTTTATATTCCTAACATTAATATTACGAAAAAGTTACTTTTTAATTTTTGTAATATTCCAAACATCTGCGTTCTGCCGCTGAATTCAAATCAAAGGCTTGGTATCGCAAAAGCGACCAATAAATGACTGTGGCGTATCATATCCAAGGTCCCTTCTGTCGAGTTCCTTACTTTATGTCAACTTGGGAAACGTGACTTTTCTCCGTTTCCCCCCCAATTGCGTCTCCTTAGCCTTTCTAGTCTCACGCAATCTTTCCAGTCATATTTTTTCCTTTTTATCCGCCGTTCCCCTCCTGTCTAGCAAGTCAATTTTTATGGAGGGTGATGACCCGCGGTCTGGGCGATCATGTACTATCAGCAGCCTACGCATTATGTTTTTATCCTTACATGTTATCTTTGGAGGTATTTTACCGTTGTATCTCTGTCAATTTCACTACAATCCCCCAGCTAAAGGAAATAGAGGGAGACCAAAACATACATGTAGAAGGTAATAAAGCATCGACATTAAAGGGATACAAAAATGTAAAAGTAGTCCCATAGCAGACAGTGCGATAGTGGAGTTAAATGTTAGAGACCCACTATATCAGTTTTATGAGTGTGGTTATCTGTTCCTTGCACTGCTGCATATGCCTTCCTTAATTCAAGAGTCATGTCAAAGCACTCATTTTTACAGCTGGTTAGACAGAAAAGTGATGCAAAGTGGTTTAGAACACAGTCCCATTGCCATGATAAGAAAACACTCTAACTACTCTGCCACTCAGACACTTTAAGGCAGGGGTCGGCAACTAGTTGATCACACTCTATCGATAAATCACAGGAGATGGTTGCATAGATCTTTAGAGGATAGAAGAAAAAAAAAGAATTTTAAGGTAGGGTAATTTCTCTGTCTCTCCTGTTGCATCGCAAGGATGCTTTAGCAGCATACACTGCAAAAACCTTCTAGTTAGCTTACTCAAATTTACTTCAAATGTAAACTACACAAGACATGAAAGCAATCTTTTCTTTGAAGTGAAGTGAAGGTCTGGTATAATAAATTTATTCTGCATGCTCTCACAATGTCAGGGTTGTCGAGTCAGCCAAAGAATTTACCAACTCTGGGAAATTTTGAAGTCTGACTCTGACTCTCAATATTTTACTAGACATATGGCATAAAATTATGCACTTATTTGTAGTTATGTGTATAAGTATGATGTATGTGGGAATAAATGAATATGTGGCTTTTGTAGACAGAATTTTTAACTATTCATTCATTCATACAATAATCTTTTTCTATCACATTTCAACTCAAGAGGGCCATAGGCCTTCAAACAATTTATGCCAAGTCTTCCTGTCCCGTGCCATCAGCTCAAGGTCTTTCTATTTCTTCTTCATCAACTCCATGTCTGTCACCAGTTCCCTTTTCCATGTGTTCTTTGATCTTCCTCTACCTCTCTTACCATCTCCAGCATCTTCTTCTCATTTCTTGTTCCACTGGCACTTGTCTAGTTCTACATTAGTGATCTTGTCAGACCACTTTAGTCCTTCTTTTCTACACAAGCATCCATTTATGAACGTCTGTAGGTTTTTGATTGTTGTTTTTATTTTTCCCCATGTTCAGAGCCATACAATATGACTTACTTGACATTCAAATTGAAAATTCTGATTTTTGGACCTGTTTTCTTTTTATCTCCATATATTTCCAAATGCAATAAAAGTTCCTCTAGCCCTTTGTATTCTTGCTTTGATATCACTGTTTGTCCCTTCAACTGTGTCTATATTGATGCCAATATAAAAGTATGTTTCTACATCTTGTAGTGGGGTTTCTTCCAGAGCTTTGTTATCGTTTTCTGCATTTACTTTTATTAACTTAGTTTTCTCCCTGTGTATTTTCAGATCGACTTGCTATGGTCTCTAATCAAGTGTTTTAATTTTTTCATGCATCTGATTATGGTTATGGGACAGAAGTGCCAACTCATTGGCAAAACCTAGATTGTCAAGCTGTTTATTCAGAGTCCACTGGATTCTATTTTTTTGTTGGCTGAGGTCGATGTTTTCAAAACCCAATCTATAGCCAATATGAAATGAAATGGTAAGAAGAGGTATCCGTGTCGCACTGCTGTTCTTATCCCAAATGCCTTTTCACTATAAACAAATCACAAATCCAATGTAAAGAGGTGAGGTGATAGCACTCAACAACCATTACGCCACTTGAGCTTGACACTTATCAGTGTACAGTTGCATGTTATCAAAATTCACTTAAGCTTTGCAACTTATTAGTAAAAAACATTAAATTCAAGTAAAACTCACACATTCACGCCGTTTTAGAATGCGGTGTTTCTTAAATGCCAGCAAAACTACGCTTGGTTTAACGAACTCCCAAAATAGTTCTTGAATAGCTTCTTGAAGTTTCCCACAATCCCGAGACATAGGTTGAGGTGCAGCAGATGCCATTCTAAAAAAAAAAAAAAGAATCTACAACTGAAAATTTTCAGGTAACATATATTAATTTGGGAGCCGCAGTAGCATAGTGGTTAGTGCACTGGCTTCCTAGCTCAGTGGTCTATGGTTCGATCCCCAGATGAGGTGAGATTTGTTTAGGCCGCAAACGGCTCCTGGGTCAACCCAGCCCCAACTGGGTACCAGTGCAACTTTTGGGAAGGTTAAGGCGGCCGGTGTGATGCTGACCACATCACTCTTAGTGGTCAAGAAAATATGGGCCTAACAACATATTCCCAATATGCCTCAATGGGTGTGTAACGGGATCCATTTTCCCCACATATTTACTTAACTTGGCCACATAAATTCTTATATTTCAGTGTATCTCTTTAGCAAATTATATGGCCCAAATTACTGTGCTGTTATCAAGAAAGCTGTAAAACTTAAAGCAAAAAAAAAAAAAAAAAAAAAGTCTGGACTGCTAACTCACCTGTCTTCTTCAAGAAAATTATGCAGAGTGGGAATCTCGATCGCCTGATTTCATAAATGAGAGTTTGCACAGAACAGAAGCATTAATTAAAATGGTATGAAAAAATCGCTAATGTGGATGTGACAGAATGAACCAGACAGAAAATAGAAATAGTAATGGCAGAAAACTAGATGTTAAGGCAGAAACAGTAGTTAAGGCAGAAAACTAAAAGTAGTTAAGGTAGAAAAAAAGTAGTTAAAGGTCAAAACTAGAAGGTAAAAACAAGAAAGTTATAGTAAAAAAAAAAATAAGAAGTAGCTCATGCAGAAAACTAGAAATAGTTAAGGTGAAAAATAAGTAGTAGCTAAGGTAAAAACTAAAAATAGCCAAGCCAGAGAACTTGTAGTAATTAAGGTAGAAACTAGAAATAGTTAAGGCAGAAAACTAGAATTAGCTAAGGCAGAAAACTATAAATAGTTAAAGCAGAAATTTGAAATAGTTAAGGTTAAAAACTAGAAACAGTTACGACTGAAAACTAGAAGTATTTATGGTAAAAAAAATATTAGAAGCAGTTAAGGCAGAAACTAGAAATAGTTAAGGCAGAAAGCTAGAAGTAGAGCCCCTTTATCATATATGAGTTACGCCAACTAAAATTTGGCCGCCATTTTCGGCTGTACCCGTATTGCAGGAAAATGGACCCAATCGCGAGTTTCAGACCCAGGAAGTGTGGAGGATCGCCACCGGCCAGGTCGCCTAGATGCACCAATAGACATGATGACCGGTACCTCTTGTTGTCATCCCTGCGCCATCGAACAGTGGCTTGTTCCACTCTAAGAGGTCAGCTGAGACAAACTAAACGTTAATGTCAGTCAAAGCACCATTCGCAGACGTTTACATGAATTTGGACTGGCTGCTCGACGTCCTGCAGTCAGAATCCCTCTTACTCCTCCTCATCGCAGAGCCCGTGTTGCTTGGTGTCGCTGGCACATCCGATAGACAAGTCAACAATGGAGTCAAGTTCTCTTCACTAATGAATCTCGCTTCACTGTGTCATTCAATGATGGCAGGATTCGAGTTTGGGGACGATCAGGAGAGCAATTTACTGATGAGACAATTCGAGTGGTGGATCGTTATGGTAGGGGTTGTGTCATGGTCTGGTGAGGCTTCTACAGACACGGCAGGACCTCACTCTACATCATCCAAAGCAACTTGACCGGCCCAAGATACCAGAACGAAATCTTGAGACCAATTGTTCAGCCTGCTCTGGAGGCCATAGGTGGTAATGCCACCCTACAAGATTATAACGCTCGACTCCATCGAGCTCGTGTGGTGAATGAGTTTATTCAGCAACATGGGATCATGAGGATGGCGTGGCCAGCTCATTCCCCTGACCTTTCTCCGACTGAGCACCTCTGGGATGTCCTTGGTCGAAGATTTTCAACAAATCACCCCCTGCCAATGGATGTTGCACAGCTGACTGCATTTCTACTTCAGGAATGGCAAGCTGTTCCTCATGATACTCTTCGGACCCTTGTGGAATCGATGCGTCTACGCTGTCTTGAATGCCTTGCTGGAAACGGTGGTCATACCCGATTTTGAAATGTCTATTTGTCCAATATATATTGTGTGACTTTTGAAAAGGTGGGGACACACTTCACAGCTTCATTGCGTTTGAATGTGTGTTTCCATTTCTTTACATTACATGCCAATTTGGTATTCAATAAATGCCGTTTTGACTGATAACCAATTACGTTTATATCAGATTTCTTTTATGGTTTCAACCAAGGTTTTTCTAAGTGGCCCTTGACTTTTGACGAGTAGTATTTATACTGAAGCACATTAAAAACGCACCACTATTATATATACTGATGCCGAGAAGCTGGAAAAAAAAGTGTGGGAATGGATTTTCCCCGTGTTTGCCATGAGGTAGAGTGCGAATGGCTGCTTGAATGGAAAGTGCATGATTCAACCCACGGGTTTGTGTACAGACTACATGAAAACGATGAAAGTTACACGTGCAACACGATTCCCAACAGCTATGACCCTGAAAATGTGTACGCGTTGTGGCAGTATACTCGGTATAAAAGGCCGTTGAGACAAAATACCCAGTACATGTGCTTGAAATGCCACGACTATCTGAAAACGACCGCCAACGAGCCATTGGTATGTTGGAGACCGGAATGAGCTCGCGGGCCATTGCCAGAAGGATGAATTGCCACCACAGCACTATTGTACGTCTCAATGAACGTTACGGAACCACTGGCAGTGCCCGGGATAGACTTCGGAGTTGCCAACCACGAGTTACTACCCCTGCGCAAGATCGTCATATTGTGCTGAGTCACCTAAGGAATCGTACTCTCCCGGCAAGTCAAACAACAAGAGCAATAGTGGGTAGACATGGGCAAGTCTCTCGAATGACAGTCATACGACGACTCAGAGATACAGGCCATACTGCAAGACGACCTTATGTTGGGCCAAACTTGACTCACAGACATTGTCAGCAGCGCCTGCAATGGGCAGAGCAACATGTCAGATGGACTAGACTGCAATGGAATGCTGTCCTATTCACAGACGAGAGCAGATTTAACATATCCTTTGCTGATGGACGTATGCGGATTTGGCGACGGTGTGGAGAGCGCTTTGCAGATTGCTGTGTTCGTCAGCACAACCGATTTGGAGGTGGCAGTATTCACATTTGGGGAGGATTCAGTTTTCACCATCGCTTGCCTCTTCACGTCTTCCGTGGAAATGTTAATGCTGTGACATATCGAGATGAGGTTCTGGATGCACTGGTTGTTCCTGCGTTCACAATTTATCCAGACTTGCAGCTTCTCCAGCAGGATAACGCACTTGCATTTTTTTGCATTTTTGTTTTTCTCCCTTGCCTGCACAGAATGCAATGAATTTCATAACAATCAAATGTACAAATTAATGACCAGCATGGATTCATAGGAAAATGAATAAAGATTCCAAATATGTAAACTTGTAAACACTTATATTTACATTTCACACTCTGTTCGTGGATTATACAGTTGGTGCGTTTTTAATGTGCTTCAGTATATATCCCAGAGTTGCTCTGGTACACATTTGGGGCTGGGTCAACCCAGGAGCCGTTTGTGGCCTAAAAAATTCCCGCCTCATCTGGGGATCGAACCATAGACTACTGCGCTAGGAAGCCAGTGCACTAACGACTATGCTACCGCGGCTCCATACATATATATATATATATATATATATATATATATATATATTTGACTTTGCCGTTTTCTTACCAAAGGTGGCAAGTGCAGTACTTTGAATGGTGTTCCGTAGATGCTCCCAGTTCTCTGTAATAGTATCACCATGCTGAGGGCTGCTGAGCTCTTTCTCGAAGGTCGCAGTAAACTGAGCGATCATGACAGGGTCTGACATCTTGCTGGTATCAATGCGTGTTTCCCTTCATGTCTGACACGATAGCGTTTTCTTGGTTGCGCTCTGATTTTGCAGCAAACCACGGAGTGATCTGTATCACAGTCTGCACTATGTTACGAGCGCGTGGAGAGCACAGACCTGAGAAGTGGCCTTCTGACGAGAATCAGGTCCGGTTGGTGCCAGTGCTTGGATCGTGGGTGTCTCCATGACACCTTATGCTGGGGTTTTGTCTGAAAGTGGGTGTTGGTCACGCAGAGGTCATGGTGGACACACAACTCTAAGAGCCGTTGTCCATTTTCATTCATCTTGCCAATACCAAACCTGCCCAGACATGAAGGCCATGAAACATTATCGGCACCCACTCTAGCGTTAAAGTCACCAAGGCGAACAAGCTGTTCTTGCCTAGGTATACTTTTGATGACTGCTGCTAGATTCTCATAGAACTCATCTTTAGGTACTGTGGCAGAGTACAGAGTAGGAGCATACCCACTAACAAGGGTGATCGGACCTGTGCTAGTTTGCAGGCGAAGCGTTAACAGGCGTTCTGATCCATTCTTGCCTGGTTCAACGATTTTAGTTAGCGATTTTTTGACCGCAAAACCTACTCCGTGTTCTCTAGTTTTATTAAGATCTTTCCCTTGCCAATAAAATGTGTAGTCCTTCTCGCTCACCGTTCCAGAGCCCGCCAGGCGCGTTTCTTGAAGTGCAGCTATATCCACATGAAGTCGTTTAAGCTCATCATTAATTATGGCTGTCTTCCTTACATCGTTTACGTCCCATAGGTTTTCGGATAGCCCAGTCAACATAGTCCAAACGTTCCAGCATCCCAATCTGAGAGTTTGCTTATTTCTATTATTCTGATAACACTGACTAACAAAAAAAAACTTTTTTTTTCTTTCTCTAACATTTCTATGTTTTTCTGGTCAATTTTAATGCGCTGTTTTTAAATCTGCAAACCGTTTTTCTCTATCAGGTCGGGATCTCTAGAAATACGCAATTGAAGTTTTTTAACAACGCATACAGTATTACAACATCATTCGTACAAGAAGTATAACAGTTATGTAGGCTTGAATTTCTTTGCAGTCGACTTTCGTCGGTTAATGGCATGTGGTACATCGCGATGAAGCATCCAACAATAATCGGCAAGCATGGTCACACTCCACCGTCCTTGATAACGTGACTCCATTACGGCGATATCTTGATGGAATCATTCTCCATGTTCATCGGTGACTTCGCCAAGGTTGTCAGGGAAAAAGTCAAGATGCGAATCGAGCAAATGGATTTTGAGGGACATGTTACAGCCCATAATTATGTATGCATCTATGCACTGCTTAACAATATGCAACATAGCTGACAGATTTGTGATTTTCCAGAAAGTTATCGACGATCGATTTGAATGCCATCCATGCGCGAAGTTCCCTACCATGTAACAGGTTCTCGAATTGTTTGTCTGCAATAACTTTCCTAATATGAGGTCCTACAAAGATACCTTCCTTTATCTTTGCATCGCTAACTTGCGGAAACTTTTCTCGAAGATAAGTGAAAGCTTTGCTCGTTTTATCTAACGCTTTTACAAAATTCTTCATGAGCCCCAACTTTATATGTAACAGTGGTAAAATGAAGGTGTCTTTGTTAATTAATGGCTCGCGTATTACATTTTTATGCCCGAGCTGCATACGATCCCGGATAGGCCACACTTTTCTTGCATAATGTTCCTGTCTGTTGCGGCTGTCCCATTCACATCGGAAGCAACAAAATTTAGTATACCCAGTCTGCATGCCCGTGAGAATTGCAATGACCTTTAGGTCTCCACAAATCCGCCATTGGTAGTCATTGTACTTTATTTTTTCCAAACGTATAGCCATATTGTCATAAGTTTCTTTCATATGAACAGAGTAGGCGACTGGAATTGTTGAAAAAAAAATTATGTTATGCAATAACACGGTTTTTAGACTAATCTTGGAAGAATCGATGAAAAATCGCCATTCGTTGACTATGTGCTCATGACCGTTTACATCTTTGCAATAGCAAATGTCATCATCCATCTCAAAGTATTGAACAAGTTCTCTGTGTCTATGACGAAATTTAGATATCGGAGTATTGGGCGCTAAAAGATTCCATTCTTTGAGTCGCGAACCGAGTAATTCCGCTTGTCCTTTGGTAAGAGCGAGATCACGTATTAGATCTGAAAGTTCTGAATGGTTAATTAAGTAAACACCATCATTCACCGGTATGTAATCTGAGTCAGAATTAGTTTCTAAAGCAGGTAAACTATCACTTTCTGATGGTTCATTTACGTCCAACGGATACTGTTCTGGTGGTACTTGGATCGGACACGTGATTGGATCATGAGGCACTGGTTTCGAAACCGATTCAATATTTGGATAAACCACAGACTTTCTAGTTTTAAAAGTGAAACCATGGATATTTGTCAAGCAGAAGTAACAATCAGTAGTGTGATTTGTATGTTCACGCCATATTACTGGCACGCCAAAAGGCATCGACTTATGCTTCGGCGATTTTCGCAACCAACCTGCCAATGTATCGAACAAAAAGCATTTGGCTTCCAAGATTTATTTGCATCATCAACTTTCGAATCGAAATAAAGTTCATATGCTATCTTTAGTAATGGTGTAAAGTTTTTCTGGTCAACACGATCGGTAAAATATCCGCACACGTAACAGAACAGATCAGCCGAATTTCTACAACTTCTAGAAGCCATATTTTGCTCAGAATTATTTCAAAATACAGTAACTATTTGAAAAATCGCGTAACATATGTCATGCATCTTTTAGCAGTATAAAAAGTAGAATTATTTTGCTTTTTATTAATTTTTAATAAGTTATATAGTAAAAATGAAACGGAGCAAATAACGGTTTCCCAAAAATATATTTATTCACAAATATCTTAAGAACCCGACGTGATAGAGATAAACGGATTTCAGATTTGAAATCAGCGCAAGAAACTGACCTAAGAACACTTATTCTTATATAAGAAAGAAAAATGTTGTTTGTCAGTGTAATTGCTTGGTGCAAGATTTTCTGTTCACAGTTCGGGTTTGACCCTAATCCCCATGCACCCAATGGGGAAAGCAGACAGTGGCGGGACAACACCTTATTGACTGGGGGCTGCCCAGCTTGAAGCGGGCGATAGCTGTCCAGTGAGATCCTAGAACCTCTCCCACTGTCGGAAGTAGCCCCTGGCGCCATGCCACGCCAATTGTGCAAAATGCTTATAACCAGTAACTGCTACTTCCCGAGTTTTGCCGACACCTATACGGTGAAGCTGGAGTGTCCTCTCCAGGGCGCAAGCTTGGGCACAGTTATATGGAGATCAAGCTGTTGCACATGCAGCATGTTCCCCCTCTCCACACAGCTGGTAGAATATATATATATATATACCCTTCAAAAGAAGTTAAGGACCATTTTTATTAAGGGTGCAAAGTGAAATGAAAATGAACAATAAAAACACAGCACTTCAAAATATAACATGACAAGCTTATCAGTGACAATTAACACTATTTTCATGCAAGCCTCTGATCGACATTTCGGATAGTAAGACCTTCCTGCAACCACGCAATGGCTCTTCCTTTATCCACAACACTCAGCTTTTGTCGTTGAGGCATATTGTTGTGCAATGGTTATGCAGCACTTGTGTTGCTTATAAAGACAATTTTGTGAGTACAGCTCAAGACCAACACTATAGTCTCCCACATGCATCACGCATTTTTGGAATAGCAGGTATTTTTTTCATGTTCAGACATCATTAAAAACACCCACATTTTGGTGTCTCAGCAGCATTTTTGCAGCGTGCTTGCTGAGCTGAACACTAGCCACACGGTATGCTGGTGGCCCACGCAGCACGTGTTGAATGTTTGTTGTTCGAGAAAAATCAATGTCAGATTAATTGCTTATGAAATATAATTTTTATTATTTTTGGGTCATTTTCACCTACTGGTCCTTAACTTATTTTGAAGGGTATATATATATATATATAACAGACAAAGTAAAGACCAAACCAGAAATTGAAATTGATAACGAAGAACTGGAAAGTGTTAATGAATTCGAATACTTAGGATCAATCAACAACAGCTCTGGCGACTGTGCAGTAGAAATTAAAAGAAGACTTGCAATTGCTTCACATAAACTAATACAGATGAAAAACCTATGGCAAGGCACAAGCAAAGAAACAAAGTTACAACTGATCAGAGCATGTATATTCCCAGTGGCAACATACGGCTGCGAGACTTGGACACTCAATAAAACAGTTGCAAAAAAGATTACATCATTCGAAATGAAATGCTACCGAAGGATGTTGAGAATACCCTGGACAGAAAAAAAGACCAACAGAGAAGTACTGCACTCACTAAACGTACAGGAACATTGGCTCCTAAATACCATCGCAATAAGGAAGCTGAAATTTTTCGGTCATATAAAAAGACATAATAGCCTGGAAAAAACAGTGATGGAAGGCATGGTCCCTGGAAAAAGGGGAAGGGGTCGACCTAGACGACGGTGGACCCAGGACATCACAGAGAGTCTGAACTTGTCTTTGGCTGATGCAGGTCGACTTGCCCAGAATCGTGATGCGTTCAGAGCAGCTGTAATGGAGACAACGTTCTGGAAAGAATACGTCACATGATGATGATATATATATATATATATATATATATATATATATATATATATATATATATATATATATATATATACTTCGATTACGGAAACAGCAGCAGATGGATTGATTTGCCGTTGCCCTAAAGACGCCAATAGGCGTGATGGGAAACAATGGCAAAGAAAACCTATCTGCTGTTGCCCTAAGACGCCACTAGGCGTAATGGCCACTGACTGCTTTGACGGTCGGTGGCTAGGGACGGAAGAAGAAGAAGATATATATATATATATATATATATATATATATATATATATATATATATATATATATATATATATATATATATATATATATATATATATATATATATATGAGAGCATAGACCAATCATAGACTACTCACTTACTGAAAAAAATCAAACAAAACATAGAAGATAAGGAAGCCAAAATAGAGAAAAATATAAAATGTTATTATATTATATAATTCTTATTATATAATTTTATATTTTACGATTATATAATTATAAAATTATATAATTTATATTATATAATTTAAATTATATTATATATACATATATATATATATATATATATATATATATATATATATATATATATATATATATATATATATATATATATATATATATATATAATATATATATATATATTAAATATAAATATATGTATAAATATAAATATATATAAATATAATCTTATAAATATAGACGAGGTTTTAAGAATCGACAGACCTAGGGAACTGCATAATATAGTCAAACAATATTTAAAACAAACAAATGTTAATATATAGTGGCTGGGAATGTGAAGGTCTGATGCTGTTCTTACAATACATATAACTTTTAACAGATGAAAGTCAATTAAATATCCGTTAAAGTCAGTTATATAACTGGAACCACCAGGTCTTTATACCCCTCCACTTTAATATTATTCCTGATCACAGTTTCTTCTTTATTTTTTTATTTATTTAACGTATAAGCATAATTGTGATCGTCCCTATTTACAATGATTTGACAAATGTGATGCCACTTTCTCATATCGGCAGTTGTTCATATTATTTAGAATTGAAAACAATATATATCCTAATTATAACCCATCAGAGGTTGAACGGGATATTTATCTTCATTAATTAAAAAAAAATATCTTACTCGATGCCTATTCTCGCTACTAGCCCTGGTATTGTCCAGCCGAAAATGGCGTCTACGTCGTTCAGCCTCGTTTTCGATTCTGACATAGTTGGCATAACTCTTATATGATAAAGGGGGCTCTAGCTAGAAGTAGTTAAGGTAAGAAACTAGAAATAGTTAGGCTAAAAACTAGATGTACTTATGGCTGAAAACTAGAATTAGTTTTGGCCAAAAATGAGAAGTAATTATGGCAGAAAACTGGAAACAGTAAAGGCAGAATCAAAGACGTTTCCTTTAGGATTTATAATGTAAAGAAATATTGTACTATGAAAAGGTATTTGGCAATGTAGACAGAGAATCGCTTTAGAAATTGATGAGGCATTATGGAGTTCCCATCAAGATCATTAACTTAATAAGGAAGACCTATGAAGACATGTCATGTAGAGTTCTTCATGAAGGACAATTTACAGAACCATTTAGGATTAGAACAGGAGTGATACAGGGATGCCTCTTGTCTCCATCTCTTTTCTTACTAGCAATAGATTGGATTATGACATCACACAACAGAAACGGAATCCAGTGGAATCTGACTAAACAGCTTGGTGATCTGGATTTTGCAGATGACTTGGCTCTTATGTCCCATAACCATAATCAGACGCAAGAGAAAATGAAAATTCTCAATGAGAGGTCACAACAAGTAGGCTTGAAAATACACAGGGAAAAGACAAAGATTATAAGAACAAATGCAAGAAATGATAACAAGGTTGAACTTGAAGAAACACCACTAAAGGATGTAGAATCATACACATATATTGGCAGTAACTGTCGCGAGAGGTTTGGATGTTATGAATTAAAGGTATCTTGGACAAATAGGTGTATCAGATGATACCTGGATAGTGCCAGATAAGAGACTGGTCTTATATGCAATACCCCTTCTCTGAAATGAGCAAGGGTGTATAGACATCAAAGTGGGGTCAATCTATGTAAGTTTCAAGAGAAGATGATGATGTAGTACTCTGAGTCCCTAACTGCTACCTCTCATGATCCCACAAAGATATTGATTAAATGTTTTGTTTTACTTGGCTAATTATCTAGGGGTATATTAAAGTATTTACTGGAATAACTTTCAAATACAGAACTATAAACTTAATAAAATTATAAAGCAATTCTGAATGAAGTTATTTACAGTTTATTTAGCCTGACCTGTAATATCTTTTCCGGTTAGGAATGCTCAAAAGAAATGTAATGGAATTTACATATTAAAATAAATAAACTGGAAAGACTCTTCCATCATGAATAAAATTGATTAAAGTCCTACCAAGTTCACTCTCTGTCTATCTTACTATTTTATTCACTGTCCCTGACTTGTAGAAGTTGCACTAGTTATTAGCGTCCTTATATTCATCCTAAAGGGTATAGTAGTTTATAAGTGTGAAAATTTGGTGAGTATCTGGAATTGCAGTGCAGTGGCCCCCATGGGTCACTTATCTGTAGATGCTGCTGATCTTCACTCAGCAAGTCAGGACCACACGACTTGCAGCTCCTGGATGAGAAATACTGGGTCTAGCTCCTAATATATGCAGAGCTCTCGTCACCCACAGACTTCATCAAGAGTGTATGCAGTTTAAGTGGTAATGTCGAGACAGAACCTGGAATAAAGGATAACCACATTCCATGTAGGTATCTGGTTCAGCCCACACACACACACACACACACACACACACACACACACACACACACACACACACACACACACACACACACACACACAACATCACATCTTACCCTTTTCTCAGTTATTGTGCTAACAGGTTGCACCAGACATATAACTTCTTTTCCTACAGCCAGTTCCATGTGATTATTCTTTTTCTGTACGTATTCTATATAGTGTCCTTAGCCCATAATTGGCTTCCATACAATGATTTGGTTAAGTACACAATGGTAAGTGACTACTTAATTGCTTCATGTCAACAATTCCTGTACACCTATCTCAAGTGCGTGAACAATGTGTAACTCCAGAAGAAAATACTCATTCAAATCTCCTATTAAAACTTACTGTCGTAATTGTGCCATACTTAGCAAATATTATACACATTTTTCAGTTCGGACCTGTCGTCTTTCAAACTACACACGTTTACAATTGGGTCAGTATGGCAGCAACACATTAGTCCTGTAGTTTCATTTTTCTACACAGCACTGCACACATAATCGGGTATACACAGGTTAATAATTAACAAAATATACAAATATATATATCGTTCTTACCCTCAGGCAATAATACTCAAGCTGAGACTGGCCTCAATGGGAATCTAGTTCTGTTAACAGGTCAGAACGGCAAAAGACTTGATATGCACAGTCCGCTAGATTTTTCTATAGCTTGGTTTGAATTTAAAAAAATAGTGGCGGCCCTCCTGATTCCCCCTTTCTAGCTACATCCGACCAATCGGAGCCCACTCCAAATTTATTTTTAAGAATTAAAACTTAAGCGTATTTCAGCCTGCTCGTATAAAGTGATTAAGTTTAAATATTTTATATTACAGTTATTATTGGACCGATTTTAATTACTAAAAGTGATAATTAAACGGCCAATTGCTCTCTATCGTACTATATGGATTTTCGTTAGCTATTTCCTTGCATTCCAATCTAGGTAATTTTTACGTAATTAAATCGGGTACCACCCTGATGTGATAATATCACTAAAACCAATTTTTCTCTGTAATTAACTTACTGTTATGAGGCCGGCTTGGTACCTATTTATTAAGTGATATATCAGATGTTATAATAGCTATGTATTTATTTTTATTTATCGCTATTCTTTAAGAAATAAAATAACTCCTTCCCTCCAAAAACACATAATAGGCTCCCTCTGCTTAATCTAAAAGGTTTCTTTATAGAAAAGAAGCGTTCTGATTGGCCATTATATTTGGACCTTTTATCCTAGATTGAGCGCGGAAAATATGACCGTGTTGTTTATACAGATTCAAATTACGACAGTAATATAGACAGAGTACAAGGGACAGACAATTATATAAAAATAAGAATACAAAAAGCAAGAGGGACTTTCATTGCATTAGGAAACATATGGAGAACAAGAGAAATAAAGTCCAACACGAAAATAAGAATCTTCAACTCAAATATCAAGGCAGTTTTATTGTATGGCTCTGAGACATGGAGAACAACAAAAAACAACAACCAAAAAGCTACAGACTGTTGTTTGCGTAGAATAAAAGGACTAAAATGGTATGACAAATGTAGAATGGATGACAAGAACCAGACAAGTGGAACAAGAGTTGAGAAGAAGATGCTGGCAATGGATAACACACATTGAGGAAACCTGTTGATAGCATTACAAGGCAGTCCTAGTTCTGGAATCCACAGGGAAAGAGAGGCAGAGGTAGACCAAAAAACACATGGAGAAGAGAACTGGATATAGAGGTCAAAATGATGAGGAAAACATGGAAAGAACTTGAGCAGATGGCACAGGACAGGAAGACTTGACATGTGTTTGTTGAAGGCATATGCTCCTCGGGGAGCTAAAGGTGCTGAGTGTAAACTAGTTTGCAAAAAATGCCTTCATCAGTGGAGATCGATTCAATTAAAAAAAAAACTAATAACAATCAAGGCAACACAAGCGGTAATGGATAATATAGCAAGGAATATATAGAAAATATATATATTGTCTGGTTGTCAAATTAGGTAACAAAAAAGCTTCCCTGACAAGATCCCCATGAATGAAATTGCAAAGAATCTGCTAATACTTGGTTTTGCTATGCTGAGAAGAGGAGCTTTATGATCCTTTATGAAAGAGATTGATAGATTTAATTATTCATAATCAACATTATCAGACCCCTTCCCCCTTTTTTTTTTCTCTTTATACAGAATGGGAGCATTCAATTGTCAGAGTGGTAAAATAGGGTGACCATATTATTATTTTTTTAAAGGTGGACGCTTTCTGATCTTTTGACTAAAAAGGAGGACATTTTCTGATCTTTTGGCTGAAAAGGAGGACATTTTCTGATCTTTTGTCTAAAAAAGAGGACTTTTTTTAAAGAAAAGGTTGGCAGGAAGGAGGACACAAGGAGGACATATTAGTTTCACTAATTTGATACATTTATGTCAAGAGTCATGATAAACTATGTAGAAATACTTCAACAAAATAAAAACATTTTTAAAACATCTTCATATAATGTGCATTTTAATAATTTTTTCATCAAGCATTTTCCCAACATCACTAAATATTCAGTCTTTAACATTGCACTTGACATTATTTTTTTCAGTACGTCTCAATTTCCAAATAAATACTCGTGAAATTCTGTACATGAAACATTCTTATAATTGTATTGAGTTTGTAATATTCATTTAATACATTCAACAGTGAATCGGTTTCTGTCCTTTGTCCACTGACTTTCCATTAAAGAAAAAAACCTCTAAGTATTAGCATTATGTCCTGGAACATCAAGACAATATCGAGCAATGAGCAGTAGTTCAGTAACTATATTTCTTTATTGTTCAAAGAATTTGGTCCACTTTTCATGTACCAGCAATTCAATAAAAGTATAATCATTCAGATTATAGTATTACTTACTCAAAGAACAACATGAATAAAAACTAAAATTTTAGGCGATTGATGTAGATTGAGGTTAGTTGTGTCAAAGGTCAAAGTAGAATAAGTAATGGTGGATACCAGCGTTGCCACTCTGAATTTTGAAAATAAAAACCTAGATATCGGCGACTTGGGCTATTTTTTTTTTCCTTTGGTCGATTTTTGGGCTATCGAAAAGCGATGTTAAAGTGTAATATCGGAAGTGGCGACGCTACTCAATTGCCGATGTAATTGGTCGGGTAGCCAACTTCTGAATTCTAAATTTAACGCTACGCTGTTACCAATAGAGAAAATATCCCATTTTTATGTGGACCACCGCCAGAGTGAAGAAAACACGTTAAATCACTGGACATGCGGACAAAACAAGGAATTCACAAAAATGTGTGCGGACAGTAATTTTTACCCCCAAAATGAGGACGTGTCCGCATAAATGAGGACGTATGGTAACCCTATGGTAGGAGCACAGGCCTCTTGTGGTAAAGGTGTCCAGTCTGAATCATGGTGGGTGTCATGCTCCAGTCTACCCAGCTGTGAATGGGTACCTCACTCTGCTCTTGAGTTAGTGAAGGCAAAGGAAGCAAGGAAACGAGCTGGTTACCCTACCTCTTGAAGCTGAACATAGTATAGTAAAATCTCGAACACTTCACTACCCTATGGCAGTAATGTTTAAATGTTTTATTAATTTTTCTAAAATTATACAACCATATGGCTGTACAATGCTCAAAATCTAAATTAAAAGGTTAATAACAGATGAATGGTCAACAGTATGAGATACAAATCTAAAAGCTCCAATGATAAAATGTCAAATATATCATCATCATCATTTTCATCTGTGCCCCCAAAGGAGCATGGAGCCATTACTGCAGTTAGTCCCCTTGCAGGAAGCCTACATCAAGCATTCTCATGTTCTAGCAGCAGTGGTTTGTGAAGCAATGTGTTTTGCATGATGAAGCTACTTGTGCCCCCATGCATAACTTCATATTAGTCACCTCGTACGACATGCTCTGAGGGAGCAGTTCTAAGACTCTTTCTTTGTATTATCTGAGACCCCTGAGAACTGCATGGAGCATGTCAGGTAGATAGGGATTTAAACATTCCCTGTAATGAGAAACTTCTCACACAACAACTGAGCATTGGCTATTTGAGAACAGAAAAACCTTAATCTGCAGAATGTCAACAAGACATTAATAAAGAGCACTGTCTACTAAATGAAAAAAAGTGTGGAAAACAGAGAATTCCAATATTGGATTATTTACAGGCATGCAGTTCACACACAACTCGAGAACTGCACATTACTGTCAAGCAGTATTTAACAAGGAAAAAAGAATAATAAGAACACATAATTTGTAAACTTTTCATTTAGATTAAATATATTAATTGGTCAGGAGTGATAATGCCATAAGTAAATACTGTATTGGCAACATAACATAGTACCTAAAATGATAAAAACTATATAAATCCTAATTATAACCCTTAAGATGTTGAGCAGGCTATGTTTCTTCAGTCATTTAAATTACTTTAAAAAAATTAATAAATAAAACCATACAAATGGTTACTACCTTGACCCTTCTGGGCAGAGTGAAGTTCCATCAAAAGTGTCACCTACAGACCAACTAAAGACTTTGTATCACGTTCTGCAATAGAGAATGAAAAGTCATTAACGTTTTGACCACCTTTTTCAAATGTATGGCAACACATTGTCATAGTGTTTTGTATTCATATCTGCGGCACACACATTGCTGCGAATCATATCTGGTTGAATCCCAGTTTACTGCATGGCCAGTAATCTTGTTGCAAAAAGGATTAGTTCATTATAAGTGTTCACTTTCACCTGTGATTTGGAATAATATAGTAAATTAAGTAAAAAGCAACAGACTTTCATAAATGTATGTGTTCGTAGAATAGGACTGAAGTAGTATGAAATGATTACTAATGTGGAACTGATAACAAGAACCAAACAAGTGTCACTGGAACAAGAAGATGCTGGAGATAGGTAGGACACACATTCTGGACCTTTTAATAGCAATGTCAGGCAGTTCTTGTTCTGGAATACCCAGGGTTGGAGAAGTAGAAGAAAAATCACAAAACACATGGAGAAGAGAACTGGAGACAGACATGAAGGGCATAAAAAACAAAGTATCCCGTTTAACCCTCAATGAGTTATAATTAGGATATATAGTGTAATAAATTCAAGACAATATAGTAACTTCTTCACCCCTCCATTCAGTCCAAATAGAGTAAATCAAAATCAGAATTGTGTATGTGTGTGCGTGCCCTACCATTTCCAAGAAACCAACAAAGAATAAAAATAAAAACAAACAAACAAACAAAATGAACCGAAAAAAACAAACAAAGTAAAGTCTTGCATAACTGCCCTGTTGTTAACAAGATGAAAAGGAGTTAGAAAGCCTCGGGTGTTTGAAATTACTCCAAATCCACCAATTGTCTGCTATAATCCACACCCCATCAGACTACTCTTATCACACCATCACTGATCCTTATATATTAATTTTATTCTTGTTATATAATATTTGGGACCCAAAGATGCAGCAATAGAGAATGCAGTCAGCGACCCATAGCTTGACTGCTTCTATCAGGGTCAGCGAACCAGAGCTGACCAAGACCCTACTCCACCTCCACGTGGTGGTCCTGGAAACAGGCTGCATCACTGCAGTCTGGCTGAGAGAGTAGGGATCGCAGAGGGAAGGCAAACCCGGTTCCAAAAAATGCCGTGCTGAAGTCGGATGTGTCGACCAAAAGGTACAGCTATCACAGCCTAGGCGTAAACAGACACAACGCAACCAACGTCCTTTTCAGGACGAACGAGGAAGAAGAAGAAGAAGATATACTATTTTATATGTTGTGCAATTCTCTAGGTCTATCTATTCTCTACATCTGATCCACAGTTATGGATGAATTGTATGCCTGTAAATAATTTAATATTGTTTATCTCTGTTGTTCATACTTCCTATATTTTAATAGGAAATGCTTTTAGTATTTCTTTTCTAGACTCTCTGCACAGTAAGGTTCTTCTATTCTAAAATATACTAATCGTCAAAAGTCAAGGGCCACTTAGAAAAACCTTGGTTGAAACCATAAAACAAATCTGATATAAACGTAATTGATATCAGTCAAAACGGCATTTATTGAATACCAAATTGACATGTCACGTAAAGAAATGGAAACACACATTCAAACGCAATGAAGCTGTGAAGTGTGTCACCCACCTTTTCAAAAGTCACACAACAGATATTGGACAAATAGACATTTCAAAATCGGGTATGACCACCGTTTGCAGCAAGGCATTCAAGACAGCGTAGACGCATCGAGTCCACAAGGGTCAGAAGAGTATCCTGAAGAACAGCTTGCCATTCCTGAATCAGAAATGCAGTCAGCTGTGCAACATCCATTGGCAGGGGGTGATTTGTTGAAAATCTTCGACCAAGGACATCCCAGAGGTGCTCAATCGGAGAAAGGTCAGGTGAATGAGCTGGCCACGCCATCCTGATGATCCCAAGTTGCTGAATAAACTCATTCACCACGCAAGCTCGATGGAGTCGAGCGTTATCATCTTGGAGGATGGCATTACCACCTATGGCCTCCAGAGCAGGCTGAACAATTGGTCTCAAGATTTCGTTCTGGTATCTTGGGCCGGTCAATTTGCCTTGGATGATGTAGAGTGGGGTTCTGCCGCGTCTCTAGAAGCCTCCCCAGAACATGACAGAACCCCTACCATAACGATCCACCTCTCGAATTGTGTCATCAGTAAATCACTCTCCTGGTCGTCTCAAAACTCGAATCCTGCCATCATTGAATGACACAGTGAAGCGAGATTCATCAGTGAAGAGAACTTGACTCCATTGTTGCCTTGTCCATCGGATGTGCTCGTGACACCAAGCAACATGGGCCCTGCGATGAGCAGGAGTAAGAGGGATTCTGACTGCAGGACGTCGAGCAGCCAGCCCAAATTCATGTAAACTTCTGCGAATGGTGCTTTGACTGACATTAACATTTACAGTTTGTCTCAGCTGACATCTTAGAGTGGAACAAGTCACTATTCGATGGCGCAGGGCTGACAACAAGAGGTACCGGTCATCATGTCTATTGGTGCATCTAGACGACCTGGCCGGTGACGATCCTCCACACTTTCTGTGGCCTGAAATCTCTCCAAAATTCTTTGGATAGTAGAGTGTGACACTGCAAGCCGTCTAGCAACCTCACGGACAGATAAACCACTTTCAACCCACGCTATAGCCCTCATTCTTTGTAAGGTGTCAAGACTTCTTCTCGGTGGCATGGTTTTTGCAAGTGATGAAACTACCCTAAGTCTGCTGATTGTAAAACAAATTAAGAGTGAACTCTGTTCACAAAAAGTCGCCATTGCACGTGGAATGTCAATCAGCACGATTACTTCACCTGTTTGGTTGTACGGAAGTTTGAAAAAACAGATTTAAAATGTGAATTTATGGTCAGCAAACCAAATTGCACGTGATCACCATGGTTGTCGGTGAGTTGTTTTTATGCTTAATGTGCATAGAGGACTGTCAGAGGAAGATATTTCACCCATTTTTACTAAAAACTTCTTTCATTTAATCATTCTATGTGCTTATATAAAAGTGTATTGAAAATAATAGGGTGGCCCTTGACTTTTGACGAGTAGTATAGCTCATTTCTAGTTGCAGTCTAAGAAGTTTCTTATTGCTAGGAATTTTTAGTTCTCTAGATACCAGGCACGTTGTTGTTGGAGTCTTGAACAACTAATTTGCGTGTCTGTCCATCAGACTTCCTTCCTACTCTACTGTCCATTCCTCAGTTATTATTCTTTTAATGAGGCTTTTGATCTGTTTTACTCATCCCCACATTTATTTGGTTTCTATTATTTCTACTTTTCTTAGCTTCCTTATCTGCGTTTTCATTTCCTTCTATGCAAACATGGGAAAGTATCCAATCTATTAGAACAGAACATCCTCTGGAGCATAGGTATTAGTTTGCTAGTAATATCTCTTCTGCTATATCAAGTCTACTGCATTCTCGTAAAGTTTTTTTTATAGCCGGAACAGCCGAAAGTGAGTCTGTCAATACTACCAATTTATGAGGAGGGTTGTTAGAGAAAATTTCCAGAGCTTTCAGAATTACGACTATCTCTGCTGTGAAAATAGATATATATATATTATCTGTTACACTATATCCTTTCACCATTTGCCACATGGGAACATAAAGTCCTATCCCCAATTTGTTATAATTTCCCTTAGATCCATCTGTGTACACTGCAATATTGCCTTTTTGATATTTGTTGAATATATTTCCTGGCCTGAGTCAAGTTACAGCAGACACAAGTTGATTCTCCTAGATATCGTGTTAAACTCACTCAAAAGCGTATTTCCTGAATCAAAATTACATACCTACAAGTTGATGAGTTTCTATAACAAAATCACATATTCCTACATTAATTTGCTAAGATATACCAAGTGCTCACACGTTTATTTGCATATACGAGAGCTATTCCAAAATCAACCTCTGATTGGCTGGTGAAAATATACAAAAGTAGAGAAAAGATCTTATTACATACAAAACTTACATACATAACTGCATTACTTTTCCACAGTCGCCCCCCCCCCCCCCCCAAATTCAGGCACTTTTCGTACCATGGCACCAGCTTTTGCAATTCCTCGTCAAGGAACGGCACCGCCAGGGTATCCAGCCAGTTGTTCCCTCCATCCATGAGCTCCTTGTTCGTTTCGAAGTGCTGGGTAGCCAGCCAGACCTTCATCTTGCCGAAGAGATGGTAATCGTTTGACGCCAAGTCTGGGCTGTAAAGAGGGGAGGGGGTGGTTGAAAATCTCTCAGCTGAACTGCTCGAGTAAAGCCTTTGTGCGAGCCGCAGTGTGGGGCAGCGTGTTGTCGTGCAGGAGAACGATACCCTTGGTGAGCATTCCACGCCTTTTTGTTTTGGATCGACCTCAGAAGCTTCAGCGCTTCACAACAAACTTCTGACGTTATTGTGGTCCCTGGTGCCATGAATTCCATCAACAAAATTCCATTTCAGTCCCAGAACATTGTTGCCAGCATTTTTCAGTGCGAAAATGTTTGTTTTAATTTCTTGGGTTTGCTTGGAGAATGAGTGTGCATCCACTTTTTGGACTGTTCCTTCATCTCTGCATTCACGAACTGAACCCATGTCTCGTCCCCAGTCACGATTCTGTCAAGAAATTCATCGCCCTCTTCCAGGTAGCGCAGAAGGAACGTCAAAGCTGAACCCATTCTTTGAGCTTTGTGAACGCCAGTCAGTTTTTTTTAGTACCCACCATGCACAGAATAGACAATTTGGAACAGACTAGTTCTCGAAATTTGAGGAAATTCAGCAGAAAGATCTAAAATCTTGAAACGACACTTTTCACCCACGACTTGGTTGACTTTTTGAACGAGTTCATCAGTCACAATTGAGTGTTATCCTTGTCCCCCTCATCATGCACATCTGTGCGCCCATTCCTAAATTTCCTGCACCAATACATCACAGAACTGTTACTCATAACGTTATCACGACATATTGACACAATCGACGATGAATCTTGGTCGTGCTGTGTCTTTCTGCTTGCAGAAAACGAATCACACCACGGACCTCACAGCTGGCATGAGTGGCAATGACAGGGTCCATTTTTACTCGGTTGCTACTCATAAACAACTGATCTATTGGAACTGTGGGTTTGCGTGTTGCGAGATAACACTTTACTGATTGCTGCAGGCAATGCGCCATTTCGGTATGTCAACCAGTTTATTTTTACCAGCCAAATTAAAGGTTGATTTTGGAATAGCCTTTGTGTGTGTGTGTGTGTATATATATATATATATCCATCCAGTTCAAATCACTCGTAAGCTCTGCAGCCTGAATCAAGTTCAGTTGCTCAATGTGTCAGTGCATGAATTAAATTTATCTACTCTAATCATGTATTTAAATTAATTCAATCAAGCTTTATTGCACAAAACACTTGTTACCAGAAGATCATTTTGTGAGGGGCTACGGTCCAGACAGTGCTATGCAAGAGCAAAAAGAAGACTTTTTCCTTAGACTAAGGTTAACAGTTTGTCGACGTTAGAGAGAATCCCAGCATTGGAGGACATTGTTTCGTACAAGTTCTCACTACTGACTCAAACAAAAGTTTTAATCAATAAGTACTCATCTTGGGGATAACCCATGCATGTAACAGACATCTACATTGGACAGTTGGAGCATACCTATGCATACTCAGTCAGTGGAGAAAATTTGATACAAATAAGGGAGGGAAACCTGAGGCCTGTAAACAGTAAATTAATATGAAACAAATATAAAGGTATGTTATCAGGCACTCGCAGGAAATAAAGAAGTAGAACACCAGACAACAGAAAAACAACAGACATGAGTGGCCCACCCAGGATTTGAACACTGGACCCTCCGTGCGACAACCCCGCCCAGCCATGCAAGCGAATCACACCATCCGCTCCGCCATCCACGCATCATCAAAAAATGATGTCTCAATGGCAGGTCAACAGTGCGAACCACAACACACGACACCAGAAGTCCCCCATGGGCAGTTCAGCCCATTAACGACGCAATCACTTCTGTTGTATTTCTATCAAGCAGTATAGGCCGAATCCAACAAGACCCTTAGGACCTTAATACTGTGTCCAGTAAATGATAGTAGACTAGAACAGTGAGAACAGGATAGTGGGTAGGTTTGGTATTGTACAAACATTTATTACAAATAAGGGAGGGAAACCTGTTTACAGGCCTCAGGTTTCCCTCCCTTATTTGTAATAAATGTTTGTACAATACCAAACCTACCCACTATCCTGTTCTCACTGTTCTAGTCTACTATCATTTACTGGACACAGTATTAAGGTCCTAAGGGTCTTGTTGGATTCGGCCTATACTGCTTGATAGAAATACAACAGAAGTGATTGCGTCATTAATAGGCTGAACTGCCCATGGAGGACTTCTGGTGTCGTGTGTTGTGGTTCGCACTGTTGACCTGCCACTGAGGCATCATTTTTTGATGATGCGTGGATGGCGGAGCGGATGGTGTGATTCGCTTGCATGGCTGGGCGGGGTTGTCGCACGGAGGGTCCAGTGTTCAAATCCTGGGTGGGCCACTCATGTCTGTTGTTTTTCTGTTGTCTGGTGTTCTACTTCTTTATTTCCTGCGAGTGCCTGATAACATACCTTTATATTTGTTTCATATTAATTTATTGGAGAAAATTTGAAAGACTGAACAATGTAGAGTAGTCATCAGTGTAGTAACACTTAATATATCATCACATCATCATTTCACTATTTACCCTATTTCCATTTCATATTCAATTAACTACATTTTTATGTTTCATCTGTGTGTGAATGGTCTTTCACCGCCATCCTTTTTACTTTCCACTAACCCTATATGTGCATATATTTAACTAATAAACTGTATAGCCATGTTGATCGTTATCTAGTTATTTAATGTACCACTTGTGCTGTCTGTGTTAAATACGAGGGGCGTTCAGAAAGTAATGCACCACATCGTTTTTCTTAGCTAATAATGAAGATAGAAGCATGAAATTTTGCACACTTCAAATATGGCATGTGCTAATTGTGTGCACGAAATTGTACCGCAACCGGCCAAACAATACGTCTGCCCTAAACCATTGAAATGAAGCGTGTTAGCAACTTGCGTTATAAACAGCGAATTGTGATAGAATTTCTCGTTGCAGAGAAGGAAACTGTTGTGAACATTCACAAGCGTCTATGTGATGTGTATGGAAGTTTTGCAGTCGACAGGAGTACAGTCAGTCGCTGGGTTCAGAGAATCAAAGAATCAGGAAGTGGAGATACGGAGCTGCTTGATCGGCCGCGCTGTGGACGTCCTGCCACAGCCACCAACGCAGAAATGTTGAAATGCGCTTAGGGCATTATTCTTACTGATAGGCGAATCACTACTCAACAAATGGCCTTACAGCTGTCAGTCAGCATTGGTAGTGGAAATGCAGTTATTAAAACTCTCGGATTTTCTAAGGTTTGCGCAAGATGGGTTTCTCGAAGTCTCACACATGACCACCGATTGCAAAGGAAAGCAATTTCTTCTGAATTGTTGGAGCGTTTCAATGCTGATGGAGAGACCTTTTTGGCTAAGATCGTTACAGGTGACGAAACCTGGGCACATCATTTTGAGCCTGAGACAAAAAGACAGTAAATGGAGTGGCATCATCCGCAATCACCACGAAGAAAGAAATTCAAGACAATTCCTTCAGCTGGAAAGGTCATGATCACTGTCTTTTAGGACATCGAAGGTGTGATTCTTGTGGACGTTGTGCCAAGAGGAGAGACAATCAATTCGCAAGCTTACATTAAGATATTGAAAAAACTCAATCAACGTTTTCGCAGAGTTCGGCCGCACAAGAATCCAGCAGATCTGCTTCTCCTTCACGACCATGCGCGGCCTCACACAAGTCTGGCAACACGGGAAGCAATCACAAAAATGGGTTGGACTGTACTACCCAATCCACCCTATAGTCCCGATTTGGCACCCTCTGATTTTCATCTATTTGGTCCACTTAAAGATGCATGTTGCTATCATTTTCGACGGAGTTTCATATGTCAAGTTATTTGTCGTATTTTTTTCACCCTAGTCAAAGGTGAATAATTGTGTCTTTACCTTGCGATGTCAGGTTGATTAGGGGTTATCTTCCCTGTTGGTTCTTTCATTGTGTTTGACCTGTATGAAGACAGGGTCAAACGTAAACAATTCGGAGCTTGTGCTCATGCGCAGATTTGAAGCGCCAAGTGGAGTTACTTCCGTCAGGCCGGGATGTAAGCTGGCTTCTGTGGGACATGATGTCCATTGTGTTTTTGGAAAAAATCTTCGAAGTGACTGCGTTGGCAGTTCTCCCCAGTGATTCTCTGTACGTCGGAATGACGACAGAGTTCGTTATTGTGTTCTGAGGATTCTGTGCAAGGTAACACCGACCCTTTTACATTATTACGCGTTCGGTGGCAGAACATGTTAAAAGCTTACCAAGACTGTGAACTACAGCTCACCGATCCTAAATTTCAGAACTTATATTTTGTGCTCAAGGGAGCCATCAAAGACTATTAGTCTTTAGTTATCCAGAAGTCCAGTGACGAAGTTATATTGTGGGAACCGCAGATTGGCGGTGGTTATATCTACATAAGCATTACCGCAGGGTTGATGTTAACCTGCTTAGAAGAAGTACACAGATGACGCCATTTTGGGGCCTGTGTTACGGCTAATGTGCAATTGGCGGGGATGCCAAGTTGTACCTGTATGTCAAAGTGATTAAGGTATCTGACGCGTTCAGTCAGAGGTACCAAAGCGGCATTGAGAACTGTATATACATGAACATACTACTATTGTCCATGTACGAATATTTGAATGTTTACCAGCCTTTAGTATGCCTGATGTATGCCTAACGATTTCCGGTTATCATGACCATGTTTACACTGACTGTTCCTGTTGATGCTACTGTGTGTTTCGGTCAATAAATGTCTTGAAACGTGCCAGCAGTGTCCAAGCATCCTTGACTACTGCATGTGAGTGTATGGATTGCATTACACAACATATACGAGCCTAAACACATTCGCGCCTTCATTCGCACCCACACTCAGCTCATCATTACAAGTACTACACACCTAACAATATGTATGCTGTCTTGTGCCAGTGATCACCTCTACAGAACGAAAAAGACAATTACAATGCACTCCTTGGGACAAGGTTTGAAGATGATGAAGGAGTGATTGATGCAACGAAGAAATAGCTACATGATCAAGACAAAATCTGGTACGGGCTAGGAATACATGCACTTGTTTCGCGCTGGCATAAAGCCGTACACGTTGATGGGGATTGTGTTGAATAATACCGATGTTTACATGACATATCCATGTATATTGTGTATAAATTTCATGCTTTTTTAATAAACAGCTCCTGAGAAAAACGATGTGGTGCATTACTTTCTGAACGCCCCTCGTATTTACATATAGGTATAATCCTTCATTTAGGAGGCTGAGAGCTCTTTCTTTATCAAGATTTTGAGGGTAAAAGCTAATGTCGTAGGGAAATAGAAAACTTTCCATGATTAATTAGTAAACACTATCTAGTGGAAAACATTCACCTTCCTTTCTTCTTGTCCTTATATCAAATAGGTCTCTTTCTTTCTTGACAAGCCAATTTCTGGAGACCTTCTATTAAACAATATTCCATAGGCCATCCCCATCATACTTTAGGGGTGCGACCATTGGTGCCCCAACAAGTATACCATATATGACATTAAATACCATTTTGATGTATTTTCTGTGACACTATACCCTTTTGCTATTCTAACAACAGAATGTAAATTCTTATCCCTAATTAATATTCCTAATTAATATTCCCTTATTAGTATCCCTAATTAATATCCCTTTCTCATATCAGCAGTTGTTCATATTATTTGGAATTGAAAACAATATATATCCTAATTATAACCCATCAGAGGCTGAACGGGATATTTTTCTTTATTAATATTTTAAAAAATGTATCTCTAATTTATCTTCGCCTTTAGACTCATCTGGATAGTCCGACACTTTAATATTGTCCTTTGATATTTGTAGTGTATATATTTCCTGACTTTGTTTTTTTGACAGTTTCTATATTAGTTGTTTTATTAACAATGTCTGCCTGAAGGCAGTCCATTTCTGGCTTCCTGAGCTCCTAGAGCTGTTACACTGCCTTTTATATACTACTGTTATTAATTGCTGTCTTAAATGACTCACTAACGTGCAATTTACAGCGAGATCTTATTAACATAGATAATAGTAACAGCCAAAAACACGTTAACATGAGAGGGACCTGAAGAAAGACAGGTTTAATCCAACTATAGAAGAATTTGGATCAAAGACAACTTTGAGCAGCATTATGTACACATTACTAAAATACTTACTTACTTAGTCGTTCCCCTTCTAGCGTGAGGTGTAGAGGTTTGGAAGAGAGAGCGCCAGACCATTCTATCAGCTGTCTTCTTCCTGGCCTGGTTCCATTCTAGTCCTCGGTCCTTCAAAGATTGTCTAATGTTGTCCTCCCAGCGGACTCTGGGTCGTCCTGGAGGTCTGGATCCCTGGCTCTTTGTTTCCCATGCTTGTCGTGGTAGCCGATCTTCTCCCATTCTGCAGACATGGCCAAACCATCTTAGTTGGGACTGTTCTATTTGGGTCTGCAGCGGATGGGATTTTAGGCCTTGACGGATCGTCTGGTTGCGGACCATGTCTCTTCTTGTTACTTCAACCACTTTCCTCAGATACCTCATTTCTGAGGTTTGGATCTGGCTTTTGTGGGTTGTAGTCATTGCCCACGACTCGCATCCATATGTCAAGACTGGGACATACGTGGAGCGGTATACAGCCATCTTCGTTTTCTTACCAACCTCTTTCTTGCTGAGGAATCCGCGATTTATGGCCTGAAAAAGTCTCCCAGCCGCTGCTTTTCGAGTGGCCAACTCTTCTTTGATGCCTCCCTTTCGGTCTATAATAGCTCCGAGATATTTAAAGTGGTCGACCTGCTCCAGGACTTGTTCTCCCAACTTAATCTGATGTTTTCTTTCTTCTCGTGATATCACCATGGATTTTGTTTTAGAGCTGCTTATGACCATCCCTCTCTTCTCCAGCTCTTCCTTCCAGACTTGCAGGTTGGATTGGAGATGTGCCTCTGATTTTTACTAAAATACATAACGGTAATTTATATTTTTTTTTAAATAAAGTAACCCGTTCAGCCCTTTATGGGTTATAATGAGGGCATATGGAGTACAAATTCAAGAAAATAAAGTCAGATTTCCAATACCCAAATATAGTACCATCTTCCCTCCCCCACTCAGTCCAAATAGAGTTTAAAAAAACCTAAATTGTGTGACCTCCTCTTTTCAAGAAACAAACAATAAAAAAAAAAAAACGAATTAAAATAACTAAAATGAAGTCTCTCACAACTTTTTTTTTTTTTTAATTAATGTAGACAAATATCCGGTTCAACCTCTGATGGGTTATAATTAGGATATATATTGTGTTAAATTCCAAATAATATGAACAACTGCCGATATGAGAAAGGGGCATCGCATTTGTCATATCATTTTAAATAGGAACAATCACAATAATGCTTATACGTTAAATAAATTTTAAAAAACAAACAAACAAACAAACAAAATCAAGAAGAAACTATGAACAAGAATAATATTATAGTGGAGGGGTGTAAAGGTCTGGTGGTTCCAGTTATATAACTGACTTTAACAGATATTCAATTGACTTTCATCTGTTAAAAGTCATATGCATTGTAAAAACAGCATCAGACCTTCACATTCCCAGCCAATATATATTAACATTTGTTCTTGTTACATAGGCCCTATTGTTTTACTATATTTTGCAGTTCCCTTGGTTTGTCTAATCTTAACTCCAGTTATATAACTGACCTTAACAGATATTTAACTGTATTTCATCTGTCAAAAGTCATATGCATTGTAAGAACAACATCAGATCTCACATTCCCAGCCACTAGGCTTTATATCAACCGTGTTAAATATGGTTTGACTATATTATGCAGTTCCCTCGTATACCTGCCCTGTTGTTAATAAGATGAAAAGGGGTGAGAAAGCCCGAGGGTGTCTGAGATTACATCAAATCCACCAAGTACCTGCCATCAGCCATACAAGCACCCCATCACACTACCCCTTTTCCTCACACCAACACTGATCCTTATACATTAATAGTAAATGTCTTACATTGAAACCAGTCAAATTAATGTTGAAAAACTGTTAGTTTCAGTTTCGGTTCTTATTCCTACATTATGTATTCGCTAGTACTTACATTGTGTTCGTTATGTCAGCACGCATGAATAGACACCAAATATTAGCATGGGCCCATAATGTTATTACTTTTAATATAAATCACACTTATCACAAATAGAGAAGATACAAAGACAACAGCTGCTTACTTTTAGTTACGGCTGTAGAATTTATCAACAAAATAAATTTTCAATTATTGATACAACAAAATCGATTCCATCAAGTTCTTGAAGTACACATAAAGGTATCGTCGTGGAAACATTTCATGAAAGTTATTTATTAATGTTTAGTTTTGAATAATAAAATGTTATTCTTCAAATAATTTGAAATAATTTTACTAATTTTTATTTTCAGAGGAAATTTGGTTTAATTACCACTTCCGTTCGATTTATTCTTTTAAATTGATGATGAAGAATCTTCCGCTTAACCTCTGATGGGTTATAATTAGGATAAATTGTGCCTCTACGTCAATGTAATATGTTCCTAAGCCATTTTACTACAAATTCCTAGAAATAAGAAAATTATTAGACTGCAACTAGAAATGAGCTATTTTGGAATAGAAGCACTTTACTGTGCAGAATGTCTAGAAAACAATAATATAAAGTATTTCCTACTAAAATGTAGGAGGTATGAACAACAGAGAAAACCAATATTAGATTATTTACAGGCATGCAATTCATCCCGAATAATGGTGAAGCAGGTGTTGAGAATAGACAGATCTAGAGAATTGTACAATCTAGTAAAACAGTATAACAAGAACTAAAGTTAATGTACAAGGATCAATGATGGTGTGAGAATACGGGGACGTCTGATGGGATGCTCGTGTGGATGATGGCTGGAAATTGGTGGATTTGGTGCAATATAAAAAACCGCTGGGCTTTCTCACTCCTTTTCACTTTGTTAATAACAGGGCAGTAATGAGAGACTTTACTTTGTTTGATTGTTTATTTTTTTTTCTTCCGTTCTTTTGCTTGGTTGTTTATTTTTTTTTTGTTTGGTTTGTTTCTTGGATATGTTAGGTCACACACATACTTCATTTTGGTTTTGATTTACTCTTTTTTGGACTCAGTGGATGGGGGAAGATGTTACTTTATTGTCTTGAATTTATTACACTGTATATCCTAATTATAACCCATCGAGGGTTGAATGGGAGACTTTGTTTAAATAAAAAAAATCCTAAACCGATACGCAAACATGGTAGTATAGCTCCTGTCCAGTTATTGCCTGTCCAGTTATTGTAAACAGAGTGAATCAAAATCTTCGAATTGTGTATGTGTGTTCCCCCCCCGTTAATCCTAAAATAGATGTCTCGTAATTCTCGTCAAAATGTAAAGGAACAGAAAAAAAAATAATTACAGACATATAAATGGGGAGGGGCGTGAAAACGTGAGGCGCCTGTGCTTATATTAAATGAACATTCATTTATCGTACAATATGTCATATAAGAACTCCACTAGGCTTTCACGTCCCTACTAATCACTGTATATTAATATAATATATGTTAATGCTAAATCCGTTTTGTCTATATTTTGCAGTTCCTTGGGTCTGTCTTTTTAAATACCTGTTCTATATTTATGAGTGAATTTGATGCTTTCAAATAAACTAATATTGGGATTATCTGTTGTTCATACCTCTTACATTTTAACCAGAAATGACCTATATTATTAACTTGAAGACGTCCTCTACAATATCATCATGTAGCGTGTCCTATGCAGAACTTTGCTCTCATCACAGCCCACCTGAAAGACTCTCGATCTCTAGCCATCCCTCCTGCCTCCTCCAATGTCATGTTCAAAGTGTCTTCAATCTTCTTCTTGTTCGCTGTTGTTTAGAAATGTCTACACAAGAAGTCCGGTTTTCTGGATGTATGTTGCTGTGGTTGAAAGTTCTTCAAGACTCCCAAACAGCTTTGTGTGGATGTGCGTCTCTGTGGGCCAATGTTCAGTTCGCAATTGACTAAGCATGTGGCAGTCTTGCAGGATGTGTTCGGCTGTCTGTGCTGCCTGTCCACACGTACATAGGGGTGATGGGACCAATCTCAGTCTGTATAAGTGACTGTTCAGTCTGTTATGTCCTGTTCTCATACGGAACAGGATCACCTGTTTTGCTCGATCAAGATATTGATAGTTGTCTCTTTGTTGATCAATTTTCCTGATGGCCTTGATAAGGGTCTTCTTTTCCTGGAATGTGATTGTTTGTTCTTTTTGTTCCTGTGTTGCTCCCTCTTTTGCTAACATATCTGCTCTCTCATTTCCTGGTATGCCACAGTGTGATGGTATCCACTGTAGCACTACCCTTCTTTTGATATTTACTTCGCATAGGACTTTGTTTAATTCTGGCAGTTTATCACTGTTGAGGGCTTGCAGAACTGACATTGCATCGGTAAGGAATACAACCTGCTGACATTGGCTTATTGTGTTATTTATTATTCCTGCAGCAATGCTTATGGCCTGTACTTCAGCAGCATAGTTTGAACAGAATATTCCAGTAGGTGAACAGGTGGATTCATTTTCTTTGTCTGGATAGACCACATAAACTCCTGCGCCTCCGTTCTTCACTGCTCTGGTTGCAGATCCATCAGTATATACTTGGATCCATGCTTCTCTGGGGTATAGTTCTTCAATCATGTCACATGCTGCTATTTTCCTTTGGAGAGTATTTAACTCTCCCATGGGGCAGGTGGTAGTTATGGAGGTCTTAATACTGAAATTTTGATGTTGTTCCCATGGGGTTGGGAGGAGTGTGGGAGTTATTTCCTTAGTGATGTCTGGTAGTTCATCCTTGTATGTTCTAATTAGTTTTTTGGACCGATGCACAAAACTGCTTCTCTTCAACCTCCCACTGGCTAAATCTCCAAATCTAGTTTTCATTGGATGTGCAGGCATGTTCTTGTACTTTTCTGCTTGGATCAGGGTCTTAGTGTCTCGTCTGTATAATAAAGGTGGAATGCCTGTGATTTTTTCCATTTCATTTATTGGTGTGGTCTTCATGGCACCCGTGATCAACCGAAGCGCTTGATTTTGTACTTTATCTAAGGCTTGTAGGTGTGATTTGGCTGCTGTAGACCATGCTGCTGATCCGTACTCTAATATAGGTCTTATTGCACCTGTATACACTTTCTTTAGTGTTGTTTCGTTAGCTCCCCAACTTGATCCAGCTATTTTCCTCAGTATGGAAAGTTTTCTTCTCGCTTTAGCCTCTGTTCTCTCGATGTGGTGCCTCCATGTCATTCTCTTATCTAATGTAATGCCCAAGTACACCGGTTCCTCATCTGTTTGGACATGTATATTTCCAAGTCGTATCTCTCCTGCTTTGTCTTTGTTGGAGAGCGTGAAAAGTGTTGTTGATGATTTTTCAGCGTTGATCTGCACCATCCATTTCTCTGCCCATGCTGCTATGTTGTCTGCTGCCCTTTGTATTCGCTTATTAGCGATAGTTAGATGTTCTTCTACACACCACACCACCAAGTCGTCAGCGTATAGGGCAGCTCTCACACCTTGTGGCAGATCGTGGATGAGGTCATTGATGAATACAAGGAACAGGGTGGGAGACAATACTGAGCCTTGAGGAACTCCATGTTTTAGGAGGATTTTCTTGCTGTTGTGACCTTCCATAGTGACTCTTGCTTTCCGATTGTGTAGGAACGACTGGATCCATTTTCTCATATTACCCTTGATTCCGTTCCTTTGCAGTTTTACTATTAACCCGTCTTTCCATACTTTGTCAAAAGCTTTTTGGAGATCTATCCATAGGGTAAAGACTTTTCTCTTTTCTTGGAAGGCATCTTCAACGATCTGTGACAGGTATGTGATTTGGTCTTCTGTGCTGCTGCACTCTCTAAACCCTGCTTGTTCTGGCACTAAAATTTTCTCGGATTCCAAGTACCATTTCAATCTTCTGTTGATCATCCTCTCCATTGTCTTACATACACAGCTTGTTAGGCTTATTGGTCTGTAGCTGGTGGCCTTCCTGTTGTCTTTTCCTTTCTTTATGATGGGACACATGAGCGCCTCTCTCCATATCTGTGGCACACTGCCTGTCATCCAACTGTAGTTGTATATTTGCAACAGTTTGCTCATTGCTGTATATCCTAGGTGTTTTAGCATTTCGTTGGTTATACCATCCGGGCCTGGTGATTTCCTGTCTTTAAGTTTCCACACGGCTGTTTTTAAACTCGTCCATATTGAAAGGTTTGGACATAACGTCCGGACTGTTTCCATTAGTTCTAGTGTGGATTATTTCTTGACGAATGTCTCGTTGTCTGCGTAAATTGACGGAGATGTTACTTTCATTTCTGTAGGATTCCGCAAATATGTCTGCTGCTTGTTTGCCGGTATATAGTTTCCCTGCATCGTCTAGTGTAATGGTTTGTCGTTGAGAATTGTTATCGTCATTCAATTGTTTAGTGAGTTTCCACAACTTTCTCCCTTCCTTTTCAAGGTTTAGTTTATATGTTTTTTCCCTCCAGCTTCTCCTCTGGGCTTCTAGCTTTCCTTTAATGAATTTTGCTTTTGCCTTTTGTAGCATGATATGGTTCTGTTGGGATGGTTGTACCTCTGCAGTGTGCCTTGCTTCATTCATATCTTCATGTAGGTTTTGTAGTGTGTTGGACCAATATGGTACATAGTTCTTCCTCGCTCCTCTCGGTATTGTCTCCTTTGCTGCCTTGAGTACTCCATTATTAAAATCCCAGATGACTCTGTTAATGTCTCTGTCTAGTACCTTAATATCTTTTGTAAGCAGATTTGCTCTGTGTTGATAAATGGACCAATTTGCTTTTTTATAATTCCATCTTGGCTGACTTGGACTTGTATTAATTGTTCTATTAATTTTGATGAATACAGGACGATGATCACTTCCACCGAGTTGTTCTCCTATTTCCCTTTCCACTATCCCAGCCAAATCAGGTGTGCAGAATGCCAGGTCTGGAGTAGAGGTGCTATGCCATCTTCTGGAGTAAAAGGTTGGAGGATCATTAGGGTTGTTTAGAAGGGTTAGGTTATTGTCGTCTTGTCAGTTTTCTATCTCTTCGCCCCTTCTATCTAGCTGGTTGTATCCCCAGCTTTGGGAATGGCTGTTGAAGTCTCCCACCGCTAGGAAGTTGCCAATGGGGACATCTATGCTAGTCATGTTCAGTGGTATGTCATTGGGGCAGTAGAAGTTTAGGAGATCCAGTTCCAGAGTGTTATGTTTTAGATGGATTACTTGGTATTCTGCACCTTCTTTATATGTCTTGGATTCTATAGCGTTGAGGTTATTCCTTATCAGTGTTAGTATGCCACCCTTCTTCCGATCTTTTCTGTCAACTCTGAAGCATTGATAGCCCCGTATCTTAAAATGTTTTCCTTCCTGTAGGTGGGTTTCTTGTATGCAGCATATGCTAATTTCTTTCCGAAATAGGGTATTCTCTAGTTCAGTCTTTTTGTTGTTGACTCCCTCTGCATTCCAATGCATGACATTCAGAGGGGCCGTCGTCTTATCTGGTTGGCCAGTTACTTTCTCCTTCCGCCTCCTGGCTCCATTTGGCGGACTAAGGAGACCTCCAGTAGCTGAGGGTGGATTCTGTCGAGGCTCAGAATCCGGCACTGCTCCTGCCTGGAGGGACTTCACAGGGCGAACACCATAACGATAATTTTTTGACATCTGTTGTGTAGACATATTAAACCAAAGCGGGTTGCATGGTACCATGGTTGCTGGTGCGCCTCCTGGCCTGGTACATCTGACTTCAGCACCTGTTTCTTAAGGCAGAGTGTGCTCATGCCTCCCCCTCTGGCTGGGGGATTTGATTTTGCCTTTACCTCGTTTGCTGTCCCATCTTGCCTCCCGCTGGGGTTGATACCCAACCTTCGGCAAGATTACTGGGTATAACGGGGTCCACCACGAGTAGGTGAGGTAGACTTGGGCAGGAGAGGCTAAGAGACATGTTGAGTCTTGTATTGCGCATCACTGCCCCATTTGGACCCCTAGTGTCTTCAATGTCCTGTGTCCACCGTTGTCTTGGTCGGCCCCTGCCTCGCCTTCCAGATACCATACCCTCCAACACTGCTCTCTCTCTAAGCCACTGTGACGTTTAATATGGCCAAAATATACTACTCGTCAAAAGTCAAGGGCTACCCTATTATTTTCAATACATTTTATATAAGTGCATAGAATGATTAAATGACGGAAGTTTTTAGTAAAAATGGGTGCAATATCTTCCTCTGACAGTCCTCTATGCACGTTAAGCATAAAAACAATTCACCGACAACCATGGTGATCACGTGCAATTTGATTTGCTGACCATAAATTCACATTTTAATCTGTTTTTTCAAAGTTCCGTACAACCAAACAGGTGAAATAATCGTGCTGATTGACATTCCACGTGCAATGGCGACTTTTCGTGAACAGAGTTCACTCTTAATTTGTTTTACAATCAGCAGACTTAGGGTAGTGTAAAGTTTGTTTTCTTCTTTCCACTCTGTAAAGTTGCTTTCACACACACACTGGATGCTCTGTAAGGAAGGGTGGTGTGTTGTTGGGATCAGGCATGCTCCAGTCTACCCAGCTGTAAATGGGTAACTCACCCTAGTCCTAAGTTAGGGAAGGCAAAGGCTCCAGGGGAAGCAGGCCCTAAACTTGGTCACTTCAACCGACGCAGGATGGTGTATGTATGCAATAGAAGTGTAGAGTGTGATTACCGCGAATGGTGTACTGTTCGTGTGCTGACCAATATAATCACTCATACACTTGTGTCTACAAGGCACCAATGCAGACTGCTGGAATCTTTGTTTACTCAATTTATTCAGACGTACACACTGGGACATACGAGTACATCATGGTATGTTGACATATCAATTTGTAGGTATACATAGCAGATCTGAAGTCATGACACATTCAGAAATAATGGGCAGTACGTCAAAAGTTCAATGTCATGATACATTATGGCCGCATCCCCCTATCTGACTAAACGCGTCAGTGAAGGCGGATCGATAAATAACTAAAGTTACTTGACGTCCATAGTTTGTAGTATATCTTATGAAACCACGAAAGGGGGGTTTCTAGCAAGATTGAGATCTCCCTGTCACTGTCCGATAATAAGATAAATAATCTGTTCTCTTGGCAGTGATCAAAACATATGATGACCGAAATCCAACATGGCTGTCTCCCTGAGTTGTCGTTCACTCATTCATAGGAAGGAGAATATAAGCCAGAGTTAATTTATAATGGTTATATAAATGATTTCGTAAATGTTTCCATACAGCTCTACGGTGATCAGGTTAATTTCACGTAGCCATAACCGCTGCAGGAAAATCTGTCATCTTCGTCGATACCAAACACGACACTAGCATAGCGAAGCCCAAAAAGTCAAGCTAGGCCTAACCGACGAGAGATCATCAAAATAGGAGCTGGGTTTACCTGGAGTCCGAATCATCTATATACTGACATAAGGAGAGTCTCTAACACAACCTATCGTAGAGACACCATCTCCTTCAGTAGAAAACCCACTTCGTAAGACATCTTTTTCTGACGAAAGGACCAGCTCTAGAAAAACGTACCCCGCCATTTGTAAGCAGTACATCGGAACTCATCACGACTTGTCAAAACAACTCATACTTCCGCTAGACCGGAATACAAGAATCTAGTCCCTCCTACCAATCCAAAATATACAATATAGGACTGATTCTACTTGTACTAATAATATGTAATACATATGAATTCAGGCCATAAACACAATAAGCAAATTAATATATTTTCTGGCCCTAAAAAATAAGTACAAACGCAAGCGCAATATCCTTGCGCCGGATCAATATCCAGAACGATTACTCCTATAATCAAAAGTGTGAATCAAACATGGATTATCTCGCTTTTACCATAGACAGCATTTTCATACACAAATGAATGAATGTCTATATTTTTCCCATATTAAATAGCCATATCGATTTTTGTAATATGTGCGTCAAAATATGCACGCAACAGGTAGTTTCATCACTTGCAAAAACCATGCCACCGAGTAGAAGTCTTGGCACCTTACAAAGAATGGGGGCTATAGCGTGGGTTGAAAGTGGTTTATCTGTCCGTGAGGTTGCTAGACGGCTTGCAGTGTCACACTCTACTATCCAAAGAATTTTGGAGAGATTTCAGGCCACAGGAAGTGTGGAGGATCGCCACCGGCCAGGTCGTCCTAGATGCACCAATAGACATGATGACCGGTACCTCTTGTTGTCAGCCCTGCGCCATCGAACAGTGACTTGTTCCAATGTAAGATGTCAGCTGAGACAAACTGTAAACGTTAATGTCAGTCAAAGCACCATTCGCAGACGTTTACATGAATTTGGACTGGCTGCTCGACGTCCTGCAGTCAGAATCCCTCTTACTCCTGCTCATCGCAGAGCCCATGTTGCTTGGTGTCGCGAGCACATCCGATGGACAAGGCAACAATGGAGTCAAGTTCTCTTCACTGATGAATCTCGCTTCACTGTGTCATTCAATGATGGCAGGATTCGAGTTTGGAGACGACCAAGAGAGCGATTTACTGATGACACAATTCGAGAGGTGGATCGTTATGGTAGGTGTTCTGTCATGGTCTGAGGAGGCTTCTACAGACACGTCAGGACCCCCCTCTACATCATCCAAGGCAACTCTACCGGCCCAAGATACCAGAGCGAAATCTTGAGACCAATTGTTCAGCCTGCTCTGGAGGCCATAGGTGGTAATGCCATCCTCCAAAATGATAACGCTCGACCCCATCGAGCTTGTGTGGTGAATGAGTTTATTCAGCAACATGGGATCATCAGGATGGCGTGGCCAGCTCATTCACCTGACCTTTCTCCGATTGAGCACCTCTGGGATGTCCTTGGTCGAAGATTGTCAACAAATCACCCCCTGCCAATGGATGTTGCACAGCTGACTGCAAGAATGGCAAGCTGTTCCTCAGGATACTCTTCTGACCCTTATGGACTGGATGCGTCTACGCTGTCTTGAATGCCTTGCTGTAAACGGTGGTTGTTGCGTGGCTATTTCTAGTTCAATTTTCACTAGTAATGTTACTGCCAGGAATGTTAGCTGGTTTGTTTCTGCGTGTTGCAGATGTTGATGTGTAGTTGACAATCTGGGTCACTCAAGCTGACAGCATACATGGTTCTTGTACGATGATGAGGATGAAGAGACATGGGTGTGCAGAGACGCGAATGTGTTTATGCTCATATGTAGTTGTACAAACACCCAGTCACACTCGTACTACAGTCAATGATGGTTGGAACTACTTGTGATGGTTCATACATTTATTGACAGGACTAACATGTAGAATCACACAGGAACAGTCAATGTAAACAAGTTCATGTACATCATGTCAATGGAAATCGCTTGGTACATATCAAGCAGTCTAACACTTGTGAACCTTCAAATATGCGGGCATGTCACTAGTGACATGTTCGTTTAATGTGCAGTTCATAATGCCGCTCTGGTATCCCTGACTGAACGCGTCAGATACCTTAATAACTCCGTCATCCAATGGACGAGCCCTTAACTCACGTAATCATATTACCAGGGCCGACGTACACCTTGGCATAACACGCCAATCATATCTGTACATGCGTTAGAATAGTTGCCATTACACAGACCTGACGATGACGTCAGCTGTGCATTCTTCATTAAGCAGGTTGCATGAATCATGCTTTAATGTTTGTGTAGATATACCGCCAACCTGCGGTTTCCACCATATATAACTTCGTCACTGGACTTCTGATCATATAAGACAAATAGTCTTGAATAGCTACCTTGAGCACAAATATAAGTTCTGCTTTACAGGAATCGTGAACTGTTCTCACAGCTAGGTAAGCATTTACCAAATTCTGTCACTGAATACATAATAATGGCAAAGTCGGTGTTACCTTGAAACGAATCCTCAGAACACAATAATAACACTGTCGTCCTTCCTGACGCACAGAAAATCACTGGGAGGAAAACTGCCAACGCAGTCACTTCGAAGATTTTCCTTCCCCAGAATACAATGGACATGCATCGTCCTACAGAAGCCAGATAGCAACACTACCCTCACGGAAGTCTAATTTTGCGCGTAACCACTGCGCATGGCATATAGCCCAGAACTGTCTTACCTTTGACCGAAAAAGTCAAACACAATGAATGAACAAACAAGGGAGATAACCCCTGATCAACCTGACAAGGCAAAGTTAAGACATAGTCACCTTAACCTTGACCAGGGTGAAAAACATACAACCATTAAATTGACATTTGAAACTCCATCAAAAAGCCGCAACATATTACTACACCACTCCTGTAAAAAAAATGACACACATTTTTAAAAAAAAATATCCATGAGCAAGATAGCACAAGCATCAATTATGTGCTCATGAAAGAATGAACCCAATATCAGGTACAATAGACGCATAAATAAAGCGGCTGGAGAGAGTAAAAATCATCCCCCCATCACAAGAGAAAATATTTCCTCTAAGCAAAACAAAGTCGGGGAGGTACCATCAAAGAAATCTAAGTTGCTGGCAATACCAATCATAGATATCAAAAATTGTCAAATACCATAATTATAGCAATATACAAATATCATGAACTACAATACTATACCATCAACATATCTATTGGATATATATCATGGATGGACATAACCAAATTTGTTAAAGTCATATACATCATCCAACTAGTGACACAATTGTGTTAATATATATTATGATATCTAGAACAGACATAAGTCTGGAAGTGTATCAGGAAATCTAGGACACCAGAGCTAAGTAGATTCATGTTGCGATCTACCATCACAACGAGATCTATCAAAATTATTATCTCTGTTGAGACCATTGCTCTTATTTGAACTCCAGTTACCATAATTGTGATTATTATTTCCCTTATAATCAAAATTCCTATTACGTCGATTTTGTTGTTTCCAAGAAAAACTATTATAAGGTTGGTAACTTTTATCAAAGTTCCTATAGTTACTAGACCCAAAATGTTGAGGACAATTAAATTGCCTCCAGTTCTTTGAAGAAGAACCATTACGTGATGGACGCTTTTGGTATTGTCCACAATCACGATTATCTTTTCTAGCAAAATTGAAATTATTTTTGCCTGTAGCAATGTGCTTAACATCATACTGACTGAGCTGAGTACGATGGGTACTAACAGTTTTGTTTTCTTTTACCAACTTATCAGAAATTTGAGATGTCGATGCACGGTTTTTCTGAGGAATCTTGTCATGACATTTATCATAGTCCTCACCGTTATCCAAAAAGACTGACACTTAATTTACTTTTGTTAGCCTGACGCCAACTCCCATTAGAGGCAGTATCGTTATCACGTGGGAAACCATATTTTCCACGAAACGACTTGTTCACATATTGTTTAGTTTTACTATGAGCATTGAGTGCCTGTCGCTGGCTCTTTGCATTTGTAGCATATTGACCCTCAGCTTTATATCTAAATCCATTCACCTTATTAGTAGACAACATTTTATTGTTCAAAACAATATCTAATAACCCATCAATTCTGTTGCGAAGTTTTGTAATTTCTACTTCTGCAACAGCTTTCTCTCTAGAAACAGCTTTATGAACTCTCTCGTTGACTTTAACATGAAGTCTGTTGCAATCTAACCTTAAGTCCTCTAATTGTGAAGTTAGAGTCTTCTCTTTAACTATTCTATCTCTAAGATCCAATCTCAACTTTTCCTTTTGAGATGTGGTTTCTAAAACCTTAGCTTTCTCTTGAACAAGTTCATATCTGAGTGCTTCCATAGCACTATGATGAGTAGTCAAAAGTTCATCAATTTTTCCATCCTTTTCTTTATTCGCTTCCAACTGTGTTAACTCCAGTTGTAGTGACTGAATCTCACTGTCCTTTTTATTCTTAAACACCTTAATCTCCTCCAGAGATTCCATACTCTTCTTTATAGCAGTACTTCGCAGAAGATTCACTTCATTACTTAATTCCAGAATTGTTCCTTCATAAGACTTCTTGTCTTGTCTGGCCTGAGCTTTTAATTTGCAAAAATATCTTGCGCACTAGCAAGTTCTAAGTTTGCTTTATGTACGTCATCTTCATGTCTCTTAGCTTTAGTCTTTAATTTCTCATAGTCCATTTTGACTTGGTTTAGCTCACTTATAAGAGACTGTTCTTTACAAAGAAGATTGTTCTTCATTGAGCTCACTTCATCTTCCAGCTCCTTTTTCTCCATGAGTAATCTTTCAATATTTTTTTGTTTTTCCTCAGTCACTTTCTCCTGTTGACACAGAACCTTTCTGAGTCCTTGATTACCCCGATCAAGCTCTGTTACTCTTTTATCCAGAACTTTCATGTTCTGCTCCATCGTAATTTGCTTAGTAATCTTTTCTTTCAAAAGAGTTACCTCATCTTCTAACTCCTTCTTTTGTCTAAGGGAGAATTCACCAAATTTCTTATTATCCGCTATCAATTCCGTCACTTTACTCTTCAATGTAACATTTTCACAACTCATTTCTGAAAACTTCTTCTCATTTTGCCTTTTTAACTGTTGTAGCTCATCAGTAATAGCTTTCTTGTCACCCTGAAGATCATTTATCGTTTTCTTCAACGCATCCAACTCAACAACATTACCTTCATCATAAAAGAGTGTGGATAGTGATTTAGAAAGTCTAACTACTCTATCTTTAGAATAGCCATTTCTATAATTACATATAGCATATTCTCTAAGACTCTCACTCGCCTGAAGTAGGAAATGCTCTGTTGCATAATCCTCACAGTCCTCACCAAATAAACGTAATTTTTTTCTCCCTTCCTGAAGAAAACGATGGACAATTTTCAACATATCCATAATAGCTTATGTCCAATAATATGCTATCAGTACCTGAAATATTAAATAAATTAACTTATCCCACTTCAATGGGAGACAAGTCTTCAATGTTAGACTTGTATACTCAGTCTTAATCAAAGACCTTGTATGGTTACCTTGTTTCTTTATAATAATATTCTCTCAACAATCTCAATATGAATAGTGTATCATATTAATAACAATAATAATAATACATGAAACATAAATTGCATATAATGAAATGTGTTGCAAACAAAGTTTAGTTACACTATAGTAACAATATAGTAACTCTCTTGTTCTTTGTCAACACCGGAGTACAATGACAAGCGCGCAATGATTGTCAGATCCACAATAACATGTAGTGGTCTCCAGGAACATAAAGTCACTATGACCTTCTCGATGAATAGTTGAGACTTGAGGCCCAATGTTGAAAAAGTTCGTAGACGGTATTGTTTACCAAAATACTTGATCTCGAAATATGTGACTTGATCGCTCAGACGTTGGAAAGTCTGTTGCCTATAACGGTAAACAACCAGCGGTACTGTTTACTAAAGGACTTGACTTGTGTAGCTGTAACGTGTAAACAACCAGCGGTACTGTTTACAGTAAGGAATCGACTTGTGTGCAGCTGTGGTTCACGTAGCAATATTGTATAGATGCTAACTCCAGTACTTGTACCAACTGTGGTTCATGTAGCATTATCACACATATGCTAACACTGTTTATGTGGGTCAACAGTCGATGACCTATTTCTACTGTCCTGTGTAGCCAAAACTTTGAAATATAGAGTACTACGGATGTGTGTTATCATCAGATGTACCTCGATCGTTCCCAGCTGTAGCATAAACCAAAATTGTAGCCGTAAAGCCCACGGAACTGGCCTACCAGTTATGTTGCGTGGCTATTTCTAGTTCAATTTCCACTAGTAATGTTACTGCCAGGAATGTTAGCTGGTTTGTTTCTGCGTGTTGCAGATGTTGATGTGTAGTTGACAATCTGGGTCACTCACGCTGACAGCATACATGGTTCTTTTACGATGATGAGGATGAAGAGACATGGGTGTGCAGAGACGCGAATGTGTTTAGGCTCATATGTAGTTGTACAAACACCAAGTCACACTCGTACTACAGTCAATGATAGTTGGAACTACTTGTGATGGTTCATACATTTATTGACAGGACTAACATGTAGAATCACACAGGAACAGTCAATGTAAACAAGTTCATGTACATCATGTCAATGGAAATCGCTTGGTACATATCAAGCAGTCTAATACTTGTGAACATTCAGATATGCGGCATGTCACTAGTGACATGTTCGTTTAATGTGCAGTTCATAATGCCGCTCTGGTATCCCTGACTGAACGCGTCAGATACCTTAATAACTCCGTCATCCAATGGACGAGCCCTTTACTCACGTAATCCTATTACCAGGGCCGTCGTACACCTTGGCATAACACGCCAATCATATCTGTACATGCGGTAGAATAGTTGCCATTACACAGACCTGACGATGACGTCAGCTGTGCATTCTTCATTAAGCAGGTTGCATGAATCATGCTTTAATGTTTGTGTAGATATACCGCCAACCTGCGGTTTCCACCATATATAACTTCGTCACTGGACTTCTGATCATATAAGACAAATAGTCTTGAATAGCTACCTTGAGCACAAATATAAGTTCTGCTTTACAGGAATCGTGAACTGTTCTCACAGCTAGGAAAGCATTTACCAAATTCTGTTACCGAATACATAATAATGGCAAAGTCGGTGTTACCTTAAAACGAATCCTCAGAACACAATAATAACACTGTCGTCCTTCCTGACGCACAGAAAATCACTGGGAGGAAAACTGCCAACGCAGTCACTTCGAAGATTTTCCTTCCCCAGAATACAATGGACATACATCGTCCTACAGAAGCCAGATAGCAACACTACCCTCACGGAAGTCTAATTTTGTGCGTAACCACTGCGCATGGCATATAGCCCAGAACTGTTTTACCTTTGACCCAAAAGGTCAAACACAATGAATGAACAAACAAGGGAGATAACCCCTAATCAACCTGACACAGCAAAGTTAAGACATAGTCACCTTAACCTTGACCAGGGTGAAAAACATACAACCATTAAATTGACATTTGAAACTCCATCAAAAAGGCCGCAACAGTGGTCATACCCGATTTTGAAATGTCTATTTGTCCAATATCTACTGTGTGACTTTTGAAAAGGTGGGTGACACACTTCACAGCTTCATTGCGTTTGAATGTGTGTTTTCATTTCTTTATGTGACATGTGAATTTGGTATTCAATAAATTCCGTTTTGACTGATACCAATTACGTTTATATCAGATTGGTTTTATGGTTTCAACCAAGGTTTTTCTAAGTGGCCCTTGACTTTTGACGAGTAGTATATTTCAGTTTCCCGGACATGATATTGTTTATGAGCCAGTTTTCCTCGATGTTCAGGTTGTGTAGGATGTCTATATTTTCTTCTTCTTGGTCCAAAATATTCTTATAATTTTTCTGTAACACTTTGCTTCGAAGGATTCTATTTTTTTTTCTTTAATGTTTGAGTAGTGGTCCATGATTCACATCCATACGTTGCTACCGGAAAGAGGCACGTTCTCAGAAGTTTTACTTTTATTAATTTGCTGGTGTTATGCCACATGTTCTTCATTTTATTTAATCTCTGCATTGCTATGGCCAGTCTCCTTTTGACCTCTTTTGAGCAGTCTTCATTGTTGTTAATTATGGAGCCAAGATATTCAAAATTTGTGACATTTTCAATTTCCTCATCACGATGGTAACTTTTGGTTGGCATCTTGTTTTCTCTGTGGACATTATCTTTGTTTTTAATTTTTTTAAAAGGTTCTGATCCTCACTGTGTCTTTTGACAGACAGGATTAACTATTCTAGTCCCTTGGCACTGTTTGAGAGAATAACTGTGTCATCTGCGTACCTGAGTTCTGGGATCGCATTTCCACCAATTGTGAACGGATCGCAATGTTCACATTCTTGGTCACTCCGAACATTTCTCATTATATTTTCTGCATAGATGTTAAACAGGTATGGAGAGAGGATGCAACCCAGTCTTACTCCTCTTTTCACCTCAAACCATCCTGATGTTTCCCCCGCTACTCTGACAGCTGCTTGTTGTTCATGGTATAGTGTTTCATTTAGATGGGTCATATGCGCCGGAAACCCCATGTCTCTCATGATGTTCTACAATTTCTGATGTTGTACGCAGTCGAAGGCCTTGGTGTAATCTACAAAACGGGCATGAAGATCTACATTGTATTCTCTGCATTTCTCGAGCATGTTTCTCACATTAGAAATGTGATCTCTCGTACCCCTGCCTTGTCTAAAACCCGCCTGTACTTCATGTATTTCATGTTCTAACTTTCCGTCTATCCTCTTCATGATAATCCGCAAGACGATTTTGCTGGCATGACTTATTGAAGCAATAGTACGATAGTTGGTACACCGTTTTAAATTGCCTTTTTTTGGGAGAGGGATATACACAGATCTTTTCCATGCTTTTGGCCAGATTGCACTGTTCCAGATCTTCACAGATAGTGCATGATAAACGAGGACACTGGCCTCTCCTCCTGCTTGGATTAGTTCAGTTGGTATATCATCGCATCCTGTGATTTACCTTTCTTCAGGCTTTTGATTGCTGCACGTCCTTCATCTAGTATAGGTTCTGGCTCTCTCTCTTCACTTTCAATCGTCATGTCTGGGGTCTTTGTACTATCTTCATACATTTCTCTACAGTACTCCTTCCATCTCACCAATATATCATTACTTTCTGTTAATATGTTACCATTTTTATCATTGATTACATATAATGATCGTCTAAAATCATCTGTTAGCGTTCTGATTTCCTTGAACATATCTCCATCTTTACCCTGAAATTGTAGATCTTCTATTCTATTGCTGGTGTTCGTTATATACTGTTTCTTCTCTTTCCTAAAGTCTCTCCTGATGTTTCTTGTGCAGTTTTTGTATTTGTCACTGTTCCGTTCAATCCCTGTTTGCTTCAATTTTCTTCTTTCTTCTATGAGCCTCAATATTTCCTCCGTAGTATATATCTGCTTCTTATGCACTTTTCTAGGGATCATCCTGTACAGTAAGGCTCTTATATTCTGAAATAACCGTTGCCAGTTGCAGTCTGAGAAGTTTCGTGTGGCGGATAATTTTACGTTCCCTTAATACGTGACATGTTTGTCGTAGATTTTTGATAGGGGGATTAAGACTTGGGTTGGTCCCTTCTGAATAGATACAGAATGAGTGATAGTAACAGTGAGAGATAAAACAGAAATCGATTTCAACGAGTGAGATGGTAGAAATCAATAGAGGCTGTCCCCCGAAATCAAGAATCTTTTCTCTTTCGGTCTATCTTCTACAACAGATATTAAAGAGTCAGACAGTCTATTGACTACATATATATATGTTAGGTACCACTCACGTGCACGCACATTCAAGTGACGACCGTTAGACACACAGACGTGGGAAAACTATCACAATGATAAAAATAGATGTTCTAGAACGAGCTGACCAACACGCTGATTAAGTTTAAGTGCAGTTTAAGTATCAAAATAAACCTACATCACAACATAAAATTTCTTCATCAAAAGCATATACACATAGTTAAAGAAAAATCAATGAATTGCTACAAAAATGATAGACCCGTTGGTGTGATCCTCCCTCGATGTTTAGCCCACAGTCCCGTTAGGAGAAAGATGATAGCCCCAAAGAGTCACAGATACATATGATTGGGTCTAATATTTTCCAATTAAAAATTATGAACAGACTTGGATATGAGTATGATCTACCCTAAGGAAAATATAGTTAGCAACAAATCTTGCATAAGGAAAGTTACAAAGTGGGTGAATCAAACATAAAACATCACTCAGTCTACTTTCACTCGGCTCTTTCATCAGGGCCCTGACTCACACAACCTTACCTACAATCGTGCTGTTGTTCGCCGTCTGGCGCAAACCTTAGTGTACACTTCGTTTAATCTGTCTATCTTTGGATGAAGCGGATACCCAGCTCTGCAGATCTTAGTTCATTCAACGTGTCCGGGGAGCGTCCTCTTCATGCGATCGTTCTTTCTTTACAGATTTAAGTTAATGTCACTTAGTCACGAGGTAAGAGTTAGGTGTCAGCGGGCACACAGTGTCAGAAACACGAGGTTTCTCTTAATTAGGAAGATGACCGGTGGACAACTTCTCTCAACAGATAGTCTTGGTTCACCACACACTTGGTCCAAAATTGTCGGAAAAGTTAATGTTTTCTGTAATTATTCTCGCCACAAAGCAGCATGTACATTAGAGTTTGTGAAGAAATATGATCTGGCTCAAAGGCCCAGTATAAGCATTTAGTCTTTAAAAAAACCCGTTAGTGGGATTGGTATTCTGTCTATCTCTGAAGGCACACGCACTGTCGGACAGGTGTTACTTGAAAACCCACGTGGTTAAAGATAAGAAATGTCTATGTTTCTCACAGGTATGTCTCTGTACTAAACGCTGGCAAAGTTGGGTTAACCTCAGTTTTCTTCACTAAACAGAGGAAAAAGCACATATAAAATATTTATACATGCTATGTACTCGTTATAACTTACATTATAAACTGCAAGCGTAGAGCTTGTCTTATCGTTTAAACTTCCCGTGAAATAAGTTATATTTATAAAATCAGTCATCATGAATTAGAAATACTTACGTATTCCGTCAATACTAAATGATGTAACGGTTATAAGTTAGTGTTAAAAATATTCTCGTCTGATTATTAGCAGTAACATTAAATTCATTATAGCTACATGATTTTAAGCTAGAAATTATAATTATTCTGCTTTCCACTGAAACACGTCACTAGAGAATATATCAGACTTATAAATTAATTTCTTCTGCACAAAAGAAACCAGTGAAATGAAATCGGCGATTTAACACTTAATCACTCAATCTATTTGATATTATAATATAATAGTTACCTTCACACAGCACTACAGATTAACACCATGAACTAGAATCATTCAATATACTGATAGTCTAGAACTCGGCAAAATGTTGCCCAGAAACTAAGAACTTTTCAATACACATGATATTTCTTCTAGCCTAGCGATCTGTCTACTGCAGATTTCGGAGTAAGAATGAAAATCTAGTTTCAAACTCAGGTTAATATCTTAAACCAGACAAAGGATGTGCGCTATCAAAAACCCGATCTCTCCCCTTTCCTAACACCTACATTAACTTAGACGCATGCCGTAACTGCCACCAGTGCGTCTTCACACCTACGTTAACAAACTGACCGAGAGCGCGCGTGTCAGATGCGAATATCAGACACACAAAAGTGGGAAAACTATCACAATGATTAAAATAGATATTCTAGAACGAGCTGACCAACACGCTGATTAAGTTTAAGTGCAGTTTAATTATCAAAATAAACCTACATCACAACATAAAATTTCTTCATCAAAAGCATATACACATAGTTAAAGAAAAATCGATGATTTGTTACAAGAATGATAGACCCGTTGGTGTGATCCTCTCTCGATGTTTAGCCCACAGTTCCGTTAGGAGAATGCAGAGGCAGTTTTCACACTTTGCTTGAACTAGCCTGACGCTTGCCCGTGTCATGAGAAAAGTGTAGCCACAGGTCTGCTCTCATGTCTGATAGACTGAATTCTCACCTAAAATCGTCTCGTGCAAGGGACTGACACGTTATGTAATAAACTGCGTAGCTAAAGTGCGTTTCTAAAGGAGAAAAGAAACAGGCGGAAGTTTGAATGGAAAAATAGTAATGTTTATAGTCGCAAACGTACGAATGCGAAAAACACAGGTAAAGGATAAAAGAGCGATAATAAAGTAGAGGGCACTGGTAGAGAAAGAAAGGAATATAGAAAATTTATTGATCATAAATCTCTCTGTGACAGAACGTCCCCCCTTTAAGATATGGAACTACTCCATGTCTACGTTATGGAAATAAATTTCCTATTTCCGCAGCTTCAGGGTGTCTGTCCTCTTCCCTCTCGTCTCCCCCCTCCGTCTCTCTCCAATTCCTACTCAAGTCCACTCCCAAAGTTTCCTTTCTCTGGAATGTCTCCCATGCGCGCTTGAAAGAGCGTCGCCTCTTTTGACATTTTTGAAAGATTTCATGTGTGTGCAGTGGAATTTCCCTGCCACTATCGTCATCTTCGTCAGTTTTGGCGTTCGTCAGGAGTCGTTCGGAGGTTGGCACTGGTCTTTCCAAGTATCTCTTTAACAGATTTAAATGGAAAACCTTCTCCTTTCCTTGAATAGAGATCTGGTAGTTAGCCTAAGAAACCTTTTTCAGGACGGTAAACGGCCCTTGCCATCCGATCCTCAGTTGGTTGTTCCCGGTAGGGAGTAACACCAAAACTTTCTCTCCTGCTTCCGGTTCTCTTTCTTTCGCGACTTTCCTGTATCGGTTAGCGTGCTTTGTGTGTGCTCGCTTAAAGTTGGTCGTTGCTAGGTTCCATCCTAGTTTCAACCTATCCTTTAAATCCGACACATATTTACTTGCTGAGACAACTGTCTCATCAGTCTTCTGGTCTGTCAGCGACCAAAGTAAGGCTTCAAGCGGCACCTTGATAGATCTGCCGAATAAAAGCGTAGCTGGCGGAAATCCTGTGGAAGTATGAGGAGATTTTATGTAGCCAAATAAAGCTGCAGGAATACAAAGATCCCAATATTCAGGTTTCACTTGTGCCAGTTTACTTAACATCATGTTGAGGTTTCCGTTTACACGTTCCACGAGCCCATTTCCGGCCGGAGTATAAGGCTTTGTGTAGATGTGTTGGGTCATCAAGACCTTCATGATCTCATCCATCAACAGGTTTTGGTATGGAGATCCGTTATCCGTCAACACTTGCTGAGGGAATCCCAACCGAGAGAAAATCTGCACGAGGGCTTCTGCGACATGCTTGGTATCTGCGCATGTTAGCGGGATAGCTTCTGCCCATAAAGTGCATGTGTCGACTAAGGTCAGGATAAACCTTTTCCTTCTTTTAGTCCTTTCTAAGGGTCCTAAAATGTCGATCACAACCCGTTCGAATGGTATTCCCACTATTGGCATTTCACCCAAAAAGACTGGGGGTGTCCGTTGTTTGGGTGGTACACGTTGGCACTGGGCACAGGATTTGACATACCTGATAATATCAGTATTTACTTCTGGCCACCAATAGTGAGTAGTTATCCGTTGGTTTGTGGCGTTCTGTCCCATATGTCAGCTGAAGGGAAGAGAGTGCCCCGTTTCTAGGATTTGGCTTCTGTACTGTTTCGGTACTAGGAGCTGGTTGTAACCTTGGTCAGGCTTGCCCGTTCTGCGATAAAGTACGCCATCCTTAGAAAAAATGTCCCCGTGCTGTCTGGGTTCCTTAGCCATGGGCAGTTTCCTAAAGCAGGGTGCCAAAGTAGGGTTCTTTTGTTGCGCTTCTTTAAGTTCCATAGGCAATACATTAGGCGGAGGCTCCCGTTCCTTCTTGGTTTGCCCTCTTGTAGTTACTGCTGCCACAATTGGCTCTTCCGGTTTCCCAATAAACACGTATCTACCGCCAAGTATGGCTGAGTAGATGGGGTCATCCATAACAGCCACTTTGATCACGCCTCTGACAAAATCAGAGTGGATCTCCACCAATGCGATGGGAAGCGCTGTAGGTCCATCACTCTTAGAAACTCCACAAAATTGGACATGTCTCTCCTGTCTCTTGACCGGGTTTAACCAGGTGTCTGGCGACAATGCAATCATAAGAAAGCCCCGTGTCAAATAAACAACAAGTTTGAGAACCGTTCAATACAACAGTACCTCGCGTAGAGGGTGTATCTCCCTCTACAGGTTGGGAATCACTGTCAATAATTCCGCCTTGCGAGACTGTTAGCAAGCATCCGATGCGTTTAGGTTCGGTGTGCTCACTCTGATGATTAGTCCCGTGGTCAGGAGTTCTCCCTTTGCCACCTTGTCCTTTCTGGCTGCGATGCCATGAAGGGCGGTCGGGTTGATCAGACTGTTTACTGCGGTTGGGGTACTTGTTTTTGTAGAACTTGGATTTTTCCGGAGGGGGGTTTTGAGGTCCAATTTCTCTGTGGTTATTTTGGTTAGAAACATGAGAAGCATGAGAAGATTGGTCTAGATTATTCTTTCGAAAATGCTCTTCTGTCGGTTTACGTTTGGTGGCCGGTAGTTCAGCCAGCGCCTTGTGATATCGCTCAGACTTTTCCAAAATGTCTTCAAGCTTTTCTACACCCTGCTCAGCTAGATACCTCCGGGTATCAGCAGACAAAGTGTTCTTTATTTGTTCGGTTATAACAAATTCCTCCAGACCTTCATAGGTAGAGGGGAGCTGTGAAAGCTCAAGGCACTTTGTCAAGTATCCCTTTAGACGAGGCGAGAACTGCTGAAAGGTTTCAGAGCTTTCCTTCCTGTTGTTTCGAAACAGTTGCAGATACTTTTGCGCATTCATTTCAAATGCTCAAGTAAAGCTTTCTTCAACAAGTCGTAGTTGTCTTCTTGGCTGCTTTGCAGTTTGGCGTAAACATCATACACACTGCTTTTCAAAGCCTGAGAAAGCTTAATATTCCAACGCGATCTCTCTAAACCGTACAGAGTAGCCATTTTATCGAATTTTTCTAACCATGTGTCAATCTTCTCATTAGGACAAGGGAAAGATTCTAGAGTGAAAGACATAGCGTTTAGTAGGAGAGACTGAGTGTTAGAAGGATCAGTTAAGGAAGAATAAGGAGAAGACTCCTCAATTGCTGTAGGTAGAGGCAGCGCCACGACTTTGGACTTCTAGAGCTTTAAGCGCCAGCTCATGCTGTCTCTCCTCCCTCTCCTTCTCGTGTTGTCTCTCCTTCTCTTTTTCCTCGTGCTGTCTCTCCTTCTCTCTTTCCTCATGCTGTCTCTCCTTCTCTCTTTCGTTTGCTCTACGGATTTCCATTTCTTCCTCAATCCTCTTCTGCTCTCTAGCCTCAGCTGCTTTTTCCTTCTGCTCCACATCATATCTCTCTAGTTCGTCTCTGACAAAAGCTTTCGCTTCTTCGCCTTCCAAACCTTCTTCTCTCGCCTCGTCCCTGAGGAGTTGCCTAAGCTTCGCCCTTTCTGCCATAATAAGTAGGTGACTGAGACAAGACGAGAAAGAGATAAGAAAAAGGTTACACTGGTTCCTTACCACTTACGAGAGAATACCAACAAAGATGATATACTTCAACCTATGATACCTCCTCCTATGATATATAGTATCTAACTATCGCTGCTATTAATCGGCAATAAAGCACCTAATGCAAACGACTACGCCAAATAAATGGTATTTAAGATTATTAACTGAAAAATAAGTTGCTACAGTGGAAACAAAATAATTATGTAAAAATTTAAAAGAAAAAAAATTCCCTTAATTTTTAATCCACTATAACACCCTTGGAGTCAGTTAGAGTAATGTAGGCAATTAATCTGGACGAAATAGTTCGACACGCACTCCTTAACTTAGTTCAAACACCTTTCTGCTTCAGAACTCTGTGAATGTTATACGCTCACAAAACTTTACCAGCGTTTAGTATTACAAAATCAGTATTAACATATATTCCGACAAAATCAACCTGCAACTCAAATGTATATTAATCAAAAATGCTGTGGAAAAAACCAATTATTAATTGTGTGGTCAGCACGCCCATAAACAGATCGATAGTCTAGGGGATAAATTATTTTAAAGATATAAGAACTCACAGGACATCACACTCTTAATCTATATCAGAATAAAGCAAGATTTTCCTCCTTAAGTTCAAAATCCCGATAGACGAGACCTCATTTATCATCCTTGCTCGGGATTTTTAGTTCAATTCCCGGAAACGAGCCCACATTTGTCGTAGATTTTAAATAGGGGCATTAAGACTTGGGTTGGTTCCTTCTGAATAGATACAGAATGAGTGATAGTAACAGTGAGAGATAAAACAGAAATAGATTTCCACGAGTGAGATGGTAGAAATCAATAGAGGCTGTCCCCCAAAATCAAGAATCTTCTCTCTTTCGGCCTTTCTTTTACAACAGATATTTAAAAGTCAGACAGTCTATATATATATATATATATATATATATATATATATATATATATATATATATATATATATATATATATATATATATATATATATATATATATATATATATATATATATATATATATATATATATGTATATATATATATATATATATATATATATATATATATATATATATATATATATATATATATATATATATATATGTATGTATGTATGTATGTATGTATGTATGTATGTATGTATGTATGTATGTATGTATGTATGTATGTATGTATGTATGTATGTATGTATGTATGTATGTATGTATGTATGTATGTATGTATGTATGTATGTATGTATGTATGTATGTATGTATGTATGTATGTATGTATGTATGTATGTATGTATGTATGTATGTATGTATGTATGTATGTATGTATGTATGTATATATATATATATATATATATATATATATATATATATATATATATATATATATATATATATGTATGTATATATGTATGTATGTATGTATGTATGTATTCAAGTGACGACCGTTAGACACACAGACGTGGGAAAACTATCACAATGATTAAAATAGATATTCTAGAACGAGCTGACCAACACGCTGATTAAGTTTAAGTGCAGTTTAATTATCAAAATAAACCTACATCACAACATAAAATTTCTTCATCAAAAGCATATGCACATAGTTAAAGAAAAATCAATGAATTACTACAAGAATGATGGACCCGTTGGTGTGATTCTCCCTCGATGTTTAGCCCACAGTCTCGTTTGGAGAAAGATGATAGCCCCAAAGAGTCACAGATACATATGATTGGGTCTAATATTTTCCCTGTTAAAAATTATAAACAGACTTGGATATGAGTATGATCTACCCTAAGGAAAATATAGTTAGCAACAAATCTTGCATAAGGAAAGTTACAAAGTGAGTGAATCAAACATAGAACATCACTCAGTCTACTTTCACTCGGCTCTTTCATCAGGGCCCTGACTCACACAACCTTACCTACAATCGTGCTGTTGTTCGCCGTCTGGCGCAAACCTTAGTGTACACTTCGTTTAATCTGTCTATCTTTGGATGAAGCGGATACCCAGCTCTGCAGATCTTAGTTTATTCAACGTATCCGGGGAGCGTCCTCTTCATGCGATCGTTCTTTCTTTACAGATTTAAGTTAATGTCACTTAGTCACGAGGTAAGCGTTAGGTTTCAGCGGGCACACAGTGTCAGAAACACGAGGTTTCCCTTAATTAGGAACATGACTGGTGGACAACTTCTCTCAACAGATAGTCTTGGTTCACCACACACTTGGTCCAAAATTGTCGGAAAAGTTAATGTGTTTTCTGTAATTATTCTCGCCACAAAGCAGCATGTACATTAGAGTTTGTGAAGAAATATGATCTGGCGCAAAGGCCCAGTATAAGCATTTAGTCTTTAAAAAAACCCGTTAGTGGGATTGGTATTCTGTCTATCTCTGAAGGCACACGCACTGTCAGACAGGTGTTACTTGAAAACACACGTGGTTAAAGATAAGAAATGTCTATGTTTCTCACAGGTATGTCTCTGTACTAAACGCTGGCAAAGTTGGGTTAACCTCAGTTTTCTTCACTAAACAGAGGAAAAAGCACATATAAAATATTTATACATGCTATGTACTCGTTATAACTTACATTATAAACTGCAAGTGTAGAGCTTGTCTTATCGTTTAAAACTTCCCGTGAAATAAGTTATATTTATAAAATCAGTCATCATGAATTAGAAATACTTACGTATTCCGTCAATACTCAATGATGTAAGGGTTATAAGTTAGTGTTAAAAATATTCTCGTCTGATTATTAGCAGTAACATTAAATTCATTATAGCTACATGATTTTAAGCTAGAAATTATAATTATTCTGCTTTCCACTGAAACACGTCACTAGAGAATATATCAGACTTATAAATTAATTTCTTTTACACAAAAGAAACCAGTGAAATGAAATCGGCGATTTAACACTTAATCACTCAATCTATTTGATATTATAATATAATAGTTACCTCCACACAGCACTACAGATTAACACCATGAACTAGAATCATTCAATATACTGGTAGTCTAGAACTCGGCAAAATGTTGCCCAGAAATTAAGAACTTTTCAATACACAAGATATTTCTTCTAGCCTAGCGATCTGTCTACTGCAGATTTCGGAGTAAGAATGAAAATCTAGTTTCAAACTCAGGTTAATATCTTAAACCAGACAAAGGATGTGCGCTATCAAAAACCCGATCTCTCCCCTTTCCTAACACCTACGTTAACTTAGACGCATGCCGTAACTGCCACCAGTGCGTCTTCACACCTACGTTAACAAACTGACCGAGAGCGCGCGTGTCAGATGCGAATATCAGACGACCCGTCTCCAATGCAGAGGCAGTTTTCACACTTCGCCGGGAACTAGGCTGACGAAACGCCCGTGTCTTGAGAAATGGGTAACCACAGGTCTGCTCTCATGTCTGATAGACTGAATTCTCACCTAAAATCGTCTCGTGCAAGGGACTGACACGTTATGTAATAAACTGCGTAGCTAATGTGCGTTTCTAAATGAGAAAAAAAACAGACGAAAGTTTGAATGGGAAAATAGTAATGTTTATAGTCGCAAACGTACGAATGCGAAAAACACAGGAAAAGGATAAAAGAGCAATAATAAAGTAGAGGGCACGGGTAGAGAAAGAAAGGAATATAGAAAATTTATTGATCATAAATCTCTCTGTGATAATGTTCTTTTTTGAGCCTTGAACAGATTTTATGCATATCTTCCTTTCAGATTGTTATCCCACTCTGCTTCACATTCGTCTGCTATTATTCTTTAAATTTAGCTTTTAACTTCTGATATCCTCATCCCTACATTTATTGGATTTTGAGCAGATCTACATTTATGTCTTCTTTATCTGCCTTTTTATTTCCTTCTTTGTCAACATGCGAAGGCACAGAAGCTATTAAAACTGCATATAGATATGTATTGGTCAGAAATATATCTTACGCAATATCCGCTATAATGCTGTCTCGTAATTCTGTTAATGTTCAAATAAAGTCTGTTAAAATTGTCAGTTTCTGAGAAGTGTTGTTAGAGAAAAGTAATTTTCTTTTGTGTCGTGCCATTGTTTCTTCAATGAGAACAGATGTACTTTCTGTGATAATATTTTATGTTACATTTTCAATATTGGAATAGATATTCCTATCCCTAATTTGCATTTGCATTTTTGCAAAGTATTGGTTACTTACATCGATTATAATTATTAAGCAATCGAATATCGTTCCTAGTATTTTCAAAGAATCAGGGGCGGACAACTGATGTGACCAGTGGAAATTAGCGCTCTTTAAATGCTAACTAAACATCAACAATTTGAGATCGTAATAAACGACTGCTTGGATTTTTAAATATTAAAAAAAAAATTATCCCGTTCAACTCTTGATGGGTTATAATTAAGACATAAGTTGTGTGCTAATTCAAGAAAATAAAGTCAGATTTCCAATACCCAAATATAGTACCTTTTTCCCCCCTCCACCCAGTCCAAATATAGTAAATCAAAACCAAATTTGTGTGAATGTTTTTGTGTGTGACCTCCCCTATCCAAGATACAAACAAACAAAATACACAAAAAAGTATTTAAAAAAATAAAATGAATTCTCATAACTGCACGGTTATTAACAAGGTAATAAGGGATGAGAAAGCCTGCGGTGTGTCCGAGATTACATCAAATCCACCAGTTATCTGCCATCAGCCATACAAGCACTCCATCAGACTACCCCTTTTCATCATACCATCATTGATCCTTATATACTGAAGCACATTAAAAACGCACCACCTGTATAATCCAGGAACAGAGTGTGAAATGTAAATATAAGTGTTTACAAGTTTACATATTTGGAATCTTTATTCATTTTTCTATGAATCCATGCTAGTCATTAATTTGTACATTTGATTATTATGAAATTCATTGCATTCTGTGCAGGCAAGGGAGAAAACCCAAAATGCAGCCAATAAAAAAATTCATTCACACTATCCTCAGTATCTGGTATGTTCACCGTGTGCTTGCAAACAAGCTTGGTAGCGGGTCCGCACAAGTCTCTGAAGGAAATTCCGGGGAATCAAGTCCTATTCACGTGCAAGAGCAGCTTCGAGCTGTTGCAGATTAGCTGGAGAACCTTGCCTGTAGACTCTGCGTCCAAGCTCGTCCCACAGATGTTCTATAGGGGACATTGTTACGTGCAGTCTTTGATATCTTACAATATTATACATTGGTATTCTTGTTATCTTCGCAAATATTTTGAAAGCAAAATAGTGCTTAAGGGAAAGTCATTATTGAGTTACTTCCCTTGAAAGTTGTGTCGGCTCTTTCGATCAAACTCCGCGGATAAATCCATTTTACTGCGATTTATTCGTTGTTTGGGTAATAATAGATTGTTCTTGCTTCAGAATATCTATGGCCTGAATTTATGTGTATTGTTTGTCTGAGTAGGACGAGTCTGTCTTATATCTGTATATCTTTACATATCTAAGTCGAACTATATGTTCTGTTGTCTCTAGAGAGGTCGAAGGCTATTCGGCGGATGTGTCGCTAGAGTGTGGTGTGATTTGGCTTCGTCCTGATAGGGACTGTGTTTTCCTATGTCGGCCTGTCGCCGGGGAAAAAGTGATCTCAGTATTTGTGGGGAAAGTGATAGTCGTCTAGACCTATCGTGTATGCTTTACCCCAGTGTTTATGCGTATTGCCAAGGAATGGCAGTTTCATATTTCTTATACCAAGGTAATCCAAGATACTTTTATGAACTCTCGTACGAAGCCACCATTTTCGATAAGAGAATATATTTGACTCGATGAAAACGACTTCGATTCCTAGCAGCACTATATCCTGTAGATTGCAGTCAATTGTTCATGATCAAATCTACAGAGCAATGAAATGTTTTATGAATGACTAACTTTAGGACAGATTCATTATCTGTATCCAAACGTGAGTGACAGCTCACGAGTGAAGCCATCTTGGATCCAAACATGTAGTGACTTTCAAGAAGAGAAAAGGGGATGCCCGTATTATCGCTTGTTTAGTCCAGAGATCACTGCTACACATGAGAACCCTTTATCAGCGGTTCAATATTATTATATGAAAAAAATATGTGCTGAACATTATGTTGGAGAATCGTCGCTAAACGAGATTAGGTTTAGAAGCCATCTGAAATATTGTTTATAAGCTGACGTGCTCAGTCAGTGAAGTCAGATGATTTATATGTATGGGCGATGCTGAGGGCTTGGCTACTGACAGTCCATTATAATATTAATCTACATGAGTGCCCATGTAACATAACATTGCAAGACCAGTTATCCACTGTACTATGATGTATTATGCCAACCTGTGATTTGTCACTATCTGTGCTGTCGAGTGTGTACGTCCAATTAAACTTTAGAAAAGGTACACAGTCGTTGGTGTCGATGACTTCCAGTCATACATGAGTGTGAGAAAAGAACATTTGTCAACAACACGAACCCTTATCATCATTCGCACATTGTACACTCAATCCATGTCTACACACCACTGCGTAGGTCAAGTTGACATTCCATACACTACAGTGGAGCAAACAACACCATAGAGATCTTATCAACTGATGATGATGATGATGTCTGCTTCCATCCACTTATATCTATCTTTTGGTGGATATCATTAACGGGAATAAAAATCCAACATTATATCCAACTTTATCAACTGGTGGACCAGCTTTCTGGGTTTGACCTCGCAGAAGTTCAGAAGTCAACTGATTACCGATACCAGACCGTTTCCTGTGGCTGATACGACACACTTGCAGTATTGGTTTGCTCTTTGTCAACACTTCGTCACGTGACCTGTCAGGTGAATGCAGTATGTAGGTCAGCGTTGTTGACATTTTTTACATTAGACATTATAGAGTTTCACAGAACAGTTGGATCAATTCTTCTCAATATTAACAGGAAGACAGTATTTGTGAACTAAGAAGTCCTATTTTCATCGATGGATCTTCTTGTTTTCCATATATGAACTTTAATATTTAAGGCCAGAATGTTTAATTGAATAAAGTGGCAGTTTGTTTATTTTCATAAAAATAACTTTGCCATTACTGTAAAACTGAGCCTATTTTGCAACACATACTATCATACACATAATTTATATATATTTATGTTTACATGTTATTTGTTTGTATAGTATGTTAGTTTCTATGTCAGCGGGTTGTGTTTAAGGTTGGGCGGCGTCCTCACAACAGAATATCCCACGTCATAGAGGGTCCGTTGTGGGCGTTTTCTATAGGTGCAATTTTCTTGATTGAAAATTTGCTGCGACAACTGTTGCTTTTGTGTTAGCTGTGAAGTCTGTAATTATTGTTATTTTTGTAATATTTCTTTGTTCTTTAGTTTTGTTTTGATTTGTTTGTAATTTGTTGGTCTAACCTTTTCTATCTTTCAGTTCTATTCACAATTTATATTCATATATTGTGACGTCATTTGTGTTGTTATTCTTTGCAGATTCAGTGATTATTTTCATTGATTTCCCTATTTAATTTATTTTGATTTCTGCAAACGTTCTTGTATTGTCAGTCCTATTTGTACTTTATGTATTCTGTTGGTTGACATATGTTTTATATAGGTATATTTCATAAGACACAATTGCCTGTGCACTGCACTTGGATTATGGTATAAACCAGTACCTGATTATTATTACTATTATACAAGACCTTATTAAAGGCTTGTGACCCACAGATATTGGGATAGTATACTGATTAATCAAGTCATTGAGAACTTGTGGTATTATTATTGATTCAGGTGATTAGTATTATTGTTAGACATCATGTCTACTTTAGAATACTTCATTACACAAGGGAAAGCCCTTGATAAGACTGGTCAACAATTAGAACAATGGGCAGTTGCTCAATATGACAAAGCATTAGCTGCAGAAGAGAGAAGAGCTATGGCAGAAGAGAAAAGATTAGCTGCAGAAGAAAGAAAAGCTATGGCGGAAGAGAAAAGATTAGAAAGAGAAGCTGAGGCTGCTGCTGAACAAAAGAAATTGCAGATGCAGGTGGAGGAAAGGAGATTTGAAGCTGAACAAAAAAAAATTAGAAAGAGAAGCTGCGGCTGAACAAAAAAGATTAGACAGTGAAGCTGAACAAAAAAGATTAGACAGGGAAGCTGAACAAAAAAGATTAGACAGGGAAGCTGAACAAAAAAGATTAGACAGGGAGCTGAACAAAAAAGATTAGACAGGGAGGCTGAACAAAAAAGATTAGATGCTGAAGAGAAAAAAGCAATAAGAGAACATGAATTTGAGTTGGAGAAATTGAGATTGACAAGTATGAGTAATGTTAATCAGGCATCTAGTGGTAATGGTAAACCTTCTACTTACAAGGTTAAGGTTCCACCGTTCAATCAGTCCAGTGACGATATTACATTCTGGCTGGATAGATTTGAACGTTCTTGTCGTACACATAATGTGGATAAATCACAATACGCTAATCAATTATCAGAAAACTTGAAAGGTGAATCTTTGACTAGATTATGCCTTGTAGGAGAAGCAGATAAGGATAATTATGATGTCATTAGGGCGGCTTTGATAAAAAAAATATCAGCTAAGTGAGGAAGGCTATCGCCTTTTATTTAAAACGATGGTACCTGAGACGGGTGTAGAATTCTCAGAATTCACTGCAAAGGCACGTCTCACAGTTGATCGTTGGATTGAGCTTTCCAAAACAGAAAAAACGTATGAAGGACTTATGGATTTGTTGCTCAGAGATAAGATTATGTCATGTGTGAACAAACCTTTCCTTGAATTTATACATGAGCGTAAACCCAAATCTCTAAAAGAAATGGAAGAATATTGTTCCCAATATGTCACTGCACACCCCGACGTGACTTTTGGCAACACTAAGATTAAGGAGAGTATGCCAGTTGCTTCAGCAACACCATACAATCCCAATTATTCACACAGATTTCAGGGACCTCAAAACAGATTTGATAAAAAAGGTAACCATAATAGTTATCAAAACCAAGGTAACCAATCATTTCAGGGTTCTTCTTCAAAGAACTGGAGACGACCTGATAGCTCTCGACACAGGGGTGGTCATAATTATAGGAATTTCCGTAGAGGAAGTAATTATAGAAACTATCAGGGTTATCCGTCTTGGAGTCAACAAGATCATAATTACAGAGATACTCATTATAATGAATATGATAATGGTAACCAAGGGAACTATGACTCAAACCCAAATAGGGGTTACAATAGAGGTAACAATAGCTACAGAGGTGATAATAACCGAGGTAGATCTCAAAACAAAAGACATAAACCACATTTTCAGGCAAACTCTGTACAACAAGAGTCCAATGAAGCCTATAAACAGAGTAAAGATAATAATGATGCTAGTAATATGGCATGTGCCGCTTTTGATTTTGGGAGAGCATCTCAGTGCCCCCAATGCAAAACGTTATTTGAGCCAACCACAGTGTCTACTTTAAGCTGTGGCCATCCTCTTCCTGCTCTTCCGGCATCAGTCGCGCATGATGGAAGAGGTTCTCTTGTCTTACATAAGGGTTTAGTGAATAACAATCCAGTCTCTGTGCTATTTGATTCTGGATGCACCACAATTGGTGTTAGGCAGTCACTCGTAGATCCTTCCCGTGCCACTGGACAAGTAGTCAAATGTGTAACATTTGGCGGCACATTAGAGAAATACTCTACTGCTATCATTAGGATTGCTACTCCTTTCTTTACAGGAGATGTACACGCATGTCTTCTTCCGAATCCGATCGCTGACCTCATCATCGGTCGCATTCATGGAGTCAAGGAATGCACTCCGCAACAAATTTCCACGTGGGAAAGGCAAAACATGCAGATTGCTAACGCTGTAGTCACTAGAGCTCAGGCTCTTAATGTGCCTCAAACTTCATCTATTGAAGATAATGAAGTGCATAACCAAGATAATCCCTTGGTAATTTCTCGTGACTCGTTTATAAAACAGCAAGAAGATGATCCCACTCTGAAGAAATTCTTCATTCTTGCAACTAAAGGTGATCCGAATAAAGACACAAGTCGTAAATCGTGGATTACAAAGAAGAATGGCGTACTTGTACGTATGGTTCAAGACTCCATTACGTCAAGTCATTCTCAAATCCTGGTTCCCAAGAATTTGAGAGTTAAAATTTTGCAGCACGCTCACGACTCTCAGTGTGCTGGACACATGGGTTTTTCCCGTACTAAGTCAAGAGTCCTTGCGGCTTTCTTTTGGCCATTGGTAAACAAGGACATACGTATTTATTGTCGATCTTGTAAAGTATGTCAGGAAGTTAAATCCAAAGGTCCACGGCATGCTGCACCCATTCAGGCGGCGGACATTCCTATTCGGCCGTTTCAAAAAATGGCCATAGACATTATTGGTCCATTTAAGATCAAGTCTGCCAGAGGACATCAGTTTATCTTGACGTGTGTTGATATGTGCACACGTTGGCCAGAGGCTATTCCTCTGAAGAGCATTACTACTGCTGATATTGCAGATGCTCTTTGGCTTATATGTTCTCGTCTGGGGTTCCCCGGAGAGATATTGTCAGACCATGGCACTCAGCTAATATCAGATACCATGTCTCAAGTAATGTCTACTCTGCAGATAGATAGATCTTTAAGTAGTATCTACCATCCAATGTCTAATGGTATGGTCGAACGCCTTAATAGAACACTTAAAAACTTACTGGGGAAGATAACTGAGGATCATCCTCAAGACTGGGACAGAGTTTTACCTGCGGCCCTCTTCGCTTACAGAGAGGTACCCAATGAACATACGGGATTTTCTCCCTTTGAACTCGTCTTTGGCGCGCGTCCGCGTGGCCCTATGTCGTTGCTTCACGATCTCATAACATCTGACAATATTGACGATGACACAAAGTCATCCTACGAATATGTCATCGCGTTGAGACAAAAAATTATCGAAGCATGCAAATTAGCAACTTCTTCTTCTGAATTTGCGAAACAGAAGGCAAGGCAATTTGCCAATAAGAAGAGATGCTTACGACAACTTTGTCCTGGTGACAAAGCATTTGTATTACTACCTTGTAGGGAAAACAGATTACTTATTTCTTGGAAAGGTCCGTACGATATAATATCGAAAATTTCCGATGTCGACTATATTGTCGATATTGATGGGAAGCATAAAACCTTCCACATCAATATGCTTACTGAATTCCATGAACGTCCGGATTATTTGCAACCCATTTTCCAAGCAACGGACAATTCTCCAGTACAACATGGTCATTACTCATCACTGTCCGTGATACAGGATGAGGAAACAAGTTTTTCAGATGTAAATCTTCCTCTTCCAATGATCCCACTTCATTCCAGTGAATCATGGAAGAACGTTACTGTCTCTCCTGATTTGTCTCTAGGAGAACAGCGACAAGTTTCAACTATGTTGCAAACATTTCAGGATGTACTCACTGACATCCCTGGACAAACGAATGTCATTCAACATGACATTGTTCTAACTGACCATACTCCTATTAGGATTAGACCTTATCCTATACCTATACATTTTCAAGCACAGGTCGAGAAAGAGTTGGATGAGATGATAGATTTGAAAATAATCGAACCATCCACCTCTGCATATTCTTCGCCGATGGTTATTGTGCGTAAAAAAAAGACAATAACATACGTCTTTGCGTTGACTATCGAAAATTGAATCAAGTAACGAAGTTCGATGCCGAACCTATGCCTTTACTGGAAGAGCTACTTACTCGACTCTCCAAATCTCATTTTTTCACTAAACTTGATTTGTCTAAAGGATATTGGCAAGTTCCTTTATCTGAACGCGCCAAACCTCTCACGGCTTTTTCAACACCTAGAGGTTTGTTCCAATGGAATTTTATGCCTTTCGGTCTTATGAACGCACCAGCTACGTTCGTACGCATGATGCGCCGAATCCTATCTTATCGGTCAGATGTCATTGCATATCTAGACGACATCTGTCTTTTCAGCGATACTTGGGAAGATCACTATTCAGGGTTAGATGAATTGCTGTCTACTTTGCGTGAGCACAACCTGACAGCGAAACCCTCTAAAGCCTATATTGGTTTTAGCGAAATTTCTTTCCTAGGCCACCGAGTTGGTCATGGTTTCCTAAAGACAGAGGACCATAATACTAGTAAGATACTTAACATCTCAATCCCTAAGACTAAAAAAACAGGTGAGAAGTCTGTTAGGTCTTATTCAATTTTATGGCAGATTCATTCAGAATCTATCCTCTATCATGGCACCTCTCTCAACACTTCTAAAGAAAGGTTCGCCTAATGTGGTCCACTGGTCTCAGGAATGCCAATGCTCTCTGGATAAAATTAAAACACTGTTTTCAACACCACCTATTTTAGTGCTACCCACTAAAGATAAGACATTCGTTCTTCGTAGTGACGCTTCATCCACTGGGATTGGAGCGGCACTAATGCAAGAGTACTCTGGAACTCTGCATCCTGTAATGTATATTTCCAGAAAACTTAATGCGGCAGAAAGGAATTATTCGGTTTTAGACCGTGAGCTATTAGCTATGGTTTGGTCGATCCTCAAACTACAGAGATTCCTTCTAGGCGCACATTTCATAGTAGAAACCGACCAAAAAGCTCTTACTGCTATACAGAGTAAGAATTTGAAGAGCTCGAGGTCTACTCGATATGCAATTGCTCTTCAACCTTTTCATTTCTCTGTGCGAGCTATTCGTGGATCAGATAATGTGATGGCAGACATTCTGTCAAGATGCCCACATGATTCCACATAACTATTAGGGCTTAGACTTCTTGATATGTCTAGTTCTATAGTAGTTCCTTTTCTATATCATGATAGATACACATTTGTAATTTAATAATATAATGATTGTATCACTACATAGCGGTTCATGGATGTTTATTCACCGCTGTGCTTTGATGATTTTTTTTCTTCATAAATCATAAATTTAAGATATCTAATACGAAATGATGATATGAATTTTTTAGGCATTGTGTAATTGCCAGAATTGTATTATACTTTGATGACACCTTCCTGGAAAAATATACTTGTAGAGAAATAATTTCTCTCAGTTTATGAGACACATTCTCACCAGTCGCTCCATAAGTCGACTTAGCCTCATATTAGGCGTTATAGGTATTCCTGATATTTTCATCTGCGCATTATTCATGCGTTGTGAGCCTATTGTACGTTGCTCCTAGATGTATTTCAAAAAAAAAAAAAAAAAATGGAACATTTTTTTTTTTTCCCGGGAGGTGTGGTAAGACTGTTACGTGCAGTCTTTGATATCTTACAATATTATACATTGGTATTCTTGTTATCTTCGCAAATATTTTGAAAGCAAAATAGTGCTTAAGGGAAAGTCATTATTGAGTTACTTCCCTTGAAAGTTGTGTCGGCTCTTTCGATCAAACTCCGCGGATAAATCCATTTTACTGCGATTTATTCGTTGTTTGGGTAATAATAGATTGTTCTTGCTTCAGAATATCTATGGCCTGAATTTATGTGTATTGTTTGTCTGAGTAGGACGAGTCTGTCTTATATCTGTATATCTTTACATATCTAAGTCGAACTATATGTTCTGTTGTCTCTAGAGAGGTCGAAGGCTATTCGGCGGATGTGTCGCTAGAGTGTGGTGTGATTTTGGCTTCGTCCTGATAGGGACTGTGTTTCCTATGTCGGCCTGTCGCCGGGGAAAAAGTGATCTCAGTATTTGTGGGGAAAGTGATAGTCGTCTAGACCTATCGTGTATGCTTTACCCCAGTGTTTATGCGTATTGCCAAGGAATGGCAGTTTCATATTTCTTATACCAAGGTAATCCAAGATACTTTTATGAACTCTCGTACGAAGCCACCATTTTCGATAAGAGAATATATTTGACTCGATGAAAACGACTTCGATTCCTAGCAGCACTATATCCTGTAGATTGCAGTCAATTGTTCATGATCAAATCTACAGAGCAATGAAATGTTTTATGAATGACTAACTTTAGGACAGATTCATTATCTGTATCCAAACGTGAGTGACAGCTCACGAGTGAAGCCATCTTGGATCCAAACATGTAGTGACTTTCAAGAAGAGAAAAGGGGATGCCCGTATTATCGCTTGTTTAGTCCAGAGATCACTGCTACACATGAGAACCCTTTATCAGCGGTTCAATATTATTATATGAAAAAAATATGTGCTGAACATTAAGTTGGAGAATCGTCGCTAAACGAGATTAGGTTTAGAAGCCATCTGAAATATTGTTTATAAGCTGACGTGCTCAGTCAGTGAAGTCAGATGATTTATATGTATGGGCGATGCTGAGGGCTTGGCTACTGACAGTCCATTATAATATTAATCTACATGAGTGCCCATGTAACATAACATTGCAAGACCAGTTATCCACTGTACTATGATGTATTATGCCAACCTGTGATTTGTCACTATCTGTGCTGTCGAGTGTGTACGTCCAATTAAACTTTAGAAAAGGTACACAGTCGTTGGTGTCGATGACTTCCAGTCATACATGAGTGTGAGAAAAGAACATTTGTCAACAACACGAACCCTTATCATCATTCGCACATTGTACACTCAATCCATGTCTACACGCCATTGCGTAGGTCAAGTTGACATTCCATACACTACAGTGGAGCAAACAACACCATAGAGATCTTATCAACTGATGATGATGATGATGTCTGCTTCCATCCACTTATATCTATCTTTTGGTGGATATCATTAACGGGAATAAAAATCCAACATTATCAAACTTTATCAGACATGTCTGGTGATAGGGCAGGCCAATCAATCGTCACAATGTTCTGTGCTGTAGATATTGCTGCGTAATGCATGCGGTGTGCGCACGTGTGTTATCCTGCTGGAGAAGCTGCAAGTCTGGATAATTTGTGAACGCAGGAGCAACCATTGCATCCAGAACCTCATCTCGATATGTCACAGAATTAACATTTCTACGGAAGACGTGAAGAGGCAAGCGATGGTGAAAACTGAGTCCTCCCCAAATGTGAATACTGCCACCTCCAAATCGGTTGTGCTGACGAACACAGCAATCTGCAAAGCGCTCTCCACACCGTCGCCAAATCCGCATACGTCCATCAGCAAAGGATATGTTGAATCTGCTCTCGTCTGGGAATAGGACAGCATTCCACTGCAGTCTAGTCCATCTGACATGCTGCTCTGCCCATTGCAGGCGCTGCTGACGATGTCTGTGAGTCAAGTTTGGCCCAACATAAGGTTGTCTTGCAGTAAGGCCCGTATCTCTGAGTCGTCGTATGACTGTCATTCGAGATACTTGCCCACGTCTACCCACTATTGCTCTTGCTGTTTGACTTGCCGGGAGAGAACGATTCCTTAGGAGACTCAGCACAATATGACGATCTTGCACAGGGGTAGTAACTCGTGGTTGGCAACTCCTAAGTCTATCCCGGGCACTGCCAGTGGTTCCGTAACGTTCATTGAGACGTACAGTAGTGCTGTGGTGGCAATTAATCCTTCTGGCAATGGCACGCGAGCTCATTCGGTCTCCAACATACTAATGGCTCGTTGGCGGTCGTTTTCAGAAAGTCGTGGCATTTCAAGCACATGTACTGGGTGTTTTGTCTCAACGGCCTTTTTATACCGAGTATACTGCAACAGTCGGCTTCTGTGGCCTAATGGATATGAACGCAGTTTCATAATCCAGATATACCAGGTTCGAAACTTGCTGCTGGCGGTTTGGTAGCAGATCGCTTTGTGTGGATTTTTAACAATGGTATAAGCGCCGTACCGTTCAGAAAGCAATGGCAAACTACTGAACGTAAAAATTGCCTAGAAAAATCACAAAACAGCCAATAAAAGCTGGGGTTGATTGCCACGTCCTGTAAAGGATAAGCAACTAACTTTTTTTTATACTGCCACAACGCGTACACATTTTCATGGTCATAGCTGTTGGGAATCGTGTTACACGTGTAACTTTTATTGTTTTCATGTAGTCTGTACACAAACCCGTGGGTTGAATCATGTACTTTCCATTCCAGCAGCCATTCGCTCTCTACCTCATGACAAACACGGGGAAAATCCATTTCCACACTTTTTTCCAGCTTCTCGGCATCAGTATATATAATAGTGGTGCGTTTTTAATGTGCTTCAGTATATATTAATTTTAGTTCTTATTAGATATTGTTTAACTCTAGCGTGTATTTTTCTTGGTCTGTCTATTCTCAATACCTGTTGCACAGTTATGGATGAATTGCATGCCTGTAAATAATGTAATATTGGTTTTCTCTGTTGTTCATACTTCCTACATTTTAACAGGAAATGTTATATATTATTTATTTTTTCTAGACATTCTGCACAGTGAGAATTTTCTATTTTAAAATAGCCCATTCGTACTTGCAGTCTAAGAAGTTTCTTATTGCTGGGGATTTTTAGTTCTCTAGATACCCGACACGTTCTTGTCGGAGTCTTGAACAATTTATATGCATGTCTGCCCTTCAGACTTCCATCCCAATTCTACTGTCCATTCCTCAGTTATTATTCTTTTAATTAAGCTTTGATCTCTGTTTTACCCATCCCCACATTTATTTGGTTTATATTGCTTCTACTTTTCTTAGCTTCATTATGCACCGTACCATTTATTTCTATGCCAACATGTGAAGGTCTTTAAGCTATTCGAACAGAACATCCTCTGGAGCATAGGTATGTATTTGCTAGTAATATCTCTTCTGCTATCAGGTCTACTGCATTCTCATAAGTTTTTTATAGCCTGAACAGCCGAAAGTCAGTCTGTCAATACTGCCAATTTATGAGGAGAATTGTTAGAAAAAATTTCCAGAGCTTTCAGAATTGCAATCATCTCTGCTGTAAAAATAGTTATATATTATCTGTTACACTATATCCTGTCAGTATTTGCCACATGGGAACATAAAGTCATATCCCCAATTAATTATCATCTCCTTTAGATTCATCTGTTTACACTATTATACTGCCCTTTGATATTTGTTGAATACATTTCCTGGCTTTGTTTTTGATAGTAGCCATATAAGTAGTTTTATTAATTGTATCTGCCTAGTGGTAGTCGGTTTCTGATTTCCTATGGTGGTACTAGGGGCTTGTATATACTACTGTTGTTAATTGATGCATTTAGGGCATCCAAGTGTACTAGTTCCTCCATGTATTTCCAACCTGTCAGATATCTACTTTTATTCATGAACCTGTTCTGAGTTGTTAATTGATACCTAGCGAAAAGCTGGATGAATTGTATAACTTAATTTTGATCATGTAATTTAGTCTTAGTTCCTTTCTCTGAGGTTCATTAAGGAACCACTCCTAAGGCCACCTCCAGAGCACCCCTGGATGTTGATATGATTACACCTACAATTGTACATAACGTTTGACGCTGAATTCCATCTAATTTCATCTTGTGATTATTTTCTGCAGTCATAGACTATGCTTCCTTATTTTATTTTGCCTCTAATGAAAGATTTATGACTGCATGACTGCTTGGCGTTCATCTTCACCGTGGACTGCATGTACCAGAAAAAATCTCGTAAAGGCGCAAACCTCAGTTTGTTAAACTAGACGCAGTTCTGTTTCAGATATGAATGTATTTCGCTGCAACAACTCATAAACAATTCTTATCGTTTTTTTTAACTATTTGAAACAGGAAGACTGGAAAGAACTTGAGTTGAAGGCACGTGACAGGAGGACTCTGTGTTTTGTTTGTCTGTCCCTGACGAAGACCTTAAGGCCACAACATAGGTTTTTTTTTTTGTACTAGTAAGAGGTATTATTCTTTTTTCCACTCTACCGTTTGACTATATTGTGCAGTTCTCTATATCTGTCTATTCTTAACACCTGATCTATAATTATGAGTGAAACGGATGCCGTTAAATAATCTAATATCAAGAATCTCTATTGTTCATATCGTTTACGTTATGAAAAGAAATGCACTATATTTTGTAATGAAGACCATCTGTGCAGGAAGGTTGTTCAATTCTAAAAGAATCCATTCCCGTTTGTAGTCTGAGAAGTTTATTGCTACTGGGAATTTTGAGCTCCCTAGATACCCGACAAGCGCTTGTTCTCGATTTGAAGTGTTTAGGTATGCCTTCTTTTCAGATGTTAATCATACTTCGCTGTTCACTTAAATGAAGGTACCTAAGTGTAGCTATTTTTGGGTTTTTATTTATCTTGGTGTCCTCTTTGATAAGTTTATCTGACACTATTTTATAACTGCTTTAGTCTGCGTGTATGTGCCCTGTCCCGCATATTTCATGGGGGGGGGGGGGGGGGGGGGGGGGGATATGACAAAGAAAAATAAAAGGTAAAGGATCCAGTTACACGACCACTGATGCATATTGGGAATATGGTGTGTTAGGCTTAGGCCCATATTTTCTTGACCATCGGCACACTAGGGGTGACGTGGTCATCATCACGCCTGCCGTTTTAACCTTCCCAGAGTTTCTCTGGTACCCAGTTGGGGCTGGGTTGACCCAGGAGCCGTTTGTTGACTAAAAAAATTCCACCTCATCAGGGGATCGAACCACAGACCACTGAGCTAGGAAACCAGTGCACTAACCACTATGCTACCGCGGCTAAAAATTTCCAGATAAAAATTGTAATTGTCGATACCTGTTCACGATATCGTTTCTCCGTTCAAATTATTTTAAATAGAGTAATTTATAAAAAGTCTAAGTGTGTGGAAATGCGTGTGCGTAATGTTTTCATTTTCCGAAAATAATATTCTCCCCGTATGTACAATGGTGATGTCTCTTCTTTTTACTTATTCCAACAATAAGAAAAGAAGAGACATCACAATTTTGATGGACGGCATGAATGCAAAGATAGGTACAGTCAACACCGGCTTTGAAGAAGTCATGGGAAAACATGGGCTAGGAATAATGAATGAAAATGGGAAACTATTCTCAAATTTCTGTGTTTCAAATCAACTGGCTATAGGAGGAAGCGTGTTTCCACATAAGAGAATACACAAGGCAACATGGATATCACCAGACCATGGAACAGAAAATCAGATTGATCATATATGCATAAACAAGAAGTTTAGATAATCAATGCAGGATGTAAAGGTATATAGAGGAGCAGATGTGGCATCAGATCACCAACGTCTGATAGCCAAAGTAAAAATGAAACTCAAGAGATATGCAACAATGCAAAAATACAGACAACAATTTAATGTAGGAAATCTAAGAAACAAGAGACAGAAGTAGTATAGTAGCGAGGTTACGACGCGTATTTGTGCAGGATGCGTACTTTTATATAGCAAAAAATACCGATCGATAGTGCAGGATGCGCTGACTTTTATATAGCAATATATTAGATCAATAATGGCGGGTGTATAGGTAAGTTGTGTGTTGTTGAGTTCTTTCTTAGTCATAGAAACAATATATATTTTACAACAGGTAGACAATATTTATACATACATACATACATACATACAATGTTTATACAACATAGATAACAAAGGTCAAGGCTTTTTAAATAAATATATTTAATATCACAGTTTTTTTTTCTTACAGCTGCTGCCCAGAACAAATATAAACGACTAAGGGTAAGATAAGCAGAAAGGACTAGCTATTGACGGGAGCTGTCGTCACGTTGTCGTCGTGTGCCTGTCTTTTTTATGTAAAAAAAGGACATAAAATTTATGTGGGGGCAATGACTCATGGGTGTGTGATAGGGTATTTGTGTGTGTGGGTTGTATTGCTTTTGGTTTATCTGGTGTTGTGTACAGGGCACATAATGGAAGAGATATATATTTTATCTGGAAAGAGGTGAAGTGGTGACATTGTCGTCGTTAACCTGTCTTTTTATGTAAAAATAGGAGCCGCGCTAGCGTAGTGGTTACCACATTGCTCTGGCGACCGGGTGATGCAGGATCAAACCCGGGCGACGGCATTTGAGGATTTTTCGTCGACCGGGATTTGGACTGGATTAACTCGAGACCTGGCGAGGACATTTAAAGGAGTGTCGTCGACCAGGGATTGGCGACTCCTGAGCCGACCCCGCTCTAATAGGTACCTCCGAAATCGGCGAGTATCTGCCTGAATGGCGAGGGACACCTGTCTCTGTACAAGAAAAAAGGGATACTCACGTAAAATCAATGTCAGGTTAGACATTAATAATAACCTGAGATTTCGCCTCGAGTATTAGCAGGCGTACGAAAAAAAAAATGTAAAAATTGGACAGAGAATTTCTGCGGGGGCTGATGACTCATGGGTGTGTGTTGGGGTGTAGCTGGTGTGTGTGTGGGTGGAAATGCTTTTGGTTTGTCTAGTGTTGTGTACAGGGCATATAATGGAAGAGAGATTTTTTTTTAGATGTAAAGATGTGAATTGGTGACATTGTCGTCGTGTACCTGTCTTTTTATGTAAAAATAGGACAGAGAATTTCAGCGGGGGTGATGACTCAAGGGTGTGTGTTGGGGTGTAGCGCCGGAGTAAGGCAATGTGTAAGCGGTGTTGTGTGGGTGGTATTGTTTTTGGTTTGTCTGGTGTGTTGTGTGTAGGTATTGTAATTGTTATGTGTTGTTGTATTGTTTTGGTATTGTGTTGTTTCTTCATACAATTATAATACATATATACAACGTACATAAGAATCGATAAAATCCTGAACTCTTGAGATAAAGAGGAAAATATAAAAACTCGATAAATTCGCTTAGTATGAGTTTTATAGAGGAAGATGGCTAATGAGCGCGGTGTGGTATTGATATTTGAGTGCACAGGGTATTGGTTTTGGCTGGCGGGGATGATGACGCATGGGTGTATTGGCGCGGGCGTAAGACAATGTATAAGCACAGAGGCTTAATAAGTGTTTATATAAATTTTTATTACATTATTATTATGAAGCGTTGACATTATCGGCGTGTACCTGTCTTTCTGTGTAAAAATGGGACATGGAATTTCTGTGTTTTGGTGTACCGGGGCCCCGGAGTAAGACAATATATATATATATATATATATATATATATATATATATATATATATATATATATATATATATATATATATATATATATATATATATATATATATATATATATAATTATTGTTGTTAGGTGGTAGGTGGGGTATGGAGAGTGCGCGGGGGTATTGATTTTGGCTGGCGGGGGTGATGAGGTTTATATAAGGAAATATGACGTGATAAAACCAAAAAAGGAGGAGGAAAGGCTAAGTATTGTCGTTAGGTGGTCGGTGGAGTTTTCTAATGGAGAGTGTATTGATGATGACTGGCGGAGGTGATGACGCATGGGTGTATTTGCGCCGGAGTAAGACAATGTATAAGCACAGAGGCGTATAAACAGAGGCGTAATAAGTGTTTATATATACATTTTTATTATCACCACGGGTGAAATTATATGGTGAGTGGGGAAGTGGAGACATTGTCGGCGTGGACATGTCTTTTGATTTAAAGATATGACAGGGAATTTCTGTTGTTGGGTGACTGTAATTACATATTGATACGGGTTCTGGTCCACGGGGTAGTTTTCTTTATTATTTATATTACATCATGAGTAATAAGTCTACTCACCCCAATGTCCATCTAATGGTATTTAAGTGACCCCGCACACAGCCGTAGTCTCCAACATAAAAATACTGTCAAAGGCCAGGCTGAACAAGGCGAAGTAGACAGTTTTATTGGACACAACGAGGCTCCGTAGAGATATATGCCAAATGCAGACTAGATTATGGCGTCAACTAGACAATCCTTGGTGTCGCTGTACAATCTGCAAATGGAACAGTGTCGAGGTTATTTTCATCCGTTTTTAATAAAGTTCAAACACGCACGTGCTTTTACCCTCACTAGTAAGAAGCTCGATCGATGGTCTGCGCAAAACGTCCCGAAGAAACCATTGATCGTATACTTTATAAAATTCCGTAGCATAGAGGTCTTTCTCGTTGCTTTTTTTTTTGGTTTGAATCCCTGTCTTTATTTACTTCAGAGTTCACTTTTATTTTGTCCTTGATGGTTTTAATTTTGTCCTTAATTTCTGTGTCTTTTAGACCAGGGCTTTTGTTCCTTTCATTTTCTGTCCGTTTTGATGTTCCTTCCTTAGTATGTTTTTCTGTTATTTTGCTCCAAGCTTTTCCCGCCCCTGACTGCAATCTGGTTAGCATTATGTTGGATTTATTTGCTCTTATTGTGCTACAATAATCATCATCTCAACCCATAACCCGTCATGGGTCGCAGGGGTGCCATGGTGGAAGCATCAGCAGACAGGGTCCTCCACTGCTCTCTATTCTCAGCAATGCGTACAAGTGTGGAGAAACCGTGTCCTGCCCATTCTTTGATGTTATCAGCCCAGGATTTTCTTTGCCTTCCTCTTCTCCGTTTACCTTCGACTGTTCCCTGGAGGATCGTTTTCGAAAGGGAGTCATGACGAGTTACATGCCCAAACCAGGCAAGCTTTCGACGTTTCACTATTGACAAAAGTGGTTCTTGATGGCCTGCATAGGTGTTTATCTTCTCTCTAACATAGACATTTGTTTTGTGCTCTTTATAGCAAATGCGCAAAATTCTTCTATAACATTTATGCTCGAAAGCCTGAATCCTTCGCTCCGTATCTGCAGTGAGTGTCCAGCCCTCACACCCATACAAGAGAATAGATAATACAAGTGATTTGTATAATTTGATCTTCACAGGAAAACTGATGTTACTTTTCCAGATCACATTCAACCTTGTCATGGCAGCTGAGGCCATCTCAAGTCTTGTCTTGATTTCTTTATTTGATCTTCCATCACTACATATAGTGGACCCGAGATATTTAAAGGTGCTACAATACAAGATGACCAAGAACACACAGAGTTTGACTCATTTAACATCGGCGGGTACCAGATCCCGGAAATCCGATATGCTGACGACACAGTCCTCCTATCGACCAACCCAGAAGGACTTGAACAATTAATTCTGTCCACCAAAAAACACAGCGAGGCCCAGAATCTATACCTAAACACCAAGAAGACCAAAGTATTGACAATAGACAAAGGAAAGACCAAACCAGAAATTGAAATTGATAACGAAGAACTGGAAAGTGTTAATGAATTCGAATACTTAGGATCAATCATCTACAGCTCTGGCGACTGTGCAGTAGAAATTAAAACAAGACTTGCAATTGCTTCACATAAACTAATGCAGATGAAAAACCTATGGCAAGGCACAAGCAAAGAAACAAAGTTACAACTGATCAGAGCATGTATATTCCCAGTAGCAACATACGGCTGCGAGACTTGGACACTCAATAAAACAGTTGCAAAAAAGATTACATCATTCGAAATGAAATGCTACAGAAGGATGTTGAGAATACCCTGGACAGGAAAAAAAAGACCAACAGAGAAGTACTGCACTCACTAAACGTACAGGAACATTGGCTCCTAAATACCATCGCAATAAGGAAGCTGAAATTTTTCGGTCATATAAAAAGACATAATAGTCTGGAAAAAACAGTGATGGAAGGCATGGTCCCTGGAAAAAGGGGAAGGGGTCGACCTAGACGACGGTGGACCCAGGACATCACAGAGAGTCTGAACTTGTCTTTGGCTGATGCAGGTCGACTTGCCCAGAATCGTGATGCGTTCAGAGCAGCTGTAAAGGAGACAACGTTCTGGAAAGAATACGTCACATGATGATGATTGTGCTACAAATAGGTTGTTGTGTACAAGTTGCCTTTACTCTTTTTTAAAATATTGTCTAATTCCTCTATCTTTATTTTATACCTATCACCGATGACTTACAATTAGTATTTATGCTCTATCTATGCCTAATGCTAAATTAACACAAGACAAGCTATTAATATTGTTTTAAAATATATAAATTTTAAATTATGCTTAGTGTTAAGTGAGGATTTCAGATTGTAGCTACTAGGGTAGTGAGAGCTATATTTAACGTTGCGCATTTTGGTTTTATATGTTATTGGGTTTTCGCGGTTCAGGGTTTTGAACGCAAAGAATATAGGTCACCTAGATTTTAGGATGACGTTTTCACGTTGTTAAGCTACGACGTGACGACCTTGTAATTGTACCCTTTTTTATATTGATAGCGATCCTTGACGGACGCGTTTTGTGAGAAGTCTCCCATTGTGATAATAATGATATAAAGGAATTTATTATAAGGCACGAGGGTCTGCCTAGGATTAATGGATATGATTTCCGTCCCAGTTGATGAAGGGAAATGTAATTCCATTCGAAGATAATGTACAGGGAGCAATTTTAATGAAGAATTATCCATAATTCATATTGATCGCCGAAGTTGGATTATTCGTTACCGGATTGTCGGAATACGCAATCACGATAAATAATCTGACGATAGGACGACTACGAAGAGGTAAACTCAGGAGACGTATTGTTTGATGTATTTTATTGACTCACCATGAATTGTCTTATTGAGATTTGTATGCCGTGAATAAATGTACAAATTAACAGGGAAGAGGCAACTCCTCTAATGAGTAAGGAAGTACATAATGACGAGTGTTCCTTAAATTCTGTTGAAAGGGTGCATTCTGAGAAAGACCACCTAAAAACTAGTAGGAGAAGCCTAAAAATAGGAACATGGAATGTTAGAACTTTAAACGGAGAAGGAAAGCTGGACAATCTTATATTAGATGCAACCGACATGAAACTCGATATACTGGGAGTTGCAGAGGCAAGACTTTTGGATACAGGCTACATAACAAGAGACCAGTACACGCTTATACACTCAGGAGGAGAAAAACACGAAAGAGGGGTAGGAATGTTGATAAAGAAGGAGTTAGAAAAATACGTATGTGGATACTGGACACACAATGACAGAATGATGTTACTAAAGATGAGAGCAAAGCCATTCGACATATCAATCTTACAAACTTATGCACCAACTAAAGATTACAGCGAGGAAGAAATAGAAGAATACTATGAAGAGCTACAACACACACTTAAACCAGTCAAATCTACAGATGTGTTGATAGTAATGGGTGATATGAATGCAAAAGTAGGAAAAGGAAAATACAAGAAAATAGTAGGACAGTATGGATTAGGGACAAGAAATGATAGAGGAGACAGACTTATCCAGTTCTGTGAAGAAAACCAGCTGGTCATATGTAACACCTTTTTTTGAACATCACCCAAGGAAATTATACACATGGAAAAGCCCAGGAGATGTAACACGAAATCAAATCGACTATATCATGATAAAACATAGATTTAAGAACAGTGTCACAAGTGCAAAGACACATCCTGGCACCGACATAAATTCAGATCACAATCCAGTTGTCATCAAAATAAATATAAAGCTGAAAAGAGCAGGAAACAGAAGACAGGAGGAACCCCAGATAGAAATATCAGCGCTGAAACAACCAGATATAAAACAGAAATATTTAATCGAAGTCAAAAATAAATACCAACAGTTATTGACAGAAAGCATGGAGCAGTATAGAAGAGAAAACCCAGAAGAAAAAGCAACCGCAAAATGGGAATGCTTAAAAACAAGCATACAATCAGCAAATGCAAATTTACCTAAAAAGGAGTCTAAGAAAAATCAAATTTGGATGACAGATGACATCTTGAATAAAATGGCAGAAAGAAAGAAAGCAAAATATACTCCAGAATATAAAACAATAGACAATGACATACGTACTATGTGTAGAGAAGCAAAAGAACGGTGGATAGAAACAAAATGTAAGGAAATAGAAGACTTGGAAGCGAAGCACATGACAAGAGATATGCATGAAGAAATAAAGAAATTATCAAATCGATCGCGGTTTGCACAAGGAGGAAGCTGTATCAAGAACAAAAATGGTGTAATATTACTTGATGAGAAAGACATATCAAACAGATGGGCAGAATACGTAAAAGAACTATTCGAGGACAACAGAGGTAAAAAACCATCACCAGATTCTAATGAAGGCCCACACATTCTCAGATCAGAAGTAGAGAATGCCATTCATATGATACAAAAAGGAAGATCAGCAGGCATGGATAACATAAACATTGAAATGATAGAAGCTCTGGAGAGCTTTGGTATAGATACAATCACAGAAATATGCAATGATATATACAATACAGGATATTTACCACACGACATGAAGACATCAGTTTTTATAACATTGCCAAAAAAACCAAATGCAACAGAATGTTCAGACTTCAGAACAATCAGCCTGATGAGTCATGCAATTAAGATACTGCTCAAAATCATACAGGAAAGAATAAAAAGTAAAGTAGACAGCGAAATCCAAGAAGAACAGTTTGGTTTTAGACGGAACAGTGGAACAAGAGAGGCAATATTTTGCCTAAGAAGATTAGCAGAAAAATATACAGAGGTCCAAAAAAGTATGTATATGTGCTTCATTGACTATAAGAAGGCTTTTGACAGAATCCATCATGAGAAAATAATTGAATGCCTCAAAGACATAGGTATTGATGGAAAAGATATAAGAATACTCAGTAACCTTTATTGGGAGCAAACTGCCACAGTAAGATCGGGAAGGAATTATTCACCATACATAGACATAAAAAGAGGTGTCAGACAAGGTTGTGTGCTGTCCCCCTGCCTATTTAATTTATACACCGAAAAAATTTTCAAACAGATACAGGAAATACCAGGACTGAACATCAGTGGAAGATCAATAAACAACCTTAGATATGCAGATGATACCGTGTTGTTAGCTGAAAGCGAACAGGAGTTACAAGAACTAGTGAAGCAAGTGAACAGTATAAGTCATGAATATGGACTCGACATTAATATTGAGAAAACTAAAACTATGATAATTAGCAAAACAGACGATAAACCCACATTAAAGATAAGCGTAAATGGGAAAATCCTGGAACAAGTCAAGAGCTACGTATATCTTGGTCATATAATAACAGAAGATGGCAGATGTGAAACAGAAATCAAGAAGAGAATAGGAATGGCCAAAGCTACATTCAACAACATGAAACATATACTGACATCCAAACAGTTATCTCATAAATTAAAACTGAGAATCATAAAGTGTTATATATATTCTGCATTTCTGTATGGTGCAGAAACATGGACGATGAATAAGCATTTGGAAGAAAGAATTGAGGCTCTTGAAATGTGGATATATAGAAGAATGGGGCGTATCTCATGGAAAGAGATGAAAACAAATAAGGAGGTCCTAGAAAATCTAGGTATGAAAAGAGAACTAATGAGAGAGGTCAAAGTTCGGCAGCTAAAATACTTTGGCCACATAAAAAGGCATAACACCTTGCAGAAGACCATAACAGAAGGGAGAGTTGAAGGTAAACGTGCAAGGGGAAGACAGCGCTATAAGTGGGAAGATAACATCAAGAGATGGACGGGAAAGAGTCTATCAGAGTGTACCACCAAGACAAGAGACAGAAGACGTTGGAGATCCATTACAGCCAACCTCCGTTGTGGAGATGGCAACTGATGATGATGATGATGAATAAATGTGATTTGTGGACTCTCAACTTAGCGGATTTTCTCAAGTACAATGCTTTGTTGAACATTGCCATTGTTTTGGCCCATGCTTTCGTTGTATACATCTAAGCACGATATTCGCTCTACCACACGTAGATATATCACGTGATCAGAGAATCATGTATTTTAATGATAAACAAGCCTCAACCAGAACTTACGAAAAGACAAATAGATTTTGTTACCGAAGTCAAACTGATAACCGAAGCCTACATTGAAACCTACTAAAACTACGATAACAAAAGTTATTTGTCTTTTCGTAAGTTGATTTCAAGCTACCGCCATTCAAATTACATGTTGATGATTTATCAGCATGGCTATTACGCTTTGAGGATGTATGCAAAGTCAATAACCTTAACAAATCTGCATGGGCACTCAAACTCAAGGAATTTCTAGATGGTGAACCCGCAAGTGCAGCACAGAATGTTTATCCAGCATCAGCTACTGACTATGACGCCATTAAAACCTTACTTTTACGGAGGTTTCATTTGGACGAAGAAAGTTGTAGGGTAAAATTTAAAAATATCCTTCCAGAAACTACTAAAGACTTTGCAGGGTTTATTGCGAACATACGCAATACATTTCACAGATGGGTTGAACTGGCAGATGTCAACAAATCATATGACAAATTAGTTGATTTGTTGCTACGGGATAAGGTGTTATCCTCTGTCAGCTCACCGTTCTTTGCATATTTGCAAGAACGAAAGCGAGCTACCATTGAAGAGTTAGAAAAAATTTCATTGAATTATTGTATTGCGCATCCGAATGCGAACATTTCTAACTCTTTGATAAGAGAACCTCTACCTGTGGCTTCCAATATGGCATACTATAACCATGACAAACCAAGAACACACAGGGTAGACAGAAGTAGGTTAAAAGGAAATTATGATGTTAATTTTCATAAGGGACGTAATAATTTTAACAATAAAAGTGATTCTACCAGAGGAAGACCACAAAATAGGAATTATTCACCTCAGTCGAGATATAACAATGGTCAACATAACGGACATTATAACCGTTCATATAATAACAACAATGGTAACAATTGGAATAAAAATAATCATAGCTCGAGACATCGAGATAACAGTTACAATAGGGAAGAACGGGATAATTCAAATGATTATTCTCGTCATCGGTCTCAGTCAGGTAGACCATCACAGTTTGATCACAATGCAGGGGCGGCACTCACGGATGGTACGACCCCTAGTGTTTCTGATAATACTAATCAGTCACAATCTTCGTCTTCATGTTGTGCTGTTAACTTTAATGTGGCTAATAGTTGCCAAGATTGTAATGCTATTTTTCAGAAGGCCAAAGAAACTGTGCTGAATTGTGGACACCTTCATACAGCAGTTGGTCTTTCGGCGAACGACGGCACAGGCAACCTGATGTTCAATAGAGGATTAGTAAATGGTACTGTGGTCTCAGTTTTAAGGGATACGGGATCAACCACTATCGGAGTCCGACAGTCACTCGTTCACCCCAGTTGTGCTACAGGGGAACATGTCAGGTGTATGACCTTCGGGGGTACTATTGAGTACTACCCCACTGCCATAGTATATGTTAGCACACCATTTTTTACAGGTAATGTCAAGGTGTGCATGTTACAGAATCCATCAGCTGATCTTACAGTAGGACGCATCCACGGCAGTAAGGATTGCACTCTCAAAGAAATTAATGAATGGGAGAGAAAAAATTTGCAATCTTTTAGCAACGCTAACGCTGTTGTTGCGATGGCTACACTTCGTGCCAACAAATTGAATACATGTGGCACCGCAGTTTCTAACTTCACTCTGAGTACTATCCCGGAAACTGATGAGGATGATGGATCTATTGTAAAACATATTAAGGATACTCCATGTAATAAGACCAGTTCAACACAACCCAACAAAATGAAAAGATCATTTTGAGGGAGATATACTTTTCCTCGCCAGGTAACTACTGCCAATTCTGAAAATAAATGTTGGCGACAGGATCAGATTATCACTGATCCTAAGAAAACTGTTGCCGTTGTCAACATTGACAAAGAGGTTACGAAGAGGAATAATATGGTGAAGAATGATGTGGGAGTTAGAAGGAATAGGGATAATGAATTTAAGACAAATAAGTCTAACGGCAAAGGTTTTACTTTGCCCAACCAAGACATGTCTACGACATGTAGGAAACCTACTACGTTTGGTAATGATAGGTATCATCCTAAGTTCAGTCAGGATGATACCTTATCCAATAAATATACTATGCCTATGGCAAAGGAGAAAGTTAACTTGGTTTATAGGACAAAGAATACATATCGTCATTGTGCACAATTTCGTGACAATGATACTACATATATTGGGAAAAGTGCGTATTTTCGCACGTTGTTAGTGCGAAATCTTGAACAGAATACTACCTGGCTGGCACTTAGAAATTTTTTTGATTATACAGCAAACGTTAAGTTTGTTCGTCTTCTGCCATCTGTCAATGGTCTTAAGAGGGAGGCGTTGGTTACCCTCCGTAACAATCGTGACGCTCGTTTGGTTATCGAGCGTGATGATGGTGTTTCTTTTTATCACCATTATCTAAAATTACAACTAGTACCTGATTCTGCGTGACGCAGATAAAATGTTACATTCACACATTAATCTTACTCTTTGATGACTCAGCATTGTCAGTCATCATTTCTGTTCTTTCATAATCATCTATCCTAATATAGTTTGATTTATTGATTTTTTCTTCTCGAAAAACATTTTTGTTTCTTGACATTTTCACATTTACACATGTTTTCTGTCTTATTTGTTTTTTACCATGCCTACAAGAAACAGTAATGTGGTTATTGGTATTAACTATGCTCAGCCCGATACAGCATAAGTTAACTTGTCATCTATCACGGCTGTCTTGTCATCTTTGTTAAAGAAGAACATGCCGTTGAGGATAAATTGGACTGACGAATGTGACAAAATATTTCGCAGAATTTTGAAATTTTTTTTCATGCCCACCAGTTTTAATATTACCAGATGCTTTTAAAAAGTTTGTCATTCGTACAGATGCGAGTAATTACGGACTCGGAGCTTGTCTACTCCAATATCACGATGATATCCTTCATCCTGTTTTATACATATCACGCAAGCTAAAAACTCCTGAAACGAAATATTCGACGGTGGACAAGGAGTTGCTGGCCGTGATATGGGCAATTACCAAATTGGAAAAGTTTCTACTTGGATCACCATTTCTGATCCAGACCGATCAACAGTCTGTTGCATCATCACGTCGTTCAAACCATAAAAGCCCAAATCTTGCACGCTTTGCAATTGCGCTACAACCCTATGATTTCGACATAGAATCTATACCAGGAATTGAGAACATAATAGCCGATACTTTATCAAGACATCCCACGGATTCTGAATGACTATTATTATTTCAAGAAAGTTACAGACTAATCAAGAATTACGTTTGAAATGAACAGTATTACTGTGATGCAAGAATATACAATACTTCATATGGACTTCCTACTTCTATGTAGAAATTTCGAAAACAACTATTGCTATCAAAGTATCAAGTTTTACAGATCGGTTGAAAATTTGGACTTCGCTGGACTTTGCGGATTACTCATTTATTCTTCAAATCTATTGCAAAGTAGTAACAAGGAACAAGTTCTGATAAAGACTGGACAGAGACTGTGATGATACATAAAGTGAAATGACTGATTCAAATAACTTTCAAAATTTCAATAAATGAATTAACGACGGTTGGATCATCATATCAGAATTGGATAATATGAACTTTGTTCCCGTAAGAACTTTCATACAAGTCAAAAGGATTAACGACGATTGGATCGTCATATCCGATATTGTTAATTTTAATGGTTATTAAATTAATATGGAATAAAATAAAGTTGAAGTGTGATGAAATTTAAAAAATAAAATATACAAAAGAAAAGATGAAACAAAAAAATATCACACCAATTAAACATTTTTAATAGTTTTATTATTAAGGTGATAGATATTAGATGATGATATTTCATATGTATACTTAAAATGTATGAATTTTGTTTTCTTTTCTTTCTTATTGCGTTAATTTAATTAGTTATCATCTAATCTATACTTATACTTAATTTTAACACACATTATTAATTTAATATATACTTTGATATTTAGTTTTAATTGTCCGTACTTCTCAATTTTTTTTTTAGCATACTACTTCTCATTTTTTTAAATTAGATATTAATTAGTTAATACCATACATACACATTATAATTAATTATTTTAATTTTAATTAGTTCGAATAATTTTAATAACACCTCACATTAGTAGTTAGTCAATACAGACATCAAATTAATTAGTTCATTAATTAATGACAGTGACATTTCTTTATTTAATATAAGTTATATGTATGATATGACGTTTATTTTATTATAAGATATTACTGACATGACCGCGACACTGTTCTAGATAGAACATCGTAGGCCATACGTCGGGTTTTGCTAAATTTTTGATAAGTTGATTAAGATAGTTCAATAGTTAAAAGCTGTCTAGGCCTACAACTAAGCTAGTACATTTGAATTAAATATAATTTTGTTCACGCACGTGCTCACGCATGAAATCTCCTATATCGTATCTCGTGACGTCGAAGGTTTTTTTAAAAATGGGCGTCATTTCAGAAAAATGATCTTTCAAGTTATCGGCGACGTGGATATCGCATTCGATGATGCAAAAAACACGTCTCATCTACAACAGAGCTAGAATCTGTTGTTCCGTTTGAGGATATCTAAATTTGCCGTAGCTCGGCTTTACACGGGTGAACATCGTGCGCAGAAAACGATCGATTGCTCGATCGGTTTTCTTCAATCTTTGCTATTGACACTCCCACATTTCGACTACTGGAACCTTAACCTCTTTAGACAGATACTCCAAAATTTCGCTCGTTTTTTCGAACAACTCTGTCAACGGGTTTTTTTTAATTGACTGGATTAATGTCTCTACCACGGGTAAGTGACCAGTCTGGATGACCGTGAAACAAACAACCGTGAAATTGATACACGGTTCGCGATACATTAAATAAATGTAACTAAGTATTTGTTCCAGTTACAACAACACACAACAATTAAAATACCTACACACAACACACCAGACAACCAAAAACAATACCACCCACACCACACCGCTTACACATTGTCTTACTCCAACGCTACACCCCAACACACACACATGAACCATCACACCCGCAGAAATTCTCTGTCCTATTTTTACATAAAAAGACAGGTACACGACGACAATGTCACCACCTCACCTCTTTCCATCTAAAAAATATCTCTCTTCCATTATATGCCATGTACACAACACCAGACAAACCAAAAACAATACCACCCACACACACACACACCTCCAACACACACCCATGAGTCATCACCCCCACATAAATTCTCTGTCCTTTTTTTACATAAAAAAGACAGGTACACGACGACAACGTGACGACAGCTCCCCTCAATATCTAGTCCTTTCTGCTTATTCTACCCTGAGTCGTTTATATATGTTCTCTCAGCAGCTGTAACAAAACACTGTGATATTAAATATATTTATTAAAAAAGCCTTGACATTTGTTATCTATGGTGTATAAATATTGAATAAATATTGTATGTATATATGTATAAATATTGTCTACCTGTTGTAAAATATATATTGTTTGTATGACTAAGAAACAACACAACAACACACAACCTACCTACACACCCGCCATTATTGATCTAATATATTGCTATATAAAAGTCAGCGCATCCTGCACTATCGTTCGGTATATTTTGTTATATAAAAGTCCGCATCCTGCACAAATACGCGTCGTAGCCTCCCTATTATACTACTGACAAATCTGCGGTCACAATATCCAACAAATTCCAAGTGCTCCGACAGCTGGAAGATGTAGAGAATAAAGAAGACTATTGGCTGCAAATCAAAACTGTATGGAAGGAGACATGTGAAGAAACACTGGGGAAAAGGGAACGACAACAAAAAAGCATGGAGAACAACAGAAACCATCAATAAGATAAAAGACAGAAAAACAAGAAAGCAGATTTAAACTCAAGCAAAACCAGAAGTTCCAAAGCCAAGGCTCAAGACGTGTACACAGAAGCAAACAAAGAAGTAAAAAGAAGTATCAAAAGAGACAAGAAGAAGTATATTGAGGAGTTGGCAAACGAGGCAGAAGATGCTGCAGCCAAAGGAAATATGAGAGAGCTGTATAGCAGCACAAAGAAGCTAACAGGGAAATACAAGCAAACAAGTTGCCTCATAAAAGATGTCGTGAGGTGGTCTGTTTTCACAACACATCCTTCTGTGTAACTCTGACGAAACCGTGCGCCATACTTTATGATAACTGCCTGATACACGGACCAATCAGATGGTACCGTTATGCCGTGTTTACTAGAGCAGTGTACAGTCAAAATGGCCTTGATTAATCTGTGCAAACGAGTAGAGGATGACATTTAATGACAGACTTAGGAAAGAAGTACCACCTGGAAAAGGTCATCAATGCAATATTGGCAATATTGCTCTACAGGTCTGTGCAGAGACTTTTACGAATAGTACTATAGGAAGGGAGAAACCTCTGGTTGAATGCATCGAGGCCTCAGGTTAGTCCATAAATTTGCTGTTTAGAGTACGCATAGAATAAAATGCACTTAAGAAAGTAAAAGATTATTAGCTAGGAAGATGTAGAATAATACAGAGCGTATTTTAAGCTTTAGATGAAGAAAATCGCTCTAGGAATAACGTAGATAAATAAAATCGTAGTTTTCCTGATTTGCACACCTAGCCAGATTTTACAAACATTTTTGGATGAAAATACTAGCGAGCAGGGAAACCCACTCGGGCGTCTGACCTCGCACTATAAATAACGTGGGTTCTAAACAAAATAGGCCAGTCATATTTTGAAAATTACAGCGAGCGCAAAAAGTGTTAGTGAACAGTGCCTTGCCTTCTGCATCCGAGAGCAGACCCTTATAACCATTAAAAGCTCGACTGTATGTGCCTGAGGGTAAGAAAGAATATATATATATATATATATATATATATATATATATATATATATATATATATATATATATATATATATATATATATATATATATATGTGCATATAAATATATGTATGTATTTTAGTGATTAATTCATTTGTGCGTTAAGAAGTGTGTAGAAAGTGTTAGAAAACTGCGGTGTGTTTCTGGCGGACTTACAGGCCTGTGTATAATTCTGGAGGCAAAAGCCAGCCTTGTAAAATATTCAAAATAATTGAGAATGATAGCAAAAGTGTGTCTGTAGGCTTAGAAAAGCTTTTACAGAATTATTTCTTGGTGGAATAGACCACACACCGGGAACGTAAGGAAGGATGAAAGCGATTGTTTTACTGGATCGTTTAGGTTATTACATAATGTTTTATACTAGACCTAATCAGTGTATGGAGGCGAATCTTGGACAAATGGCTCTAACTAAGGATTTAGAGGAAAATTGTAGTCACAGAGAACTGGATGTGGTTATTACTGGTATAAATTGTCCTGTGCATCTGCTTGCACACTGTCTGAAACTGTTTATCATCCCCAACTTTTGTGATAGTGGGATAGTGATGGACCATATAGGGGTTACATTTATTTTGCTTCTGGTTCTATCCTGTAAACGCAACTGCTCATAAGAGTCAGCCACTGCTGAAGGCTCTACTGGCAAGCGTCTTTGAAGTTCAGAAGGCCAGTTACCAAAGTACCTACTGCCTGGAGGGATCTCAAATAAAATTTCCTACCATGAGGAAAGTGGAACCATCTTCATTCCAACAGATGAGTCCGAAATCAGGACAACTGTAGGGTATCCGAATTACACCACAATTATAGACAAAATAAATTTATGATGATAAGTATGAACATTGATATATCCAGTGGTAGCCTCACATTCAAGTGACAGTGAAAGAAACTTGTTAGTATTATATAAATATTCTTCCAGCGGAGATAATTAACCAAAGTGAGAAACTTCAACAATTTTAATGTCTTTTGAAACCTTTTCACTAATTTTCAATGTTTATTGATTTAATGTTGTAATTGAATTTGATTTCATTTCAAGCTTTTCAAACAGAAAAGAGAAACTGTATAAATAAATTGTAAATATTTACCAGCAGACTTACTTAAATTATTTAAGTTAAGTTCAAGTTCTTGTTGGTAGATAATTTAGTTAATACCCCTAGCAGAGTCACCATAACAAGCATAATAATATAATCATAGAAGGATCTGGAGAGGGAGCCCATAGGAATCGAGGAACATATAATATCACCATACCTAGAAACGTATACAGCTTGATCCTACCTTTGATGTCGATACACCCTTATTCTTTTCAAAAAAGGGGGTATTTCTTATAAGACCAGTCTCTTATCTGGCACTATCCTTTTATCATCTGATACAACGTTTTGTCCAGGATATCTTATAATTACACTAATAATCAACCCTCTCGTGACACAGGGTGCTCGTCCAGGATTTCATATACCAACCTGGGGTCTTTTCTTTGAGACATTCAGTCTTATAGTAGTATTTACATCCTCTGAGTTAGCAGTAGGAGTAAAATTTAATAATAAAATACATTTTAGTAGAAACTAAAACAACATAAAGCACTTTGAAGTACCATTGAGTAAAAAAGAAAACCGTGGTGACTGCATATACTGACAGTAGTCTCTTAATTAATTAGATTTGTATTAATCAGTGTTTGACTGTTAATAAGAGTGTTTAAGTGTTTGCACGTTATGAGTATGGCAGACGTGGCAAAGTTTAGATCTGCTACATTGCAGTCGGCAAAGGAGTTTGGGTTAAGTGGGGAGGCACTTATTCAATATGTCACTACTAAATGTGACAAGTTTATAGAAAGAGAAGATAAGAAGTTGGAAACAGAAATGAGATTACAAATAGAAGCTGATAGGGAGGCTAAGAAACTAGAAGCTGATAGAGTGGCTAAGAAACTAGAAGCTGATAGGGAGGAGAGAAGACAGGCTGCCGAAAGGGAGGCTGAAGCTAAGAGAATGCACATAGAAGCTGAAACTAAGAGACTGCAATTGCAAATGGAGGCTGAGAAAGAGGAAAAGAGGTTGCAAAGGGAACGTGAATTGAGAATGAAAGAGCTTGAACTTCAAGGAAATGTTACAGGTAATGGAAGTAGCCCAACTACCTCTGACACTAGTACAAGTCAAGGTGCCTCAAATGAAGTCATGAACTTTCACTTCGATCCATTTGTGGAGAAAGAGGACGAAATTGAGTCCTAACAAAATAGATATGAGAGGCTGGCAACTAACTATGCTCTAGAGAAAGAGAAATTGAGCCTTATGTTATCACAAGGGCTGAGAGGAGTTTCTTATAAAGTTTATGCAAAACGTGGAAAAGAGGACCAGGAAGATTATGAAATCTTGAAGCAGTCATTGCTGGTTCGATATGAAAAGAACTCAGAATTTTATAGGAAGAAATTCAGAACTGCTAAGCTACTTTCTGGAGAATTCTACCACCAATTCTCTGTCAGATTAGAAATTTTTGGAGAAGTGGACTGCTCTGGGAAAATATCAAGACCTAAAAGAAATGATCATGATTGAAAAAGTGAGAGAGTCTATGCCTCCAGACATGAGAAAATTTCTTATGCAACAAGGTGCAGAGAGATTGGGGAATATTTTAACAATTGCTGAAAGATATCAAGCAGCTCAGTCAGAAATAGCTGGAGTTAAGAGGAAGCAAGGAGAAAGTAGTATGCCACAACAAAACTAGAATAAGTTTGACAATATGGACCAACAACACAGATACAAACAAGGTTATGACTGTCACAGCGCTATTTCGTGGTGACGAAAAACTAGACTGGCAACATTGTTAACTCGTAGTTTTAACAGCTGGGTGGATCGGTTGTATTATATAAAGGCCATGTGGCCTAAATTTTCATTGTAAGGCTAGAAACTATGCACACAGATTGATAGAAGGTAATAGTAGCAATGTGTTTACGCTCTCAGGTTACAGTAATCACGATAGTGAGTTATTTTGGGTTTTCCAGTGTTCGCACAGTGTGTTTGTTAGTGGTTAGCGATTGTGCAGTGAGCTGTTTACGGTCGAGTGACCTCGATAACGCTAGTGACCTAGTTAGGCAACAGGGCACAGCGTCAGAGTAAAAGTGGTATTTTCAAGTTCAGGGAATATTGGACAGTGTGTTTGACATAGTGTTGCAAGATACTTTCGGTGCTAGAGTGGCAATTACTTGTAGAATATGTGTCAAAGTGAGAGAATTAAGTTACAGCTTGCGTCTAGCTTGTCAGTTTGAGGTATTGCAAGGTAGTTTTGTGGCGTAGTGATAGTGATCCAGGTGGAGCAGCGGAGTTTGAGGTGTCAGTACTATCTGGTACAGATTGTCACAGGCGGCTAATGGGTGCCAGATGGGAGATAGATGGTTAAGTTCGGTATACGGTGGAGGGAATTTGGTTGGTAGGAATTGGTAGATGGTAAGAAGATCAATAGGGGTAGAGGTATCGCAGGATATGTGGTACTCCTCTTCGTTGGACATCTTGTTTGTTGTGACCTTACTTTACTGAGGGGCCTGTCTGTGGTAAAGTGGGATATCTTTCAGCGATATTCAGTAACTCACCCAGTCTCTCTGCACCTTGTTCCATGAGAAACTTTATCAGGTCTGGAGCCATGGACTCTCTTAATTGTTCTATAAGGATCATTTCCTTAAGATCTTGGGTTTTCCCCAGAGAAGTCCATTTCTCCAAGTATGTCTCTAACCGTGCAGAGAACTGGTTATAGGTTTCACCTGACAGTAGTTTAGCATTCCTAAATTTTTTTCTATAAAATTCTCCATTCTTTTCATATCTTAACAAAAGAGCCTGCTTTAGCATGTCATAATTTTCTAGATCATCTCTGCTCATTTTGGCAAAAACTTCATAAGCCGTACCACGAAGCCCTTGTGATAACTTTAAGCTCCACCTTTCTCTCTCTAACCCATACGTGGTAGCTAACAGTTCATATCTATTTAGATAGCTCTCGATATCATCTTCTTTCTCAACAAAATGATCTAAATGAAAGTTCATAGCTGAGGTTGAGGCTCCCTGACTAGCAGTGGCATCAGAGGTAAAGGGACTGGCACCATTTTCAGGAGCATGGCCTTGAAATTCCAACTCCCTTAGTCGTAACTCGTGCTCCCTTTGTAATCTCTTATCTTCTGCTTCCCTCTCTGCAGCCAATCGCTTGTCTTCCCTTTCTGCCTCCAATTGTAACTTCTTAGCCTCAGCCTCCAATGCCCTAGCCTCTTTTTCAGCCTCAATCTGCAACCTCTTAATTTCTTTTTCAGCCTCTAACTTTCTTTCAGCTTCTTTTTCTAATCTTTCAGATTCTAATTTTCTTTCTGCTTCAAATTTTCTTTCTTCACGTTCAATATATTTGTCACATTCATTAGTGACATAAGCAATCATAACTTGCCCGTCCATTCCTAACTCTTTAGCAGCCTGCACAGCAGCAGATCGAAATTTTGCTAGGTCCGCCATTTTCTAACAGGCAAATGTATACAATATTTAACTTAAACAAGTCAATCTATAAATAATTATCTAAGGACAACCACAGGCACTGAGAGCTCAACCTTATTTTTCCACCCAAGAATACCTTTTTAATTTTTATAATTTCCCGAAGTGAATTACTCCCAATATATATGCTAGGGGAAGGTTCAAAATCCCGGACGAGCCCCCAATATATGTGGTAAAGTGGGATGTTATAAATATTTATAGGGGACTTAGTGTACTGACTGAGATCAGCTGTGAAAGCATCTGTATCTAATAAGTGTGGTGTATTACAGATAACCTTACTTTGCTACCACATTTATACCTCAGTCAGGCTTATTCTGGAATATTGTGATGACTACGTTGAATGTCTAGGGTTATGATAATGATGAAGTGTATGTTCACAACAACCAACCAACAGATAAACAATTTAATTTAATTCACAATACTTTACAACACTGTGACACTCACATACATAGAACACTCTATAAGACTATTTTAATAAGTCAAGGGTACTTTTAAAATTATGTATTAATTCTTTTCAATAATAGATATCCTGATTCAACTACAAAGTGAACCAGGAATCACAATCATATGTAATCACAAGTTGTATGTACACAATTTATAGATAGGATCTTTGTATTGACATATATTATTATTGCAATATGTGTGTAAGTTGTGCGGTGGTACTATGAGGTAATACTTGCTTGTCAAGCTAAGTTGTTGTTTGTCATCATGACTTCAAGTGTTTGTTTCTGGTGGAAATAATATTGGTAATGTTCACAGTTTCTTTTGATTTGTGTAGTGGTATTTGATGGTATTGTATGATTGTGATATTACCTAGTGTGATGCATGAGGTCAGCTGTGAAGGCTCCTGAGATAAATGTAGCTGTGAATTTACAGAAGGCCCTTCTTGCTACCACTACGACCTCACACCTATCTTTTTTTACTAATGAATGTGGCTACGTTAAAATTCTAGGGTACTGATATGTAATGTGTTGTGGTAGTTTACATACACACACACAGATATTTAATAAGTCTAATAATATTAATAAAATGTTATAACACACTGAACTAACTCAAACTGTGTAAAATTTTGATAGTAAATTTTCTTTAAGTTTATTTGTTCTGAACCAAGGTTTTATTTTGGTCAGAACATATGAAAGGTTTTGAAATTATGAATGAAATGCATGAATATATGACATAATAAATGAAAGGTGTGTACATATGTATTTTACAAGACTAGTTAATATTACTACTGTTTATAGTTGTAATTTATCTGGGAGAACGATTAATGGATGTGCTGTTGGGGTGGCCTCATCACTCCCTGTCTATGGCGACTAACATTGTCCATTTATTGATGGGAATATAGTTGGTGTGTTAGAAACTAAGTTGAGTTGGTGAATTTCCAGCAGGCCAGACGCTCACGTATCTTGAATGAGTAGTTCTGGTGCTGGAATCTGGTGGCCCCGCCTCTCCGTGCTTGGGGGCAATAAAAGGCTGCTCTGCCAAAATATTAAACTGCACGGGTCCACTCTTGTATAATTCAACACATCATTTGACACCACTTTGGTGCCAAATAAAAAAAAACTCACAGTTCTGAAATAAATGTATTGGTTATGTGTCAGAATTCCATCCTCTAAACCATTTCTGCACGCAACTCTACACAACAACACCACATAGACGGGTCAGATCTCTCTGACCATACAGCACATCTTACCAAGTTGGTTTCACATAGGATAAGTTCCCCCAGACTACATATTCTGAAATATGTTCATTAGCTTCCTGCCATTGAATAGGATAGGTGATATGTTCCACTGATCTCAACACTTGATCCGCCCTTCATAATCCTTGCTGGAGTTTATGTATTTTGTTTGTCTCTAGACCCTGAACTGGGGCGGGGGGTCTAGAGCGAATCCTTACTTGTTGTAAGGGATAGATTATGATATGGCAGTATCAAATCACTCGAAACATTAAACAAATATTAAAATGTACAAAGAAATACTTTCAGTCTTACCAGAATTATGAATAGAGAACACAGTTATATGCTAGCAAAGCTCAGCTGAGCTGCTGGCTCTAGTATGGCGTCCCTCTAAATATTTCAATTAGCTTTTGGGAAATACACCACTGAATTATTTACTGTGTCTACTACTGGACAACTTATGATGAATGGCAAAAATGCGCGTCTGAGCGCCGATATTATGTTTATCTGTGGCCAATCACCGCCTTTTTTTCTTTTCAAATTCAAACCTCCTAACAAAAGTCAATTCAGTCATACCTCAGTCAAGTATGTATTATTGTCTGTTGGTCCGTCTGTCTCTACTTGCGTTTTTACAAAAACACACTTGTTTTTTGAACCAACTCTGCCGTCCCCTACACAATTTTGCCTTTAAAGTTATTTTTAGCCACAATTCTCCACCACATTCCCTTCCTTTCATTCCAACTAGATTTTAGCACTTGACTCTCAAGGTCGCAGTTTTTGAAAATTAGTGACATTTTTTGTTTCAATGCAGTCGCTCGTTGATATGAACAACACAGTCTTTTGTCAATATCTTTCTTATTATCTATCCGTCTGTATAAATGAAAGCATATTATTTCACTGCTCAAGATGGGCCATCAGGCCAGCTAGGTTTTATATTCCTAACATTATTATTAAGAAAAAGTTACTTTTCAAGGTTAGTTGGTTTTTTTTAAATATTTTCGAGCATCTTCTGTAATGCGTTTGCCGCTGAATTCAAATAAACGGACTAAGTTATCGCAAAAGCGTCCAAGAAATGACTGTTGCGTATAATAGCTAAGGTCCCTTTTGTCGATTTCTTTACCTTGTGTCAACTTGGGGACGTGAATTTTTTTCCTTTCCCCACCAATTGCGTCTTTTTAGAATTGCTAGTTTCAAGCACGTGTTCAGTCATATTTTTTTTCTTTTGATCTCCGTTCTCATCCCGTTCCAAGGGTAAATGTTTTGCTTTCACGTGTAACAAGTTAGTTTCCATGGCGGGTGGTGACCCGCGGCGTGGGCGATCATGTCTGCTAGTAGCTTAAGCATTAGTTTTTATCCCTACATTTTATCTTTAGAGATATTTTAACGTTGTATCACGGTTAATTTTATCACACATCTCCCCACTTGAAAACATGCCTACGGCAAGTTCCAAAACCAGTGATACACATAGATAAAATTACTCCTCACGCCTGCCACTACTCTAATTTTGATCACAGGGGTGCCGACTGAGGAAATCTGCACCGACATTCAATTTGCCTGGGATATATTGGATACTAAACTGATAAGGTTGAAGCAATAAAGACCACCTCAGCAATCTTGCGTTTTCATGCTTAGCCTGAGATAAGAAAACGAAGGGCTGATGATCCGTCTCGACCACAAAAGTCCTACCATACAGATAGATTTGAAACTTCTTTATTGCCCAGATTAACGCTAAACATTCTTTTTCGCTTGTGGAATATCCTTGTTCCGCCTTATTCAATTTGCGGCTTGCATAAGCGACTGGGTTCAGTTCCCCATCAGGTGAAGATGATCTTTGCAACAAAGCCGCCCCGAGTCCTACATTACTTGCATCTGTTCTTAAGACAAAGTCCTGTGTCAAATCAGGCAGTTTGAGAATAGGCTTGCTAGTGAGTTTTTCCTTTAAGTCTTGGAACGCTAATTCACTTTGCGCAGTCCAAATAATTTTATCTGGAAGTCCCTTGCGAGTCAGATCAGTCAGAGGAGCACAAATAGAGTTAAAATCCTTGATGTATTTTTGATAAAATCCGCATAACGACACGAATGATCGCACGTCCTTTTTTGTTTGTGGTCTAGGTGCTCTCTGCAGTTTTTCCAAGTTCTTGGGGTCAGGGGTCATGTTACCCTGATATACAGTGTGTCCCAAGAATTCCAACTCTTTGCATCCAATACAACATTTTGTTGGCCTAGCAGTTAAGTTCGCCTCCCTAAGCCTATTAAATAACATTTTTAGAGCGTCAATGTGTTCTTCAAATGTCTCTGTGGCGACGAGAATATCATCCATGAAATTCGTGATACATGGGTTATTCAGGGGATCCAACAATTTGCGCATCATCCTTGAAAATACACTTGGAGCATTTTTCAGTCCGAATGGTAGCATGTTGAATTCATAATGTCCATCCGAAGTGCTAAAAGCCAAATAAGGACTCACTTCAGGTTTCACTGGAATCTGGTAATAGCCTTTACTAAGATCCACCTTTGAAAAGTATTTTGCCTTGTTTAATCTGGCAAATAACTGTTTTGTGTCTGGTAATGGATCCACTTGTCCTTCTGTGACAGCATTCAGTTTCCTGTAATCTATGCACAGTCTGTGTTCCCCAGACGGTTTCCTCAACAAGACTACACTGGAACTGAAAGATGATTCACTGTGTGAAATAATCCCCTCCTTCAACAAATAATCTATTTCTTCTTTCAATGCCTTCTCCTTCGCGAACGGAATAGAATAGGCTCTCATACAGATTGGGTTTGAGTCTACCAGTTTCATGTCATACTGTAGCAAATTTGTATGGCCTGGTTTATCTGTTAATACATCTGTATGTTCCTCCAGAACCTGTTGAACTCTCTCCCTCTGATTTTTAGTCAGGTGCTTACTGACTTTTACCTGTGCTGCTGTTTCACAAGGATGTAATGGGTATTCATGTGAGGTGAGTGGTTCCTTTTGCATTTGAGTTGCGATAGCCAAGGTCAGTAAGGGGGTGCTTTCCTGGAGTGGTCTGTCCAGATACTTCTTTAACAGGTTTACATGATAAACTTTCTCCTTCCCCTTTTTATCAGTTTTATATTTTGTTCTAGACACCTTCTCTAGAACCAAATATGGACCTTGCCATCCAATTTGTAATTTATTCTGGCTGCCGGGTAGTAGAGGCAGCACCTTCTCTCCCACAGCTAGTTCTCTGTCCTTTGCCTTCCTATTAAAATATGCTGCATGTTTCTTCCTGGCTTGTTTCAAATTATCATTTGCCAGTTTCCATCCAGCTTTCAAACGAGTGGTCAGTTCGTTCACGTATTGATAAGATGAGGTAACAGTCTCTTCCGCCTTCTCATCTGTCCAGGTCCTTAATAGCTACATCTGGATTTTTAATTTCTCATACTTATTTTTCATGGAACCTGTCGGGTACCTTCCATTAGAAGCGCTATAGTGAGGACTTTTCTTCCTAGAATCATCACTCACAAATCGACCACTACCAATTTTTTTCTTGGGTTTATCTCCCCACTTTAGATTGCTTGTGAGAGATCTTCGCTCTCTTTTCTGTTCTTCCAGTTTATATAATCCTGACCGAGGGGTTGTCAGCTTATTCTGGGTTAAATTTCTTCTTTGTACTCGTCGCATAGTGGCCATGTTAATCCATTCAAGTGAAGACTGGGTGTGAAAAGGGGGCTCCCATTGCACTTTGTCTACCTGAGTATAATAATTTTTTTTCCAGGCCTAAGAGTGCCCCGTGACGTTTCTAGGTCCTGCACATATTTTCCCTTTGTGGGTGTTCCCTCATGAAATACGCCACATGCTTCTACAAAGTTTTCAATATCGACATTTACGTCGGGCCAATAGTATTTGCGAGCAACTTTTTGGCAGATGGTACCGACTTTTTCATGGTCCCCATCTTTTCCAACATGTAAGCTCCTGATTAAATTTGCCCTATATACCTTGGGAAGAACCAACTGTCCGTGACCAGTGGATCTAGTTCCTGTCTTCCTGTATAATAATCTGTCCTTCATAAAATATTCCCCCTTGCTCGGAGGTGTGTGGCATTTGGGCAATTTTTAAAAACATAGCTTGAGTGTCCTATCCTCAGCCTGCGCCTTCCTCATCTCCTCTGGATGAGCATTTATAGGTTCACCTTCTTCCTCCTTCTTCTGTGACCTGGTCTGCACTGTCGCCATGATCACAGGTCTCTCGGGATTCCCCAAGAAGACGTATCTACACCCCAATATCAGAGGGTAGATTGGTTCATCTATCACTGCTGCTCTGATTTCTCCTTCCACATAGCGAGTTTTCACCGTTATCCTTGCGATGGGAAGTGTCATGAGTGGTATGTCCTTAGTTGCCCCTTGTATTTCCACTGTTTCTGTGGTATACTGACTTGGGTCCACTAGGCTAGACTTCACAACTGAATCATAATCCAAACCTGTATCATGAAGGCACCTTATGGTGACCCCATTACAAATAACATCCTCACAAACTGGGGGGTGATAAGGTTCCTGCTGTCCATTAGGATTAACCTTTAATCTTTGAGTCCCCGACTTCATTGCAGCAATGTTTGAAGGTTTCCTTCTACAAAATTCGGTGTTATGGTTATCTTTCTTGCACCATTTACACCATCTTTTTCCTTGGTTAAACGGTTTTCTTTCATTGGATTTTTGGTCATTGAACTGTGAGTTTCTGTCTCGATAGTCATTTCTTGGCCGTTCAAAGTTTGTCCTACCTTTATTTCCCTGTTCTCTATTATCAAATTTATTAAATTGCTGTGAAGCTTTAAAATTGTATATGTGCTTCTTTTTAGCACCACTTACCTCTGCCTGGGCTGCCTGATACCTCTCAGCGACATTTAAAACCTCCCCCAACTTCTCTGCACCTTGTTCCATGAGAAATTTTCTCATGTCTGGAGCCATGGACTCTCTCAATTGCTCTATCATGATCATCTCCTTAAGATCTTGGGTCTTCCCCAGAGCCGTCCATTTCTCCAAATAGGTTTCCAGTCTGGCAGAGAATTGGTGGTATGTCTCCCCAGACAACAGTTTGGCATTTCTAAATTTCTTACGATAAAATTCACCATTTTTTTTCGTACCTCAATAACAAAGCCTGCTTTAACATGTCATAATTGTCTTGGTCTTCTCTGTTCATTTTTGCGAAGACTTCATAAGAAGTACCTCTCAGTCCCTGTGATAACTTTAAACTCCACCTCTCTCTCTCTCTAACCCATATGTAGTAGCTAATAACTCAAAACGTCCGAGGTACCCCTCGATGTCATCGTCTTTTTCAACAAAATGGTCTAAATGAAACCCCATAGCTGATGTTGAGGCTCCCAGACTGGGCGTAGCATCTGAGACAAAAGGGCTGGCACCATTTTCAGGAGCCTGGCCTTGTAGCTCCAGCTCCGTTAGTCGTAATTCGTGCTCCCTTTGCAACCTTCTATCTTCTGCCTCCCTTTCGGCAGTCAATCTTTTTTCTTCTGCTTCCCTTTGCTGTCGTTTTTCTTCTGCCTCTAATGCTTTAGCCTCCTTGTCAGCCTCAATTTGTAACCTCTTAGTCTCAGCCTCTAACCTCTTCTCTTCAGCCAACCTTTCAGACTCTAATTTTCTTTCAGCCTCTTTTTTTAATCTTTTTCTTCCCGTTCAATATACTTATCACATTCAGCCGTTACATATTGAATTAAAACCTGACCATCCATTCCCATATCCTTTGCCGTTAGCACAGCTTCTGATCTGAATTTGGCCAGCTCCGCCATACTTTTTAGACAATTTAGCAATGAGCAAGATAAAATTTCCAACCACTAAAGTAATTCTAATTACTATAGTCTAAAGTAATTCTAATTAGCCAGTTAACTAATTAATTACCACTGGCTGTGAAGATTCACCAACTTTTATTTTCACTTTTAATTTTAAGGGACACTTTTAATTTTTATAATGTGTTCCCCTAATTTAATTCTCCCACCAGGAGATCCTAATATTATTGATAGGCTAATTATCCTGGACGAGCCCCCAATATATGTAGTTATACTTGATGGTATTGTATGATTGTGATATTACCTAGTGTGATGCATGAGGTCAGCTGTGAAGGCTCCTGAGATAAATGTAGCTGTGAATTTACAGAAGGCCCTTCTTGCTACCACTACGACCTCACACCTATCTTTTTTTACTAATGAATGTGGCTACGTTAAAATTCTAGGGTACTGATATGTAATGTGTTGTGGTAGTTTACATACACACACACACAGATATTTAATAAGTCTAATAATATTAATAAAATGTTATAACACACTGAACTAACTCAAGCTGTGTAAAATTTTGATAGTAAATTTTCTTTAAGTTTATTTGTTCTGAACCAAGGTTTTATTTTGGTCAGAACATATGAAAGGTTTTGAAATTAGGAATGAAATGCATGAATATATGACATAATAAATGAAAGGTGTGTACATATGTATTTTACAAGACTAGTTAATATTACTACTGTTTATAGTTGTAATTTATCTGGGAGAACGATTAATGGATGTGCTGTTGGGGTGGCCTCATCACTCCCTGTCTATGGCGACTAACATTGTCCATTTATTGATGGGAATATAGTTGGTGTGTTAGAAACTAAGTTGAGTTGGTGAATTTCCAGCAGGCCAGACGCTCACGTATCTTGAATGAGTAGTTCTGGTGCTGGAATCTGGTGCTGGAATCTGGTGGCCCCGCCTCTCCGTGCTTGGGGGCAATAAAAGGCTGCTCTGCCAAAATATTAAACTGCACGGGTCCACTCTTGTATAATTCAACACATCATTTGACACCACTTTGGTGCCAAATAAAAAAAAACTCACAGTTCTGAAATAAATGTATTGGTCATGTGTCAGAATTCCATCCTCTAAACCATTTCTGCACACAACTCTACACAACAACACCACATAGACGGGTCAGATCTCTCTGACCATACAGCACATCTTACCAAGTTGGTTTCACATAGGATAAGTTCCCCCAGACTACATATTCTGAAATATGTTCATTAGCTTCCTGCCATTGAATAGGATAGGTGATATGTTCCACTGATCTCAACACTTGATCCGCCCTTCATAATCCTTGCTGGAGTTTATGTATTTTGTTTGTCTCTAGACCCTGAACTGGGGCGGGGGGTCTAGAGCGAATCCTTACTTGTTGTAAGGGATAGATTATGATATGGCAGTATCAAATCACTCGAAACATTAAACAAATATTAAAATGTACAAAGAAATACTTTCAGTCTTACCAGAATTATGAATAGAAAACACAGTTATATGCTAGCAAAGCTCAGCTGAGCTGCTGGCTCTAGTATGGCGTCCCTCTAAATATTTCAATTAGCTTTTGGGAAATACACCACTGAATTATTTACTGTGTCTACTACTGGACAACTTATGATGAATGGCAAAAATGCGCGTCTGAGCGCCGATATTATGTTTATCTGTGGCCAATCACCGCCTTTTTTTCTTTTCAAATTCAAACCTCCTAACAAAAGTCAATTCAGTCATACCTCAGTCAAGTATGTATTATTGTCTGTTGGTCCGTCTGTCTCTACTTGCGTTTTTACAAAAACACACTTGTTTTTTGAACCAACTCTGCCGTCCCCTACACAATTTTGCCTTTAAAGTTATTTTTAGCCACAATTCTCCACCACATTCCCTTCCTTTCATTCCAACTAGATTTTAGCACTTGACTCTCAAGGTCGCAGTTTTTGAAAATTAGTGACATTTTTTGTTTCAATGCAGTCGCTCGTTGATATGAACAACACAGTCTTTTGTCAATATCTTTCTTATTATCTATCCGTCTGTATAAATGAAAGCATATTATTTCACTGCTCAAGATGGGCCATTAGGCCAGCTAGGTTTTATATTCCTAACATTATTATTAAGAAAAAGTTACTTTTCAAGGTTAGTTGGTTTTTTTTAAATATTTTCGAGCATCTTCTGTAATGTGTTTGCCGCTTAATTCAAATAAACGGACTAAGTTATCGCAAAAGCGTCCAAGAAATGACTGTTGCGTATAATAGCTAAGGTCCCTTTAGTCAATTTCTTTACCTTGTGTCAACTTGGGGACGTGAATTTTTTTCCTTTCCCCACCAATTGCGTCTTTTTAGCCTTGCTAGTTTCAAGCACGTGTTCAGTCATATTTTTTTTCTTTTGATCTCCGTTCTCATCCCGTTCCAAGGGTAAATGTTTTGCTTTCACGTCTAACAAGTTAGTTTCCATGGCGGGTGGTGACCCGCGGCGTGGGCGATCATGTCTGCTAGTAGCTTAAGCATTAGTTTTTATCCCTACATTTTTTTTTTGGAGATATTTTAACGTTGTATCACGGTTAATTTTATCACAATTTGAAACAAATAAATGTCCCTCTTGAATTAAGGTAAAGTCATTTTTAGAGGTGGGGGGGGGGGGGGGGGTATACACAAGATTGAGCTGCTCTGGCCACACACTTTTAACTTCTGTTTGAGCGGCAGGAAACAGTCTCCACTGCTCGCTTGCTTCACCGTGTTCTTGAGAAACCACACTGGTCGATATATTGACCCAGGAGTATGCTACCAGCCTCTGGATTCAGCAAAACTCAGACCAGGTGCTGCTTCAATACGTTAGTACCACGGTCCCTGAAACAAGAAGGTTGTACCTCCTACTTCAGAACTAATTTATAATCTATTTCCACACTGAAGGACAATACATAACAAACACTGAGTTCAGCGCTGTAGGCCAACTGTTAGCTTCTCATGTAACAACATACACCAGTATTCCTCTCCCTAATGGTTACAACGCCTCTGCAATTCCAGCATTATTTCCTTCTATTCAATAAGATAGGTGTCATAGTACTATTTGGCAATCCCATGCAGTTATACTCCTCTCCGACAAGTTTTGTTCAGGTTGGAGCAATATCTAGACTTTTCTTCATGTTTGCTACTGAACCACACACATACAGACATAAATATATCAATTCACATTCAATTTTTCATCTAAAAGAAATCAAATATTTCTAGCTAATCACAATTCATGGAAATATTAAACAAAATACGTTGACTGGCGATGAGTTATGGCACAATTCCGATCTGCCGCTGTCCCAGGCTTTCATAAGAAAAATATGAGCTGGATCTCAACGCACTTGCTTCTCAGTAAGTTTATTTTCAAAATGTGGCCCTGAACTGACGCTCCTAATTGACTATATCAAATGGTCTCTCCAATGGGACCATGTTTACAAAAGCATTTGAAAAAAAGTACCCTTCCTACCGTTTCCTTTAACAACCAAAAATAGTATTTGCATTCGACTAATCATGTTTAGGCTTACATATTCTTCTAGCCAATCAAATCGGATTTAACTTGTTGGCCTATTTCCCGTAAAAGAGTGGTTTTAAAACATGCCACTGAGCAAATATGGTCTGGTGCTGTCAGAGAACCTCACTATTTTATTTTGGCTATAATTTGTTAATTACTAAACTATTTGCGTAACACATAACATATTCTTTGTCAGCAAGTCCTAAGGTACACGAATATATAAATTTAATGAGGCTAAGTGGCTCCGTTCAAATTATGTATTTTCTTCTACCACCCGTTCACTTCGATACGATGGGGTGTCTTCTGTACTGTCAGGATTTCAGACGTAAAACAGTAGAATGTCATGTTTCCTAATAAGCATTAAACATGTTTTTTTAAAACCTAACCGTGTATTGGTAGTGTTTTTTATCACTGTTTATTTGAAAAAAAAAGTTAGTGCTTCATGCCTTACGCGTGGGATTGGCGTTACTATTAATCGCGAGACTGTGTGGTAGTATTGCCTGCGTTCCTCCTTCTCTCACTTCTAAGTCCGTCTGTCTTTTCATTACGCAGTGTATATAATGACATTAATGCTAGTATTTATCTAGGTCATTAAGCAGTGTGCGTATCTCAAGGTTTTCTAAGAAACACAGTACCAGTTTTATTTTTAGAAACGCGTGTATGCTGCTGTAGGCTTTACTATCAAACGTGAAAGCGTTACAATTTTGCAGACGAAGTAGAAAAAGGGGGATTTCGGGTTCAGTCATTATGGCGTTCTAACGCTATTGGGAAAAGCACTGGTCTTTTACCATTCTTCTTTCCTTCTATTGAATTAATTCGTTAGGCTTTACATTTACTTTTTAATTTAGATATGTGGATTTAGAATGTTTCACGACACTGTCCAGTGGGTGCCTTCCAACGTCTCTGTTGTGACCTTACTTCACTGAGGGGCCTGTCCAGTGGGTGCCTTCCAACTTCTCTGTCGTGACCTTACTTCACTGAGGGGCCTGTCCAGTGGGTGCCTTCCAACGCCTCTGTCATGACCCTGGTATTTTTGGTGCTGTAGACTGTTGGATTGCTTAAGTGTAGAACTGTGGAGTGAACGTTGTGAGACACTTGCATATCATAGTGCCAAAAGACAGTAACGATATTATCGGGCACATAGACTTATGAAGCTGGTCGGTTAGCTGAACTTTCGTGGGAGTGTACAGTCGTTACTTTATTGTGGACTGTGTTGTGATAGCACCGTGTAGAACAGTATATTCGATCGGATATTTGCTGCAGTACTGTGCCAAAGGACATTACTGTTGTCAGCTGATTTTCTGGAACTTTATTTCAAGTGTAGTGATCCGTTTGTTTTGTCTACATCTTGCATCATCGGTGCCGAGGAGCTTCTTGTAAAAGCGTCGCTGGAGCGTCAATTAAGTTTTGTTGTTTGAAAATCTTTGTACATTTGTTATATCTATGTGTTTTTTTTTTGTTTTTCCTTTAAATTCTGTTTTTCTTTATTTAAAGTTTTCTTGTCTGTCTATCCACCTGATACTACTAATCGTTCAGACTGGTTTTCTAGAGTAGTGGGATAGTGGTGTCGGGGCCTTGTTAGGTTAGCAACAAGCTTTGTTCTGTTCTACTTCAGGTTCTTGGGGTTTGCTTATTGGTTTTTTGTTGTTTTTCTTTCCTTCTGTTTTATTCCTATCCTCGCTTTCTGTTTAGAAATTTAGTCTGCACTTGTACAGGGTGTTGGTTAGTTAGGTGGGATCTTTCACTATAAGTTCCTAGTACTTGGGGTATTTACATTATATATCTTTGATATGTTATAGTTTTAGTATTGCTTATAGGTTATTTAGTTTATTTTGCTTCTTATAAGTTTGTAGTGAAGGAGATAACCCACAGTACTTCATTGTTAAGTGTAGTTGTTGTTTAGTCTACTGTGTTTAATATTATATTTGTGAGTTTAAGGGGGGGGGGGTGGCGAGATTAATTCATTCTGGTCCTAATTGTGGGAAAAAGATTGGATTAGAGTGACTTCTTCTATGGTATGGCTGTGTATGTTTAGTGGTGGAGTAAGGCAGACGGTTTTCCTGCGACTGCACTTCTTAACATTCCAAGCCCTGTTTGTGTTAGGTGTACTGGTGTAGTTTGTATTTACATTGTCTTGCGCATTCAGTAAATCTTTTGTTGTGTTTAAGTTGTGAGTTCTCTCGTCCCGTCTTGCTATCTTGTAAATACGTTAACAGGTACCCCTTGTTTTCGTTCGTGTACAGTCACGCATTGTATATACCAATCTACCTCTGCTCAACTTTGTCTATCATCTTCTTCCTCGTGACTGGGTTTTTTTTCGTAGTGTTTGGTGTGAGTCTTTTCATCTGTGTAGTATTCATTTTGCCAGTGCAAACACTTATGTAAGATAGATTATTAGGAACTGAATTATTGTCTGAAGTACAGCACCACTGTGGTGGCCAGTAACAAACTATGGTGTAAAAGGTGATTTATTGTCAATTTGGTTCAGTGGTTTTATAATACCAAGAAGTATTATCAGCTGATGTTATACAACTGTCGACTATAGTAAGAGTCTTTGAGTGTATCACAGAGACTTAGTGGTCGGAAGGACCGAAACTACAAAGTAAGGAGACAGTAGCCAAGTGGCAAAGTAAGGCTATAGTTATACAATAAAAGGAAAGTGGATTATGTGTATACAGTGAGAGGTGAGGTGGTATTTACTTATATATATATATATATATATATATATATATATATATATATATATATATATATATATATATATATATATATATATGTAAATTTGAGAAGTGGTATTAATATTTACTATCATTACTGCATGCTTTGTAAGCAGAGAGTTATCTGTTGATATAAGTGAAGTATTTACAGTACATACGATTGAGCAGGTGCACAGTGAATTAGTATTGGGTAGTACGAGTGTACATCATGGACATTGATAGTTTCATGCAGATAGGCAAGGAAGCTGGGTTCACAGGAAAAGAATTATTCTATTATGCCAAGGCAGAATTCCAATCAAAAGAGAACCAGATTGCATTAAGAGATGCACTAGCTGAAGAGCTGGAGCTCAAAAGAAGAGAATTCGAGTTGCAAGAAAAGAAGATGGAGCGATAATTGCAAGAAAAGAAGATGGAGCGAAAATCGCAAGAAAAGAAGACGAGAGACGATAGATAATTTGAAAAAAAGAAGATGGAGCGAGAATTGCAAGAAAAGAAGATAGAGAATTTAAAGAAAAAAGATCAGAGAAGAGAAGGAGTTAGAATTAGAGAAGGAGGGAATGAGGACTGATAAGGAAATATAATTAAAGAGACTGGAAGTGGGTGCGAGTGGTCATAACTCGACTCCTGGGGGACTCATCGTCCCTTTAGGCTGCGTCTGCCGTATTTGAATGATAACATTGACAGTTTAGATTTTTTCCTCGAGAGGTTCGAGGCCGATTGCGTTGCCTCGAAGGCTGTCAGAGATCAGTGGCCATCTCTGTTATCTACGTTTTAGTGGGGCCGGCGATGGAGACATTCTTTAGTCTCCTGCTAGAAGAAAGGGCCGATTACGACAATGTAAAGGAAATGTTGCTCCGGAGGTTCCGTCTGACTGCTGACGGGTACCGGACGCGCTTTAGAAACGTGATGCCAAGTACAGACCAAGACTTCGAGGACTTTATCTCGAAGATAAAACTTCTGGTCAACAGATGGATTGAGATGAAGGGGATTAAAAAGGACAATGATGGTTTGCTAGACTTGATGCTACGAGACAAAGTGTTGTCATTGTGCTCAACTGAGTTGGTGAAATTCTTCCAAGAGCGCCAGCAAAAAGACATGGAGTCTATGGCTCAACTGGGGCACCATTATGTCCTAGCCCATCCGGGCAAACCCATCCAGAAGTCGGGTCTGCCAGACGCCTTAGTTGCTGGTGTCTGCAAGGTACAACTCCAACCATGGAGAGATCAGGCAGGCGAGACAGACAGGTGCTAAGAGCAGAAGCACGATAGGTCCTCCAGTCCCTATCAGCCAAGAAGAGGAAATTATGGGAATTTCCGAACCCATTTGAATGGCCGGTCGAACTGGCATAATCGACAATGTAAAAGTGATAGCGACGGAAGAGAGTACCAAACGCAAAAGCAGGTACACTTCGAGGACTCTCGGGACGAAGATCGGTTTTAGTACAAAACAAAACATCCCAAGCAGAGGAGTGGTTCCTCAGATAGTCGATCATCCGACTTTGATGCGCGGTCTTCGTCATCGAAAAGTTTCAGCAAGAGTACACGCGATGAGACGAAAAAGGAGCGACTGTGTTCCAATTGTGGTGGCAATAATCATTGCGCTTACAGGTGCCCTACCCCGATTGAACACGCGAATTCTGCGGTTGTGTTGGACATAGTCAACAGCGAGGACTGTGCGTGGTGTCGACCTCTGTTCCATGCGAACGAGAGGTTAGTGCGGGCATGCTGCACCATGTTTGTGGGCAGTCCATGAGACTGGCAAGGTGGTTCTCCACAAAGGCAAGGTGGAGAATAGACCAGTCCAGGTGTTTAGGGACACTGGATGTACCATAACTGGGGTGCGTCGGTCGTGCATCGACGAGTCCTGCCTTACAGGCAAAACTGTGAAGTGTATTACATTTGGGGGCAAAGTTGAGTCTTACCCCCAGGCGTGTATTAATGTAGACACGCCGTTCTTGTCGGGTAGAGTGAACGCGTTCGTCCTCGAAAACCCAATTGCCGATTTAATCGTCGGCAATGTACGGGGAGTGCATAATGCCATGGGTTTGCCTACAGCAGAGGCTCAGCAACGCCGAAATCCCGAGGCGGACGATCAGGTGGTCGAGGTATCACCATCTGACAAGGAAGTCCATTTGAGGCGGGGTTCACGGCAAGTCCCCAGTGATATGAGTAGGAACGATAACGGCAGATCTGAGGGCCTGACACCGCGTAACCCCGCGGTATAGGTCCACAACGTTCCCCTGAGTGCTAGTTGGCGCACACTCAGATGAGTGTTTAATGAGATCACGTTGGTTACGTTCGTTGAGGTATTGTCACTATGAGACAATACCAAAGTTGTGCGAGTAACTTTCACGAAAAAGTAGAGTGCGCGTGATGCAGTCAGGTGGAAGCACAAGTCGTTGCTTCAGAACTACCTGCTGATAGTCCAGATATAGCAGGGTGAGGTATCGGGTTTGCATACAGCAGGGTGTTTTGGTTAAGGGGAGGTTAAACCCCCAAAATGAAAAACACAGAATTATAAGTTAATATCTATATCTGGTCATTTATACAAGCAAAATGACTGAAAAAAATACAAAACATTGAGGTATATGCTAAAAACTTGCAATCTATGGCGGAAAAACAGTGAAAACAAGGCAAATTTTAGCTTTTTTGGGTATTTTGTTGCCCAAGATATCTCAAATGTGAGTACAACTTGAGTTATGAAATTTGGCTGTTTCATTTGTTAATATATGATAATGATTGTATACTAAAATAATTTTGATTGGTTTGATATCTGAGTTTTTTTGGATTTTAACATACCAATCGAAAAATAGTTGAAATTTTTAAGGGGGGTATCTTAGCTATTTCTTAACAGTTTTGTAGTTTGTTAACACATATCCTTTATTTTAGTTTATTGTAATGAGCACTATGTGTACAGCATGTGGCCCAAAAGTTATTGCTGTATCACTAATAGTTTTTGAAAAATCATGGGCAACGTGCCCACATTTGTGTGAAAAATGAGGTTTTGAGAAAATTAAGAAAAAAGGGAGGAATTACACTTTTACACAAAATTTACTCACCTCGGTATCCCCTTGCTATGTAGGAATCATCTTTGGTATTATCCTTTATTGATTCCATGTTCTGTGTCATACTTTTCAGCTTACTTTTCATTAAATTCTTCATTTCAGCAGACTGTATGCGCTTTTCATCAGTTTCCGAAAAAATACATCCTTTCTCTGGTAGACATGTACTATGCGGGGGAAGCGATTGCTCTACCCTCAGCAGACTCAGTACATGTAGGAGAGGCTTTGCTCTCAATATATTCAAGATTGGGATACCCTTATCAGATATTAACTTGTGGGTGCCTAGATAAGAATAACTATGAATGTACTTTATATTGTGTTTTGATAGACCAGGTGTGGGCAGTCGTTGTTATTTTTCACTACTGCCAGAACCTGGGATAGCTTACTTCATACATATGTTGTGTGTTGGGGTACCTTGGTAAAGGCTGTATTGACATGAGGCAGGTTAGAACGGTGGCTTTTTCTCGGTTCAGACGAGGAGATGCTGTAATGCCATAGGTTCGTCCCAACTCCGTACGGGGTTGGGCGAAGCCTCCTCAGATGGAAGAAAACTACGTTTTCTTTCTTAAGTGGGGGGGGGGAAGGGTTGGAATTCACAGCACTATTTCGCGGTGACAAAAAATTAGACTGACAACATTGTTAACTCGGAGTTTTGGCAACATTGGATTAAATACCCGCAAGTCATGTGACCAGACGGGAAGCAGAAATTGTGGGTGCCAAGAGAGGCAGTGATCGTCTAGTCATGTCCGAGAGTGGACGTACTGAGTTTTTCCCTGCCCAGCATTATTGCTGAGAAGAGTAGGCTAGGAGATTTATTTTCTAAGTTTTGCCTTGTTTCGGATTCTGTGGACCTTATTGTGAACGCTAGGTTGGTGTATTATCTAGTGGCAGTGTCTACATACTGCAGAGTATACGTTGACCAGTTGTGGAAGGTTTTGTCCATTGTTAAGATTAGGACCGCTACGGTGAGCGGCAATCAGCACATGGCTAATACTAGGCCGCCATATTGTGTTATATGCGGTTATTAGTTAAATCTTTTGAGGCAAGTTCGTATCTGTATATATAATTCATATATTTGTAGCCTTGTGTGGCGATATTGTGTGCATTCGATCATTAAAGGGAAATTACATTTAAAGGTGTTATTTCTCATTGTGAGCCATTGTTGTGTGGTCTTACTTCTGGAAGACGAACTTAGTGTTGTTATGATATATCCACACGGCAATGGTGCAGCTCAGTGACGTGTTATCCACGATCAGTGCTCTTGACAATGACAAACCTAAATGTGACCAGAGAGACAGGAACCCTCAGGTACAAGATAAGAAACCCTATAAACAGGGAGATAAGTGATGCAAAATTTGCAAAATGAACAACCACAATACTAGGGACTGTAGGAAAAAACCCACCCATATCTCGCTGCATGTCTCGCAACAGGGAACAAAGGAAAAAAAGGAACTGTATGCATGTCAAAATAACCTTCATCATCCCCCTGTGTGTGAAGAAGTAACTTGTAACGGTACTACTATCATGTGCCTTTATGATACAGGATTGAATTTTGACTCAGTCGTGAGTTCTACCCTGGTGCACTCTGACCAATATGCCACAGAAACTGGAGATACAAGGAGCAACCAAGGATATAGCAACCATGACACTTCCCATAGGTAGGATCTATGTCAGGACTCGCTATGTGGAATGAGTGATTAGAGCAGCAGTGATAAAGGAACCAATCTACCCTCTGATATTGGGGTGTAGATATTTGTTTTTTTAAAACCCAAAACGACCTGTGATCATGACAGCAGTACAGACCAGGTCACAGTCTAGGAAGGAGGAAGAAAGCCCTATAAACACTTATCCAGAGAAGATGAGGAAGGCGCAAGCTGAAGATAGCTCATTAAAGCCTTGTTTTCGAAAACTGCTAAAAAGCCATAACCCCTCAAATAAAGGAGAATTTTATATGAAGAACGGATTGCTGTATAGAAGGCTGGAACAGGATCTAATGGCCATGGACAGTTGGTACTGCCCTCTTCATATAGGGAAAGGATTATGGAGTTAGGACATGCTACACCCTTTAGTTAACATATGGGAATTAGCGCCATGGGACAACAAATATCATGTCACTATTTCTGGCCAGGGATTATGGAGGATATAACAAGATATGTAAAATCCTGTCCAGAATGTCAAAGGGTAGCTCCAAAGCACTGGACTGCACCTGCAACTCTTCTAGAAATGCCAGTCATGGGAACTCCTTTCTAAAGAGTTGCGGTGGATATTGTTGGACCTCGCTTACCGGGAAGTCCCAACAGCTCATCGGGTATGGCTCCGGCAAATTATTTAGCAAATGATAATCTAAGGAAATCCAGAAGGATACATGCTGCGTATTATAAGAAGAAGGCGAAGGATAGAGAGCTAGCTGTTGGGGAGAAGGTGCTTCTTCTGTTACCCGGCAGCAGCAACAAACTTCAAATAGGATGGCAGTGCCCATAACCCGTTCTAGAAAAGCTGTCTAGAACTAATTACAAGATAGACAAAAATGGAAAGAAACGGTCAATCATGTTGCTACGGTCAGTTTGTTTTTAAGCTAAGGGAGGAATACTTTTTTATATCAACGGTCTAAGGGAGTGAACCAGTTGTAATACTTTTTGGTACAGGTCAGATTTAGTTGTTATTCCCCTTGACTTGTCGTTGTTCATTTAAGGTTTTCTGGTCTTTGTTTTAGATCAGCCTTCTCGCACGTTCCAGTTCGTTCCCATGTGAGATGAACTCACATCACGAAATTATCCGCGCATGCGTATTGGTTTGCGCGGGACCCGGGAGACTATGTCTTGTGACAGTCGCCTGGGCGTTTTCGGCTGAGAAGGTATTCAGCCATGTTCTCTGTCTGTGTGTTCGGGGAATAGAGTTCATTCTGTGTGATAAAAATGTTTGAGATTTTTCCCCTGTGATAATTCTGACATATTCTTAGAGCCAGGGATGGCGAATGTTTTGTGGTTTATTCTTTGATGGCAATGAAGGTAAAGATGCCCTTTAAACTAGTTTTGCAGCCATGAACTTTATATTATGCTGCTACCATACCAAGGTGGTTGGTTGGTATTGAGGTGACGTTCTCCTGGTGTGGAAGAGAGTTTATGAGAATTTGATATTGTTATCTTGCCAAAACTTATATGACTTGTTTGTCGGATGAAAAACAGAGATTCTTGTATATTTGAAGCCCGCCATTTATGCGGCCTTATTTTAGCAAAGACTGATATGCCTTGTTTTGTCGGAGGAAACATAGAGTTCTCTGTATATTTGAAGCCCGACACTTATGCGGCCTTATTTTGGCAAAGACTGATATGCCTTGTTTTGTCGGAGGAAACACAGAGATCCTGGTATATTTGAAGTCCGCCACTTATGCGGCCTTATTTTGGCAAAGACTAATATGCCTTGTTTTGTGGGAGGAAACACAGAGATCATTGTATATTTGAAGCCCGCCACTTATGCGGCCTAATTGTGCCAGAGTCTCTATGGTATTGGATACACTGAACTAATATTATCTGTATGATGTTGATGTGCTTGAACCTTGTCCAAATGACAGTTTATTTGTGATGTTCAACGTCTCCGTGACTGTGTCCTATAAATCGACGAAACTGTTCCAGTCATTTTCAAAGCTCCTTGACCTTCACCACTGCTGACCACCATACATTCAACAGTGGTTAGCCAGCTCGATGGGGCTTTCTGATGTTCTACAAGTACAACACTAGTGGCGTTATTACTTGGAAGTACCCGGCGTTGTCCGGAAGTGTATCATCCTTACAACATAAGAATCCAGTCCTTGCTTCCAGGGAGGAAATCCTACAGAATTCAAAATATTGACAGTAAGAAGGTTGTACACAAGTTATGCAAGTTGAGTTGCTGTACCTCTCAGCGGTGGATCCTCGTATCGTTGGATTGTATCTTATATGAACTTCAGTGCTGCCATTCTGGAGGCCAGGATTTTTCGCCAGTTAAGATAAGTGGCTGTTTGTTATTGTAGACTGTGCCTCTAAGTTGTGAGTTAATTAAGCCTTCCTCGTATATTAGACATATTTGCCCTGTTTCTATGTTATATATGTTCTTTTTTCTCTGCGGGTTTGGTTGGGAGGAGACTGCCGTAGGATATCCCACTTTATCGAGGGCCTACGACAGCGTTCTTTAGAGACTATTGCGAATTTCCCGCTGTGGAAATTACCAGAGACGTTTTGTTGCTGTCATATATTGTCCACTGTGTTTGGTTATTCGTAATAATTTTGTTTAGTTGTGCCGAGATGTCCTATGTCGTTTTTGTAAAATGTTTCTCCGTTCTTAGGTTTGATTAATTTGTTTGTATTTGTCTGCCTCCCCTTCCTATCGTTTATTTCTGTACACCTTTTCGTTTATAACTTTTTTTGTTGATCGTTTTGTTAGTATATTCGCAGCTGTCATTACAAGCTTTGTAATATTTTCTTTAGTTCTGCTTTATTGTTTTGTTGATTTCTGCGAACGTTATCGTTTGTTACTTATATCGTGTCTTAGTCTTTCTTGTCTGTGTTATCCATTTTGTTATATACTATCAAGATTTTTGCACAATAGGTATATAGGTAATTAATTGTATTATTGAAAGTTAAATTAACTATACAAGTTCTTTGACAAAGACTTGTCTCCCACTGAGGTTGGGATAAAGTGAGTTTCTCAGATTATATATATATATATATATATATATATATATATATATATATATATATATATATATATATATATATATATATATATATATATATATATATATATATATATATATATATATATATATATATATATACAAAGTGTTATACCATATTATTAGACATAATGTCTACCTTGGATTTTTTCATTGAGCAAGGGAGATCCCCTGGGTGACTCCTAACGAGGTAAAAGATTTTGCAATTGCTGAATATGCCAAGGCCCAGAAGGCTGAAACCAAGAGACAGAAAATAGAATCTGAGAATTTAAGATTGCAGATGCAGGCAGATGAGAGAAAATTCCAAATGGAAATGGAAGGACAAAGAGTAGAAGCTGACCAAAGGAAAATTCAGCAGCAAAGAGAAGATGAAGAGAAAAAAATGCAAAAGGAGGCTGAACAAAAGAAATTAGAAAGAGAGGCTGAGACTGAAAAAAGAAATTAGAGATGGAAGAGAAGAAGCTTCAGTTGCAAGCGGAAGAAAACCAAAGACTCCATGAGCAAAAATTGGCAGCAATGGAGTTAGAGAAAATAAAGGTGGTGAATATGGGTAATGCGCAAAATGAGTCACACAACCAAACAACTTCTAATAAGGCAAATATTAAACCTTATGATATTAAGTTACCTGCTTTCAACCCTACCCGCGACGATATTGCATTCTATCTAGGTAGATTTGAACTGGCATGCGACTCAGACTTTATATCAGAGATTCGCATGACCTTTTTACGTTGGGTGGAATTGTCAAAAACTGAACACACATATGTAGCTCTAAGGGACTTATTGCTTCGCGACAAAGTTATGTCGTCAGTTAGTAAACCTTTTCTTTCCTTTCTACATGAACGAAAACCTCCAAACATAAAAGATATGGAATAATACTGTCGTCAATTACTCACGGCACATCCTAATGCAACTGTCAGCAATTCTAAAGTTGAAGAAGATTTACCGGTGGCTTCAGCAACACCATATGGTCCTAATTTTCGACGTAAATTTCAAAGGCTTCAGCGCAATTTTGAAAAAAGGAATAAGGGTAATTTTGGACAGAACCAAGGGGGTTCATCTTCGAGGAACTGGAGACAATTCAACGGTCCTCAACAATTTAATTCCAACAATTATGAAAATTTTCGTAGGGGTAGCTTCAATAGAACAAATCGACCCTATAATAATTTTTCATGGAGACAACAAAATCCATCAAATAGAGATTTTGATCAGAGGGGAAATGACAATCGCAACTGTGCTAACTGGGATTCAAACCAGAACAATAATTTCTATAGAGGAAATAACAATAATCGCAATAGAAATAATGGACGCGATAGATCGCAAAATAACAATAGATCTACAAATGATAGATCGTTTCGCCAGGCTAACTTTGCTCAACAAGAGCCCTAGGGTGTTAATAATCAAGGTAACAATAGTAATAGTGTACCTAATGCTATGCTTGCTTTGCTTTCGATTTTGAGAGGGCATCACAATGCCCACAATGCACAACTCTGTTCAAACCTACAGCAATAACTACTTTGAGTTACGGTCATCCTCTAACCGCTCTTCTTGCCGCAGCTGTTCATGACGGAAGAGGGTCTCTTATTCTACATAAAGGTTTAGTGAATAATAATCCAGTCTCAGTTCTCTTTGATTCTGGATGCACTACTGTTGGGGTTAAACAATCTCTCATAGATCCTTCTATGCCACTGGAAAAGTGGTGAAATGTGTGACATTTGGTGGGACACTTGAGAAGTATCCGACTGCTATCATTCACATAGCTACTCCCTTTTTACGGGATACGTCCACGCGTGTTTGCTCCCGAATCCTCTTGCGGACCTTAACGTCGGATGTATACACGGAGTTAAAGAATGTACCCCGGAACAGATTACTGTCGGGGAAGAGCAAAACATTCAGACTGATAATGCAGTTACCACAAGAGCACAAGCTCATTTATGTCTCAGACTCCATCTACCGAAAGTGATGAAGTGCATAACCAAGATGATCACTCAGTGATTTCTCGAGTCTTTTATAAAATTCCAACAAAATGACACTTCTTTGAAAAAATTCTTCCTCCTAGTTAAAAATGATAATCCAAGCCATAACACAAATCGTAAATCTTGGGTCTCCATAAAGAATGGAGTACTAGTCCGTATGGTGCAAGATTCTACTGCGTCTATGCATTCGAAAATTATGGTACCTAAGTGTATGAGAGTTCGAATTATACAACATGCTCACGACTCTCAGTGTGCAGGAAATATGGGATTTTCCCGTACTAAATCTAGGGTTCTTGCTTCCTTCTTTTGGCCACATGTAAATAAAGATATATGTATTTATTGTCGCCCCTGCAAGATATGCCAGGAGGTTAAGTCACGAGGTCCACGCCATGAAGCACCTATCCAGGCTGCGGATATTCCAATCCGCCCCTTTCAAAAGATGGCAATAGACATTATTGGTCCTTTTAAAATCAAGTCTGCCAGAGGACACTAATTTTTTCTTTTATGCATTAACATGTTTACACGTTGGCCAGAGGTTATACCTCTCAAGAGCATTTCTACTGCTGATTTTGCAGACGCTCTTTGGCTAATATTCTCACGTCTAGGATTTCACAAAGAAATCTTAACAGATCATGGCACACAATTAGTATCAGACACTATGTTTCAGGTCATGTCTACACTACGTATTGAAAGGTCTTTAAGCAGTATCTATCATCCTATGTCAAACGGGTTAGTCGAACGTCTAAATAGAACGCTCAAGAGTTTACTAGGAAAGATAACTGAGGACCATCCTCAGGATTGGGACAGGGTTTTACCGGCTGCTCCTTTCGCGTATAGAGAAGTCCCTAAAGAGCACACAGGGTTTTCTCCATTCCAGCTTGTCTTTGGTGCTGCATGACCTAATGACTGCTGAGGATATCAGCGAGGAAACTCAATCCTCCTACGAATATGTAATTGCTTTAAGGCAGAGAATTATTAAAGCATGTAGGTTAGCTACCTCTGAATCTGAGTCTGCTAAACAGAAGGCAAGGAATTTCGAAAATAAAAATAGATGTCTACGTCAACTCTTTCCTGGAGATAAAGTACTTGTATTACTTCCTTGTAGGAACAATAGACTTCTTATTTCATGGAAAGGTCCTTACACTGTCATCTCTAGAATTTCTGATGTCGACTATGTCGTCGATGTGGACAGAAAACATAAAACTTTTCATATCAATATGCTGACAGAATTTTATGAACGACCAGATTACCTACAACCTATTTATCATGCGATGGACGATTCGTTGATCACGCAGGGTCATTACACATCTCTGTCAGTCATTCAGGAGGAAGAGTCTACTTTCTCAGATGTTAATCTTCATCTCTCCGTAATCCCACTGCATTTAACAGAATCATGGGAAAATGTGACTGTTTCTTCAGAGTTATCTGCTGAGAAACCGCAACAATTCTCCTCTCTGTTACAAACTTTTCAGGATGTTCTTACTGACATTCCTGGACAAACATCAATCATTAAACATGACATAATACTCACTGATTATAACCCTATCAGAGTCCGACCTTATCCTATCCCATTACACTTTCAAAAACAGGTCGAGAAAGAATTGGATGAAATGATGCAGATAAAAATAATTAAACCATCCACTTCATCATACTCTTCGTCTATGGTTATTGTCCGGAAGAAAGACAATAACATACGTCTTTGCGTCGATTATCGTAAATTAAACCAAGTAACGAAATTCGATGCTGAACCTATGCCCTTATTGGAAGATCTACTTATTAAGCTTTCTAATCCTCAATTCTTTACTAAACTCGATTTACCTAAAGGTTACTGGCAAGTTCCTCTCACTGAACGAGCCAGACCTCTTACTGCTTTCTCAACACATAGGGGTTTGTTCAAATGGAACTTCATGCCTTTCGGCCTCATGAATGCCCCAGCTACATTTGTACGCATGATGCGTCGTATCCTTTCCCATCGTCCAGATGTCATTGCGTACTTGGACGATATTTGTCTTTTTAGTGATTCCTGGGAAGATCACTTTCAAGGTCTTGTCGACCTTTTGTCTACTCTACGCTCTCATAATTTGACGGCCAAACCGTCTAAAGCCTATGTATGGTTTAGCGCCATTTCTTTTCTAGGTACCGTGTTGGTCATGGTCTCTTGCGGACGGAGGACAACAGCACTTCTAAAATTCTCTACATCACTACTCCTAAGATGAAGAAGCAAGTCTGTAGTCTCTTAGGCTTAATACAATTCTATGAAAGAATTATTCCAAATCTTTCATCTATCACAGCACCTCTGTCAACCCTATTGAAGAAAGGGTCTCCTAATATGGTACGATGGTTCCAAGAATGCCAATCCTCATTGAATAAGATTAAGACTCTATTTTCATCTCACCCTATCTTAAGACTACCCACTGCAAACAAGACTTTTGTTCTTCGCAGTGACGCCTCATCCACAGGGATCGGGGCCGCATTGATGCAAGAGTATTCTGAAACTCTGTATCCGGTGATGTATGTCTCTAGGAAGCTGAATGCGGCAGAACGGAATTACTCTGTTCTAGACCGAGAATTATTAGCTATGGTCTGGGCGATTCTTAAACTTCAAAGATTCCTTTTTGGCGCGCATTTCATAGTAGAAACCGACCAAAAAGCCCTCACAGTTATTCAGAGTAAGGACTTGAAGAGCTCAAGATCCACTGGACATGCTATTGCTCTTCAACCTTTTCACTTCTCGGTACGAGCTATCCGTGGTTCGGATAATGTGATGGCAGACATACTGTCTCGATGCCCACATGATTCTACTTGACTCTTATGTCCTAGATTTTCTTATAGACGTCGATGTTTATTATATACCCAAGACACTCTCATACAATAACATTCTATTATTACATTTGCTTTACCTTATTTAAATTCATGATTGTAAATTGATTGATTTACTTCTCTGTTACCGTCTCTGGTGTAACGGAGGAAGGTTCAGTTATCACAATATAAGGGTCGGAAGTTTACACGGCCACATTTGATAGCTTGGAATGTAGGATTAATTATTGTATATTATAAAATCCTACGGTTATCAAATAGAATAGTTTCATTTGTATTTTCTCAAAGCAAGTCAGTGCTGTTATATGGAGAATCTCAACAGTTTACCAGTATTTCAAGATTTGATGTTCCTGCTTACCATTTGGCATTGGACGCTACTTTAGATGTATGTGGTGCCCTCCTCAGTACAGAATGTTCTCGGACTTCGGGTGTCATCGCTTATTTGTACTTGTACCGGATTGTTAACATTATTGTACATTAGTATACGATATTATGTTAAAAGATATTGTATCATGATATAGTATAACCTTTAGATGATATATGTTGGTGTCACTATACTGCTGTAGATTACGATGTTAAAAGTATAATATGTTAATGACACCTCTATTTTTGTAATTTATTATGGTGAGACATGGCGATATTGTATTTTTTGTTGGGATATATGTAGTCATATAAATAAAAAATTTTCTAGCATTGTTATGTTGCCAGCACTTTATTGTGCTATTGTGGCAGCTACTTTTTTAATGTTAATACTATGAGAAAATAGTTTCTCTAAGGTTGTGAGACAATTCTTTTTGTTCTCACCTGACGCTCCATTGTGCGTCAGTATAGTCTGACATTATGGCGTTATATATTTTTATGCCCTGCATCAACGCATCATGTATGCGTTATGAGCCTGTTGTATCATGCTCATTATTTTTTTTTTTGGGTGTAAGTAAATTTAGATTGTCATGTACGTTGTTATATTATTATGGTATTCATTTATGTTATGCATTTGATTACCATGACATAATTTTGTCTTCTTCTTTCTAAGGCACTGCTTCCTTTCATCTTTTCTCTTTCCTTTTGTATCCCCATATTGTCTCTGTTCTCTCGTCACTGATATACTTTTCTTATGTTATCTTTACGTCCTATCTGCATTCCTCTTGTATTTATGATTTTTTTATAGACTATGCTTAAGTGTAGATATTTGTATGCTACCGCCATCATTTGATTTCTATTCCATGTATTTTTTCACCCAAAAAAATGAGTTATCATTTTTTCCCCGGGGGGGGGAGGGGGGGGGTGGTAGACTCTTACAGTCAGTTTGTTTTAAGCTAAGGGAGGAATACTTTTTTATATCTACGGTCTAAGGGAGTTAACCAGTTGTAATACATTTTGGTACAGGTCAGATTTAGTTGTTATTCCCTTGACTTGTCATTGTTCATTTAAGATTTTCTGGTCTTTGTTTTAGATCAGCCTTCTCGAACGTTCCAGTTCATTCCCGTGGGAGATGAACTCACATCACGCGATTATCCGCGCATGCATATTGGTTTGCGCGGGACCCGGGAGACTATGTCTTGTGACAGTCCCCTGAGCGTTTTCGGCTGAGAAGGTATTCAGCCATGTTGTCTGTCTGTGTGTTCGGGGAATAGAGTTCATTCTGTGTGATAAAAATGTTTGAGATTTTTTCCTCTGTGATATTTCTGACATATTCTGAGAGCCAAGGATGGCGAATGTTTTGTGGTTTATTCTTGGATGGCAATGAAGCCCTTTAAACTATTTTTTGTAGCCATGAACTTTATATTATGATGCTACCAGCTCAAGGGGGCTGGTTGATATTGAGGTGACTTTCTCCTGGTGTGGAGGAGAGTTTATGAGAATTTGATATTGTTATCTTGCCAAAACTTATATGACTTGTTTGTCGGAGGAAACACAAAGATCCTTGTATATTTGAAGCCCGACACTTATGCGGCCTTATTTTGGCAAAGACTAATATGCCTTGTTTTGTCGGAGGAAACACAGAGATCCTTGTATATTTGAAGCCCGCCACTTATGCGGCCTAATTTTGCAGAGTCTCTATGGTATTGGATACAGTGAACTAATATTATCTATATGATGTTGATGTGCTCGAACCTTGTCCAAATGACAGTATATTTTGATGTCAACGTGTGCGTACTGTACCTTAATAAATTGTTGGAACTGTACAAGGCGTTTTCAACCTCCCTGACTTCTACATGTGGTATGAGTGGGTGTGTTTATGAACAGTTGATCAAGAACCTTTACCCCTTCGCGTTTACTGACTTATCTGTGCACTCACACCACATGTTGGCCATTCCTGATCATCACTCCATACCACCAGCACCACGACAACAGTACAAGCCACACTCCTTGCAACAGTGATGACCAACAATAAATCACATTCAACACATGTGGACCTACTCAAGATATCATGATAGAAAGGTTTCGGAAGGTGCCCATTTAATGACCCTGGCCATAGCTACTTAGATAAAGAATGAACCTCTCACCTCATATGAATACCTCTTGAGACCCTGTGAAACTCCTGCGCAGGTAAAAGTCAGTAATCACTTGACAAAAGGGCAGATGGAGCAGATTCAAAAGGTTTTGGAAAACCATACAGACGTGTTAACGGACAAACCGGGGCACACCAACTTGTTGGAATATGACATGAGATTACTTGACCCAACACCGATCTGTATGAAAGCCTATTCAATTCCTTTCGCCAAAGAACAAGCCTCAAAGGTAAAGATAGAGTACTTATTGCAAGAAGGTATCATCTCCCATAGTGAATCTCCTTATAGCTCCAGTGTGGTTTTGCTGAGAAAACCCTTTGGGGAACATAGACATTGATTATAGGAAACTGAATACTGTCACAGAGTCTCAGGTGGATCCATTACCGGACACAAATCAGCTGTTTGCCAGGTTAAATAAGGCAAAATATTTCTCTAAGATGGATCTAAGTAAAGGGTATTACCAGATTCCCGTCAAGCCTGAGATCCGACCATTGCTGGCCTTTAGCACTTCGGAGGGGGCACTATGAATTCAATATGTTGCCTTTTGGGTTGAAAAATGCTCCGAGTGTTTTCTCCAGGATGATGAGGAAATTATTGGATCCCCTACAAAACCCAGCTATCACACATTTCATGGATAACTCCTCATCGCCACAGAAACATTTGAGGAACATCTGTCATCTCTGGAAATGTTATTGGATAGACTTAGAGAGGCAAATTTGACCGCTCGTCCTACTAAATGTTGTATTGGTTGCCAGGAATTGGAATTCTTGGGGCACACAGTATATCAGGGTAATTAATGCATCCTGTTTCCATGACTACTACTTGGAGGTGGAGTAGGGTCTTGGTCAGCTCTGTTTCGCTGACCCTGATGCAAGCAGTCTGGCTTTGGGTAGCTGACTGCATTCCTCACTGTTGACGCGTCTTAGGTCATGTTAGGCGATTGGCAGGAGAGTATTTTAAATTACTACAACTTAATATGGGTTCATTTTTGACACAAGACAACAGGAGGCTGAGACACTTGGGAGTTATGACCCAAGTGGGCCCACCCCCCTTAGAGTGTAAAGAAGTATACTGGGTCGAAACACTTGTTCGACGTTGGGACCACTTCTGATTATCAGACTGCCTCCTGTTGTATCACTCTGCATAGAGTTTCCTATCATAGTTGCATGGTCAAACCAGTGACAATCGGGAAAAGACCGATGAACTTCTGGAAAGACAGATGACACTGGGAAATACTAGAAACCGGCTGACCGGGTTAGCACCCCGTAAGCTGTATTCAATTGCTACAGGACCCAAAAATAAAAGATGCCCCCAGGATTCACCGATGTGGGGGGGGGGGAGAATGGTGAATCCACAGGCGCCTCATTGGAATCGACCAGACTCGTTACACAGCTCTGAGCAACGGCTGGAATTTCCATATGCCTGTGGTAGGAAATTCTCTACCCAGAGGGGAATGAAAATCCACAGAACGAAAAAGGGGTGTGGGAGGTCATCAGGGGAAGATCAACAGCGCTCTGTGATGAAGAGTAAGACGTTAGAAGCACGCAGCCAGGAGTCAATCCACAGTGCTGAGTATATTCAAGTTGATCTGCCTGATGAAGATCTCACACACTTCTTGGATGGGAAGAGAGATGCAATCAAGTTTCTACCTGCCAGTGCAAAAGGGCTTTGGGAACAGCTGGATGAAGCATTGGAAAAAGAGTTGGATTACAACCTGAAGCAGATAACTTTGGAGAAGAAGCTGGGAATCTTCGGCGACATAATATATCTTCACTGTCGCAAAGTGTTCGGAGTCAGGGAGGCAAGGGAAAGTAACCCACCGCGAAAAAGTAGAAGACAAATTAAAATAGAAAACAATTAGGAAACTGAAGAAGCATGCCCGAAAACTGCTCAAGAACGCAGTTGCCACAGAGAAGGAAGGTTACGACAGGTTAAGGAACACCTGAAATGCCAATATAATGCCTTTTGTAGAACAGAAAGGTTGTGCAGGAAGAGAAGGAAGACTCTAAGGGACAGGGAAAGATTCTTCAGGGAGCCCTTCAAGTTTGCCAAAGAACTGTTTGAGCAGCCACGGTTAGGTATGCTAAACATCAGGAAAGAAGATCTGGAAGAACACATTAGAATGACATATTCAGATGGTCGCAAAGATGAGGCGCTCAGCAGCATGGTTGGCCTTAAATGGTCAAGTAAGCCAGGAGCTGAATTCAACACCAAGCCCCCAACGATGCAAGAAGTCGAAAGCATTGTCCACAAAACTCGGTGCAAGTCAGCTCCAGGTCCTAATGGTGTTCCATATGTTGTGTATAAGAGATGCCTTGAGGTGCTCAAACGACTGCTCCGTTTACTGAAGGATGAGTGGAAAACCCAACTTTTAAGCAAGCAATGGAGAAAGGCGAACGGAGTCTACATCCCGAAGGAACAAAATTCCACAGACTTCAATCAGTTCAGGCCAATCTCACTACTTAATAAGAAAGGGAAGATATTCTTCTCATTGATGGCGAAAAGGCTCACTCCATACCTCCTGGCAAATGGGTACATTGACACTACCATTCAGAAAAGAGGTATCCCAGGTACACCAGGATGTCTAGAGCATGATACAATAATCTGGGAAGCAATTCAAAAAGCAAAGTCTGACAGAACAAACCTCCATATAATCTGGTTGAATCTAGCAAATGCTTATGGATCCGTTCCACGCCAGATGTTGTGGCAGGCCCTAGAAATGTATCATGTTCCACAAGAGATTGCATCAATGCTGAAGCTGTATTTCGCAGGGTTCTCTGTCAGATTCTCAACCAGAGAGTACACAACGAAGTGGATTGGCCTTGAAATCTGAATTGCGATGGGATGTACCATCTCACCGATATTATTCTTGATGGCTATGCAGGAGCTAAAAACACAACAGGACAAATGGAAAAATATAGAGAATATGTGACACTCAGAACAGAAGTAAAGAACAAAGTGCTAGCAGCAAAACAGAAGTCCTGGGAAGAATTTGGAGAAAAGCTAGAAAAAGATGCACAAGAAAACCAGAAATTGTTTTATAAGACCCTAAAGAACATGAGGAAGGAAAAACAATGCCCTCTCAAATTTATAAAGGACAAGCAAGGCAAATTGCTTACTGCCCCGAAGGAAGTAATGGAAAGATGGAAAGAATATTTCTCAGAACTCCTTGATGGTGAGCAAGGTGAAACATCAGAAATGATAACCACTAGCACAGAAGAGGAAACCAATGGTGATGAAGATGACATAAAGATGGAAAAACTGAAGGCAGCACTGGAGAAAATCAAGATGGGCAAAGCAGCAGGGCATGATGGTATAACACCAGAAATGGTTAAGTACATGGGAGCATCAGGCGACCTGTTACTCTTAAGGGTCCTACAGGCAGCATGGTGCAACAAGACCATACCAAAGGATTGGGAGATCGCCATAATAACACCAATTTTCAAAAAGGGTGACAATCGACAGTGTGGAAACCATAGAGGCATATCCCTTCTCAGTGTCCCTGGAAAAATCTACTCTAGAATCCTAGAGCAGAGACTCCGACGCCTAGCTGAGCCACAATTGGATGAGGTCCAGTGCGGATTCCGAGCAAACCGAAGTACTCAAGACCTAATCTTCACACTCAGACAGCTGAGTGAAAAGGCCCTTGAGTATAAGAGTGAGATCCATCTTTGTTTCATAGATCTGGAAAAGGCGTTTGACAGGGTCCCTTGGAGCAAACTTTGGGACTGTTTGGCAAGGAAGAATATTCCAGCACCTCTGATTCATGCTATACAGAGCTTCTACAAGTCTTGCAGAAATTATGTGAGGACAGCAAACCATAAGTCAGAAGAGTTCAGGACCACCACTGGTGTAAGACAAGGTGATATCCTATCACCTTACCTCTTCATACTCCTTATGGACGATGTCATCAAGGCATGTAAGGAGAGAACAAGAAAGTATTCAGTGGGGTACTGGAAGATGAGAAAGGTCTATATTTCAGAGCTGGCATTTGCTGATGATGTTGCCCTGATTGCTAAATCAGAGGCACATCTCCAATCCAACCTGCAAGTATGGAAGGAAGAGCTGGAGAAGAGAGGGATGGTCATAAGCAGCTCTAAAACAAAATCCATGGTGATATCACGAGAAGAAAGAAGACATCAGATTAAGATGGGAGAACAGGTCCTGGAGCAGGTCGACCACTTTAAATACCTCGGAGCTATTATAGTCCGAAAGGGAGGCATCAAAGAAGAGTTGGCCACTCGAAAAGCAGCAGCTGGGAGACTTTTTCAGGCCATAAATCGAGGATTCCTCAGCAAGAGAGAGGTTGGTAAGAAAACGAAGATGGCTGTATACCGCTCCACCTATGTCCCAGTCTTGACATATGGATGCGAGTCATGGGCAATGACTACAACCCATAAAAGCCAGATCCAAACCTCAGAAATGAGATATCTGAGGAAGGTGGTTGAAGTAACAAGAAGAGACATGGTACGCAACCAGACGATACGTCAAGGCCTAAAATGCCACCCCCTACAGACCCAAGTAGAACAGTCCCAACTAAGATGGTTTGGCCATGTCTGCAGAATGGGAGAAGATCGGCTACCACGACAAGCATGGGAAACAAAGAGCCAAGGATCCAGACCCCGAGGACGACCCAGAGTCCGCTGGGAGGACAACATTAGACAATCTTTGAAGGACCGAGGACTAGAATGGAACCAGGCCAGGAGGAAGACAGCCGATAGAATAGTCTGGCGCTCTCTCTTCCAAACCTCTACACCTCACGGTAGAAGGGGAACGACTAAGTAAGTAAGTAAGGCTATGCAGGTAATCCTCAATGCGGCTGAAGGAATAGCTATAGGAACAAAGCTCGCTGGAATGTGTTACATGCCACCGCTCAAAGCATTCATGGATGACACAACAATTCTGATGTCAGATGAACATCAGGCCCGGAGGATTTTAGCACACCTGAATGAACTAGTCAGCTGGTGCAGAATGAGCTTCAAACCTAAGAAATCGAGAAGCCTATCAGTCAGGAAAGGGAAGATAGCAGACGTCATATTCATTGTTTCTAACGAAAGAATCCCTACTGTCATTGAGGAACCTGTTAAAAGTCTTGGCAGGGTGTACGATGCGTTATTAAAAGACTCGAAGGCAGTGCAACAGACAATAGAAATGGCAGGCAGGGGCTTCAGATCATAGACCAAAGCAGACTCCTAGGAACATTAAAACTGTGGTGCTTCCAGTTCATGTTGATACCTAAGTTGCTGTGACCACTGCTTATATATGAAATATGCACAAGTAATGTGGAAGCTATAGAGCGGAAGGTCAACAAGTTCATGAGGAAATAGCTAGGGGTACCACCAGGTCTGTCAGATGTAGCACTGTACTGCAAAAAGTCAAAACTTCTGCTTCCTTTCAAGTGAGTTGTTGAAGAGTACAAAGTTGGAAAGGCAAGGCTCACAATGATGCGACGCGAGTCAGCAGAAGATGTGGTTAAGTCCATTCAGCCCACATTGAAAACGGGAAGGAAGTGGAGAGTGGAAGAAGCTGTTGATGCTGCCCAAGAGTCACTCAAACTGAGGGAGGTAATCGGATACACACAAACGAATAGACGGGGATTTGGTCATGGAGACATCCTCTGGTGGTCCAAGGCATCAAGCAGGGAGCGTAGAGACATGATAGTTCAGGTGATACGAGGAGCGGAGAACGATAAGAGGTTGCAAAAAGTAGTACAGCAAGGCTAAAGAGGCCAATGGACTACATGTGAAGGAACCCTATAAAGGTCCTTGACATGGAATGACATATGGCATATGGCACCTCTTAGGCTCAGCTTCGTTGTTAGATCAATGTATGACCTCGTGCCATCGGCCACAAACCTTGTAAGATGGGGAAAGTCGGATGATGAGCAGTGTCCTTGTGCCATCGTAACCGGATACTTGAACACGTGCTCTCAGCATGCATGGTGTCATTAGGGCAAGGGCGACACATATGGCGCCACAACAAAGTGCTAAATGAGCTGGCTGCGACAATAGATCTGGCAAGAATGAAGGCGAATATCAATGTCAGGCCAAACATCGCAAACACATACTTTCTGAGAGCAGGAAATTTCAGCACAACCTAAATCGAGTAAATCAGGTAGCAGTGTACCATCTCTCCTTGATTGTGCAAATGACTGGGAGATGGCGGTAGACCTACCTGGACGAGAAGCATATCCAGAGAGTATCAGGAAATCTCGAAGATGGCCGGATATATTGCTGCATTCTTCATCATCGTACTAGGTTATAATGATTGAACTGACCGTGCCATTTGAATCCAGATTGGAAGAGCAACATTTGTTCAAAGCGGCCAAGTATAGTGATCTGACCGCGGATCTGAGACACGGTGGGTTCACTGCAAGGGTCATGGCTGTTGAGGTGGGTGCAAGAGGGTTCGTGACTGCATCAGTGAATGATTTATTGAAACTGTTGGGGCTGAGGGGACAGTCGAGAACAAGGGCACTGAAGAGGCTTAGTAAAACTGCGGATAAGACATCATGCTGGCTGTGGAACAACCGCAATGGGCTATGGAACTCGGGACAGTGAACTCTGTGGTACAGAAAACTTCAGGAATTTTTCTAAGTCCACAATACGTTGAGTTTTTCGGTGTACTGGTGAAAGGGCTATGACTGACGGGCAACACGCGGCGTTGATTATCAGAGGTGTTGGGCACATAATTACAGTTGCTAGCTCGCAGTGGCTAGCCTCGTCGGCTTCGCGCAGGTGTGTCAGTGTCTGTCCCTGGTCGTGGTGTGTAGCGGAACGAACGGAATAATTTGTCTTCTCTGTGTTACATTCACAATTGTCTCCACGGCTGGCGGAGTTGTGGATTTTAAAGTTGCTACCAAAGTTAAATGGTTTCATTTTTGATACAGGACAACAGGAGGCTGAGGCACTTGGGAGTCATGACCCAAGTGGGCCCGCCACCTCTAGAGTGTAATTGTTCGACGGGGGAATACTTCTAATGATCAGATTGCCTCATTTTGTATCACTCTGTATAGAGTTTCCTATCTTATCTTTGACGATGTCGCTGTAAAAGACTGTATCGCGGACCTAGATTTACAGATGGCTACATTAATTCGATGTGTTCTAGTTTATGAAGGCCATGTGCAGATGGCCAGTTTTGCATTTGATCATCCTTGATTATTATGTGTACAATGGAGCCCTTTATCATATTATTAAACTACTGTCTGTGTCGACGAGAATGCCTTCCTTAATTTTGAAGTTACCGTTGGCGTTTGCTTTGGACTGTTTCTAGATTTCACTTGGCTATATTGCAACTACTACTACTTCATAAATGCAACGCAACAGTAATAATGGGTGGCCAAGCCCTGGGATGTGAACCACAGTAAAAATGGGTAGCCAGACCCGGATTTGAACACAGCATTTTATTTGCATCCAAAAAAGGCGAGCAAATGAAGACATGAATTTTCTGGTTGTTACAGTTAGTCACTTCTGACGTCACCACCAGAGGTCAGCGTTGGGGCAAGCAAGGAGCGATTTATTTTCCTGCGAAGTACTACAGCTCCGTTTGCTATTCAAGTTGCTGGCTATTTCAATTAAAATAATGATGATGTCCTGCATAAAACTTGGTGTTCGAAAGTAACTGTCTTCCATCGACTACGTGAAATCTACGAGTTCATTGTCCTTCAAGTCTGCAAGTTCGACACAAGCACAAGACAAAATGGCGTGTCGTCCGCCAGAGGTTCAATTTTAGGAGGATGCGCTGCCTCTGGATTTGTGTACCACAGGAGTCCACTCTGCCACTGCTACAGGGTGCTACAGGAGGCACCGATTCTGTCCCACCCAGATGCAAATACCTGCATGGAGGATTATTATAAGCTAAGTGGTTTAATGTTAGCAGTCTGTCTCCATCAACAATTTTAGTCCTCCATTTGCTTTATACGTGATTTTTTTTCTTAGTGTGGATGGCAGGTGGGACCTCAGTATTGAGAAACATACCTCTTTTGGACAGTCCCAAAATGAATAGGGCTTACATGTGATCTTTTCACAGGAAGTTCTGGCGAACACTGCTGCGTGCTATAACGCTTCCTGTGAAATCATTATATTCAGTATCTGTTTAGTTTTGATGTCAAGTTTGTTTACTGTAGTTGTAGTTGTTGACTGTTCTTAAACTCAGTTTTTTCATCATTATTGTTTGTGCCTTCTTCCTCTGATCTTACTATCGTACATTTGATACTTACTTACTTAGTCGTTCCCCTTTTACCGGGAGGTGTAGAGGTTTGGAAGAGAGAGCACCAGACTGTTCTATCAGCTGTCTTCTTCCTGGCCTGGTTCCATTCTAGTCCTCGGTCCTTCAAAGATTGTCTAATGTTGTCCTCCCAGCGGACTCTGGGTCGTCCCAGAGGTCTGGATCCCTGGCTCTTTGTTTCCCATGCTTGTCGTGGTAGCCGATCTTCTCCCATTCTGCAGACATGGCCAAACCATCTTAGTTGGGACTGTTCTATTTGCGTCTGCAGCGGGTGGCATTTTAGGCCTTGACGTATCGTCTGGTTGCGGACCATGTATCTTCTTGTTACTTCAACCACCTTCCTCAGATACCTCATTTCAGAGGTTTGGATCTGGCTTTTGTGGGTTGTAGTCATTGCCCATGACTCGCATCCATACGTCAAGACTGGGACATAGGTGGAGCGGTATACAGCCATCTTCGTTTTCTTACCAACCTCTTTCTTGCTGAGGAATCCTCGATTTATGGCCTGATAAAGTCTCCCATCCGCTGCTTTTCGAGTGGCCAACTCTTCTTTGATGCCCCCCTTTCGGTCTATAATAGCTCCGAGATATTTAAAGTGGTCGACCTGCTCCAGGACCTGTTCTCCCAACTTAATCTGATGTTTTCCGTATATTTGATACATGTTTCAATGTTGTACTAAGTCCCTGTACTGTGATTCTTTGTAGTGATAAGCATTTTATTTTATATTTTTTTCACACATTAATTATTTTTTTCTTTGCTTGCGCCACTGTCTTTATAGTCTAGTTGGTATTGTTCTATGTTTGCTCCAATATTCTATGATAATTGCACATGATTGATCTTGAGTATACAAAGAATCTGCATTTGTGCTGCTTATTTGTCAGCATTGTACACAGTAAAATTCAGATTAAGTCAAATATACTGTGAAAAGACAAGATGTCTACTCTGGAATATTCTTATTAAACAAGGCAAAGAGCTAGGGAAGCAAGGCCCAGCACTTGAGGAATTTGCCATGGCACAATTGGAAAGATAAAAAGAAAAGAAAAGATTGGAAAGAGAGGAGAGGGCATGTTTGAGAGAAATAGAGAGAGAGATGAGAGAATAAATTCAGAGAAAATTGCACAAAAATAAAGGAAAAGGCAAGCTGAGATAGAAGAAAGGAAAAGGCAAGCTGAAGAAAAAAAAGGCTGAAAAAGAAGAAAGGCTCAGATTGGCTCAGTTAGAAGATTGTGACGAAATCAGTCGTGCTTTTTTATAACTCCCATTCACTTTGGAACTATCACTTCATTTCTTCATTTTTCTTAATTCATCGGCCTATTATTCGGCATAATGTTTGCATTACATTCTTTTTGCTGTGACCGCTCCCTAGACGTATTTATGTTCCGCCGGATGAGCTGTGGTATTATCGAGGTAAGCGGCAATACGTTTATCTCTCTGAGTCGGTCTAGCAATCTTTGATAACAGTCACTCTCTATTGACACAAGCTGGTCTTCACGATCGATTCAATAGGAGGCCAATGTTATCCGTCTGAGAAATCAGTATGGGGGATTCACACACCCAGGTGATAATTAGATTATCGCATCCGCTGGTCCTGTCTGTATCATTATTACAGATAAATCGGTCTGGATAGACAATCTTGACGGAAGGTAACATCTGGGCAGAATTAGTTCACATATTTGTCGGTGAGTGTTGTATAAAGATGCCGGCAGAAATGTTACGGCTTATTATACAGATGTCACACGTTGGAATATTAAATTTAATATTTTAAACATGTGAGGGATATTTTGAATTAAACACCCCCACCCAGATAGTGCAAAAGAGCTTATGAATGGATTGATTTGAGAGCCGAAATATACACTGACTCTCATAGGAAAATGCGTCGGAAGTACAATCTGGGATTCAAACTTAGAATGAGAGATATAGTATAGTGAAATTGGAGTCACAGATCAAACTGTATCGCAATGTCAAACTAGCAACTCCCAAAAGCCAGAGAAGGAATGGACTAAGAATTCCTATATTATATGTGACAGATCGAGTATTTTGGAAACTTAAAACTTAAAAAAGTAAACCTGCATTTTAAATACGAAGTCTGTATACCTAAGCAATCAGAGAGGAATAAATAATATTTCCAGACCAAGTAATTCGCAGAACACCCGTCATAAGAGGAATTAAAAATTTCTCAGGCTTTGTGATTCGAAAGCATATAACCTAAATTGCTTGCGTCCATTATAAACTGTGCTAGGAGTTTGTATAGCCCATTTTGTGTAAGTTGTGAACACTTCTTTTTCAAATGTAAATTTGGCATGTTTTCTTGCTTAGTGATTATATATGAGGCTGGCAACCTCAACATATGAAAATGGTATATTCATAAACCACTACAGCAAGCGCTGGGTTTGTTTTATTCTAATTCGCCCAGAAACGCAAAAGCATCAGCGACCTCAGACTCCGACTGGAGCAAGGATGAGCGATAATTACATCACGTGTGCATCAAGTGTACCATATCATTTTGTGAGATGTATGTAACTTGTTAATGTCAGTTGAGGCACAAATCATTGTTCGCGCTGTCCAAGCATATAGTTTCCCAGGTTAATACCCAGAAGAGTAGCGGTGATTTCTATTCATCTTTCCTGAGTTACAATGTGTGTACTCAAGAATTTAATTATTCTGAGAGATTGACAATGGTGGGTGGACAGCAAGAAAATGTGCCTGTTAATTGGCAGGCCTCAAATGTACTTAGCAGAGGCATTTGTTCTTTCTATTTTGTATAAAAAGTTTGGGGTTACAAGCTGTCAGACTGTTTTAAGTACTGAAGTTCCTACGCCACTAGTGTGAGAGAAGAGCATCAACACTGACCGCCTACACAGGACAAGTGTGTAAAGAAGTGCCTCCTCATAAAAGAAGGAACAAAAACCATGACTGCAGGACTGACCTAGATCAGTTAAGTGCTGATTAAAAGGCATTAACAAAATTGACTTTATCATTCCTTTATTAAGTCTTTATGAAGACGTTTTCATCTGAAATTTCACCAATCTTTCCATATTTATTTTAACCTGTTAAAGGCTAATTCACTATTAAATTTGTATATGTTATGTTAAAACTAAATAATCATAGTTGATTCAGTTATTATACGTATGAAAGCAAACGTATGGGCAAGACAGTTTTATATATTAACATATATATCTAAACATATATTTACATTTATAGAGCAAAAACATATACAGGGAATTCCGCTGGCTTTACACCGGCTGGGGGCTGAATGGGCTAAACTATTGCATAACTCTTCATGAAAGGCGACGGGCCGATATAAAATAACAATTTGCTCAGCCACTGCAGCATTCTTCTTGACTTCGGAAATATTTTATTAAAACTATCTTCAGATCGAAGCGTCTTTACCTTTCTATCTACAACTCTGCCAAGAGTAATCGTGTGCGAAGGTAGACACCTTTGATGACCCATTTTAGATACTCTTGAGTTTTGGCCACTGTTGGACCACTTCTGCAAAGCAGGGGAGACAATCCATACAAGCATGAACAGAAAATGGCTACTATAGAGTTTGAGAAACTCAGGTTAATGAATGAAAATAAACAAATTAAACCCGATAATCAGGGCTCTTCTAAGAAGGAAACAACAGCCTATTTTAAACTTAATTTGCCAAATTTTGATCAAAACGTTGATGATATCGTTTGCTTTTTACACCGCTTTGAAACATAATTTGAGGAACACAAATTGGCAAAACCCTCTTGGTGTAATAGTTTGATATCATTGTTAACAGGTGGTGCATTATCAGCAGTGTATTCACTAGATGAGGAAAACAGAAATGAAATTATGATTCTGTTAGAACTTTGCTATTAAGGAAATGTCAACTGGATGAAGATAGTTTTCTACAAAGATTTAAGAAACTGGTACCAGATACCAACAAGGACTTTGGAGAGTTTATCTCCTTCATCAAAATTTGCTTCGATAGTTGGACTGAACTATCCAAAATTCAACACACATTTGAGGACTTAATGGATCTCATATTAAAAGAGAAGGTTTTGTCATCCATAAGCTCAGATTTTCTGGCTTATCTACATGAGCACAAACCTAAATCCTTTACAACTGTGGAATCGTCATTTTAAGACACTCATCCTGGAAAGATTGTGAGCAGCACAAATATCAACAGACTTTGCCTGTGTGTGCTGCACGTTCAATTAAGAAGAATAACACCAACCTCGATCTCAGAGTATGGACAGAAACTTTGGTCGAAATGGTGATCGAAATGTTGGATCGTTTCGTGAACGCTATAACTCTGGGAATCGATCAACACCTGATCAAAGGAATTTTTGTAAATATAATGGTGGGGATTCACCACAACAAAACTAGAATCGTTCCAATAGATGGTGGTGCAGATGTGATATCTCATACCAAAATAGAGGCAATAGGTTCTATTTTGGAAAAGGAATTAAAAACAAACCTGCCTTACAACACTGTCCAGGCTGTAGATGCCCCAAGCATTATAATATCCCAACAAATGGAAGAGGTAATGACAGAACATACCAAGGTAATAACAGTTTCAATCGTTCTCGTAGTGTTGAACTTACAAACTCAAACTCTACTCATAATAGCAATACAGGTGTGGTAGGTCAAACAATGAAAACACTACTCACGCTAATGCATGTAGTGTAGACGTATCTAATGAGTTAAAATGTTCTGAATGTATCACTCTTTTTCAGTCAGATGTGGTATCTTCACTTCTGTGTGGCCATCCTTTGTCTGTACTAGCTTCACATGATGGCAGAGTTACATTACAATTTCACAGTGGTTTTGTGACTAACAAACTCATTTCAGTATTATGTGACACAGGTTGCATGACAGTGGGTGTACGTAAGTCTCTAATTGATCCCGCATGCTACACAGGTAGGGAGTTTAAGTGTATCACTTTCGGTGGTACAGTGGAACACTACCCCTTGGCTGAAGTGTACATTGATACACCTTTTTTCAGTGGTATGGTTCTAGTATGTCTACTAATTGATCCAGACTCATAATTGATTTGGGGCAAAATTGATGGCATAAAAGATTGTTCCAAACATGACTTCATAGACTGGGAACGCCAGCAATGCCGGAACTACAAGAGCAAAATCTCATGCCCAAACTCACATAGAGGAATTGTTGGATGATGATGATCAACATATTTCTTTAATTAGCAAAGATTCATTTGTTGCTATGCAAAAGACTGATAACTCAATGAAAAAAATATTTGCAATTGGCAACATCAGATGATGTACGTACACATAAAATTCACGACATTGGTACACTGTTAAGAATGACATCTTAGTTCGTAATCTGAAGGACTCCACATCGGTGCGAAAACAGATTATAGTCCCCAATAACTTTAGACCTTTGATTCTGAGACATGCGCATGATGCAAACCGTGCTTGCCATATGAGCATTACAAAAATAAAATAAAAAACAAAATATTGTCTTATTTTTATTGGCTTGGTGTTTCGAAAGATACAAATAGTTTGTCAAACATGTAAGACATGCCAAGAGGTGGCCACCAAAGGTGCCTACTATATAGCCCTAATTCAGGCCTCAGATATTTCTGAATGCCCGTTCGCTAAGATGGCAGTGGATATAATCGGCTCACTGTAATTTGTTTCGACAAGAGGCCAGAGATATGTTCTAACATGCATTGACATGTGCAATTGTTGGCCAGAAGCTGTATCAAGGAAAAAAATTGCAGCTACAGATATGCCTGATGCCCTGTTTATCATTCTCAGCAGACTAGGCTTCCCTGTTAGATTGATAGATCACTTAGTTCCATCTACCATGCAATGTCAAATGGTATAGTAATACAACTAAACAAAACACTTAAACATCGTCTGGGTAAGGTAACTTCTAAATATCCACAGGACTGGGACAGGGTACTCCCTGCAGATTTGTTCACGTATCAGGAAGTTCTGAACGAACAAACATGATTTTCACCCTTTGAGCTCATTTTTGGTGCTAAACCGCGAGGGCCTATGTCCATTCTTAAACAGTAACTGGTAGGTTCGGAGATGACCACTGATGTGCAGTCCTCATATGAATATGTAGTTATTCTGAATCAGAAATTGATTGATGCATGTCAAATGGCTGTTGAATCTTCTGAAGAATCAAAAGAAAAATCACGGCTATTTGAAAACTGAAATAAAAAATTACGACAATAATGGCATGGAGATGAGGCTTATGTTTTATTACCTGCCAAAGTTAATCATTTATTGATTTCTTGGAGTGGTCCATACAAGGATATTTCAATAATAACTGATGTGGATTATAGCCTGGATGTGAAAGGCAGAGAACACATTTTTCACATACATTTTTTCTTTTTTCTTTAATCCTTAGCCGCCGACCGTCAAAGCAGTCAGGGCCATCACTCCTAGTGGCGTCTTGTAGGTCAACAACAAATTGATTCCACTTTGCTCGGTCGGTGGCCACCCTTCGTACAGTGCATCAACTCTGGTTCATTTTTTAAATCTCAGCCTCCACTGTCCTCCACCAAGTTGTTTTTGGTCGGCCTCTTCTTCGTTTTCCTTCAGGGGTCCAAAGCATAGCTGTTCTTGTGATGGCATCAGGGTCTCTTCTGAGGACATGACCAACCCAGCTCCAGCGTCTGCCAGCTATGATGGTGTGCATGTCCTCTTGCTTGCTCCGAGTAAGCAGATCTTGGTTGGTGATGGTATTCGGCCAGAAGAATCTGTGAATTTTCCTTAGGCATGTTGTGTGAAAAGAATACTATTTTGAAATTTCCTTCTCTATAATTCTCCAGCATTTCGCACCATAGAGAAGCACAGAAAGCACACAGCTCTGATATAATCTTAATTTTGTGTTTGTGCTGTATTGAGAGGACTTCCAGATGTTGTTTAGTGTAAAAAAGGCTTTCTTGCTTTGTTCATTCTGTTGTTGATGTCTTTGCTTGCCCCGCCGTCTGGTGTTACTATGCATCCTAGGTAAACGAAGGTGTCTGTCTGTACCAGTTGCTGATTCCTTACTGATTTCTTACTTACAGGATTGCTCACATTAAGCATCATGACCTCAGACTTCTTTAAATTGATGTTCAAGCCCACCTGCTGGCTAAACTTATTAAGTCTATCCGTTTTGTCCTGGATGTGTTGATGTGAATGTGCTAGTAGCGTAATGTCATCTGCATATTCCAGATCTTCCAATGTAGAAAATGTAGTCCATCTTATTCCCCTTGGAATGCTCTCTGTTGTCTGATGCATCACCCAGTCTATGACTGTTAAAAATAGAGTGGTTGATAAGGGGCATCTCTGTCGTGCAGCTGTCTTCAGCTCAAAGGTTAGGCTGCTCTGCTCAACACTACACGTAAAGTTGGCATAGAGGCTTTTTATGATTGACACTATGCAGCTTGGAATTCCATAAGCCCTCGGTATTTTCCATGAACTGTCTCTATGTATACTGTCAAAAGCCTTTTCAAAATCAATTAAGTTAATGTACAGCCGTCTTTCCCATTCTGAGCACTGCTCAATAATGTTCCTGTGGGTAAATATATGATCTACACATCTTCTGTTCTTTCTAAATTCTGCTTGCTCTTTCCTCAGTTTTTGGTCTACTGCTTTTGAAATTTTCTGTATAATTATCCTGCCTAGTATTTTGCTGGGAACTGAGAGAAGAGTGATTCCTCTCCAATTATTGCAGTCTGCAAGATCTCTCTTCTTGGGCAATTGGACAATTATTCCTTTGTTCCACTCTGTTGGTGTTGTCCCTGTTTTTCCAGACTTGTGCAAAAAGTGGTTCTAATAGTTCTGCTGCTAGCTCTGCATTTAAGTTATCATGGCCAGGAGCTTTTCCATTCTTTAACCCTTTGATTGCTGTGATGATTTCTTCTTTTCATGGAATGTCTGTATTTACATCTAGATCGTTGTCAGCCTCAGGAATATTCAATTGTGTCTCTGGTGGTTCCTTGTTCAGAGTTTGTCTGAAATGCTCTGCTCATCCTGTTTCCTGTCCCTCTGCTGTCGGGATGAGATTTCCTTGCTTATCTCTTACTAATGTAATATTGCTTGCACCTCATTTTCCGCTGATGAATTTAGTTATTTTTTATACTGTGCTTTGTTCATTTCTCAGTGCTGCCTCTTCTGCCTGTTTTGCAAGATCTTGTAGGAAATTCCTTTTGTTGGCTCGGGTTTGACGTTTAACTTCCTTGTCCAGCTGACTCTACTGTTTGCTATAAAGTTGCTTTAACCTGGAGGACTTCGCTTCTGTTTTCTTTATTTTCATTTCATTTCTCAGTGTTATGGTGTTTAATGCTTCTGGTGTTATCCAGTCTTGCTTCTTCCTTTCCTGGAATCCCAAACATGATTTGCTGCTTTCCTTATATAATGTTGAAATGGTGTTGAAATTCTGGTCTATAGCTTCAGTCAATGTCTTTTCTTGACTTTTGGAAAAGTGATATCGTTTCTTTATGTCAGTCGCAAAAGCTTTTCTGGTAAGGGAGTCCTTCAGTTTGCTGATGTCAAATCTTTTCTGTGTAGTTACAGTTGGTCCAGCCCTTCTTAGTTTCACTTTCAGTTTTGCTACTACTAAATGGCGATCACTTTCCATATCTGTACCTCTTCTTTCTTTCACATCTTGTAATGCATGTCTCCATCTACTGTTAATCATGATGTGGTCTATCTGGTTTCTGTCCCGACCATCTGGTGATTCCCATGTTAATTTGTGAATTTCTTTATGCGAGAAAAGTGTTCCCCCAATGACCAGGTTGTTATTGCTACAGAAACTTGTTAATTTATCCCCATTTTCGTTTGCTGTTCCGCTGCCACATTTCCCCATTACTCTTTCATTATATGAATTGTGTGTACCAACTTCCGCATTGACGTCTCCCATTACTATAATAAGATCATATCTAGGTGTGTCTTCAATTTCTTTCTGCAGTTGTTGATAGAATTCATCCTTGACCTCTTCATCGCTTTCACATAAATATGATCCAAAAATTCCATCTTAGACCCAATAATCTTCTTGTCTTTGACGCTAAAGACAGATCCATCATCCATCCTGCTTTATTGACGTCATTCAGGGAAGAACAAACTTCTTTTCCTGACATTCCTTTACATATTCCACTGATGCCTCTTCAGTCTACTGAATATCGGAACGATATTTCCATCTGTTCTGACCTGTCGTCTGATCAACAAAGTCAGATTACTTGTTTTCTTCAGTCTTATCAAGATGTTCTTATTGATACTTGCATCGATTTTCGTCGGCTCAATAGTATATTGGTCAATGACGCTGAACCAATTCCATTAACTTCTACTGCAAATTCATGCCAAATTTTTCATCTCTTACTTCAGTTTTATTTGCGTTACTCAAAAAGGGCTCACCAAATACAATTGCTTGGAATCAGGTTTGTGACGATATATTTAACCAGATAAAAAATATTTTTCCACTGCACCTATTTTGAAATTGCCTGATCCATGGTTACCATTTGTCCTCAGGATGGATGCACCTCAAGATGGAGTCGGTTGATCCTTGATGCAGTATGTGGACGAGGTGATTCATTCTGTACTGTATGTCAGCAAAAAAACTCTCCAGTACTGAGTCAAGATACCCGATCATAGAACGTGGACTGCCCATTATCGAGTGGAGCGTAACGAAGCTGCAACGATACCTCATGAGAGCACACTTCACCATTGAGACCTATGTCTCTAGGCCCTGTCCTATCTTCATCACTCAAATCTAAAAAATCCACGTGTAACTAGCTACGCCATTAATTTACAATCATATAATTTTGACGTAAAGCCTCTAAAAGGGGATAAGAATGTCCTTGCGTACACTTTATCACGCGGTGTCTATGAGACTCATGTGACAGTTCAGTTTACATCCCTACTGGAAATGTTGAAGGCTCTTCAGTGATACTTGGATATCGAACATTGACATGGGACCTAAAGACGCGGCAATAGAGTATGCAGTCAGCGACCCATTGCTTGACTGCTTTCATAAGGATCAGCGAACCAGAGCTGACCAAGACCCTACTCCACCTCCAAGTGGTGGTCCTGGAAACAGGCTTCATCACTGCAGTCTGGCTGAGAGAGTATGGAAGGCATACCATGTCCCAAAAAATGCCGTGCTGAAGTCGGATGTGTCAGCCGAAAGGCGCAGATATCACAGCTTCGCAGTAAACAGACACAACGGAACCAACTTCCTTTTCAGAACTAACGAGGAAGAAGAACATTGACTTTATCACAGTGCCACAATTTACCTGCATCGGAGTGGTGCACCAATGACATTTGCTTGATATTTCGAATGGACACAGTTTCCAGCTCATTCTTATGCACTAAAGGACATGTCTATAAGATTATATTAACATTTTCACTGGTCAGGCCTTTGAAGGGAAAATACTGGGGCATGACTTAGGACCAAAGGGAAATAATCAGGACAAATATCTAGAAACTGTGACAATGATCTATATGTTCAAAGAAAAAAGTTTATTGAGTACTTAACATAAGATTTTCGATCATTAGTAGAGACATATGGCGTGTGTGCGACATTAATTTACACGAAGTGTCTTACCATCAACATTATTGACTGTATATGGTTAAGGATACAGTGACACTAAGGCCAATTATATTCAGTGTGAAACTCTATAACATCTAACACAACATTCTTGAAAATATACTAGGTAGTCTAATTAGTAGCTAGAAATAGTGTTATAACCACACCCTTTCCTCCAATAGTTCTTTTTGTCACGTATCATCCTGTAATCCGTGTCCCAAGTCTAGGGCCTTTCTTTTCTTGAGCGGCAATTTTTTCTACATCCATCAACCTTATTCCTTACCCACACAAATGCTCAAGTACCTTTCCTCCTTCCTAGAACTGACTGCACCTGCTCTATGCAGTAAGAAGGGAACTGCATACTTTATTTTATATTATGTAAACGTTTAACGGAAAAATGTTTGGTTTTTTTTTTTATGGCGCACACTGTTTTGCACCGCAACACTACGCCCTTTAGTTTAACCCTGTTGTCTTTAAACATAAACGGTTTAACAAATAAACTAAACTCTCTGGAAATACTAATTAAAAAATACCAACCGGATTTTGTTTTTCTGCAAGAAACCAGTTATTTCAAACTTCCGGGCCAAACAAATTACAACAAAATTAGGCTTAAGAAACGGGTGGTTTAGTATAGGGACATCACACACAGGTGTAGCGATCTTACAATTATCAGAAGACTGGGAAATAACACACCATAACACGGACACTAATGGCAGATTAGTTTGTGTCAAAATACAAAATAAACAAAGTGAACAAGACACATACACATTAGTCAATATATACGCTCCCAGTCACACAATAAACCAGCCAGCTTTTTATGGAGAACTCTCTGACGTTTTGTCACTACACTACAAAAGAGGGAACTTAATTTTAGGAGGGGATTTTAATTGTGTCATGTCTGACCTAGATCTGGCCGGTCGAACCTTACAAACACAGAACACATATGTAACTCAGAATCAGAAATCTCCGTCAAAGATATTGCAAACTATTTTAGAAGAGCATAGTCTAAATGATGCCTTTAGAAGTGTTGAACCAAATAATAGATCGTACACTTACATAGATAAGACACACCCGGGCTTACGACGAGCATCTAGGATAGATATGATATATACGATATGTTGCGTGATAAATTCTCGCAACATCGTTTTATTTCAATATCTATTTTATAACGCAAGGGCAACAACTGCTTGAAATTTATAGTCACTTTTCTCGGTAAGCATTTGTCTTCTCGCGTTGGTATCGAATGCAGTTAAGTTTGAGCTGTGGTCATTTTGCGCTGGACTGCGCATGACTTGTCTTGCTTCTTGGTCGATCGGTTTCCGCCCACCACTAGTGGAGTGAGCGATTTGGAATGGCGAAAGAGATGCCTCGTTGAAGAGGGGATCTCCGCTATTTTTTTTTGTTCTGTCAGGAATGTGAGAGTCCTCTTATGGATATTTCGTTTATTCGAGATAATACCTCTAGTGTATTTGCACATGCCGGGAGGCATAATATTTCTGTGTATTTCCGGAAGGCAAGGTAAATTAACATTTTCATTAACTCTATCGATTTTTGGTCGTGAACGATTTCTGGTTCATAGCCTGTCTTCGAAAGTCGTCGTCACGAGATGTTTTCCTAGCTCACATGTCGCTGTATTGTGCTGCATCGGTTGATGCATGTACCAAGGACCATTACTTGCTACTTTGTTAAATGAACTAGGTTTGGAAAACCTTTATTATCTAGAGGATTTTTTTGAGGACATTATTTATACTTCGGCAGACGTGTCTGTCTTGCTGAAGTCAAACTAAGGAGAGTGAACTGATCTCATACATCTGGTTATCTCCTGGCTGTTATAGAAAGGGATGGAGTTTTTCACCTGACTACATTTACAGCACTTTGAAATATAACATGCATCTGACTCATCATTGTAATGCTGTCTACCGTCTATTGCTGTATTGAATGTTGCTGTGATAATGACTGTTTGATGTGCCTACATATTCGCGTAACCATTTTGTCATTGTGGCGTCCACAATAAATAATGAAGAAAAACGTCAACGGCTGTTACAAGAATCATTGACTTTATACGTCGTGAGTTTACTGACGTCCTATGTGGATTGCCCTGTTATTTTTGTATGAACATTGTTTTGCCTGAACACATCTGCACACCACACAAAACCAGACATGCGGATACCATCCATCATCATATGGCATCACGCATCATTTGGTGGCCATAAGCTGGTTTGATTCTGGTACCAGCAAACACGGGGGTCCCTTACCCACTTCATTTTCAACAAGAATTCATCAGCATCCTTCAAGAAATTAACATTCTTCAATACAGTCAACATCTTCAAAATTTTCAAAGTACTCGGCGTTGCCCGGTAAAAGTCAAAATTTCAACTTTTTGACGGAAACAAGAATTTGACAGTACCCGGCGTTGTTACATGTTGCCGGATAACTCGGACTGCTGTTATCTTTTACGCAAGTCAAGCAAGTTGCTGCTGTCAAGGTTCCAGTGCTGTCGTTTTTGTGAAGGTCAAGTGCCGGTTGAAACGGGTTGTTTTCTGAAGAAGGCCAAGTACCGATTTCCATCAACTTACTTTTGGATTAGAAGGTCAAGTGCCGAAACAACTCAACACACAGTATTTCAGAAGCTCTTGTACCATCGTGTTAGCAGTGGAAGCAGTTCAGATGTGCCATCATCGTTGGAGCTTCGCTCTTTAGGACGTTGATTGACATCCGTTTTTCTGCTGTTCTACGATTGGAAGCCTATAAGTTAAGTGGCCTGTTTGTATGTAAACTGTGCCCTTATACTTCTGCTGAGTCTTCTGTGTATCATCTCATTCTATATGTTATATGTTTATATGTTATTCGTATATTTATATGTTTATATTTCAGCGGGTTCTCGGTTGGGTGGTGTCTCCGTTAGATTATGCCACGTCATAGAGGTCGTCTATTGTGAGCGTTTTCTGTAAGGTTTGCAAATTTCCAATACTGGAATTTGCTAAGCGACTTCTGTTGCTATTTATGTTAGCTGTGATGACATGTTTTAATATTGTTTTCGTTATTATTTCGCATTCTTTAGTTTTGTTTTGATTTGTTTGTATTTGTTAGCCTACTCTTGTCTATAATTTAGTTTCATACAACATTTTTGTTTATACACTGTGGTGTCATGTATTTTGTTTAATTCTATCGCAGATATCGTCACATTTTTTGTGATATTTCATTAATTTCTGCTTTATTTTTAGTTGATTTCTGCGAACGTTTTTGTATTGTTGCTGATCTTTGTTATTGTTTACATTGTTATTGTTTACATTGTTTGCATTGTTTTCATTTTCAATGTTTACATTCTGCATGTGTTTACATAGTCATTGTTTACAGTTATAGTAATTAGTTAATGGACTATGCTAATGCACTGTTACTACTACACTGATGATAAATGAATGATGAATAGTGTCGTGCACTATTGAATGAGAAGTGCACTTATGATCAAGAATTGATTGTTGATATTTCATATACAAGTTCTTTGATTGGAGACTTGTTTCCCACAGAGACTGGGATAATATAAGGTGATGTGAATATACAAGTGCTTAATTAAGACTTGTTACACTTAGGTTTGAAATAAATTAGTTAATTATTTCAGGTTTTGGACTCATATGTTAGACAACATGTCTACATTTGAGCACTTTATTGAGCAGGGTAAATTGCTTGGCAAGACTGGTGATAAGTTAGAAGAATTTGCAACTGCTCGATATGATAAAGCAATGGAAGCTGAACAAAAGAAACTGCATATGGAAGCTGAACAAAAGAAACTGCAGATGCAGGTGGATGAAAAAAGATTCCAAATGGAAATGGAAAAACAAAAAAGGGAATCAGAAGCTGAGGAAAGAAAACTCCAGCTACAGCTAGAAGCTGAAAGACTTCAAAAAGAGGCTGAGAATAAAAGACTTGAAAAAGAAGCTGAAAATAAAAGACTTGAAAAAGAGGCTGAAAATAAAAGACTTGAAAAAGAAGCTAAAAATGAAAGACTTCAAAAAGAGGCTCAGGCTGAGGAAAGAAGATTACAGAGAGAGTCTGATGAGAGGAAAGAGAAAGCAAAAATGGAACATGAAGAAAAGGTCTTAGCTTTAGAGTTGGAAAAATTGAAATTGACGATCATGAGTAATGGTAATGATTCAAACAAGGGTTCATCTTCTGGTAAGGCTAATAATGATACTTTTAAGATTAAGTTACCAACATTTAGTCCTTCCAGTGATGACATAATGTTCTATCTGGACAGATTTGAACAAGCATGTACAGCTCATAACATAGACAAAGCAAAATATGTTTATCAGTTATCAGGGATACTGACAGGTAAAGCTCTAAGTATATTAAATATGGTGGATGAACCTGACAAGAACAATTATGAGGTTGTCAGGGCCGCTTTGTTAAAGAAATATCAGCTTAACGAAGACGGCTATCGTCTACAATTTAAAAACATGTTACCTGAAAATGGAGTTGAATTCTCCGAGTTTATTGCAAGAATACGCATTACTTTCTCACGATGGGTTGAACTATCTAAGACGGAAAAAACTTATGAAGGACTTATGGACTTAATACTTAGAGACAAAGTCATGTCGTCTGTCAATGAGTCTTTCCTTGCTTTCCTTCATGAACGTAAACCTAAAACAATAAAAGAAATGGAAGATTTCTGTTGCCAATACGTAACTGCGCACCCACACATAACCATGGGTAACTCTAAGGTGAAAGAAGGTTTACCAGTTGCTTCGGCAGCTCCGTATGGTCAAAACTTTGCTCGTAGATTCCAACAAAATCTTGATAGAAAGAGCAGCGGTAATTTCTGTCAAAATCATGGAAACCAATTTCATGGTGATTCATCTTCGAAGAATTGGAGACAACCTGATAGTGGTCGTTACTATCACCCTAATAATTATAAGCATTTCAAAAGAGGATATGGTAATAGAGGTTATTCCTGCCGAAGACCTCAGAACCAAACAAATAGATGTTCGCATCAATGTGAACATGATAGTAATCGTGGAAACTGGAATTCGAACCAGGATAACAATTACAATAGAGACAATAATAACTGCAGAGATAATAATAACTTTGATAACTTCAGAGGTAATAATAGTCGGGGTAGATCTCAACACAAAAAAAAAAAGAGATATAACAGCAGGCTAATGCTGTACAACAGGAAACTGAGGGAGCCTGTAATCATGTTGTTGATAGTAAAAACTTTGACGCTGTCACTGGTTCTGCTTTTGACTTTGAGAGAGCAAACAAATGCCCCCAATGCAGTACTTTATTCGAACCGGGTACCATAACTACTTTGAGTTGTGGTCACCCACTTCCCGCTCTTCCTGCTGCTGTTGCGCATGACGGGAGGGGTTCTTTAATCCTACATAAGGGTCTTGTTAATGATACTCCGGTCTCACTACTTTTCGATTCCGGATGCACCACTATTGGTGTTAGACAATCGCTTGTAGATCCATCTTGTGCTACAGGAAGGGTTATTAAATGTGTCACATTTGGCGGCACTCTAGAAAAATATCCTACTGCTGTAATTCGCATTGCCACTCCTTTCTTTACTGGAGATGTGCATGCTTATCTCTTACCTAATCCTATTGCGGACCTTATTATTGGTCGTATTCACGGAGTTAGGGAGTGTACCCCACAGCAGATTGCTGCTTGGGAAGATAATAACATGCAAGCTACAAATGCAGTAGTTACAAGAGCACAAGCTCTACAAACACCCGAAACTTCACTGAATAGTGATAATGAAGTTGATAGCCAAGATAGTCACTTAGTAATCACTCGTGACTCTTTCATAAAATTGCAAGAAGAAGATCCTTCTTTAAAAAAATTCTTCGTTCTTGCGAAGAAAGGTGATCCGAATCAGCATACAAATAGAAAATCTTGGATTGCAATGAGAAACGGCGTACTTGTACGTATGGTACAAGATTCGACTACGTCGGCACATTCGCAAATTCTTGTTCCCAAGAGCATGAGAGTCCAAATATTACAACATGCTCATGACTCGCAATGTGCTGGACATATGGGTTTTGCCCGTACGAAGTCGAGAGTCCTTGCGGCTTTCTTTTGGCCTTTTGTCAATAAGGACATTCGTATTTACTGCCGATCATGCAAGGTATGTCAGGAGGTCAAATCTAGAGGACCACGACATGCTGCGCCTATCCAGGCTGCTGATATTCCTATTCGGCCGTTTCAGAAAATGGCCATAGATATTATTGGCCCTTTTAAGGTCAAGTCGGCCAGAGGACATCAGTTTATCCTTACATGTGTCGATATGTGCACACGTTGGCCAGAGGCTATTCCTCTTAAGAGCATATCTACTACAGATATCGCAGATGCTCTTTGGTTGATATTTTCTCGCTTGGGGTTCCCCAGAGAAATATTGTCAGACCATGGCACTCAACTCATATCTGACACTATGTCACAGGTAATGTCTACCTTACATATTGAACGATCTCTCAGTAGTATCTACCATCCTATGTCTAATGGGTTAGTTGAGCGTCTGAATAGAACGCTCAAGACTTTGCTTGGTAAGATAACTGAAGATCATCCTCAAGATTGGGACAGGGTTTTACCCGCGGCTCTCTTTGCCTATAGAGAAGTCCCTAATGAACACACAGGATTTTCTCCCTTCGAACTTGTCTTTGGCGCGCGTCCACGCGGCCCTATGTCTTTATTACACGATCTCATCACTGCCGATGATATTAGCGATGAAACTCAATCCTCATATGAGTATGTCATTGCTCTTAGACAAAAGATCATTGAGGCATGTAAGCTAGCAACTGCTTCATCAGAAATTGCTAAAGAGAAGGCAAGGCAGTTTGCTAACAAGAATAGATGTCTACGACAACTTTGTCCAGGTGACAAAGCATTCGTCCTACTCCCCAGTAGGGAAAATAGACTTCTTATTGCATGGAAAGGTCCGTATGCAATAGTCTCTCGGATTTCCGATGTTGACTATGTGGTCGATATTGAGGGAAAGCATAAAACTTTCCACATAAACATGCTTTCGGAATTTCACGAACGTCCGGACTATTTGCTGCCTATTTTCCAGGCAACGGATGATGCTCCTGCACCTCACGGTCATTATTCATCCCTGTCTGTCATTCAGGATGAGGAAGCTACCTTCTCTGATGTCAACCTTCCCCTTCCAGTGGTTCCATTACATTCCACGGAATCTTGGAAAAACGTTTCTGTTTCTCCTAATCTTTCTGGTGACGAACATCGACAAGTCTCGTCGATGTTACAAACATTTCAGGATGTTCTCACTGACATTCCTGGACACACAGATGTCATAGAACATGACATAATTCTTACCGACAATAATCCAATTAGGGTTAGGCCGTATCCTATTCCTATACACTTTCAGTCGCAAGTGGAAAAGGAATTGGATGAAATGATTCAATTAAATATAATTGAACCATCGACTTCACCATATTCTTCTTCCATGGTTATTGTCCGGAAGAAGGATAAGAACATACGAATTTGTGTTGATTATCGCAAATTGAATCAGGTCACAAAGTTCGACGCTGAACCGATGCCTTTGTTAGAAGATCTACTGATTAGACTTTCTAATTCTAGATTCTTCACTAAACTTGACTTGTCTAAAGGTTATTGGCAAGTGCCTTTAGCAGAGCATGCCAAACCTCTTACTGCTTTTTCTACACCTAGGGGTCTATTTCAATGGAATGTTATGCCTTTTGGTCTCATGAACGCCCCTGCCACTTTCGTTCGCATGATGCGTCGAATTCTGTCACATCGTTCGGATGTCATCGCATACTTAGATGACATCTGTCTCTTCAGTGATACCTGGGAAGATCACTATTTAGGGTTATATGACTTACTGTCCACTCTACGTGAGAATAATTTGACAGCAAAACCTTCTAAAGCTTTTGTTGGTTTTGGTGAAATCTCTTTCCTGGGTCATCGTGTTGGTCATGGTCTCTTGAAGACAGAAGACCACAATACTTCCAAAATACTGAACATCTCTGTTCCTAAAACGAAGAAACAAGTTAGGAGTCTCTTAGGTTTAATTCAATTTTATGGGAGATTTATTCCAAATTTATCTTCGATCATGGCACCTCTATCAACATTGTTGAAGAAAGGTTCGCCTAATCTGGTCCGTTGGTCTGAAGAATGCCAATCTTCACTAGACCAAATCAAGAATATATTTTCTTCTCCTCCCATCTTAAGATTACCTACTCTTGATAGGACTTGTGTTCTTCGGAGTGATGCTTCATCCACTGGGATTGGAGCAGCACTGATGCAAGAATATGCAAATACTCTGCATCCTGTTATGTACATTTCTAGAAAACTAAATGCGGCAGAGAGGAACTACTCGGTTTTAGACCGTGAGTTGTTAGCGATGGTTTGGTCAATTCTAAAACTACAAAGATTCCTCCTGGGCGCACATTTCATTCTAGAGACTGATCAGAAAGCTCTTACAGCTATTCAGACTAAGAATTTGAAGAGTTCGAGATCCACTCGATATGCTATAGCTCTTCAACCTTTTCACTTCACGGTACGAGCTATCCGTGGTGCGGATAATGTGATGGCTGACATTTTGTCTAGATGCCCACATGACTCCAACTAATACTTCTGTCCTATATTTCCATATATTACAGAGTCATAACACACCTATATTTCTACAATAGATTAGCACATCTGTACTTACTCTATATGTACACACTATCGTGCTTTGTTGTCATCTTCTTCTGTTCGTTTTTTAAGATGATAGAGGAGGACTGAGTAGTTAATATAAGGGCCGTTAGTTTACTAAACAGCCACAATTATTAATAATGTATTGTACCTTATGAAGCATATTAGTTATTAATTAGCATTATATTGCTTGTACTTTCTCAGAATGTCATTGTTGAGCTGAGGACTTACCTTACTAGTATCAAGCATGACGAGTTCTAGATTGTGTACTTACCCTCGGAATACCAGAGCATATGTCCTGGATCGTCATGTAGTTTAACTTTACTATGTACTTATGTCATTACATGTCAAAGACTTTACTATTTAAATTTTCCTATTAGATTTGTACATCCATTTTTAAAGACAATATTAGAGTATGCTGTTTAATGATGATTATGGTAACTTGCATACGTATATTGTGTTTACATGCTAACGTGATGTGTGTTGGTGACACCTCCCCGATGTGAATATTTTTTGAGACATATTTATTTTTCTGTTGAGGTATATCCTCACCAGACACTCTATAATTAGCCTCATGTTAGGCAATTTAATTAATTATCAGCGCATAATTCGTGCGTTTTGAGCCGCTTATCGCATGCTCTTTGATATTGAAAAAAAAAAATATGTTCCACATTTTTTTTTTATCGGGAGGAGGTGGTGATATGTTGCGTGATAAATTCTCGCAACATCGTTTTATTTCAATATCTATTTTATAACGCAAGGGCAACAACTGCTTGAAATTTATAGTCACTTTTCTCGGTAAGCATTTGTCTTCTCGCGTTGGTATCGAATGCAGTTAAGTTTGAGCTGTGGTCATTTTGCGCTGGACTGCGCATGACTTGTCTTGCTTCTTGGTCGATCGGTTTCCGCCCACCACTAGTGGAGTGAGCGATTTGGAATGGCGAAAGAGATGCCTCGTTGAAGAGGGGATCTCCGCTATTTTTTTGTTCTGTCAGGAATGTGAGAGTCCTCTTATGGATATTTCGTTTATTCGAGATAATACCTCTAGTGTATTTGCACATGCCGGGAGGCATAATATTTCTGTGTATTTCCGGAAGGCAAGGTAAATTAACATTTTCATTAACTCTATCGATTTTTTGGTCGTGAACGATTTCTGGTTCATAGCCTGTCTTCGAAAGTCGTCGTCACGAGATGTTTTCCTAGTTCACATGTCGCTGTATTGTGCTGCATCGGTTGATGCATGTACCAAGGACCATTACTTGCTACTTTGTTAAATGAACTAGGTTTGGAAAACCTTTATTATCTAGAGGATTTTTTTGAGGACATTATTTATACTTCGGCAGACGTGTCTGTCTTGCTGAAGTCAAACTAAGGAGAGTGAACTGATCTCATACATCTGGTTATCTCCTGGCTGTTATAGAAAGGGATGGAGTTTTTCACCTGACTACATTTACAGCACTTTGAAATATAACATGCATCTGACTCATCATTGTAATGCTGTCTACCGTCTATTGCTGTATTGAATGTTGCTGTGATAATGACTGTTTGATGTGCCTACATATTCGCGTAACCATTTTGTCATTGTGGCGTCCACAATAAATAATGAAGAAAAACGTCAACGGCTGTTACAAGAATCATTGACTTTATACGTCGTGAGTTTACTGACGTCCTATGTGGATTGCCCTGTTATTTTTGTATGAACATTGTTTTGCCTGAACACATCTGCACACCACACAAAACCAGACATGCGGATACCATCCATCATCATATGGCATCACGCATCAGTCAGATGTTTACAAGGTACAGGATACACAACATATTAACAGCACACTTGACTTCACAGACCATAAAGCAGTTTATACAGTGTTAGGTATAGAGACGCCCATTAGAACATCTGAAAGATCTCCACAATGGAAGTTTAATAACAGTTTACTTAAACATGATTTCTTCATAAAGGAAATAACGCAGCTCATATTAGGATACACAGAACAGACCCCTGAACAAAATATTGCAGGATATTGGGACTTATTAAAAAACACCATAAAAGACAGGACACAGGTGCTGGCAACCTACATACACAGGACATCCAAAACACAAGAAAATATATTAGAACAAGCTATCAAACTGACAAAAAAGATAGACAAAACTAACCCGGTTACTCAGATGTTACAAGACCAGTTAGAACAGCATAAACAACACATATATAAAGGTGCAATGCTGGGAACGAAGTTATATACAACACAAGAGACTCCAAACAAACAGTACTTGGCAATAGAACAGAACGTTCAACAAAATAAGCAGATCCGCCAAATACTAGATAACAATGAACAATTGTAAACGCACAATACAAACATGTCAGACCATCTTGGAATTTTATAAACAGTTATACACCAAAGATGAAACAAGAACAGACGCGCAAAACATTTGTTTACAGAACACAAAGCCTCTTACAGAACAAGATAATAAAAATTTAGACCAAGTTTTAACACTCAAAAATTTGCGAGAGTCAGTAAACACACTAAATCGAGATAAGACCCCTGGCCCAGACGGTCTTACATCAGAATTCTATACTTTCTTTTTTTACGTTCTCGGACCACTATTAATGAAAGTTTTTGAGGAAGCCTTTCAGAAGGGCGAACTTCCTGAAAGTTTAAACCAGTCATACATAGTACTCTTACCAATAGAAAAAATTGATAGGAAACTACTAAAAAATTAAAGACCCATATCGCTTCTAAACACTGATTATAAAATTCTAACTAAAACTCTAACTAATAAACTAAATCCATTCATGCATATCCTAGCTCATGACGACCAACAGAACAGCGTGCCGCAGAGGAATATTAGTAAACATACACACTTTTTTTAGAGACCTGATTAACTACGCTTCAGACAAGCAGCACGAGGCCGCTATTTTATCGTTGGACCAAGAAAAGCTTTTGATAGGGTATCCCATTCTTTTTTTACACAAAACTCTGTTCGCCTGTAATGTAGGGCCATACTTTAGAAAATGGATAGAAATTATATACAAAGCTTTCTCTGCAAAATACAGGAAAACGTTAAACTGTTCAGCCAAAAATAGTTGGATCAAAACAACAGAAAGTCTTAACCTCGACAAAAATGGAAGAAAATTATGGAGGCTCGCCAAAGTCTTAAATGATGAGGAATGCAAAAATAAGGAAATAGCCCTACAACAAAATGAGAAAATACTCACAAAGAAAGAGGCAGCTAATGTTTCTGCTCAAAAATTCTCACTTGAGAGCCGGATAAATGTTCCACTGGACAGAAAACAGGAAATTTCCAAAGAGCAAGAAATTTACCAAAATATACCAACTGTTCCAGAAGAGCATATGACAACAAACCTCACCATGAGAGAGCTAGAAGCAGCCATCGTATCCCTTAAGCAAAGAAAGTCACCTGGAAAAGACAAGGTAACAAATGACATGCTTAAAGAGCTAGGGCCTAAGGCCAAGAAAGTACTCCTCAAGATTATGAACTATAGCTGGAAGCGTGGAATAGTACCACAAGCCTGGAAAGAAGCAGTACTAGTTCCAATACCCAAAAAGGACAAAGACCGAATGGACCCCAACAGCTACAGACCCATCAGCCTTCTAAGCTGCACGGGAAAGCTTATGGAGAGAATGATCAATACCAGATTAAGCTGGCACCTCGAAGAAAAACAAATTTTACTGCACCAACAGGCAGGCTTCAGGCAACATAGGTCTACAGAGGACCAAGTCACCTACATTGCACAGGAAATCGAAGATGCTTTCCAAGAAAGAAAGCACACTTTAGCAGTCTGGGTAGATATGGAGAAAGCATTTGATAAAGTTTGGAAAGATGGACTAAGAGTTAAAATGCTTAAATATGGAGTCTGTGGAAGAATGTATAACTGGATCAGCAACTATCTAACAAACAGAACAGCTAGAGTGCAGGTGCACGGACAGTTAAGCAAAAAGACTACAATGGAACATGGAGTTCCACAGGGTGGGGTCCTTTCCCCAACACTCTTCCTCATATATATAAATGATATAACAGAAAACATCCACATGAATGTCCACAACTCCCTCTACGCTGATGACCTGGCCATGTGGACTTCAGAACAATACATCACCACAGCAAGAGTGCGCATGCAGGATTCACTGCTAGCCCTTGAAAGTTGGTCCAAAAAGTGGCTGCTCAAAATAAATGAACAAAAAACTACACACACTATTTTTACCTTGTCAAATAAACATCAGCAAGCAAAGCTGCAACTAAATGGGCAGGCAGTACGAGAAAATGAAACACCAACATACTTAGGAATCACACTAGACCGCCGAATGACATGGAAATCACAGATTAACAAAATACAGCTAAGGGCAAAACTTCGCATGGCCATCATGAAAAAGTTAGCAGGTACCACATGGGGTGCTGATGAGAATATCCTCAAAAAGCTGTACACAGGCAGAGTCAGACCTGCTATGGAATATGGCATCACAGCTTGGTCGACGGCAACAAAATCAAATTTTGACAGAGTAAACAGACTCCAAAACCAAGCAGCACGTATTATAACAGGGGCCCTAAAGTCTACACAAATCAACCATATGGAAAACATCACAGGGCTACAGTCAATGGAGGATAGACGTGACAGCAGAATCTTAAAACAAGCTGAAAAATTTAAGAGGCTCGAAGGACACCCCATGTACCAAAGAATGAATAGGCTAGGAAGAGGCAGGCTCAAGCGAACTAACTTTGTCGCCCAAGCAAAAGAAAAAATTAACAATAATACCATACTAGCAAGCTCAGTTGCAAAGAAAATCCCAACAAGCTCAACTATCCCACTGTGGAAAATAAGATGCTTTCCTAAGTTAAAATCTGATATTCCAGGCATTGAAGGTAAGGGAACACAGACAGAAACACAAAGAAAGTGTATAGCAACCAAGTATATTGACCAAACATTTCCAGCAAAGCTTTGGACACATGCATATACTGATGGTTCGGCAACAAATGCAGTTGAAAATGGGGGTGCCGGCATCCTCATAAAATTAAAGAATAGAATTCACTCTATGGCAATTGCCACTGGAAAATACTGCAATAACTTCTGTGCTGAAGCAGATGCCCTGAAACAGGCAGCTGACACTCTTATTGAATGCAAAGCACAGGCAGAAAAACAGATAGTAATCTTTTCAGATGCCCTCTCAAAAATATCAGCACTGAAGAGCCACCAAACTAAAGGATTGAAAGATCTGATAATCTCCCTTGAAAGACTGGCCAAATGCTTCAACAAGTGCACTATCCAGTGGATACCAGCCCATTGCAACATACCAGGAAATGAGGAGGCAGATAGACTTGCTAAGGAAGGAGGTGCCTTACAACAAAATGATATAGAGACAACTTACGCAACGGCAAAGACCACTATAAGGGCTACATTCAAGTCCAAATGGGAAAGAGAGCACCCGGGACATTTGAAAAATGATGCATAACATCAACTATCAAGAAAAGAACAGGTCATCATTTTTCGGCTACGCACTAGTCACAATAGATTGAGATACCATCTGTACCACAAATACAAAATTGGTGCAACAGATCTCTGCACCTGCGGTACCAGCCCAATGACAGTCGAACACCTGCTGCAATACTGCCCAACCTACAGTAATGAACGGAGTAGCATATGGCAACAACCCACTTCTGTCAACGAAAAACTGTTTGGAGATGTTGGGAGCCTTGTGTTGACTACTGCCTTTATTAGAGTCATAAATGTGGAAGTCTGAAAGCGAACGAGGAAGAAGAAGAAGAATATACAAAACACCCGACAGTAGACTTTTAATAAATCACACAATCACAGAACCTGTTATTTTAACTAGGTCTGTTAGACAAGGGTGTCCACTCTCACCCTTATTATATGTACTTTCAATAGAATCCGTGTTAGAGAATATTAGACAAGTCACAAACATCACGGCACCCGTGTGTTACCGGGGCCCAAAAGGGGAGCAAAGAATAGTAACACTGTTCCATTCCATGCATGTCGTAGAAGGCGACTAAGGAGGGTTGGGCATGGGGCTGGTTACCCCATCCTGTAAAAAATTTAAACCACAAAAAACTTCAACAAATATAGACAAGTCAAATAAGAAAAATAAAACACAGCCATCCAAGAGAGGGGAAGGTCCTCTCGCAGGGAGGCGTATGATGCAACACAGAGAAAGCGAAAAGGAGTCTGTGTTGCTGACTAACCTCCCTTCTTCTAGGAGAACTTCCAGATTTGGCACCTGAAATGTTCGGACATTAAACGAACAAGGGAAAGTGGCACAAGTAGCAGCAGAAATGAGAGAATATAAAATCGAGGTTCTGGGAATGTGTGAAACAAAGTGGAAGGGGGTAGACAGGAAGAAACTCATCACGGGTGAATTGGAGTTGTCCTCAGGACATGAAGACGAAGGTTCACACAAAAGTGAAGGGGTAGCTCTTATGTTATCTAAAGAAGCACAGAAAGCACTCATTGAATGGGAAAGCTGTTGGACCCAGAATAATAACAGCCACTTTTAAAACAACTAAAACGAAAATGCAAGTAAATGTCATCCAATGTTATGCACCAACTAATGACAAAGAAGAGTCGGTGAAAGAAGCATTTTATACTAGACTACAGGAAATTATGGATAAAGTAAAAAGAAGAGACATCACAATGTTGATGGGTGACATGAATGCAAAGATAGGTACAGTCAACACCGGCTTTGAAGAAGTCATGGGAAAACATGGGCCAGGAATAATGAATGAAAATGGGGAACTATTCGCAAACTTCTGTGCTTCAAATCAACTGGCTATAGGAGGAAGCATGTTTCCACACAAGAGAATACACAAGGTAACATGGATATCACCAGACCATAGAAAAGAAAATCAGATTGATCATATATACATAAACAAGAAGTTTAGATCATCATTGCAGGATGTAAAGGTATATAGAGGAGCAGATGTGGCATCAGATCACCACCTTCTGATAGCCAAAGTAAAAATGAAACTCAAGAGATATCATCATCAGTTGCCATCTCCACAACGAAGGTTGGCTGTAATGGATCTTCAACGCCTTATGTCTCTTGTCTTGGTGGTGCACTCTGATAGACTCTTTCCTGTCCATCTCTTGATGTTATCTTCCCACTTATAGCGATGTCTTTTCCTTGCACGTTTGCCTTCAGCTCTCCCCTCTGTTATGATCTTCTGCAATGTGTTATGCCTTTTTATTTGGCCAAAGTATTTTAGCTGCCGAACCTTGATTTCCCTCATTAGTTCTCTTTTCATACCTAGATTTTCTAATATCTCTTTACTTGTTTTCATCTCTTTCCATGAGATACACCCCATTCTTCTATATATCCACATTTCAAGAGCCTCAATTCTTTCTTCCAAATGCTTATTCATCGTCCATGTTTCAGCACCATACAGAAATGCAGAATATATATATAACACTTTATGATTCTCAGTTTTAATTTGTCAGATAACTGTTTAGATGTCAGTATATGTTTCATGTTGTTGAATGCAGCTCTGGCCATTCCTATTCTCTTCTTGATTTCTGTTTCACATCTGCCATCTTCTGTTATTATATGACCAAGATATACGTAGCTTTTGACTTGTTCCAGGATTTTCCCATTTACGCTTATCTGTAATGTGGGTTTATCGTTTGTTTTGCTAATTATCATAGTTTTTGTTTTCTCAATATTAATGTCGAGTCCATATTCATGACTTATACTGTTCACTTGCTTCACTAGTTCTTGTAATTCCTGTTCGCTTTCAGCTAACAACACGGTATCATCTGCATATCTAAGGTTGTTTATTGGCCTTCCACTGATGTTCAGTCCTGGTCAAGAGATATGCAACAATGCAAAATTATAGACAATAATTTAATGTAGGACATCTAAGAAATCAAGAAATAAGAGACAAATTTGCGGTCACAGTATCCAACAAATTCCAAGTGCTCCAACAGCTTGAAGATGTAGATAATACAGAAGACCATTGGCAGAAGGTCAAAACTGTATGGAATGAGACATGTGAAGAAATACTGGGGAAAAGGGAAAGACAACAAAAAGCATGGATAACAACAGAAACCATCAATAAGATAAAGGCAGAAAAAAAACAAGAAAGCAGATTTAAACACAAGCAAAACCAGAAGTTCCAAAGCCAAGGCTCAAGAAGTGTACACAGAAGCAAACAAAGAAGTAAAAAGAAGTATCAAAAGAGACAAGAGGAAGTATATTGAGGAGTTGGCAAGAGAGGCAGAAGAGTCTGCAGCCAAAGGAAATATGAGAGAACTGTATAGCAGCACAAAGAAGCTAACATGGAAATACAAGCAAACAAGTTGCCTCATAAAAGACAAGAATGGGAAACTGCTCAGCAATATACATGAGCAAATGAAGAGGTGGACAGAATATTTTGGTGACCTTCTCAATAGACCAGCTCCACAAAACCCGCCGGACATCCAGCCAGCAGAAGAAGAGCTACAAATTAACGGTGAAAGACCAACGAAGGAAGAAATAAAAAAAGCCATAAAGCTTCTAAGAGATGGAAAAGCGGCTGGACCTGGTGGCATTCCAGCAGAGGCCATCAAAGCAGATATCGACACGGCTACAGAGATGTTATATAAATTACTTGGTAAAGTCTGGGAAAAGGAAGAGATACCAGCAGAATGGAAGGAAGGATATCTGGTTAAGTTGCCTAAGAAGGGAAATTTACAAGAGTGCACACATTATAGAGGAATAATGTTACTATCAGTGCCAGGAAAAGTATTAAACAGGATTATCCTTGAGAGATCAAAAGAGTCCATAGACAAGAAACTGAGAGATGAACAAGCAGGTTTTCGACAAAATAGGTCCTGTACAGACCAGATAGCCACTTTGAGAATAATAGTTGAACAAAGTCTGGAATGGAATTCACCACTATACATCGGATTTGTGGACGACGAAAAGGCATTTGACAGTGTAGACAGAGAATCACTTTGGAAATTGATGAGGCATTATGGAGTTCCCCTGAAGATCATTAATTTAATAAAGAAAACATATGAAGAAATGACATGCAGAGTTCTTCACGAAGGACAGCTTACAGAAATGTTTGGGATAAGAACAGGAGTGCGACAGGGATGCCTCTCTTTTCCATTTCTTTTCTTACTAGCAATAGACTGGGTTATGAGATCATCGACAACACACAACAGAAATGGAATCCAGTGGACTCTGACTAAGCAGTTGGATGATCTGGATTTTGCTGATGACTTGGCTCTTCTGTCCCATAATCGTAATCAGATGCAGGACAAATTGAAAACACTCGATGAGAGGTCACAGCAATTGGGTCTGAAAATACACAGTGAAAAGACAAAAATAATGAGAATAAATGCAGCTAATGATAACAGGGTTGAACTTGAAGAAACACCAATACAAGATGTAGAATCGAACACATATCTTGGCAGTAATATAGACAAAGTTGGAGGGACAGACAGCGATATCAAAATAAGAATACAAAAGGCAAGAGAAGCTTTCATTGCATTGGGAAATATATGGAGATCAAGAGAAATAGGATCCAACACGAAAACACGAATCTTCAACTCAAATGTGAAGTCAGTCCTATTGTATGGCTCTGAGACATGGAGAACAACAAAGACAACAACCAAAAAGCTACAGACTTTCATAAATGGGTGCTTGCGTAGAATAGTGGGATTAAAATGGTATGACAAGGTTACCAACGTGGAACTGATGACAAGAACTAGACAAGTGCCAGTGGAACAAGAGATGAGAAGAAGACGATGGCGATGGATAGGACACACACTGAGGAAACCTGTTGATAGCATTACAAGGCAGTATTTGTTCTGGAACCCCCAGGGCAAGAGAGGCAGAGGTAGACCAAGAAGCCCATCGAGAAGAGAGCTGGAAACAGAGGTGAAAATGATGAGGAGAACGTGGAAAGAACTTGAGATGATGGCACGTGACAGGAGGACTTGGCATGTGTTTGTTGAAGGCCTATGCTCCTTTGGGAGTGGAGGGTTATGAAATGAATGAAAAAACATCACGGGGGTTTTCATTCCCGGTCAAGGTCAAAGAAAATTAGCCGCCTACGCTGACGACACAATATTTTTCCCAACCAAAATTTCATCCATTCAAAATATTTTAAACACCTTTAATGAGTTTGGACGAGCCAGTGAAGCAAAATTAAACATTCATAAATCAAAGTTAATGGGAATAGGTAAATGGAGAAACAGATCAGATTATCCCTTTCAGTTGCTGCCCGTAAATGAAATAAAAATTTACGATATTACATATACTGCCACACCAACACAAAGAAACACAGAGATATGGAAGAATTTGTTAGAGAAAATAAAAAACAGATTAGAATGATATAAATATAAAACTACTACAATTTTCGGAAGATAGGTTTTAATCAACACTTTTATTTTACCTAAATTGATTTGCATAGCAAATGTTCAAACCATTTCTCAAGAAATTATTACACGAATAAACAAACTCATAAGAACATTCTTATTTCGCAACACCTTACACTGTATAAAGCATAAAACGTTAATACAACCCAAAGATAGAGGGGGAGTATCTTTACAAGATATAGCAACTAAAATAAAAGCTTTAAGGATCAAGTACATAGGAGAAATAGTAAAAAAATCCTGAAAAATACCCCCGGCTCATTTTTATATTGGTTTGAGATTATCTAACGTGTGTCGTTACAAAAATAATCTTACTTACTTACTTAGTCGTTCCCCTTCTACCGTTAGGTGTAGAGGTTTGGAAGAGAGAGCGCCAGACTATCCTATCGGCTGTCTTCCTCCTGGCCTGGTTCCATTCTAGTCCTCGATCCTTCAAAGATTGTCTAATGTTGTCCTCCCAGCGGACTCTGGGTCGTCCTCTGGGTCTGGATCCTTGGCTCTTTGTTTACCATGCTTGTCGTGGTATCCGATCTTCTCCCATTCTGCAGACATGGCCAAACCATCTTAATTGGGACTGTTCTACTTCGGTCTGCAGGGGGTAGGATTTAAGGCCTTGACGTATCGTCTGGTTGCGTACCATGTCTCTTCTTGTTACTTCAACCACCTTCCTCAGATACCTCATTTCTGAGGTTTGGATCTGGCTTTTATGGGTTGTAGTCATTGCCCATGACTCGCATCCGTATGTCAAGACTGGGACATAGGTGGAGCGGTATACAGCCATCTTCGTTTTCTTACCAACCTCTCTCTTGCTGAGGAATCCTCGATTTATGGCCTGAAAAAGTCTCCCAGCTGCTGCTTTTCGAGTGGCCAACTCTTCTTTGATGCCTCCCTTTCGGTCAATAATAACTCCGAGGTATTTAAAGTGGTCGACCTGCTCCAGGACCTGTTCTCCCAGCTTAATCTGATGTTTTCTTTCTTCTCGTGATATCACCATGGATTTTGTTTTAGAGCTGCCTATGACCATCCCTCTCTTCTCCAGCTCTTCCTTCCAGACTTGCAGGACAAAAATAATCAACCTCATTATTTCGGCACTTTATCACGGTTCTACAAACAATGCATACAAAGCATACAAGGAAACACGCCTTTATTACAACAAAATACACGTTCTATTTACAGAAGCCTTATTATTACACACGAACCCTCATTAGTGACAAGGATAAAACGTGGGTACAATTATTTCATAACTGATTACCAACTTACTTTTAAGAGCATACACGAGTTACCACTTGCTCCATCCGCAAAGGAAGTCACCTTTAGATTACTATATATCATGACACCCATTAGGCAAAAACTTGTTGCACAGTGGAAAATCCTCCCAAAATGCAAATTATGTAACACCAATACACAGGAGACAGAAGATCATTTTTTTTTTTTTTATTGTAGTACAGTTACTTCTACAATAGAAATTTTGAAAAAGGAATTGATGATTTACTTTCCACGCAGTATTAACATGTATAGAGCTATCATGCTGAATTCCCTACCTAAGTGTACACAACAAGTAGAACTGAAACTTTTGACCCTGCTAGTGGAATTTAAATATTTAGTCTGGATATGTACGAACTGCGCAGTGTTTGGAGGGAAACAGTACAACGCCCACTTATTCTTACAATTATACCTACAAAAACACAATATATCAAAGGTTGAAGGGATTGGGGGGGGGGGGGGGGAGGGGGATGGAGGGGACAAGGGGGCAGGAAACTATTTTTCAACCCAGAACTGACTGTGCACATGTTAAGTAATTATAGCCATGTTTGGCCTTATGGGTGCAAGTTCCAATGTGTGTGTGAAAACGAGTTTATGGGTGCAAGTTCCAATGTGTGTGTGAACGAGTTTATATGAAAACTTTGCTTTAAGTGTGCCAGTGAGTGCGAGTACGCGTGAGTGTTTATGTGTATTTTATACAATGTACTGGTTTTGTGTAAATTGAAAAAGGAATACAATCAAGAATTAAAATAAATAAATAAATAAATTTTAAAAAATAAATAAATAAAAATAAAAAATAAATAAAAAACTTTAAAAAAAAGTAATAAAAAAACGGAACGAATGTTGACATGTGCGTGTATGTATATATCGGTGCAGAGGTGCAGATTCCAAGTTTTCCTTTTTTTTTTCTTTTTTTTTCTTCTTAAATGCTTTGACTCATTTCGGAGTGTCTAAACAGTAGCTCAAGTGTACACGTGGAAGTGTGAGCAAGTGTAAGTTTTTTATATGTAAAATACTAAGAACTAAATAGGAATTTGATTAGCTATAAACCAATTTTATTTTTTATTATATTATTTTATTATTATTATTATTATTAAAAATATTATTTTTAACTTTATTTGTGAGAGTGCGAACGAGGTTTCATATGTAATATACAATGTATTTTTCTGGTATTTCATGCAAAATGTACCTGTTTTTGTAAAGTGGAAAGAACGGCAAAAAGTTATAAAAAAAAAATAATAAAAAGTTTCATCATCACTAACTAGTGCTCTTCATTGTCCAAAAATTGCCTTTTTTTGTATTTATGTTAATAGTTTTCTGCTTCCATGGTAGTAATAAAACAAAAAATTTTTTCCTATTACTTCGTATTTATGGTGGAAGGTTATCTCTTAACGAAGAGTTTGGATTTGCTTAAACCAAAACAAAAAAAATAATAATAATAAAAAAATAAGTAAGTTAATAAATGAAGAAAAAAATTATAACTCAGGAAGTCTATTAAACACGCTTGATAGACATATTAAAAATAAGTGGAGTTTTCTTTTTAGTTTGATTTAAGTATTAGCTTATTATATTTAATATCAAGTAATTGGTGACGAGTTAAGTACCGCTTGGATTATTTATATAATTCAGGAATTTTACGGCGAAAAAAAAATAAATAAATAAAATTAAAAAAATAATAGAAATTAAGTAGATCCTAGCGCCAAGTGGCACATGCTTGTGTGAGATTTGACAGCAATCTTGACAGACATAATTTAAGTGGTGATTTCCTTTATAGTGTGAAGTAAGTACTAGATCATTGCAGTTAATATTAAGTATAAGGGGACTATTTAACTATTGCTATTAATATTTGTATAATTTAAGAATTTTAGTGAGGTAAAATAAAACCCAAAGATTATTAATAATAATATTCAGCCACCAAAATATAATTTAAGTAAAGCAAATATATTAAAGTTACCTGGAAAAATTCAAACTAGTCAGGGACAATGCCACCAATAACCAGGAAACAGTCTGGGGAAGGAAAAGCGTTGGCCAATGAAAAGGACAAAACACCAAACCTGACGGAAAAAAACAGGACCACCAACACTGAAATTAGAGACACAGAAATAAAGGACAGGATAGAGACAATAATGGAAAAACTGGAAGGAGGCTCAGAAGTAAAAACAACAAAAAGCATAATCAATAAAGGCGAAAACTCAAACACAACAGTGGAATAATGCTAACACTAAATGTAACGGAAAAAACAAAACATTTACTACAAGAACTGCAGGACAAACAAAAAATTATCCAACTGGCCCACAACATCAAAATACAGATAGAAATTTCAAAAGAAACCAGAAAATGTGTTGTTAAAGGTATAAGCCCAACCCTGTCAGTTGAGGAAGTTTTAAAGAACCTGGCCAAGCAAAACCCAGATTTAAAACTGATGAACGTTGAACGAATAACTGTGAAAGCGAGTATAGTAACCCCAGTGATAGTAATGACAACAGAAGGGAGGGAATCCCCGAAGACAGTACTATTTGGAAAAGGAAAAAAAAACACAGAAGCCTTCATTCCCCCAGTTTTGCAGTGCTCCAACTGCATGAAGTTTGGCCCACGGCTGTTTGCCAGCGATCTTTTAGTTGTTTCCCTTTTTCCCCTGACCGTGCTATTTATAGCTATCTTGACAGAGGTCACGTGGTCAACTTCCTAACGGGGAAAAAATGTGGCGATGTTTACTTTTGATAGCGCTTAATTAATGCTCTTAGGCTACTTTATTATTCTAAATACCGGCTTTAATTTTGCGTAAAGCTAGACTAGAAATGTTAGAGTAAATTTTAGAACAAAAACAAACATTTTATCACAATTAGAACAGAAGAGATAATAGTCTGAAATAGTGTAAAATTTAAGTTTTTTTTATATTTTGTTATGGTTTGTTTCTAATGCAATTTACATTAAATCGGTCACAATCAACATGCATAACAAATTACAGAAATCAAAAGTAGAAAACCTGCAGAAAATGGATATCAAAGTTTTGTTTTGGTTTCATGCATCAAACATTAATTATTGAAACATGAAATTGCAAGTCCACATTTATTACTTTAAAATAACACACCCAATTGTCCCCAAAACATGAAAGCTAACAATTATCTCAATCATACATCACGATGGTCATGTAAAAATTAGTATGGTCATGAGTAAAACGAAATGTTCAATTTAATTAATAAATAGGTGTATTTAATAAATACACCTATTAAATGATTTCCACACTCTGTTGATTCTGTCACTATCACGCAACAACTGTCATAATTTGCTCTAGCATTAAAATTTAGCTCAATTATCATTCACACTTCCTTTTTTTTAATAGGAGAAATCTGTACTTTCACAGATGGAGAAATTTGTAACACATGAGTTTCCATTATAAATTTTAATTGTGAAGTTGTATTTTTAATACCGCTGGCGCGTCTTTCAATTTTGGATATAGTGGAATGTACAAATTCTCCTCTCATGTACTTGCTGCAGGTCTAGTGAGTCAGTTGATGTTCCAACAATATGTTTCCTAACAGTGTGGAGAAATTGAGATCGCTTACGTTTTGTTGTCGTTCTGGTGACTGATGTTTCTATTCTACGTTTAATTAGTTTTTGTAGTACAATAGGCTGTCCTCTGGATTTGCATTTTATGATATTATTTTTTGCTGTTTCTAGTTTTTTTTCTAACAATAGATGTGAATAGGGTTTCTTCCTGTTGTGTTAGTGGTTGTGAAGGTGGCTTAGGAAGTAACTGTTGTACTGTGATGTCGCTGTTGAAGACAGGCGAGGTTGATGTACTTGTCGTATGTATAACTGACTTGGTAGGTGTAGATGTGGCAACAAAAACTGGCATGCTAGGGTGAGTAGTGTTATCCACCTCCAAATGAATAATGGTATTGCCATTAATGGGAGCTGACACATCAACCTCCAGCTGAACAATATCATCACTAGTGTGGGCAGGCACATCAACCTCCTGCTGTACAGAGCTATCCTGACTACAGCTAACTGACTGACTACAACTAACTGACTGACTACAGCTAACTGACTGACTACAACTAACTGACTGACTACAGCTAACTGACTGACTAGACATGGAGGGGTCAGAAAGAACATCACAGGGGATAGAGCAGCTTTTTGTTTTTAAAACACCAAAAGATGTCTTTGCAAAATAATTGCACAGTTGACATTCACTTATAGTTAAATTATGGTCATAGTCTTTCCAGATGTGCTGACTGTTTTCCGATAGTAACTTGGCTGTTTCAAGACACTTCTCATTATGCCTCCTTTTTGAGTTTTGTATTCGTAAGTAACACTTCCTACAAAATATAGTGGAATGCTCTGTCGGTTTATCATCTGATACGTTAATTCCAAACACAAAGAACAGATCATTAACGTAATTAGAACAGTTTAGTGCTTTATGATTTGAACTTTTTGTTTTGGAAGTTAATGCTCTCTTGCCACAGGCTCTGCACAGTGCACTGGCAGAATTCATATGATGCACACAAAAAAAGTACCGTATGTTACATTTCGTTGTTATGTAGTATAGTTTACTTGTGTATGTATAAAGATAATGGAATATTTGGGAGTATCAAGTCATCCAAGCTGTAGAATGCTTTATCTGTGAATGAAAGAAGATATACAAACAGCTACTTAGAATTCTTTGGCAGCCGTCGTGTGCACAGGATTGTCTACCAAAGAACACTAATGGAACAGTCTTTATCTCACACACAATAAAAAAAAAGACATTCATATTATAAATACAAGATTAACAAGACTTGAAAGATAGATCAAAGTATGTGGAAGTAATCTATCTATAGCTTTACATGTTTTCTGACGCTTATATACTCAGCTAAATATCATTATAAATGAATGAAAATGCAAAAACAGATGGTGCTTTACAAAAAGTTATTTTTTTTACAATTTTTTTTTAAGATTTGCGAGTATCAGGAATGCGTTTACAGTGATTTAAATGTTATAAAATCTGGTGACAATGTGCTTGTTCTTATAATGCCAAACTAACAAAACTGACTACCACACATTCTCAAGCTATGAAACCAAAAAAAAAAGTATGTGGAAATAATCTTTAGCTTCCCTTCGAGAAGTCTTTATGATTATAAACTCATTCGAATGGGCCGATTTTTAGATATTAAATTAATAAAAAGATTACTTATTTTATGAATTTTCTCAAATGATGACGCTGTTTTCAAAAGTCTGTAACTCCGTCAAAACTAATTTCAAACAAATAAAAATGCAGTCAAAAATAGAACACAGAACAAAGTTATAGTACACAAAAGAATTTTAACGCTGTGTTTATCCAGAACGAGTGTGTAGTGATTTATATTTTACTGATTTTACACACACGACATCTGATTTTCACCGCCAAAACCCTCAGTAATCGTTTACGGTGCACATAAAACTTTTATACCCGGTGTCAGAATTCCGGTCACCGAAACTAAAAGAGCGCTCTGGTATATGGCACAAACAGCCGTGGGCCATGGTCGACACAGTTGCAGGGGTAAGGCAGTATGTAGGTTTTGTGCTGGGGCACATCCTTTCAGGCAGTGTGAAAAGGCTAAGTCAGATACTGACTAAAAAAAGGATAATGCAAACAAAAAATGCATTAATTGCAAAGGGAACCACAGCACCAGGTTCCAGGGCAGCCCAGTTTATCAGCAGACCAAAAAAGCATTGAAGGAAACTATAACAACCAAAGCCCCTTTCAAAACAGTCATTAAAGATAGAAAGGAAAACAATACGTATACGAGCACGAAGGTAATAACAGAAATCAAGAGTGTGCAAGAGGAAGTTAAAATGATTAAATCACAGTTGGCAAAAGAAAGTAAGAACCAGATAGAAAGTAACAAAACAGTCCCAAAAAACCAGTCAGATGATTCTACTACATTCTCGGAAGGTACGAGTGCAATGAAAAGTGCAGAGGCAATGCTTCAAGAAATGAAAGCCATACAACACCAAATTGCCCATTCTTTCTTTGATCTTTGATCCATAACCGCCAACCATCAAACAAGTCAACGGCCATCACGCCTGGTGGCGTCTTGTAGGGCAGCAACAAATTGATTCCACTTTGCTCGGTCGGCGGCCATCCTTCGTACAGTGCCCCAACTGTGGTTCATTTTTTGCATCACAGCTTCCACAGTTCTCCGCCAAGTTGTTTTTGGTCGGCCTCTCTTTCGCTTTCCCTCGGGGGTCCATAGCATAGCTGTTCTTGTGATGGTGTCAGGGTCCCTTCTGAGGACGTGGCCAACCCAACTCCAGCGTCTGCCAGCTATGATGGTGTGCATGTCTTCCTGGTTACTCCGAATAAGTAGTTCTTGGTTGCTGATGGTGTTTGGCCAGAAGATTCTGAGAATTTTCCTTAGGCATGTTGAGTGAAAAGAGGACAATTTCGACATTTCCTTCTCTGTAACTCTCCAGCTCTCTGCGCCATAGAGAAGTACAGAAAGCACACAGCTCTGATATAATCCTAATTTTGTGCTTGTGCTGTACTGAGAGAACATCCAGATGTTGTTTAGGCTAAAAAAAGCTGTTCTTGCTTTGTTCATTCTGTTGTTGATGTCTTTGCTTGCTCCACCGTCTGGTGTTACTATGCATCCTAGGTATGTGAAGGCATCTGTCTGTTCCAGTTGTTGATTCCTTACTGATATGGTCTCATGATGTAGCTAAATTGTCAGCACTGAAAGAAGAGAATGAAATGATATTAGGTAAACTATCTGAACTAAAAGAGGACAATGAAATTAGACTAAAAAAGATAGAAAATCAGAGACAGGAGATTAACATAGACAGAGAAGCGATAGAAAAGGCAAGTGGCAAACAAAAGCAAGAAGCTAAATGGAAAGAATGGGTAACTGTAGAAGTACGTTCTTGTTATATAGTACAATACGCCCACACAGGGCTATTATGAATATGTAATGCGAATGTCGTGTGGGTATCACACTCCGTAATTCTAGCTCATCACTGTCAAATTATATGGTAAGGCTTTCATAGAACACGCCACACAGGCTAATTATAGAAGTCGAGATATCTTGCCTCAGGAGATTCAGGCCCACACAGGGCTATTTATAATTGTGTTCTACTAACTGTCACTATGTCTGGAATGTTGAAGTGGGTGTGTGTTGGTACAGCCGTTCACACCACAGGTACATACACAAATGTTAAGGACCGTGAAACGACTGGTGACATTTAATAATGGTTTATTATGTCACAACACAATTACGTTAACATCAAATAAGGGCCTGTACAAATCATGGCCTCAGAACATATCTTCAAAAATATCCAGAAGGTACTTATTGTGGTGGTTTTAGATGTTATGAATGTTGGTGTTATTTGTACGTTGTTACTGAATGAGATCAAGCTGTGAAGGCCCCTGAGTAGAACAATTTATAGGGTGAGTTCTCAGGGTACCTTTCTGCTACCACCCTAAGACGTCAATCAGACTTATTCTGGACTAGTATGTCTGATAGCTACGTCTAATGTCTAGGGAAATGTAATGGTGGTGTGATGGTAATCTAATACACAAACACACAAACACAAATATTAAGTTCTATGATCAACTTGAATAACACTATGCTTTAAGTTTGGTATTTAAAAAATCTTTTTACAATTTTATTAGTCCTGAACCTAATATTCTTTTGGTCAGGACTGTCAACTCAAATGAAATCAATTTATATTTACATATATTCAATTCAATTCAACAATAAGGACAAACTGTCCAAGCACATACTTTAAAATCTACTAATGATGTTACTAAAACTATATTAATTCTAACAAAATGCTGGATGGCGGGTCGGGAAGTTCACATCACGCCCAGTCTTATTCATAAAGTTTCTTTTCTTTTTATACAATTTAATTCGTGACAGTGAGTCTTTATTACTATTTCAGTTTAATTATACTATGGTGGATAAGTTGATGAATTGTCCTCGTGCCAGGTCTTATACACTTATCTGGCACTGGAGGATAGAAGAGAGTTGTCTTTCCGGCCAACGGCCACTGTTGTTCTTGTCCAAAAGTAACAGGGTAGGCAGCGTGTACCACTATCACAACTGGAATACAAACTCTTCACTCAGGAATCCGGCACCGGATTAGTGCCAGACAAAACCCCTGTAACATGAAAATTATGTTCTGTATTAACATAATATCTAATCCACCAATTTTACAAACAATAATATATTTAAAATAAAAGACCTGGGTCAGATCTCTCTGACCAACCCAGCTCATCCACATGAATGATGTAACAAGTAGTACCAATTTCACATTCCTATCCCCAAATGGCTGCAACACCTCTGACATTATCAATGATCTTTTTCTATTAAATATGATGGGTGATATGATCCATGATGACAACTTGGGTAATTTTTTTTGTCATTCTACATCTCTTGTAGCTTGTTTGATGATGGATCAACCACTTAGCCCTGCATTGGTTTGCTAGACTATGTACTTACAGTCGTAATATTTTTCATATGGCAGTATCACACTCACATTTTTAAATATAATATTAATAATGTCTTCCTGACCACAAATTCAATGAATAAACACAGGAACGATGACCATGGCACAGATTCAGCTTTGCTGCTGGCTTGACTATGAATTTTATGTAATTATTGTAGTTTTAGTTATAATTCATACTTCAGTACACCGTCCTGGGTAAGGGACAGTATTAGTTCAAATGGCGTCGAGCAGTCAAATTTCTTTCCTATTATTAATTGAACTAGCCAATGGATCGGACGACTACCAATTCTGACTTGAATTTGAAAAAGGAAGCCAAAATTACCCAATATTCTGGTGTACTTCTGTCGGTCGGTCCGTCCTGATCTTGGCGTTACAGTTATAATTAGACTTGCTTTTTGGCCAAACAAATCTGCCTCTCACTTACTCCTAGATTTCCCCACTTGGCTTTGACCCTCCCTTGCCTCTTTTTCCACCCCGCGTTCAAAAAATGTCATCGAAAGTGAATGCAAAAAACGCGGGTCTGTCCGTCACTGTGTTCGAAGATATCTAGTATTTTGTCCATATCTCTATTATGAACTCTGCGATTTTGAAGAATGAAACATATTATTAATCAGGAGAAGATACTGCATTAAACTAACCAAGTTTTATGGCGCTAGTCCTGGTGATAAAGATTTCCATATATTTTCCATAATATTCGTAATTTTCACTATTATATAAATACGCCATCTTTTCCCCGCTCCCTCTTTGTTCAAACCCAAAACCACAAGTTGGTTACGTCAGAAAAATACGCTACTTGGCATGCAGAGCGCTGTCTGTGTGTTTATACATTTTGAACTGCGTGCCTAGAAAAAGAAAGTCTCTGCAAAGCTTGCGACATCGTTTCCCGAACACTTGCTAACTATATCTTCTCGCACTGTCGTCCTGGGTCGCGAGCACAAGAATCTAACGCTTGACAATTTTTAGCATTATGCTCTCTCACTTTTATGCGTTCGTTTATATTTCCCTGTTTTATTCTTACCCTCTTTCTCGGAACAACTAAGCTTGTCGTTTTCAAAATTGTTACCGTTAACCCTTTACGGGTGAGTTATAAAATCTAATACCACTGGCGGGCGCGGGCGATAAGGTTTCTCACTACTTTCTTATTTATTCTTATATTATTTTATCGTTTTGAACAAATGGTATTATTACTATGTGATCGGTGTATCAATGTACATCATCACACATCTCCCCACTTAAGAACATGCACTGATGCGAGTTCAGGAACCCAAATTTTGTGAACATAGAGATACGATCTGGAACTTTACCATAGAGATAGATCTGGAACTTTCGTATAGCCCAGATCAAAGCTAAACATTCTTTTTCGCTTGTTGAATAGCTTTGTTCCGCTTTGTTCAACTTGCGGCTAGCATAAGCGACTGAGCTCAGTTCCCCATTGGGTGAAGAGGACCTTTGTAACAAAGTGGCCCCCAGGCCCACATTGCTTGCGTCCGTTCTCACCACAAATTCCTGAGTCAAATCAGGCAATTTTAAAATAGGCTTGCTAGTGAGTTTTTCCTTTAACTCTTGGAATGCCAATTCAGACTGGGCTGACCAAAAATTTCTATCAGGATTTCCCTTGCGAGTTAAATCAGTCAGAGGAGCACATATAGAGTTAAAATTTTTGATATATTTTTGATAAAATCCATACAACGATACGAAAGATCGCACATCTTCCTTTGTTTGTGGTCTCAGTGCTCTCTGCAATTTCTCAAGGTTCTTGGGGTCAGGGATCATGCTACCCTGATATACCGTATGTCCCAAGAATTCCAACTCTTTACATCCTATACAACATTTTGTTGGTCTAGCCGTCAAACTAGCCCCTCTGAGTCTAACAAACAGCATAGTCAAACAGCTAACGTGATCCTCAAATGTTTCAGTAGCGATGAGGATATCATCCATAAAATTCGTGATGCATGGATTATTCAGTGGATCCAACAATTTTCGCATCATCCTAGAAAACACACTCGGAGCATTTTTCAACCCAAACGGCACTATGTTGAACTCATAATGTCCTTCCGAAGTGCTAAACGCTAAATAAGGGCGAACCTCAGGCATTACTGGAATTTGATAATAGCCTTTGCTAAGATCCACCTTAGAAAAATATTTTGCCTTGTTCAGCCTGGCAAATAGTTGAGTTGTATCCGGTAATGGATCCACCTGATTTTCTGTGACAGCATTCAGTTTCCTGTAATCTATGCACTGACGATGTTCCCCAGAGGGTTTCCTCAGCAAAACCACACTATAGCTATACGGAGATTCACTGTGAGAAATAATCCCTTTTTTCAGCAAATAATCAATCTCCTCTTTTAAGGCTTTTTCCTTAGCGAAAGGAATAGAATAGGCTCTCATACAGATGGGCGTTGGGTTTATTAACTTCATATCGTATTCCAACAAATTGGTGTGCTCCGGCTTATCCGTTAACACGTCTGTATGTTCAAGCAGAACCTGTTGAACCCGCTCCCTCTGATTTTTAGTCAGGTGCTTACTGACTTTCACCTGGGCCGGTGATTCACATGGTTTTAGGGGGTACTCGTGCGACGTGAGTGGTTCCTTTTTCATCTCCGTTGCGACAGCCAAGGTCAGTAAGGGGGTGCCTTCCTGGATTTGTCTGTCCAAATACTTCTTTAGAAGGTTCACATGATATATTTTCTCTTTCCCTTACTTGTCAATTTTATAATTTGTTCTAGACGCCTTCTCTTGATCGGTATAGGGACCTTGCCATCCAATTTGCAATTTGTTACTGCTGCCGGGTAGAAGAAGAAGCACCTTCTCTCCCACAGCTAGTTCTCTATCCTTCGCTTTCTTATTAAAAAATGCAGCATGCTTTTTCCTGGCTTGTCTGAGATTATCGTTAGCAAGTTTCCATCCAATTTTAAGATGAGTGGTCAGCTCGTTCACATATTGATATGATGAGGTAACAGTCTCTTCTGCCTTCTCATCTGTCCCCGTCCTTAACAAGGCTTCCAATGGTTCTTTGATTGGCCTCCCAAATAACAGGGTTACCGGACCCATTCCGGTTAAATTTTGTGGAACTTCCCGATACGCAAACAACGCAGCGGGCAAAAATTGGTCCCACGTTTAATGTTTTTCATGGGCCAGCTTCCGCAGGATAGAAATGAGGGTCCCATTAAACATCTCTACTGGCCGTTCCCTTGGGGGTGATACGGACTACAATGAAAGTACTTGGCCTGGAAGATCCTGAAAACTTCTTCCGTTAGTTTCCCCATTGAACTGTGAGCCGTTATCAGTCAAGATTTGATGCGGGAATCCTAATCTTGTGAATATTGTAAGTAATGCCTCTGCGACATGCTTCGAATCGATTGACGACAGGGCTACCGCCTCTCCCCACATAGAACAAGTGTCCACCAGAGTAAGGATATAACTGTTCCTCCTCTTGGTACGAGTGAGAGGTCCCACAATATCCACTGCAACTCTCTCAAAAGGTGTTCCCACTATGGGCATTTCCCCTAGAGTTGCAGGAGCAGTCCAATGCTTTGGAGCTACCCTTTGACATTCTGGACAGGATTTTACATATCTTTTTATATCTTCCGTTATCCCTGGCCAGAAATAATGACAAGCTATACGCTTTCCTGTTTCGCTGATCCCCATATGACCACTGAAGGAAATCGCATGCCCTAGTTCCATCACTTTCTCCCTATATGAAGTGGGAAGTACCAGCTGTCCATGACTATGTGACCCAGTTCCAGCCTTCCTATATAACAATTTATTCTTCATATAGTAATCTCCCTTGCTTGGAGGTGTGTAACATTTGGGCAATTTTTTAAAACATGGCTTGAGTGACCTATCCTCAGCCTGCGCCTTCCTCATCTCCTCTGGATGAGTATTTATCGGATCACCTTCTTCCTTCTTTGACTGTGATCTGGTCTGCACTGTTGCCATAATCACAGGTCTCTTGGGATTCCCTAAGAAGACATATCTACACCATAATATGAGAGGGTAGATTGGTTCATCTATCATTGCTGCTCTGATTTCTCCTTCCACATAGCGAGTTTTCACAATTATCCTTGCGATGGGAAGTGTCATGAGTGGTATGTCCTTAGTCGCCCCTTGTATCTCCACTGTTTCTGTGGTATACTGACCTGGGTTCACTAGGCTAGAACTCACGACCGAATCAAAATCTAAACCTGTATCATAAAGACACCTTATGGTGACTGCGTTACATACAACATCCTCACAAACTGGGGGGGGGGGGGGGGGGGGGGATACGGTTCTTGCTGTCCAGTAGGTTTAACTTGTAATCTCTGGTTCCCCGTTTTCATGGCAGCAAAGTTAGAAGGTTTCCTTTTACAAACTTCGGTGTTATGAGTGTCCCTCTTACACCATTTACACCACCTCTTTCCTTGGTTAAAAGGTTTTCTTTCATTATATTTCTGGTCATTGAACTGTGGGTTTCTATCTCGATAATCATTTCGTGGCCTTTAAAAGTTCGGCTTACCTTTGTTACCTTGATCTTTTGTTTCAAATTTATTAGAGTTCTGGGGGCCTTATAATTCTCTACATGTTTCTTTTTAGCGCCAGCTACCTCTGCCTGGGCCGCCTGATACCTCTCAGCGACATTAAATACCTCACCCAACCTCTCTGCACCTTGTTCCACGAGAAACATTCTCAGGTCTGGAGCCATGGACTCTCTTAATTGCTCTATCATGATCATCTCTTTAAGATCTTGGGTCTTCCCCAGAGCAGTCCATTTCTCCAAATAGGTTTCCAGTCTGGCAGAGAATTGGTATGTCTTCCCAGAGAAAAGCTTGGCATTTCTAAACTTCTTACGATAAAATTCACCATTCTTCTCATATCTTAATAACAGAGCCTGCTTTAATATGTCATAATTGTCTTGGTCGTCTTTACTCATCTTTGCAAACACTTCATAAGATGTTCCCCTAAGACCCTAGGATAACTTTAAACTCCACCTTTCTTTTTCTAAACCATAAGTGGTGGCTAAAACCTCAAACCTGCTTAAAAATGATTCAATGTCACCATCCCTCTCTACAAAATGGTCTAAATGGAACCCCGTAGCTAAATTTGAGGCTCCCTGACTAGCAGTGGCATCGGAGGTAGAAGGGCTGTTACCACCGTCAGGAGCATGGCCTTTTAATTCCAACTCCCTTAGTCGTAACTCGTGCTCCCTTTGTAATCTCCTCTCCTCCCTTTCTGCTTCCCTTCTGCAGCCTGTCTTTCTTCTTTTTCCACCTCCAATTTCTTTGCCGCAGCCTCCAATTTATTTTCCTCAAATTGGAGCCGTTTAATTTCAGCCTCCTTATCCGCCTCCAATGCCCTAGCCTCTTTGTCAGCCTCAATTTGCAATCGTGTTTCTTCAGCTAATCTCTTATCTTCTCGTGCAATAAATTTGTCAACCTCTGAGGTTACATATTGGACCAGCTCTGGTCCATCCATACCCATCTCTTTAGCAGCCAGCACAGCAGCAGATCTGAATTTGGCCAAGTCTGCCATCTGGTCAATTTTAAAATGTTCTAAGACAAATTAAAAACTCTAATTAACAAAGTACCAACTCTAATTAACTACTGGCGTGACAACTCATCAACTATTAATTTCTACCTTAAATATTTTTAGATTTATTATTGAATATCTTTGATCTTTGGGGACATTAGTGCTACAATATTAGAATTTCTATATAAATGACAGGTTTAAATCCCAGGACAGGAGACCCCAATATATGTGCTGGTTTTAGATGTTATGAATGTTGGTGTTATTTGTATGTTGTTACTGAATGAGATCAAGCTGCGAAGGTCCCTGAGTAGAACAATTTATAGGGTGAGTTTTCAGGGTACCTTTCTGCTACCACCCTAAGATCTCAATCAGACTTATTATGGACTAGTATGTCTGATAGCTACGTCTAATGTCTAGGGTAATGTAATGGTGGTGTGATGGTAATCAAATACACAAACACACAAACACAAATATTAAGTTCTATGATCAACTTGAATAACACTATGCTTTAAGTTTGGTATTTTAAAAATCTTTTTACAATTTTATTAGTCCTGAACCTAATATTCTTTTGGTCAGGACTGTCAACTCAAATGAAATCAATTTATATTTACATATATTCAATTCAATTCAACAATAAGGACAAACTGTCCAAGCACATACTTTAAAATCTACTAATGATGTTACTAAAACTATATTAATTCTAACAAAATGCTGGATGGCGGGTCGGGGTGTTCAATTCACGCCCAGTCTTATTCATAAAGGTTCTTTTCTTTTTATACAATTTAATTCGTGACAGCGAGTCTTTATTACTATTTCAGTTTAATTATGCTATGATGGATAAGTTGATGAATTCTCCTCGTGCCAGGTCTTATACACTTATCTGGCACTGGAGGTTAGAAGAGAGTTGTCTTTCCGCCAACGGCCACTGTTGTTCTTGTCCAAAAGTAACAGGATAGGCAGCGTGTACCACTATCACAACTGGAATACAAATTCTTCACTCGGGAATCTGGCACCGGACTAGTGCCAGACAAAACACCTGTAACATGAAAATTATGTTCTGTCTTAACATAATAACTAATCCACCAATTTTACAAACAATAATATATTTAAAATAAAAGACCTGGGTCAGATCTCTCTGACCAACCCAGCTCATCCACATAAATGATGTAACAAGTAGTACCAATTTCACATTCCTCTCCACTAACGGCTGCAACACCTCTGCCATTATCAATGATCTTTTTCTATTAAATATGATGGGTGATATGATCCATGATGACAACTTAGGTAATATTTTTTTTTCAATTCTACATCTCTTGTTGCTTGTTTGATGATGGATCAACCTCTAGGCCCTGCATGGGTTTGCTAGGGGACCTAGACTATGTCCTTACAGTCGTAATATTTTTCAAATAGCAGTATCTCACACTCACATTTTTAAATATAATATTAATAATGTCTTCCTTACCACAAATTCAATGAATAAACACAGGAACGATGACCATGGCACAGGTTCAGCTTTGCTGCTGGCTTGACTATGAATTTTATGTAATTATTGTAGTTTTAGTTATAATTCATACTTCAGTACATCGTCCTGGCTAAGGGACAGTATTAGTTCAAATGGCGTCGAGCAGTCAAATTTCTTTCCTATTATTAATTAAACTAGCCAATGGGATCGGACGACTACCAATTCTGACTTGAATTTGAAAAAGGAAGCCAAAATTACCCAATATTCTGGTGTACTTCTGTCGGTCGGTCCGTCCCGATCTTGGCGTTACAGTTATAATTAGACTTGCTTTTTGGCCTAACAAATCTGCCTCTCACTTACGCCTAGATTTCTCCACATGAAGCAAACATTCCCTGCCCACACTGTCTGAGATCTTTCCAGGCCCGCATCGGGCTCATCAGTCACCTTCGTACCCATAGACTAACCTAACATATTCCTAAATAATTGGATGAACAGAGTGGTCTTCATCACCCGTGATGGACGAACAACAGATTTCTCCACTTGGCTTTGACCCTCCCTTGCCTCTTTTTCCACCCCGCGTTCAAAAAATGTCATCGATAGTGAATGCAAAAAAGCGGGTCTGTCCGTCACTGTGTTCGAAGATATCTAGTATTTTGTCCATATATCTATTATGAACTCTGCGGTTTTGAAGAATGAAACATATTATTAATCAGGAGAAGATACTGCATTAAACTAACCAAGTTTTATGGCGCTAGTCCTGGTGATAAAGATTTCCATATATTTTCCATAATATTCGTAATTTTCACTATTATATAAATACGCCGTTTTCAAAATTGTTACCGTTAACCCTTCACGGGCGAGTTATCTAATACCACTGGCGGGCGCGGGCGATTTTGTTTTGAACAAATGGTATTATTACTATGTGATCGGTGTATCAATGTACATCATCACACATCTCCCCACTTAAGAACATGCACTGATGCAAGTTCAGGATCAGTGATACACAAAGATCACATTTTGCTCCTTATGCCTTGTGAATACTCTGATTTTCGTCAAAGGATGCCTACTCAAGAAATCTGCACCCACATTTTGTGAACCAGGAATGTATTCAATAGTGAATGAATATAGCTGTAGGAGCAACGACCATCGTAATAAACGGGCGTTTTCATGCTTGGCCTGTGACAGACATACGAGAGACTGATGATCCGTTTGGACCACAAAGGTTCTACCATAGAGATAGATCTGGAACTTTCGTATAGCCCAGATCAAAGCTAAACATTCTTTTTCGCTTGTTGAATAGCTTTGTTCCGCTTTGTTCAACTTGCGACTAGCATAAGCGACTGGGCTCCGTTTCCCATTGGGTGAAGAGGACCTTTGTAACAAAGTGGCCCCCAGGCCCACATTGCTTGCGTCCGTTCTCATCACAAATTCTTGAGTCAAATCAGGCAATTTTAAAATAGGCTTGCTAGTGAGTTTTTCCTTTAACTCTTGGAATAGCAATTCACACTGAACTGACCAAAAAATTCTATCAGGATTTCCCTTGCGAGTTAAATCAGTCAGAGGAGCACATATAGAGTTAAAATTGTTGATATATTTTTGATAAAATCCATACAACGACAAGAAAGATCGCACATCTGTTGCGATGATTGTTGCAACGTTTTTCGACTATGTATTTATTTTCTAATGCATGGGAAATAACTCATGTATTGTAGTCACTTTTTTATTTCTACTAGTTGTCTAATCGTGTGACGATAGTTGCCGATAGTTTGTGCGAACGATTTTGAGTCATGTCCATATACGGAGCGCTCAGGTCGTCCGTTCTTAGAAACAGTTGGCAATCGCAATGTTTCAAGATTCATTTCCTTATTAGGTTCGAATCTGTACGATTGTTCTCCAGAATATTCTTTGGTTCGTAAGTTGGCTGAACACCGTTCGAGTCGCGCTTGTCTGCGCATGTCTGGTCTTGATCGCTTTTTGCACGGGTTCCGCCCCGACATTCAGAGTGTGGCAGATTCGAGATAAGCAAGACGCATTTTGGTTTGCCAGCGTCTGTGCTTAAACTGTTCAGGAAATAATGTCCTATTCATATTGTTCCTTTGGAGATGATATATCTGTGGTGATTCTAAGTGCTTGGAAGCCTGTGAGTTATATGTTTATTTCCTGAAGTAAAGGTAATGACATTTTTGACACTTATCGATATCTTTCGAGATTGACTATGTGATGTAACAATGACTGTTGATTGTATCGATGATGTACCTACTTGTTTATGTCTACGCATTTTCGTCAACGTGGCGTCTTCATTAAATAATATAAACGTCACAAGGATTTTACAACATTCATTGACTCCATACGTCGTGATTTGGTGTGACGTTCCTGTTGGAACTGTACCTGTATGACTGTGCAACTATTTTACACATGTACACCAGTCCTAAGTCTACACCATACTTTAAGTGCCAGCACTACCTGCCCTTGGCAACAGAAGTTATATCATCACACAACATTCGGACCTTCTACACATCTTTCTTTGTTTGTGGTCTCGGTGCTCTCTGCAATTTCTCAAGGTTCTTGGGGTCAGGGGTCATGCTACCCTGATATACCGTATGTCCCAAGAATTCCAACTCTTTACATCCTATACAACATTTTGTTGGTCTAGCCATCAAGTTAGCCTCTCTGAGTCTATCAAACAGCATAGTCAAAGAGTTAACGTGTTCCTCAAATGTTTCAGTAGCGATGAGGATATCATCCATAAAATTCGTGATGCATGGATTTTTCAGTGGATCCAACAATTTTCGCATCATCCTAGAAAACACACTCGGAGCATTTTTCAACCCAAACGGCAACATGTTGAACTCATACTGTCCTTCCGAAATGCTAAACGCTAAATAAGGGCGAACCTCAGGCTTTACTGGAATTTGATAATAACCTTTGCTAAGATCCACCTTAGAAAAATATTTTGCCTTGTTCAGCCTGGCAAATAGTTGAGTTGTATCCGGTAATGGATCCACCTGATTTTCTGTGACAGCATTCAGTTTCCTGTAATCTATGCACTGACGATGTCCCCCAGAGGGTTTCCTCAGCAAAACCACACTAGATCTATACTGAGATTCACTGTGAGAAATAATCCCTTCTTTCAGCAAATAATCAATCTCCTCTTTTAAGGCTTTTTCCTTAGCAAAAGGAATAGAATAGGCTCTCATACAGATGGGTATTGGGTCTATTAACTTCATATCATGTTCCAACAAATTGGTGTGCCCCGGCTTATCCGTTAACACGTATGTATGTTCAAGCAGAACCTGTTGAACCCGCTCCCTCTGATTTTTAGTCAGGTGCTTACTGACTTTCACCTGGGCCGGTGTTTCACATGGTTTTAGAGGGTACTCGTGCGACGTGAGTGGTTCCTTTTTCATCTCCGTTGCAATAGCCAAGGTCAGTAAGGGGGTGCCTTCCTGGATTTGTCTGTCCAAATACTTCTTTAGAAGGTTCACATGATATATTTTCTCTTTCCCCTTCTTGTCAATTTTATAATTTGTTCTAGACACCTTCTCTAGAACGGTATAGGGATCTTGCCATCCAATTTGCAATTTGTTACTGCTGCCGGGTAGAAGAAGAAGTACCTTCTCTCCCACAGCTAGTTCTCTATCCTTCGCTTTTTTATTAAAATATGCAGCATGCTTTTTCCTGGCTTGTCTGAGATTATCGTTAGCAAGTTTCCATCCAGTTTTAAGATGAGTGGTCAGCTCGTTCACATATTGATATGATGAGGTAACAGTCTCTTCTGCCTTCTCATCTGTCCACGTCCTTAACAAGGCTTCCAATGGGCCTTTGATTGGCCTCCCAAATAACAGGGTTACCGGACCCATTCCGGTTGAATTATGTGGATCTTCCCGATACGCAAACAACGCAGCGGGCAAAAATTGTTCCCACGTGTCATGTTTTTCATGGGCCAGCTTCTGCAGGATAGAAATGAGGGTCCCATTGAACATCTCCGCCTGGCCGTTCCCTTGGGGGTGATACGGACTACAATGAAAGTGCTTGGCCTGGAAGATCCTGAAAACTTCTTCCGTTAGTTTCCCCATTGAACTGTGAGCCGTTATCAGTCAAGATTTGATGCGGGAATCCTAATCTTGTGAATATTGTAAGTAATGCCTCTGCGACATGCTTCGAATCGATTGACGACAGGGCTACCGCCTCTCCCCACATAGAACAAGTGTCCATCAGAGTAAGGATATAACTGTTCCTCCTCTTGGTACGAGTGAGAGGTCCCACAATATCCACTGCAACTCTCTCAAAAGGTGTTCCCACTATGGGCATTTCCCCTAGAGTTGCAGGAGCAGTCCAATGCTTTGGAGCTACCCTTTGACATTCTGGACAGGATTTTACATATCTTTTTATATCTTCCGTTATCCCTGGCCAGAAATAATGACAAGCTATACGCTGTCCTGTTGCGCTGATCCCCATATGGCCACTGAAGGGAATCGCATGCCCTAGTTCCATCACTTTCTCCCTATATGAAGTAGGAAGTACCAGCTGTCCATGATCATTTGACCCAGTTCCAGCCTTCCTATATAACAATTTATTCTTCATATAGTAATCTCCCTTGCTTGGAGGTGTGTGACATTTGGGCAATTTTTTAAAACATGGCTTGAGTGACCTATCCTCAGCCTGCGCCTTCCTCATCTCCTCTGGATGAGTATTTATCGGATCACCTTCTTCATTCTTTGACTGTGATCTGGTCTGCACTGTTGCCATAATCACAGGTCTCTTGGGATTCCACAAGAAGACATATCTATACCCTAATATTAGAGGGTAGATTGGTTCATCTATCACTGCTGCTCTGATTTGTCCTTCCACATAGCGAGTTTTCACAGTTATCCTTGCGATGGGAAGTGTCATGAGTGGTATGTCTTTAGTCGCCCCTTGTATCTCCACTGTTTCTGTGGTATATTGAACTAAACGGCACCTTATGGGGACCCCGTTACATACAACATCCTCACAAACTTGGGGGGGGGGGGTGATATGGTTCTTGCTGTCCAGTAGGTTTAACTTGTAATCTCTGGTTCCCCGTTTTCATGGCAGCAAAGTTAGAAGGTTTCCTTTTACAAACTTCGGTGTTATGAGTGTCCCTCTTATACCATTTACACCACTTCTTTCCTTGGTTAAAAGGTTTTCTTTCATTATATTTCTGGTCATTGAACTGTGGGTTTCTATCTCGATAATCATTTCGTGGCCTATCAATGTTGGGCTTACCTTTGTTACCTTGATCTTTTGTTTCAAATTTATTAGAGTTCTGGGGGGGCCTTATAATTCTCAACATGTTTCTTTTTAGCGCCAGCTACCTCTGCCTGGGCCGCCTGATACCTCTCAGCGACATTAAGTACCTCACCCAACCTCTCTGCACCTTGTTCCACGAGAAACTTTCTCAGGTCTGGAGCCATGGACTCTCTTAATTGCTCTATCATGATCATCTCTTTAAGATCTTGGGTCTTCCCCAGAGCAGTCCACTTCTCCAAATAGGTTTCCAATTCTGGCAGAGAATTGGTCGTATGTCTCATCAGACAAAAGCTTGGCATTTCTAAACTTCTTACGATAAAATTCACCATTCTTCTCATATTTTAATAACAGAGCCTGCTTTAATATGTCATAATTGTCTTGGTCGTCTTTACTCATCTTTGCAAACACTTCATAAGATGTTCCCCTAAGACCCTGGGATAACTTTAAACTCCACCTTTCTTTTTCTAAACCATAAGTGGTGGCTAAAACCTCAAACCTGCTTAAAAATGATTCAATGTCACCATCCCTCTCTACAAAATGGTCTAAATGGAAACCCATAGCTGAATTTGAGGCTCCCTGACTGGCAGTGGCATCGGAGGTAGAAGGGCTGTTACAACCTTCAGGAGCATGGCCTTTTAATTCCAACTCCCTTAGTCGTAACTCGTGCTCCCTTTGTAATCTCCTCTCCTCCCTTTCTGCTTCCCTTCTGCAGCCTGTCTTCTTTCTTCTTTTTCCACCTCCAATTTCTTTGCCTCAGCCTCCAATTTATTTTCCTCAAATTGGAGCCGTTTAATTTCAGCCTCCTTATCCGCCTCCAATGCCCTAGCCTCTTTGTCAGCCTCAATTTGCAATCTTGTTTTTTCAGCTAATCTCTTATCTTCTCGTGCAATAAATTTATCAACCTCTGAGGCTACATATTGGACCAGCTCTGGTCCATCCATACCCATCTCTTTAGCAGCCAGCACAGCAGCAGATCTGAATTTGGCCACGTCTGCCATCTGATCAATTTTAAAATGTTCTAAGACAAATTAAAAACTCTAATTAACAAAGTACCAACTCTAATTAACTGGCCGTGACAACTCATCAACTATTAATTTCTACCTTAAATATTTTTAGATTTGTTATTGAATATCTTTGATCTTTAGGGACACTAGTGCTACAATATTTTAATTTCTATATAAATGACAGGTTTAAATCCCAGGACAGGAGACCCCAATATATGTGCTGGTTTTAGATGTTATGAATGTTGGTGTTATTTGTATGTTGTTACTGAATGAGATCAAGCTGTGAAGGCCCCTGAGTAGAACAGTTTATAGGGTGAGTTTTCAGGAAATCTTTCTTCTACCACCCTAAGATCTCAATCAGGCTTATTATGGACTAGTATGTCTGATAGCTACGTCTAATGTCTAGGGTAATGTAATGGTGGTGTGATGGTAATCAAATACACAAACACACAAACACAAATATTAAGTTCTATGATCAACTTGAATAACACTATGCTTTAAGTTTGGTATTTAAAAAATCTTTTTACAATTTTATTAGAGCTGAACCTAATATTCTTTTGGTCAGGACTGTCAACTCAAATGAAATCAATTTATATTTACATATATTCAATTCAATTCAACAATAAGGACAAACTGTCCAAGCACATACTTTAATATCTACTAATGATGTTACTAAAACTATATTAATTCTAACAAAATGCTGGATGGCGGGTCGGGGTGTTTACATCACGCCCAGTCTTATTCATAAAGTTTCTTTTCTTTTTATACAATTTAATTCGTGACAGTGAGTCTTTATTACTATTTCAGTTTAATTATACTATGGTGGATAAGGTGATGAATTCTCCTCGTGCCAGGTCTTATACACTTATCTCGCACTGGAGGATAGAAGAGAGTTGTCTTTCCGGCCAACGGCCACTGTTGTTCTTGTCCAAAAGTAACAGGATAGGCAGCGTGTACCACTATCACTACTGGAATACAAATTCTTCACTCAGGAATCCGGCACGGGACTAGTGCCAGACAAAACCCCTGTAACATGAAAATTATGTTCTGTATTAACATAATATCTAATCCACCAATTTTACACACAATAATATATTTAAAATAAAAGATCTGGGTCAGATCTCTCTGACCAACCCAGCTCATCCACATGAATGATGTAACAAGTAGTACCAATTTCACATTCCTCTCCCCTAATGGCTGAAACACCTCTGCCATTATCAATGATCTTTTTCTATTAAATATGATGGGTGATATGATCCATGATGACAACTTAGGTAATATTTTTTTTGTCATTCTACATCTCTTGTAGCTTGTTTGATGATGGATCAACCTCTAGGCCCTGCATGGGTTTGCTAGGGGACCTAGACTATGTACTTACAGTCGTAATATTTTTCATATGGCAGTATCACACTCACATTTTTAAATATAATATTAATAATGTCTTCCTGACCACAAATTCAATGAATAAACACAGGAACGATGACCATGGCACAGATTCAGCTTTGCTGCTGGCTTGACTATGAATTTTATGTAATTATTGTAGTTTTAGTCATAATTCATACTTCAGTACATCGTCCTGGCTAAGGGACAGTATTAGTTCAAATGGCGTCGAGCAGTCAAATTTCTTTCCTATTATTAATTGAACTAGCCAATGGGATCGGACGACTACCAATTCTGACTTAAATTTGATAAGGGAAGCCAAAATTACCCAATATTCTGGTGTACTTCTGTCGGTCGGTCCGTCCCGATCTTAGCGTTACAGTTATAATTAGACTTGCTTTTTTGCCTAACAAATCTGCCTCTCACTTACTCCTAGATTTCCCCACTTGGCTTTGACCCTCCGTTGCCTCTTTTTCCACCCCGCGTTCAAAAAATGTCATCGATAGGGAATGCAAAAACGCGGGTCTGTCCGTCACTGTGTTCGAAGAGAATGAAGTGTTAGAGTGTTTTTACCACAGCCAGGTTTTACAATTCCAAAAATTCCAAAAACTATGTAATTGTACTACCGAAGAAAGCAACTTGATTGTTTGGTCAGGTGGGCACTCACTTTATTTATTTGTGTATTAATTTTGTGTAGATGCTAGGAGTGGCATCAGTAATTAAATTTGTACATGATATGGTTTGGCAAGATCAAAGTATAGATAAGTAAAGGATGTATAGGAGCAGAATAAACCAGATGATGTTTATTACTGATATGTTAATACTAATTCTGTATCATTGAAATGTTGTTACTTACTGTGACTGTATAACTTTGACATCTGATGACTGACTAGTCTGACCTATGTGCTAGTCAGTTACAATTAATTGAAATGTTAATACTTCTATATCACTGAAATGATGTCCTTACTATGATTGTATAACGGTGACATCTGATGACTGACTGGTCTGACATCTGTGCTAGTCAGCTACAAGTCTAGCCAGATACTAGCCAAGGCTAATATGATGTTTCAGGTTCCATGAAATAACTCAAACCAGACTGTCCAGTATCAGAAACCTGTGTTGTTCATCAGAGGCTATCCCACAAACGTGCAGAACCCCAAAGAGTGAACTTCAACTGGTCTTCGGAATCCCTAGTGCTGGGTCTACCGATACTGATATATGCAACGGACAGTCCGTGTCAGCAGGATCAAGAGTCAGATAAGTGTCACTTAGGACACTGACCACCACAATATATAAGAAACAGCTAATAGTGGAAAACAATAGTTAATCATAAAGAAATTCAGTCAAGTGATGACAATTATTTGGAAATTCAAGGACTAAGAACAGTGATTGCAGTTTTCAGTAACATTATTATTATTCAAGATCTTGAAAGCTAAAGTGACAATAATAGGAATTGTGTGACTTAATTTGATATATATATATATATATATGTATATATATGTATATATATGTATATATATATATATATATATATATATATATATATATATATATATATATATGTATATATATGTATATATATATATATATATATATATATATATATATATCAATGCTCTGTTCCAACTAGCAGTAATAGATTATTAGTGTAAATATTAAAATATTTTAACTGTACCTGAGGAATTATTCACTTCTTACAGTGTGGTTAAAGTGAATGTTCATTTTAATTATCCCCTAGAATATAAGTAATCATAAGATAGTCACACGGAGGAGACACCTTAAATCCTGGTACTACTTCTTACCAATTGGGCCAGGGTTTTCACAGTCTGACTATTTTTATGATAACAATACACCAGTGCTTATTTCTAAGACTGGGGTATTACTTGTAAGGTCAGAATTCTTTACTGGCGTACTCTTACATAAATAATTAATTTTAAATAACCTCCCGCTACACCCCTCTCCCTCGTTGTTCAAACCCAAAACCACAAGTTGGTTACGTCAGAAAAATACGCTACTTGGCATGCAGAGCGCTGTCTGTGTGTTTATACATTTTGAACTGCGTGCCTAGAAAAAGAGGGTCTCTGCAAAGCTTGCGACATCGTTTCCTGAACACCTGCTAACTGTATCGTCTCGCACTGTCGTCCTGGGTCGCGAGCCTAAGAATCTAACGCTTGACAATTTTTAGCATTATGCTCTCTCACTTTTATGCGTTCGTTTATCCTTCCCTGTTTTATTCTTACCCTCTTTCTCGGAACAACTAAGCTTGTCGTTTTCAAAATTGTTACCGTTACCCCTTTACGGGCGAGTTATAAAATCTAATACCACTGGCGGGCACGGGCGATAAGGTTTCTCACTACTTTCTTATTTATTCTTATATTATTTTATCGTTTTGAACAAATGGTATTATTACTATGTGATCGGTGTATCAATGTACATCATCACACATCTCCCCACTTAAGAACAGGCACTGAAGCAATTTCAGGATCAGTGATACACAAAGATCACATTTTGCTCCTTATGCCTTGTGAATACTCTGATTTTCGTCAACAGGATGCCTACTCAAGAAATCTGCACCCACATTTTGTGAACCAGAAATGTATTCAATAGTGAATGAATATGGCTGTAGGAGCAGCGACCATCGTAATAAACGGGCGTTTTCATGCTTGGCCTGTGACAGAAATACGAGAGGCTGATGATCCGTTTGGACCACAAAGGTTCTACCATAGAGATAGATCTGAAACTTTCGTATAGCCCAGATCAAAGCTTAGCATTCTTTTTCGCTTGTTGAATAGCTTTGTTCCGCTTTGTTCAACTTGCGGCTAGCATAAGCGACTGGGCTTAGGTCCCCATTGGGTGAAGAGGACCTTTGTAACAAAGTGGCCCCCAGGCCCACATTGCTTGCGTCCGTTCTCACCACAAATTCTTGAGTCAAATCAGGCAATTTTAAAATAGGCTTGCTAGTGAGTTTTTCCTTTAACTCTTGGAATGGCAATTCAGACTGGGCTGACCAAAAAATTCTATCAGGATTTCCCTTGCGAGTTAAATCAGTCAGAGGAGCACATATAGAGTTAAAATTGTTGATATATTTTTGATAAAATCCATACAACGACACGAAAGATCGCACATCTTTCTTTGTTTGTGGTCTCGGTGCTCTCTGCAATTTCTCAAAGTTCTTGGGGTCAGGGGTCATGCTACCCTGATATACCGTATGTCCCAAGAATTCCAACTCTTTACATCCTATACAACATTTTGTTGGTCTAGCCGTCAAGTTAGCCTCTCTGAGTCTAACAAACAGCATAGTCAAAGAGTTACCGTGTTCCTCAAATGTTTCAGTAGCGATGAGGATATCATCCATAAAATTCGTGATGCATGGATTATTCAGTGGATCCAACAATTTTCGCATCATCCTAGAAAACACACTCGGAGCATTTTTCAACCCAAACGGCAATTTTTAGTCAGGTGCTTACTGACTTTCACCTGGGCCGGTGTTTCACATGGTTTTAGAGGGTACTCGTGCGACGTGAGTGGTTCCTTTTTCATCTCCGTTGCAATAGCCAAGGTCAGTAAGGGGGTGCCTTCCTGGATTTGTCTGTCCAAATACTTCTTTAGAAGGTTCACATGATATATTTTCTCTTTCCCCTTCTTGTCAATTTTATAATTTGTTCTAGACACCTTCTCTAGAACGGTATAGGGACCTTGCCATCCAATTTGCAATTTGTTATTGCTGCCTGGTAGAAGAAGAAGCACCTTCTCTCCCACAGCTAGTTCTCTATCCTTCGCTTTCTTATTAAAATATGCAGCATGCTTTTTCCTGGTTTGTCTGAGATTATCGTTAGCAAGTTTCCATCCAATTTTAAGATGAGTGGTCAGCTCGTTCATATATTGATATGATGAGGTAACAGTCTCTTCTGTCTTCTCATCTGTCCACGTCCTTAACAAAACTTCCAATGGGCCTTTGATTGGCCTCCCAAATAACAGGGTTGCCGGTGCCATTCCGGTTGAATTATGTGGAACTTCCCGATACGCAAACAACGCAGCGGGCAAAAATTGATCCCACGTGTCATGTTTTTCATGGGCCAGCTTCCGCAGGATAGAAATGAGGGTCCCATTGAACATCTCCGCCTGGCCGTTCCCTTGGTGGTGATACGGACTACAATGAAAGTGTTTATCCTGGAAGATCCTGAAAACTCCTTCCGTTAGTTTCCTCATTAAACTGTGAGCCGTTATCAGTCAAGATTTGATGCGGGAATCCTAATCTTGTGAATATTGTAAGTAATGCCTCTGCGACATGCTTCGTATCGATTGACGACAGGGCTACCGCCTCTCCCCACATAGAACAAGTGTCCACCAGAGTAAGGATATAACTCTTCCTCCTCTTGGTACGAGTGAGAGGTCCCACAATATCCACTGCAACTCTCTCAAAAGGTGTTCCCACTATGGGCATTTCCCCTAGAGTTGCAGGAGCAGTCCAATGCTTTGGAGCTACCCTTTGACATTCTGGACAGGATTTTACATATCTTTTTATGTCTTCCGTTATCCCTGGCCAGAAATAATGACAAGCTATACGCTGTCCTGTTGCGCTGATCCCCATATGACCACTGAAGGTAATCGCATGCCCTAGTTCCATCACTTTCTCCCTATATGAAGTGGGAAATACCAGCTGTCCATGACCATTTGACCCAGTTCCAGCCTTCCTATATAACAATTTATTCTTCATATAGTAATCTCCCTTGCTTGGAGGTGTGTGACATTTGGGCAGTTTTTTTAAAACATGGCTTGAGTGACCTATCCTCAGCCTGCGCCTTCCTCATCTCTGGATGAGTATTTATCGGATCACCTTCTTCCTTCTTTGACTGTGATCTGGTCTGCACTGTTGCCATAATCACAGGTCTCTTGGGATTCCCTAAGAAGACATATCTACACCCTAATATGAGAAGGTAGATTGGTTCATCTATCACTGCTGCTCTGATTTCTCCTTCCACATAGCGAGTTTTCACAGTTATCCTTGCGATGGGAAGTGTCATGAGTGTTATGTCCTTAGTCGCCCCTTTTATCTCCACTGTTTCTGTGGTATACTGACCTGGGTTCACTAGGCTAGAACTCACGACCGAATCAAAATCTAAACCTGTATCACAAAGGCACATTATGGTGACCCAGTTACATACAACATCCTCACAAACTGGGGGGGGGGGGGATGATACGGTTCTTGCTGTCCAGTAGGTTTAACTTGTAATCTCTGGTTCCCCGTTTTCATGGCAGCAAAGTTAGAAGGTTTCCTTTTACAAACTTCGGTGTTATGAGTGTCCCTCTTACACCATTTACACCACCTCTTTCCTTGGTTAAAAGGTTTTCTTTCATTATATTTCTGGTCATTGAACTGTGGGTTTCTATCTCGATAATCATTTCGTGGCCTATCAAAGTTGGGCTTACCTTTGTTACCTTGATCTTTTGTTTCAAATTTATTATAGTTCTGGGGGGCCTTATAATTCTCTACATGTTTCTTTTTAGCGCCAGCTACCTCTGCCTGGGCCGCCTGATACCTCTCAGCGACATTAAATACCTCAACCAACCTCTCTGCACCTTGTTCCACGAGAAACATTCTCAGGTCTGGAGCCATGGACTCTCTTAATTGCTCTATCATGATCATCTTTTTAAGATCTTGGGTCTTTCCCAGAGCCGTCCATTTCTCCAAATAGGATTCCAGTCTGGCAGAGAATTGGTATGTCTTCCCAGACAAAAGCTTGGCATTTCTAAACTTCTTACGATAAAATTCACCATTCTTCTCATATCTTAATAACAGAGCCTGCTTTAACATGTCATAATTGTCTTGGTCGTCTTTACTCATCTTTGCAAACACTTCATAAGATGTTCCTCTAAGACCCTGGGATAACTTTAAACTCCACCTTTCTTTTTCTAAACCATAAGTGGTGGCTAAAACCTCAAACCTGCTTAAAAATGATTCAATGTCATCATCCCTCTCTACAAAATGGTCTAAATGGAACCCCATAGCTGAATTTGAGGCTCCCTGACTAGCAGTGGCATCGGAGGTAGAAGGGCTGTTACAACCTTCAGGAGCATGGCCTTGTAATTCCAACTCCTTTAGTCGTAACTCGTGCTCCCTTTGTAATCTCCTCTCCTCCCTTTCTGCTTCCCTTCTGCAGCCTGTCTTCTTTCTTCTTTTTCCACCTCCAATTTCTTTGCCTCAGCCTCCAATTTATTTTCCTCAAATTGGAGCCGTTTAATTTCAGCCTCCTTATCCGCCTCCAATGCCCTAGCCTCTTTGTCAGCCTCAATTTGCAATCTTGTTTCTTCAGCTAATCTCTTATCTTCTCGTGCAATAAATTTATCAACCTCCGAGGCTACATATTGGACCAGCTCTGGTCCATCCATACCCATCTCTTTAGCAGCCAGCACAGCAGCAGATCTGAATTTGGCCAAGTCTGCCATCTGATCAATTTTAAAATGTTCTCACCACTTTCTTATTTATTCTTATATTATTTTATCGTTTTGAACAAATGGTATTATTACTATGTGATCGGTGTATCAATGTACATCATTACACTTATCACTCATAACATCGGCCTGTACACTCCCTGACCACAAAAACATATTTCAATATCTATCCAACTGCCTTCACAAAAGATAATGGCCCGTACAACACCCGGCCTCATCACGTCTCCACATCTTAGAATACACAAAAGACTACACACCCGGCAGTTTGCAATAGTATGGCCTATCATAATGTCCTAACATCTCAAAATACTCACACGACTGCGCACACGGCAGTTTGCAATTATATGGCATATCATAATGTCCTCACATCTCCAAAAATACTCACAAGACATGTACACGGCAGTTTGCAATAATATGGCCTATCATAATGTCCTCACATCTCAGAAATACTCACAAGACTGCGCACACGGCAGTTTGCAATAATATGGCCTACCATAATGTCCTCACATCTCAAAAATACTCACAAGACTGCGTACATAGCAGTTTGCAATAATATGGCCTATCATAATGTCCTCACATCTCAAAAATACTCACAAGACTGCGCACCCGGCAGTTTGTAATAATATGGCCTATCATAATATCCTCACATCTCAAAATACTCACAAGACTGCGCACACGGCAGTTTGCAATAATATGGCCTATCATAATGTCCTCACATCTCCAAACATACTCACAAGACTGTGCACACGGCAGTTTGCAATAATATGGCCTATCATAATGTCCCCACATCTCAAAATACTCACAAGGCTTCGTACAAGGCCTATCATAGCGCTTTAATAAAATACCATTCATAAATCCACTTGTACACTCTGCGGAAAAACATCGCTAACATCTTCACCGAACACTGGTCGGGAACACACTCTATACCAAGACCCAGGACTGACCAGCTCGGTCAACGCCCAGAGCGAAACTCTTCACGGGATCTCACATCAGTCCCACCCAAACAATCACGAGAATCGGCTGTTCAACACAGCTCAGACAATAATACATGCGCGAACTAACCGCGAGAGCTAATCACCCACAGCTCTACAACACAGAACAATTTCATCTCAACGCTTGAGATCATTAGCGTTCACGATGCTTTCTGACTTTCTGTCTTCTCGAACTACGAGAAGATATTATTTAAACAATCAACGACTAATCAGCAAACTTAGTCATCTTCATGGCATTGTGATGCTGGGGTGCCTGTGGATTTCCTACCGCCCCGGGTAAAAGCCAGAAGTGCACTGTGCCAGCTCCAGGGGAGATAAAGGGGGTGTTTCTGCCTCTCTCTGAGATACGTAGCCAAGGTAGGGCTCACAGTGCTCATTCCCCGCCACCAAATTGCCTGCTGGTTACGCCGAGTTCTCCAAGGCTCTAGGCATGTGACCAAGAGTTGAAGGCAATAGGATCGTCACGTCCTGAGTCCCTGTGCCTGTACGATGGGTTCCGATCTTCAGGAAGCAGGTCATACTCGTTCCCACTCCCAAGACTTGCTCAGTATCCATCTGGCTCCTTCCCACCCACAGAGGGCGTGTACGGTGTAGTGCACCGGATTTATTATCGAGGTTTACTCCTCTAGATCCGTTGTGTTTTGCCTGAGGATTCGCACCCTCAGTTACCAGGACTACCTCGGGGAGGGTGTGGCTCTTCACCACGCACAACGATCTTGGGGTATGAAAGGTTTTGCTAGGCCAAGAGACTGACACCGCAATGGTCGCTCCTTTCATGAATGAATTCACTAGGCCTAGGGTGAAGCAAGGGGGGAACCCACTACCCGCAACACCAACACATCATACCCCCTGTCTGTAAGACTTGCCCCTATTAACTAATCAGCAAACAAGCGCCATAACCCAAAAATCCAATCTGTCCAACAAGCGTTTTAAGCTTTACTTCCCCTTGATCAAACAGGACCAATAAAAGATCTTAACAGTAACAAAAACCATCAAACACATAGAGAGAGTTTTGATAGTGGAAAGAACAGAAGAATCATCACAAACTCAAGTATTGAAAAAGGTCTTTAACTACATAAAAGAATCACCTCAAAGAGTAAGCCTTACGCCTCAAGCAACTGATAGGGCCAATACAAACTAAGAGCAAACTAATAGTTCTAACACAAAACAAAAGGGATACTAGTTAATATAAACAATGGGTAAGAAAGGATGTAGAATTGTTCAGTGGAATTGTAGTGGTATCAAAAAGAATTTTGCACCCCTACTAGCAGAGACAGTATGAACTAACACTATATATGCCCTTCAAGAGACACATATAAGCCCTGATGTAGATACAGTTGTAAGGGCTTTAAGATACTTAGGCACGATAGGAAAGAAGGTAGAGGAGGGGGTGCCGCAGTCTTAGTTAACGAAACATTAAAAATTATAAACTGGGAAGTATTTGATACAACCAACATAGAAGGTATCCAGGTTACTATAGCAGCTGAAACAATCTTAAATGTATACGCTAGAGATGGCACAATTAAAGGTGAAGAAATACTAGCCATAAGTACCAGACTAGGCCCCAAAACAGTCATAGTAGGTGATTTTAATTCCCATCATTATGCTTGGGGTAGACAACATGCAGACAATGCAGGAAAACGCCTACTTGACTTTATAGAAAACAATGACCTGCTAATTCTAAATGATGAAACTGCAACTAGAATTAATTCACAAGCTAACAGGGCAGACTCAGCAATAGACATAAGTATAGCAACTAACAACCTAGCGAATGTAAATTGGAAAGTGTTACATGACACAAACTCAGATCATCTGCCCATTATAATAACCATGCATGAGAATGTCATTCCAAACGCAGAACCAGAGAAACCGACTTTTAGCTACAAAAAAGCAAACTGGGAAGCCTTCCAATCAGAGCTGGAGGTGATGGAATATAAAGACATGGAATCAGATGAAACTGACTTGTGGGCCGAAACACTGACCAATGAAATTCTGAAAATAGCAATAAAATATATACCAAATAAAAATATGCCACGGCACCTAAAACCAATAAGTAACATTAATAAGAAAAGAAAAACTCAGTGAAATAAAGAACCAGTTGCCTGGTGGAATAAAAGCTGTGCAGAAATTCACGAGAGAAGAAAAAGGGACTTACAAATATATAGAAATAACAGAATAGAAGAAAACTATGAAGAGTATAAACATATTAGGAATGAATCTAACAGAATAATATTTAAAGCCAAAGAAACTAACTGGAAGGAGTTTTGTCAGTCACTTAAACCTAGCACCCAAATTAAAGAAGTATGGAAAAAGCTTAAGGCAGTCAAAGGGAAAAATAAGAAAACAATAATGCCAACAACCAAACTACCAAATAGAAAAGAAACAGATAAAGAAAAAGCTAATGCCCTTGCCGAGTATTTCTAAAAAGTCAGAGCAAAAAGTAGTCTTGGACAGGAAAAAATGAGAGAAGAGAAAGACTTAAGATACAGTTTTTAAAAGAACTACCAGACCAGATAGATGAAAGAAATTATTTAGATGCTGATATAACAGAGGAAGAAGTAACTAGTGCAATAAATGAGAAATCTATTACTGCCTCAAGGAATGATATACTTAGCTATGAAATCCTAAAGAAAGTACACAAAAAAACTATACACAAAATAACTTCCCTTTGTAATAAAATCTGGAGCTTAGGAAAGATACCAAAAGCATGGAAAGAAGCTATGATAGTACCCATCCTAAAACCCAATAAGGAAGCCCATGACGTAAGTTCATATAAGCCTATCTCCTTAACATCACAACTAGGTAAAATACTGAAAACTGTTGTTAACAAAAGAGTTAAATTCTACCTGGAAAAAAATCGGTTATATAGCCCAAGCCAGTGTTGCCGTCATTTTGGACGGTGGAAAAAACGCCAACCTAATGTATGTTTGGTTTAATGTGGTCAAAGAGAGATAAATGTTTATTATCTTTCTGTGACAGGTTTGACTGGTGATTATCTTCTCCTGTCTTATGTTGTCCTGTCTCAGGCCATGTTTTATAGTTGACATGTCTTAATTTTATTTATAGGATCATTTACGGAGTATCTTTATCACCCGTTTGGGCGGAAACGACTGGTCTGAGTTTGCCTCGATCTGGTCCATGCTCTTTGGGCATGCGCGGGTCTTGGCGGAAAAAGCCGGGAGACTGATTCAGAGAGAGAGTGTACCTGAGGTTTAGAGCGGATGTGCCGATCCGTAGATTTCTCTCTGCCAAGTTTTCGAAAGGGATTGGAAATTCTGGGAATGACTGTTTGGCATTCTTCCGTCCCTGAATGTTTCTTCATGCCTGTATTGGCTGTGTTGTGTTACCTTAGAGTGTAAGGATTCTTTGAGAAGGTAACTGAAACATTATTCGATCTTTCGTCTCGTTTAGATCTTACAGGTACATTTATTGCTGATGGCGACATAGTGAGCGAAGCTCACAAGGGGCTATTACACAGTACTCCAGTATGGCTTCATATTTGAAGGACTAGGTCTAAGTTGACCCGTTACATACATAAGCCTAAGAATCATCTTTATGGATCCGCAATGCAGGCGGAATATGGTTTGGCAGAAAATATATTTATCTCAGAAGCTTGTGTAAACTGAGAGTGACCTGATTATCGAGGCCCGCGACCTGCGGCCTGATTTCGTTGTCATCATATTGGTCCGTATTTACGGCCAATAATTCTTCACCAGAATGAAGTATCTGGCATGTGAGGCCAGTCTGAAGTCTTCTGCTAATTGTACGACAACGGCATTAACTTTGTTTAAATAACTGATATCGCCCGTACTACGCAATATATTAGCTAGGGCTTACCTGACGGGGCTCAGTCAGGGATTAGAGCTATTGCATTAATAATAAACATTGGTCAAGACATTGTTACATGTCTGGGATCTGTGATGCCTGAAGCTGACCTTTGTAACTACACATATTACGTACACGATCTTATACCATTGACTGTTTCGTCCATCATCATCGTATATCGTACGTCATGAATAAATATTGTAAACGTCAGCAGCATTCCCTACTTCACTGACTTCTACTTGTGGTTCTGTGAGTTAATGGGAAGACGGCTTCGTGTTATCAGCACTGTTAATTACTCACTTACACAATCAACCACATTGTAATACAAGTACTACATGTCTGAATTTACATGAATACTGACATGATGTATGTGTATACTATACCCTGGCGGCGCCTCACGCTAGTAACCTAGATTCTCGCTCAACTTGGTACTGTCCAGGACAACACGACACGCTCAACGTACTAACATTCATAACACATCAAAACAGAACGTCACATCTGGGCATTTACACTGAACAACCTTTTACATCTCCTATCAAATCCACTTTTACATCTGGTGGCCAGCTTGATGAGGCTATACTAATCAGAATTTTACACCCCTGCATTTTCACCAGAATGTTACATCTGGTGGACCAGATTCGTGGGTTTTTGTCAACGACACGGATTTCCTGCCCACATCTGGATTTATGCATCCGGAAAACAAGATTGACGTTTAGTTGTCAGCCACATAGTAGAAAATAGGTCAACGTCTGCTGATCGACATATACATTTATGGATGATACAAAATAGCTACATGGACCACAGCTGCTGAAGAATTGCTATATGGACCACAGCTGCTACAATAGTGCTACATAGACCACAGTTGCTAAGGAAGTTATTTAACACTGTGACAATCGTCGAAGGACATATGTATCAAAGTTCACGTCACAATTCTACGTGCAAGCTCGAATGGTAAACATAGAACAGTTCAACCTGTTGTTTACTACGGCATTCTACAAACATTCTCAACTGAAGTCGAGTTTGGTTTGATAGCTTCACTTTGGAGACTACTACACCCGTTGTCAAGTTACGGTGACCTTCAACGGTGGAACGTCTACTAGTGTTTACAAGTGTACTGCAATGAACTGCATCTTTGCGGTTGTAGAGGATTACGCTTAAAGATAAGTGGCCTGGTTTTACATGTTAAACTGAGCCTTTATTTTGTGTGCAAATAAGCCTCCCTCGTTCACATTCATTATATGCATTCTATTGTTTACTTGTTCTTTGTTTACGTGTTGAGTTAGTGTGTATTTTTTTTTCGGCGGGTTCAGGTTGGAGGGTCTTACAGTAAACATCCCACTCAACCGAGGGTTACTGTAAGCGTTCTTTAGGGATTGTGCATATTTTTCACAGTGGAAATTGCAAGCGACTTTTGTTGCTATTTATTGATTTTTTTTTCTTAGCTGTGACGAGATGTGTTAGTGTTGTTTTCGTTATTTTTTCTCCGTACTTTAGTTTTGATTCGTTTTGGTTTGTATTTGTCTGCCTTCTCTTTTCTATTGTTAATTTCTTTACACCCTTTTGTTTATACACTGTGTTGTCATTGTAATTTTGTAATTTTTCGCAGTTATCATTGTGATTTTTCACAACATTTGATTTAGTTTAGCTGTATTTTCTTTTGACCTCTGCGAATGTTTTCGTTTGTTTAGATGCTTGTCTTTGATTAGTTATCGTGATATTGTTGATACATACAGTCTTCATGTATACTTGATCATGTACTATTATTCATATGATGCAAATTATATACTGAGCTGGTTACTGGTGACTTAATCAATAAGGTAATTGTACTTAGTCTTTATAAAAGACTTATCTCCCAATGAGATTGGGATAACTTGTGTTGCTATTTCAGAGGTATTGATAGCACATTATTAGACATAATGTCTACTTTGTATTTTTGGGTCCAAAAGAAATACTTTCGTATGACTACTGAGGAAGTAAAAGAATTCTTAGATTACTACATTGAACAGGGAAAATCCTTTGGAATGACTAATGAGGAAGTAAATGAATTCTTGGATTGCTACATTGAACGGGGGAGTTCCTTGGGTATGTCTGCTGAGGAGTTAAGAGAATACGTAAAAGTCAAAATGGAGATGAAAAAAAGAAAGTTTCAGATGCAAGCTGAAATTGAAAGTTTAGACAGAGAAGCTGAGGAGAGAAAACAGAAGATGGAACATGAGGAGAAACTCGTAGCTTTGGGCTTGAATGCATTAAAGGAAACAATAAATGAGCTTCAAAGTGATAAGAAAGCTCTTACTGATAAGTTATCAGCAATGAATTGTGAAAATGCTACATTAAGGAGTAAGTTGACGCTGTTGACAGCGAATAATGATAAATCTGGTGAATTTCCTCTTACACAGAAAAAAGAGTTAGAGAATGAAGTGACCTCATTAAAAGAGATGTTGGATAATCAAGTAGATAAGGTGAACTCTTCCACGTTTGATTTGAAACTACTGTGGAAGATTATAGAAACATTAGTTCTTCCTGGTAAGGATAAATTAAAACAATCTCAAATGAAGGAGAAAAGGGAATTTGAAGATGAAATGAGCTTTTCTAAATATGAACAATGGTTAGAAAGTGACATGAGCTTGGCTCAATACGAGCAGTATTGTAAAGAAAATGCTTGCACCGGGGACTTGAAACAAGTAATAATGGACAATGAGATATTAAAGGTTCAGATTCAGTCACTACAACTGGAGTTAACACAGTTGAGAGCGAATAAAGAAAAGGATGAGAAAGTTGACGAACTTATGGCTAGTCAGCATAGTGCTATGGAAGCACTTAAACTTGAACTTGTCCAGGAGAGAGCTAAAGCTTTAGAAAATACATCCCAGATGACAAAGTTGAAAAAGGATCTTAGAGATAGGATGGTTAAAGAGAAGACTCTAACTTCACAGTTAGATGACTTAAGGTTAGATTGCAACAGGCTTCATGTTAAAGTTAACGAGAGAATTCATAAAGCTGTTGCTAGGGAGAAAGCTGTTGCAGAAGTAGAAATTGCAAAACTTCGTAACAGGATTGATGGATTATTAGATATTGTTTTGAACAACAACATGTTATCTACTACCAAGGTGAATGAAGTTAGACATAAAGCTGATGGTCAATATGTTAATGCAAAGAGTCAGGGACATGCACTCAATGCTAGCAGTAACATTAAACAATATGTGACCAAATCTTTTCGTGGCAAATATGGTTTCCCACGTGATAACGATACTGCCTCTAATGGGAGTTGGCGTCAGGCCAACAAAAGTAATCATATTGTTAGTCCTTTAGATCAGGGTAACAACATTGCAAAATGTCATAATAAGGCTCCTCTAACGAATCAAGCATCGACTTCGCAAATTTCTGATAAATTTGTATCGGGGAATAAAACTTTTAGTACTAGTTCCCGAAATGAGAACGATTATGTTCGGAACAATAAGAACCCTATTATCCCTGTTACTCATCATACTCAGCACAGACAGTGTGGTGCTCCTTTCAAACACATTGCCAAAGGCAAAAATAAAATGAATTTCGTTAAGAAAAGTAAGCGTAACTTTGGACAGGATCAAACTGATTCGTCTGGTGAGAAGAAAAAATATCACTAGATAGGAGAAACTATTTTCTCAAAGTAAATATACCCTGGGAGGTGTTACCAACCACCTAAAAAGTGCAGGTAATGTTACAACAAAACTTCATATCAATGTATATAAATGGAGAATGACAATTTCCATAACGAGATACACCAACATCGTAATCTCACGAAGTATAATGCGTATATAACCATAAATTCAAATGGACAATCATTAACAACATTTCTAAATTCTTTTTACAAACATATGATTATACATGTGTATAGAACTAATATCTGATGACGTCAGAAGAACAAGACGATGCTCTATTCCGGCGATGTCTTGTAAGCAAAATCCTCAAGGAACATCAGGACGTCTATAGAAGTCATCGTAGTTATACACCGTTCCAACATATCACACCGGTTTGCTGAGAACAATACAAAAAGTACAATTCTTAGAATGTAATAATGTACCATAGTCACTTAATATATAACTAAACTATAAATGTGGCCGCATTAATTTTTTCGACCTTTATTTCATATGAAACAAAGCCTTCCTCTGTTTTACCGAAGACGGTAACAGAGAAAGCAAGAAATCAATACAAAACCATGAGTTTAAACAAAGTGACAACAAGTGTTAATGAACATGTTATTGTAAGAATAGATCATAACTTTAGATATGTAACAGTGGATCTAGACAAAAGAGCTAAGTAGCTTCATGTGGGAATCGACCGTCACAACGAGATCTATCATCAGTATTGTTATTTGCTTTGTTGCAACTATTGTTCTGGTTTGAACCGCAGTTTTCACAACAGCGATTGTGATTTTCCCTTTGTTGAAAAAAACTACCAGATTGATGTTGTTTTCTTTGTGAACCATTATGATAGCTAGAATAGTTTTTATTGTGGCTATCCTTTCAAAAGTTAACAAATTTGTTGGAACCATAATTATGAGGGCTATCAGATTGCCCCCAATTCCTAGAAGACGAGCCTCTTTGGCATGAATCAGTTTGATCCTATCCAAAGTTACGCTTACTTTTCTTAGCGAAATTCATTTTATTTTTGCCTTTGGCAATGTGTTTGAAAGGAGCATCACACTGTCTGTGCTGAGTATGATGAGTAACAGGGATAATAGGGTTCTTATTGTTCCGAACATAATCATCGGACGCTCTACTGTGCGTCGATTGGATCTGACATTATGATGTTATATTTTTTGGTGATCCTTTCATCGGCGCATTACTCATGCGTTATGAGCTTAATGCACTTGGCTCATAGATGTATTTTTAAAAAAAGTGCCATTTTTTCCCCGGGAGGTGTGGTAATGTTGCCGTCATTTTGGACGGTGGAAAAAACGCCAACCTAATGTATGTTTGGTTTAATGTGGTCAAAGAGAGATAAATGTTTATTATCTTTCTGTGACGGGTTTGACTGGTGATTATCTTCTCCTGTCTTATGTTGTCCTGTCTCAGGCCATGTTTTATAGTTGACATGTCTTAATTTTATTTATAGGATCATTTACGGAGTATCTTTATCACCCGTTTGGGCGGAAACGCCTGGTCTGAGTTTGCCTCGATCTGGTCCATGCTCTTTGGGCATGCGCGGGTCTTGGCGGAAAAAGCCGGGAGACTGATTCAGAGAGAGAGTGTACCTGAGGCTTAGAGCGGATGTGCCGATCCGTAGATTTCTCTCTGCCAAGTTTTCGAAAGGGATTGGAAATTCTGGGAATGACTGTTTGGCATTCTTCCGTCCCTGAGTGTTTCTTTATGCCTGTATTGGCTGTGTTGTGTTACCTTAGAGTGTAAGGATTCTTTGAGAAGGTAACTGAAACATTATTCGATCTTTCGTCTCGTTTAGATCTTACAGGTACATTTATTGCTGATGGCGACATAGTGAGCGAAGCTCACAAGGAGTTATTACACTGTAATCCAGTATGGCTTCATATTTGAAGGACTAGGTCCTAAGTTGACCCGTTACATACATAAGCCTAAGAATCATCTTTATGGATCCGCAATGCAGGCGGAATATGGTTTGGCAGAAAATATATTTATCTCAGAAGCTTGCGTAAACTGAGAGTGACCTGATTATCGGAACCCGCGACCTGCGGCCTGATTTCGTTGTCATCATATTGGTCCGTATTTACGGCCAATAATTTTTCACCAGAATGAAGTATCTGGCATGTGAGGCCAGTCTGAAGTCTTCTGCTAATTGTACGACACTGGCATTGACTTTGTTTAAATAACTGATATCGCCCGTACTACGCAATATATTAGCTACGGCTTACCTGACGGGGCTCAGTCAGGGATTAGAGCTATTGCATTAATAATAAACATTGGTCAAGACATTGTTACATGTCTGGGATCTGTGATGCCTGAAGCTGACCTTTGTAACTACACATATTACGTACACGATCTTATACCATTGACTGTTTCGTCCATCATCATCGTATATCGTACGTCATGAATAAATATTGTAAACGTCAGCAGCATTCCCTACTTCACTGACTTCTACTTGTGGTTCTGTGAGTTAATGTGAAGGCGTCCAAGAGCCTATACGGCTTCGTGTTATCAGCACTGTTAATTACTCACTTACACAATCAACCACATTGTAATACAAGTACTACATGTCTGAATCTACATGAATACTGACATGATGTATGTGTATACTATACTCTGGCGGCGCCTCACGCTAGTGACCTAGATTCTCGCTCAACTTGGTACTGTCCAGGACAACACGACACGCTCAACGTACTAACATTCATAACACATCAAAACAGAACGTCACATCTGGGCATTTACACTGAACAACCTTTTACATCTCCTATCAAACAGATTTTTACAGCCAGTCAGGGTTTAGAGCAGACAGAAATACAGTAGACCAGCTTGTAAGATTAGAACATGATGTAAAGTTAGGGTTCAAGAGGAAAGAGAAAACAGTGGCAGTCTTTCTAGATGTAGCCAGAGCATATGATGAGTGCTGGAGAGATGGAGCTCTTTACAAAATTAGGAAGATTGGCATTACTGGTAAAACCTATAGGTACCTAGCTATATGTAATTCTTGTCTTTGTCACCTGTTTGTGGCTGACGAAGGGTAAAACCCGAAACGTCCCTTGTCTCATGTGAACTGTTATTTGTAAAACTGATTCAGTACCTTTTTATTAGTTTATAAACTTATATTAGGTACCTAGAAAACGTTTTACAGGACAGGTATTTTGCTGTACAGGTGAATAATGATAGGTCAGAAATATATGAACAACAGAATGGGATTCCTCAGGGATCAGTGATTTCTCCTTCAATTTTCACTATAGCTGTAAATGATTTAGCAGATGAATTTAATGACATTAAGAATCCAATATCTCAATTTGCAGATGACTGTGCCATTTGGCGATCTGGAAAAAACTTGGACCATGTTTACCAAAAACTTCAAAAACAAATAGACAAAGTTTCAGAGTGGATGAAAAGTTGGGGCTTTCCAATTAATGTAAACAAAACAGTAGATATGATATTCTGCAAAGGAAATATTAAAAAAATAACAAAATCAATATAACCTTTAAAGGACAGAAAATATGTACCTCCTCAACAAGATTTCTGGGCTTAACATTAGATAAACAACTAAATTGGAATAAACATATAGACAATTTAGTAGAAAGCTGTAGAGGACCCCTAAATATACTAAGGATTGTAAAAGGTAATAGATGGGGTGGGGGGGGGGGAGACAGCAATAAAATAATGCTTGTGTTATACAAGTCTTTCATCAGGGGGAAACTGGATTATGCCAGCATGGTCTATGACTCAGCTGCAGCTTCTAACAAAGCAAAACTAAACAGGATTCAAAATGCAGCCATGAGAACCAATACAGGTGCATTTATATCAACACCAGTAGAAGCGCTAGAAGTAGCTCTTGGCATACCACCCCTTGGTCTAAGACAGAAAGAACCAAGATTAAATTATTAGAGTAAAGTAGCACAAGAAGTGACCCACCCAGCACATAAAGCATTTGTCAAAAACCATCCAAGTGTATGTCCCCATAAATAAAGATAGATATCTAACAGGGTGGAGAACTATAGAAGATCTAACGCAGTTCAAAGAACTATCAAACACAATTAAAAATAGTAATAAATATAGAAGCAAAATAAAACCCTGGAACTAAAAGCACCAATCATCGACTACTTATTTACTGAAAAGATCAAACAAAACATAGAAGATAAGGAAGCCAAAATGATAAGTAGAAAGTTCATAGATCAACTAACTAAACAAAGTCTGGCCATCTACACTGATAGATCCAAGGGTGATAGTGGGCAACTAGGTGCCGGAGTTGTAATACCACAGTGAGGAATTAAAAAGAGCTTTAGTGTAACTGAAGGGGCTTCGATGTTTACCGCAGAGATGGTAGCAATTCTAAAAAGTTTAGAAATAATCGAAGATAACCCACCAGAAGCTGTTACGATATTTACATTCTAACTGTCATCACTATAAGCACTAGAACACCCAGGTAAATGTAGCCGGCCAGACATAAAGGAAGAAATTCTAGTAATTAATACATCACTAGGAAACAGACGATGTAGTGTGAGGATAGTGAGGGTTCCAGCACACATAGGTATTAATGGTAACGAGTTGGCAGATCAGAACGCCAAGAATGGAAGAATAAGTAAAAACAATATAAGAGCAGGACTGGGAAGGTCGGAGATCAAGAGCCAAGTGAAGATAACTATAAACGAGGAATGGAAGACAACATGGAAGAAAAGTAGAAAAGGAAGACACGCGTTCAAACTGCTGAAAGAACCAACGAGGACGTGCCAGGTCAGAAAAGAATTAAAGATACCATCAAACAAAAAAACTGTGGCGTCTCCGTCTCGGTGCAGCATACTTTATGATAGAAGAACCACACTGCCAAGAATGTCAGGAAGAGAATGACATAGATTACTACCTGATCCGCTGTAAAAAGTACGAACAACAAAGGCTTGAATTAAAAACTTACTATAGAAATCACAATACAGACATGACAGGTGATACGGTTTTAAGTATAGATGCCCCAAGAGATGCCCAATCAATACTTAAAAGATATATACATAAAACAAAGGAAAACATATAAGGTTAGTACTTCAGAAAAGACATTAACCTAAATAGAAATTAAACAACAAGAACTAAATCATTAAAATAAAAATAAAAAAATAAAAAACACAAAGTAATAATAAAAGAAAAAAAAAACCTACTAACTACTCATTGGACAAGGAAAGACAACGATGTATTAAAAAAACCCTCAAAAAGAACAAAAACTAATACAAATTAAAACTAAGTGTAAAGGACAATAGTTATTAATAAACAATACAAAAGAGAAAATAAAATGGACAAATAGTAATATAAATTAAAAGCAGCAACTGCTAAAGACAATAGTTATTTTAATTGAATACAAAATTAGAAAATAAAATGACACTAAATACCCCAATTATAACCAAATTTTAGGTTGAACAGGGTAGTCCAAGATGGAACGAGAAGAGGCAATAACGGTCAGCTGTTAAGTGCCTGCTCTCCACCCATCACATCTTCAAAACAACAACATGAAAATATACTAGCTCGGGCGTTGGCGTAGCTGGCGAGTCATATTTAGGGCCTTTTGGCTTAGATCAAAGTGTCTTAGCTAGGCCCGAGATCACACACATTTCATACAATAAAGTCAGACCTCACTTTACGCCCCAAAAGGGGTATTTAAAAGAAAATTATGCTAGCAAATTGAAAATGTTAGTTTTTCCCAGGACTTAATATCTATCAACGCTGATCAGGTTAGCAGTCAACAGAGTTGAATTTTTTTTGGGATGGTAAATAGGCTCTGATAAAACCAAATCGGTTGAAAGGAACGCGCCTCACCAGAAGAAGGCAAAAGCCGAACCAAAAAAAAAATAAATTAACATTCATTTAATCATACTTTACTTTCATAAAACTAGCTCGGGCTTTGGCGTAGCTGGCAAGTCCTTTTTAGGTCTTTATGATAGAGGATAGGTAATGTTGGTACTTTTCAGGACTTAGCATCTATCAACGCTGATCGAGTTAGCAGTCAACAGCGTTTACTTTTTTATGGTAAATGCGCTCTGATATAACCAAATAGGTTGAAAGGAACGCGCCTCGCCATAAGAAGGCAAAAACCGAACAAACAAACAAAACAATTAATCACACACTTACTTATAAAGCAAGCTCAAGGGTTGGCGTAGCTAGAACACTTTTATGCAATACACTAAGAAACTGAGCAACAAAGATAACAAATCTCTTGAAGCAGAACTGACCCTAGAAAACATAACACACGCAGTAAACGAAATGCAAAAAAGACTAGTCACCAGGACTAGACACAGCTGAGTTCTACCAATATTTCTTCCCCATTTTAGGCCCTCTCCTACTAATTCAGAATCTTTCGAAAAAAAGGAATTTTATCTAGTTTCAACCTGTCATACATCACTCTAATATCTAAAGACGATCCGGACAAAATAAAGCTTAAAAACTACAGACCAACATTACCCATAAACACAGACTATACAATTTTAGCAAAAACCATAACAAACAAACTCAAACCGTTCAATGGTACATTCCTACGCGAAGACCAACTTTACTACACTGCAACATTGGTGAATACTTCAGAAAGTGGATTGAAATTACATACACAAAACCTAAAAGCAAGGTTTTGGTAAATCATGCATTTACTGAGGCCTTCAGGCTGACAAGATCTGTTAGGCTGGGATGTCCCTTTTCTCTTCTACTCTATGTACTCACTCTAGAGCCACTGCTAGAGAAAATTAGAAAATACAGTACTATCAGAGGCACTTTTATTCAAGGTAAAGGGGAACAAATGTTGCTTGCCTAAAAAGACGATACTACCTTCTTCCTCCCACCCCCCCGCCCCCCCCCCCCCCCCCCCCCCCCCCCACCCCCCCCCCCCCCCCCCCCCCCCCCCCCCCCCCCCCCCAATGATAGGTCTATATAAAATATTCTAGACACATTCACACGTTTTGGTAAAGGTAGTGGGTCAAAATTAAACGTCCAAAAGTCTACAATATGGGTATAGGTAAATGGAAAAACAAAGCAGATTTTTCCTTTCATTTAACGTCAACAACAAACATGAATCTGTACGGTATATATTTTCCATCTCACCCAAACCGCACACACAAAGTCACATGGCAGAACTTAGTCGCACATATCACAGACACGCTACACCGCTACATATACAAAAATATAACCATTTTTCCAGAAGTGCAATATTGAATTGCTTTATTATTCCGAAAATAATTTACATTGCTACAGTCTTTGACCCTTCACATCATACGGTGAGAGAGATAAACAATGAGATTGGTCGTTTTGTTTTGGGCACACTTTATTTCGCATTAAACATCATACATTCATGCAAGAGAAAAGATTCGGGGGAGTTACCCTCTAGGACATAGGGTCAAAAATAAAGGCACTTCGAATCAGACATGTAGGAAATATAATAAGAGACACAGAACAACACGCATTCGCCCATCACTATGAACGGCTTAGACTTGCTAGACTGAGACCGATAAAGAGCAATGTCCCAAACCATTACGGCACACTACCCCACTTTTACAGGACATGCATACAAGCCATCAGAGGACACGAAATGTTAATTAACCAGAAAATAAACAACATTTACAAACACTTAGTCAGGTTACAAGCATCACCTTTACACTTTAGAATTAAAAGAGGTTACAATTACTTTGTAACAGATTACACTGAGATTTTCACCGATCTTCACAATAAAAGCATTGCACCAAAAGCCAGAGAAGTCCCATATCGACTTTTATATAAGATGACACCAAACCACAGAGAGAGCAGCACACAGATTAAAACAAAAATCACTATGCAAGATGTGCCAGGCAAATGTACAGGAAAGAGGAACACATTTTCTATAAATGTAGTACAATTATAGCAGCACAAAAAATCATACAAAACATACTGGACAAACACATGAAATAAAAAAAACAGAGATTTTCAAAGCCAATATGCTTAATTCAATTCCCACGACACTACCAGACATCCATATAAAATTAATATTTTTACCCTCAGAATTTCGTTATAAATTATTATTATTATTAAAATTTTTTATGTACAATTTTTTTTTTTTTCAAAGACGGATGATGCAGAAGTAAGATTTTAATATGATAATTTTGTTCAAGTCAATAGCAGACCGCGTGTTCTTCGGTCAGAATACGTGGGTGTCCACACTAAAAAAACGGATTTGGAAATATGTTCTAAAGAAACGTTAATGCTGACCCTGGGCATTTCGCGCCCGTTTCTAAATCTATGAAGCGCTGTGACACGTTGAAGATTTACGAGCAGTGGTGAAAGAGACCTCTAATTATGGGGACTCGGACAGCCACGAGTTCTAGCATTGAAAGTCGTCAAATAGCGGTCGTTGAAACAATGGCAGTGGAAAATAGGTTTAAGTGTGCATAAAAGTGTATGTGAGTGTGTGTGTGTGGGTGGGTGTGTGTTTGTGTGAGAGAGAGAGAGAGAGAGAGAGAGAGAGAGCGATGGGTACTTTATTTTCCATTGGGAATATTTTACAAACCGGGAAAATCCTATTCTTTAACATTACTGAGGCCAAATTTAATCTTGCTCTATTCATCTTGAGAAATTGAATAAGAAAGCCTACTAACATATGGGTGCAAGTATAAATGTGAATGTGAACAGTAGTATTTGTGTGTATGTGAGCCAATGAAAGTGTAAGTTTGAGTATTCATATGTAGTATGCAATGTACTCTCCTTGTATTCCATTTCGCTAAATGCACATGGTTTTGTTTAATTGCAAAAGTATACATTGTACGTAATCAAAAATTCCACTAAGATGTGTCTCCCTTTTTTCCACTTTTATCACTAAAAGAAAAAGAGTGCACACTATAATTCCAAAAAAAGAAGGTGTGAGTGTTTTTTTTTAAATCAACAATATCATTGCAAAAAATTTGCAGTATGTAACTGTTGGAATACAAGAAAGAGTGCGTAAATGATTGTGTGCAAGGAATGGACGTTTTTTAAAAAAAACAGCTGCTCATTTTAATACTTATATTCATGCTATTGTCAATGTTTCAATGTATAAGTCTTTGTAATTTTCTATGGAATGTGAATAAAAATGTGAAAAAAGCTGCTTCCAGGTTGAGGCCCTTCCATTGCACTCCAGTTGGGTTGACTTCTGCGATCACCCCAAATGCCGGTGACTCGGGTGCATAATTTTTTCGTAGAGGGGACTGCGTTCGTGCTATCCCCTGATTAATGCAATAAACAAGAGTGGTGGATATCAGAATATGACCGAGAGGTAATATACATTACATAAAACAAAACTGAATGAAGAAAGTCATTGAATTCAAAGACTTGTGATTCATACGTTTTGTCTATATACTTGGCAAGATGTTACCAACAGAGACCGTCAGCATGCTAGAAATCAGACACTGGATTACAGAAATCTGAGAATAAAATATAGACCACGTCAAAAAAAAAAAAAGTAGCTGACGAGTCCTTTTGAGGGCTTTATGTTTGCAGAAAGATAATGTTAGTCCTTTTCAGGACTTAGTATCTATCAACGCTGATCAGTCAACCAAGATGACTTTTTTTAACAAATAAGGAAGGGAAACCCGAGGCCTGTAAACAGCAAATAAATATTAGGCGAACATAAAGGTATGTTTTCAGGAACGGAAGGTCCTGGGTTCGTGTCCTGGGTAAGCCACTCACGTCTGTTGTTTTTCTGTTGTCTAGTTATCTACTTCTTTATTTCTTACAAGTGCCTAAAAACATATCTTTATGTTTGTCTAATATTTATTGACTTTTTTTAATGGTAAATGTGCTCTGATATAACCAAATAGGTTGAAATGAACGCGCCTCGTCAGAACAAGGCAAAAACTGGACAACGAAAAACAAAAATTTTATCATACACCGAAAAATAACATTCGATATCAACATATCAATGGATAACATTTGACAGTACGGAGAAGGAAAATCGCACAGCATAGCCTAACTTGACATTTTAATTATGAATGTATTTATCACACGCTGGCTGTTTTTATTATTATGTTAATGAAAGTAGACTTGTCGTAGAAATATGTGTGTACAATTGAATTTGACTTTTATATGTATTTCAATTTGACCTTGTTTTTTTAATAATGTACATGATGTATGTAACATCATGTAAAAAGCAATTTTATATATATATATATATATATATATGTGTGTGTGTGTGTGTGTGTGTGTGTGTGTGTGTGTGTGTGTGTGTGTGTATGTGCATGTATGTATGTAAATGTATGTGTGTATATGTATATTTGTCAAATTTATTGATTGGATGTACCAAATTTCAAACATTATACCAACAAATGCACAATAGAGCTGTAGACATTATTTGTGAGAAAGTGAAATCCTCATACAGTATTACTAGTAACTGTGGTAATCTGAGAGGATATTGATGTTACTAACTAAGGGTAAACAAAGTGAGGTCAAGCTGTGTAAGTTCCCTGAGTCTAATTGATGATGATGATGTAGTCAGGGTCCCTATCCACTACCTCTCTAAGATCTCACTCTGTGTAAAATAATCTCTGTGATGTTGTGTGAAATGAAATGCTACAGAAGAATGTTGAGAATACCCTGGACAGAAAAAAAGACCAACAGAGAAGTACTGCACTCACTAAACGTACAAGAACATTGGCTCCTAAATACGATCGCAATAAGGAAGCTGGACAGAAAAAAAAAGACCAACAGAGAAGTACTGCACTCACTAAACGTACAAGAACATTGGCTCCTAAATACCATCGCAAATAAAAAGACTTAATAAGTTTAGCCAGCAGGTGGGCTTGAATATCAATTTAAAGAAGTCTGAGGTCATGACGCTCAATGTGAGCAACCCTGAGCCCATATCAGTAAGGAATCAGCAATTGGTACAGACAGATACCTTCACATACCTAGAAAGCATAGTAACACCAGACGGCGGGGCAGGCAAAGACATCAACATCAGAATGAATAAGGCAAGAACAGCCTTCTTTAGCCTAAACTACATCTGGAAGTCCTCCCAATACAGCACAAGCACAAAATTAAGATTATATCAGAGCTGTGTGCTTTCTGTGCTTCTCTATGGTGTGGAATGCTGGAGAGTTACAGAGAAGGAAATGTCGAAATTGTCCTCTTTTCACACAACATGCCTAAGAAAAATTCACCGAATCTTTTGGCCAAATACCATCACTAACCAAGATCTGCTTACTCGTAGCAAGCAAGAGGACATGCACACTATCATAGCTGGCAGACGCTGGAGCTGGGTTGGTCATGTCCTCAGAAGAGACCCCGATGCCATCACAATAACAGCTATGCTTTGGACCCCTGAAGGAAAACGAAAGAGAGGCCGACAAAAAACAACCTGGCGGAGGACTGTGGAGGCTTAGATGCAAAGAATGAACCAGAGTTGGGGCACTGTACGAAGGACGGCCACCGACCGAGCAAAGTGGAATCAATTTGTAGTTGCCCTACAAGACGCCACTAGGCGTGATGGCCACTGACTGTTTGTCGGTCGGCGGCTAAGGATCAAAGAAGAAGAAGTATGTGTATCTCCCACAGTCTAATTTACTACTGTCTATATACTATAGTCAATTGTGTGAGGGTCTGTTGGTATCATCACACCCACAGAAAGGTAGTTCTTATGGAAATATTTAAATGAGAAGTCAGGTGCCCTTCTAAAGGGACTTATCCCCAAGGCTTGTCTGAAGTAGATTACTTTAGACCCGATGAGGTCCCCACATGCGTTGTCTTCTGGCTACAGATCCAGCATGCAGCTTTACTGAGGCTTATCACTCTGCACAGATTCTGCCTGCTTCAGGTTTCCTGCCACCACTTTGCGATAGGCGATATAAGGCTGAAATAAGAAGGATATTCCCTCCTCTTTATATACTGGCTATAACAACTCCACAACTAATCAATACTAAGGATTTCTGGGGTCAGTCACATGTGCGAAACATTTGCACTAGACCCTAATTTGTTTGACTTCACTACTTCTGTGACAGCGCCGGGTCTTCTTTAGTTATAAACTAGGTGACAGATGGCAGGCCTAGTTATTGTATAGTCAAACTGTCAATTTATCATTTACTCATCGTCCAAGTAAATTATCTCTTATGGACTGGCTATCACCGCCAGAGGTGATGATTCTTGGATGAGATATATCAGGTTCGTTTTTAATACCCTAGACTCGTTCTTCCCTCCGTGTTGTTATAAAGCGACTAGTTCGTATAGTGGTTTTCCTTTTCATATATATGTGCTCACACCTTACTCATGCTCCCGCTCCGCATCCTTTAACATATCAAACCAACTGGCGTGCATGTTATTTCACATGAAATAGCTTTATTTACATGACTTAACTTTCACAATTTTCTACAACATGTATCAGATACGATTCTCCCTTACAAAAATCCATTTATCCTGTACCTGGTTCAATTAATATTTCAAAGTTCTGTAAACCGCCTCTCCTGTAGACTCTTACTCATAAAGTCATATATAGTCTGCTTAAATTCGTCCTCATTTCCTTTCTACATCCTCCAGACTCTTGCTAGAGCTCCCCTAAGTCCTTGTATACTATTTCTCTCCTATATCAAACTGGTCAGGCTTAACTCTATAAATTGCATCTTAATCAAATCAAAATTCATACTTGCAAATCAAGTAATGTCAGGTACTTCTGTGGCAGTATTGATACTTAATCTGACGTGAGAGAGCGCATGATTTATCTCATGGTTGTCAGTGCGTTGCAAAGCCCTAGCTATTTTATCCTCCGTTTATGACTATGCCTCATCTCCTTTATATAACTGCCCATCCTGGCTATCTGCTAATAAAAGTTATCCACTTTGCATTTTCTTTAATCGTGCCTTTGCTTCAATGTTCTCTCTTGTTGTATGCTCCCTTAAATGTGAGCGTCATTAACCTCTGGTAATATGTTGACTGTATTTCTGTAACATGTCTCTCTTCATATAGTTTATGCATAATAAAATTCAAGAGTCATCTTACCGTGATTAACTGAATCCAAACACTTATCACATTCCTACTATCACATCTAAGAGCTAGCCCTATGCTTTGAACACAGTTCCTTCTAGTCTTCTGAATTTCTACCGCTAATCAGTCTAAAGCTATCTACTTGTTCTGTGCAAACTGCTGTCACCAACAGGTTCGCTTCTTGAGAGCCCGGCAAATACATGTCTTGCTGCATCAATTTCTCAGCCAGGACTGATTTCTTTTGTCCTTCAAATCATTGTCTCATCATCCGTTCTTTGTTTTCCAGTCAATGCGATTGGTCCGTCGTGTTTCCTACTCACCGATCACAAACTCACGCTTAATTCCAAACAGGCAACTCAGTGAGCTTTGCTCCGTAACTGTTTACACCTTACTCATTTTTCTCGTGCGTTTGTTTTTCTTCCAAGCTCACTAGACCTGTAAGGGACGTTAATTAATTGTTGTCTCCCTTTGAGGTTTTTACCTTAATATTACACTCCCTTTTGTAAGGCTTACTAGAAAGATCAACTTATGCAAACTTTCTAAAACATAACTGTGTGCTCGTAGAAACCATTTGAGTGTAAATCAGCCTTGTTTTCAGTAACTTAGATTTAAGGGGTTCTCTCCCTTTCCCTCTAAGCATAGGTGCACAACCTTTTATCTCCCATCTCTAAGACAAATAGCCTGTTTTCTAGACCACTCAAATTTTCTAAACCATTTTCTCATACTCTTATTTTTTTATCAAAACCAAATCACTGTTCATCTGAACCTTGTCTTCAGCGCAAATAACGCTGCGAGAACCCAACGGTGACATACAACCCGGGGCCGTACAAATGTATCCTGCAGGGAGACATTTGCGCTCTATCAACAAGTGTCTATTCTCCATCTATCCCACTGTCATCTCTACTACCATACCTATGGATTATCCAAAAAGACATCAGGTAAATCAAATCATAAAAACAAAACTATGATATAGTCCTAATGCTAATGCTGCAACTAGAGCATCTCATTAACCATTACACTAACATGACACGTCCTATTACATAAATATCTAAACATACATATTTCAATATAATCTATTTACTTATGTGCAAAGGGCGACATGGGACTGCCTCTGAAAGCATAGGTTTGTCAGTCCGTTAAATGTCTGTAATATCTGCCGTCAATGTCAGTAATACATTGTAGCGGTCAGATAGGCAGAGTATGTAGCAGATCTATAATATGTAACGTCACCCAGCATGCATTACCTAAATATCACAAGATGATAGCAAAAGACATGTATTGCTAAGTCAGAATTTGATGTGCTCGGCTGATGCTAGCCTTGGATGCACCAGTCGAATTATTAGCTTTGTCTGCAACTATCTACTCAAATCCAAACATCTGTCCTGGGGCGATAGTGAAAGACCTATGTCACTAAGTCAGAACATGATGTGCTCGGCTGATGCTAGCCGTGGATGCACCAGTCAAATCGTTAGCTTAGTCTGAACTGTATACACTGTACCCCTGTATGTATGACTTAACAAAATATTCGAGACCATTATGCATGAAGTTAATGTGGACCTGACCATATAATTGTCATTACCATCCTATCTCAAGTAAGCAGTAGCTATGGTACCAATGCTGTAACCATGTGGTATCTCTGGCATCAGTATGTAGCCAATACCGTAGCAAGTGAGGACGTTCCCCATCAGTGCAATGTGTGCACCTCTATCTGAGCAGGTGAATTTTCATACTCCAATATAATCTGGCTTGGTCTGTAACCTATCTCTTCTTCTGTCTTTTTTTTTTCTCTTTCTTTTTTTTCCTTCTTTATCTGGTCCAGAACAAAATATATACCTGAAATACATACATATTATGAGTCAATTATGCAAAGCATGCTATGTATATTCTAACTATTTAACAGTCTTGATCCTCTGGTATAGTAAGTCTTGTACCTTAGGAAGAACCTTGTTTAGGCTTTGTGAAGTTCTGTATCGTTATTCTAGTTTGACATACCTCATATGCTTTTATCTACTTTATCGGTCACAATAATCTGTGTGGCTGTTTTAACTTATTATCACTTTGTAATATTTCTCGTGACTAATCTAACTTATCACTCAAGTGTCTATGTGATCAATGAACTTTATCACTATTTATAATGTTCTATACAATTAAGTTTCTTTTCTCTTCCAAAGTTCTACTCTGTCTATTCCAAAAGGTTATTGCATAATGTAAATGTCTAAGTGTACTCTGGAATCTCAAGAACCACTAAGTTAACCACAGAGAGACCTAATTAACTAACTAACTAACCGTTAAGTACTATGTTGATTGAAGTACCTATTAAGCACTGTAGCTGGATGAGTGCTGCGAATTAGTACTGTTGCTGAGTGAGTACTTTACGACGATTACACTGCTTGCATGACGAATTTGGAGATCTCTTTTGCAAGTTCTAACAGTGTAATTTCTCTACTGGAGAGACGACTCGTACTGTGACGAGGTTGGTATCAGTTGGGATGTCGTGTTTATAGTCGCTCTGCAGGAGGAAAGGGGCGAACGAATATTTGTACGTTGTTGTAAACCTAGCAGTGGTTTGTGTACTTGACGATGTCTTCTTTTGAACCTGAGTCGTACATGTTCTTGTGGTAAACGTAAGAGCTTCGCTCTTGGTGGGGAATTTGGTGAAGAAAGTTGGTAAGGGCGTTTGGTAGCTATACGTATCTCGGTGTTGGTAGTGTAGTCCATACACTCGGAATCGCTTTCTTCTCTTTCTGTTGTATCAAGTTCTGATTGTACCGGTGTTACCGACTTGTCAACAATATTCTTGCTAATGTTTATATGTTGTGCTGTAGGGCTTCGACTATGCTGCTTTATGTTACTTCTCACTGATCGTAAGGGTCTATCATCTTCATCGTCCCAACTGGAATATGTAGGCTGGGGTTGACTTGTGGCTGGTAGTTGTAGTTGTCGACTCGTATACTCTTCTGTAGGGCTTCGACTATGTTGCTTTATGTTACATCTCGCTGATCGTAAGGGTCTGTCATCTTCATCGTCCCAACTGGAATGTGTAGGCTGGGGTTGACTTGTGGCTGGTAGTTGTAGTTGTTGACCACCATAATATGTTTGACTTGGTATAGATGTCTGGGGTTCTTCATCATGTGTAGATAGTGACGTAGTACTATCTCTCTCGTGCAGGCGGTTATCTCTGTATCTCAATCTCTCTCTCAATTCTGTTGGCGGAATATCTTCTTCTTCTGAGTTCTCTCTGCAGCGAGTGAGGCGGTTTATAGCATCTGGTAGCTGATCTGAGTTGTCACTTTGTTCTTCATTCGTGTCGTGTTCACTAAGTGAAGTGTTTGTTGAGTCTGTAGAGTCGTAGTGAATCAACGTAGCTTTTCGTAGTGGTCTGCCAATTGGTAAAGTTGATGGTATTGTGGGGCGATGATTGTTTTTCTTCATCTGCGCTGCGTGTGCTTTGACGTTTATGTTTTTCTCTTCATGCCATAATCTATAATTCACAGGTGTTGTCTGTTCCACCACTTTATAACAGTCAAGCCATCGTGCATCCAACTTATCTTCTTCATCTGACGATACACTATCTGAGTAACTTGATGACGAATCTGAGAACACGTCTCTATCCACTACCTTGACTTCCCAGTAATTAAGTTCCTCCATTACTCTCACCACAAGACTGCGAATTTCATCTTTCCTTTCTGATAAGTCTGTATGAAACTTTCTCTCCAGAAATCTCTGTACATATTTTAGTACTACTGTGTCAGGTTTAGCTCCCTTCAGTTCGCCTTTTATTGCTTTCTTCATCTCCTGTACATTTGGCTTAGCTACCTTGATAATTTTCTTCTCCTCCGAACCACTGTTAACCCTCTGTACTGTTCTTGTACGCCTATAAGATGTGTCTATGTCTTGTACCTCTTGTGGACCTGTTTTGATAGAATTCCTTCTTACTGCTGTTCTTATACGCCTGCATGATGTGTGTTATCTTTTTCTCTCATGATGTATTTATTATTTTGTGGTGGCTCCAAGTGTGACGCTTCAATATACATCTCTGTTTGTGTCGCTGAAACTGCAACTCTATTGTCTGTTTGTGTTGCTAAAACTGCAACTCTATTCTCTGTTTGTGTTGCTGAATCTATCTGTGCTGATGCTGTAACTTGCTTCAACTGTTCCGGATTCTTTTGTGGATTAGGGCTGTTATCTCTTGAATACCCAGTATCTAAGGGAACTTCGCTCAACTATGGAGCCGGTACATGACATTGCGCATTCAGGTCAGTTCTTTCTGGATTTTTGCATGTGACAGCTTCTTGTTTCTCATCTTGTAATTGATCTTGAATATTACTTTGTTGTACGTTATCAATAATATTCTTGTTACTTTGACTTGACTTTCCTTTCTGGATTATAAGTAATGTCTTTATGTCTTCTAGAACACTTATTCCTTTTGACACTAGACTGTTCAGCATACCATCAACAGTCTCTAGCTCTGAAATATTGGCAATTCTTTGATGGACTTTTCTGCACTGTTTATCTTTCTTACATGCCTGTTTTTGACTCCATGGCATCGACAAGAATGTATATGACTTCATGATTTCACTGTCATTCTTCACATCTCTTTCTTCAAATGTCACCTTTTCTGTCATATCGACCATTTCAACACTGAACAAATCAGGTAAGTCATCTATAACTTGTCTTGACCTTACCCTAACTGGGATTAGACTCTTCTTATACCTGTTATCTGTTTGCACTGCGACATTCTTTGTTTGAGGTTCCATTTTAGTAACTGTAGGTTCGGTTCGTGTTTTCAAATTTAATTTTGGTCTCCCTTCTTTCACTTTCAATGGTTGTAGCTTAATTTCAACAATATCCTTTATTTCTATCTTATAGATTTTTGCAACCAATCCATCTACTATTCTTATCCAAGGGAAATCGATTGCGTAATTTCTACAACGCTTTAACTCTGAAGCGAAGTATCTCATTGCTATTCTCTTCTTTCTGTTCTCTATGGTTTTCGAACACCTCTCCATGTTTCAATGTCTCTTCAACTCAACTATTTATGCTGCTATCTCTATCGTGTAGAAGTCTCTTTTACAATTATCTCATATGTATTCCCTCTTGAAACAATTTTCTTTCTGTTCTCTATGGTTCTTGGTCTAGAGGTGGTGAAACAAATATGGGCTGTTGTTGATACTGTTGTTATGTTTCCTCTGGAAATGGTGTAGCCATGTTGTCGCTGTAAGAGGAGTGGTCACAGCGCCAATTAGTAAAGATGTGACAGCGCCGGGTCTTCTTTAGTTATAAACTAGTGACAGATGGCAGGCCTAGTTATTGTATAGTCAAACTGTCAATTTATCATTTACTCATCTTCCAAGTAAGATTATCTCTTATGGACTGGCTATCACCGCCAGAGGTGATGATTCTTGGATGAAATATATCAGGTTCGTTTTTAATACCCTACACTCGTTCTTCCCTCCGTGTTGTTATAAAGCGACTAGTTCGTATAGTGGTTTTCCTTTTCATATATATGTGCTCACACCTTACTCATGCTCCCGCTCCGCATCCTTTAACATATCAAACCAACTGGCGTGAATGTTATTTCACATGAAATAGCTTTATTTACGTGACTTAACTTTCACAATTTTCTACAACATGTATCAGATACGATTCTCCCTTACAAAAATCCATTTATCCTGTACCTGGTTCAATTAATATTTCAAAGTTCTGTAAACCGCCTCTCCTGTAGACTCTTACTCATAAAGTCATATATAGTCTGCTTAAATTCGTCCTCATTTCCTTTCTACATCCTCCAGTCTCTTGCTAGAGCTCCCCTAAGTCCTTGTATACTATTTCTCTCCTAGATCAACCTGGTCAGGCTTAACTCTATAAATTGCATCTTAATCAAATCAAAATTCATACTTGCAAATCAAATAATGTCAGGTACTTCTGTGGCAGCATTGATACTTACGCTGACGTAAGAGAGCGCATAATTTATCTCATGGTTGTCAGTGCATTGCAAAACCCTTGCTATTTTATCCTCCGTCTATGACTATGCCTTATCTCCTTTATATAACTGCCCATCTTGGCTATCTGCTAAGAAAAGTTATCCACTTTGCATTTTCTTTAATCGTGCCGTTGCTTCACTGTTCTCTCTTGTTGTACGCTCCCTTAAATGTTAGCGTCATTAACCTCTGATAATATGTTGACTGTATTTCTGTAACATGTCTCTCTTCATATAGTTTATGCATAATAAAATTCAAGAGTCATCTTACCGTGATTAACTGAATCCAAACACTTATCACATTCCTACTATCACATCTAAGAGCTAGCCCTATGCTTTGAACACAGTTCCTTCTAGTCTCCTGAATTTCTACCGTTAATCAGTCTAAAGCTATCTACTTGTTCTGTGCAAACTGCTGTCACCCACAGGTTCGCTTCTTGAGAGCCCGGCAAATACATGTCTTGCCGCATCAATTTCTCAGCCAGGACTGATTTCTTTTGTCCTTCAAATCATTGTCTCATCATCCGTTCTTTGTTTTCCAGTCAATGCGATTGGTCCGTCGTGTTTCCTACTCACCGATCACAAACTCACGCTTAATTCCAAACAGGCATCTCAGTGAGCTTTGCTCCGTAACTGTTTACACCCTACTCATTTTTCTCGTGCGTTTGTTTTTCTTCCCAGCTCACTAGACCTGTAAGGGGCGTTAATTAATTGTTGTCTCCCTTTGAGGTTTTTACCTTAATATTACACTCCCTTTTGTAAGGCTTACTAGAAAGATCAACTTATGCAAACTTTCTAAACCATAACTGTGTGCTCGTAGAAACCATTTGAGTGTAAATCAGCCTTGTTTTCAGTAACTTAGATTTAAGGGGTTCTCTCCCTTTCCCTCTAAGCATAGGTGCACAACCTTTTATCTCCCATCTCTAAGACAAATAGCCTGTTTTCTAGACCACTCAAATTTTCTAAACCATTTTCTCATACTCTTATTTTTTTATCAAAACCAAATCACTGTTCATCTGAACCTTGTCTTCAGCGCAAATAACGCTGCGAGAACCCAACGGTGGCATACAACCCGGGGCCGTACAAATGTATCCTGCAGGGAGACATTTGCGCTCTATCAACAAGTGTCTATTCTCTATCTATCCCACTATCATCTCTACTACCATACCTATGGATTACCCAAAAAGACATCAGGTAAATCAAATCATAAAAACAAAACTATGATATAGTCCTAATGCTAATGCTGCAACTAGAGCTTCTCATTGATCATTACACCAACATGACACGTCATATTACATAAATATTTAAACATACATAATTCAATATAATCTATTTACTTATGTGCAAAGGGCGACATGGGACTGCTTCTGAAAGCAGAGGTTTGTCAGTCCGTTAAATGTCTGTAATATCTGCCGTCAATGTCAGTAATACATTGTGGCGGTCAGATAGGCAGAGTATGTAGCAGATCTACAATATGTAACGTCACCAAGCATGCATTACCTAAATATCACAAGATGATAGCAAAAGACATGTGTTGCTAAGTCAGAATTTGATGTGCTCGGCTGATGCTAGCCTTGGATGCACCAGTCGAATTATTAGCTTTGTCTGCAACTATCTACTCAAATCCAAACATCTGTCCTGGGGCGATAGTGAAAGACCTATGTCACTAAGTCAGAACATGATGTGCTCGGCTGATGCTAGCCTTGGATGCACCAGTCAAATCGTTAGCTTAGTCTGAACTGTATACACTGTACCCCTGTATGTCTGACTTAACAAAATATTCGAGGCCATTATGCATGAAGTTTATGTGGACTTGACCATATAATTGTCATTACCATCCTATCTCAAGTAAGCAGTAGCTATAGTACCAATGCTGTAACCATGTGGTATCTCTGGCATCAGTATGTAGCCAATGCACCAGTCAAATCGTTAGCTTAGTCTGAACTGTATACACTGTACCCCTGTATGTCTGACTTAACAAAATATTCGAGACCATTATGCGATAGCCAAGGTCAGTAAAGGGGTGCCTTCCTGGATTTGTCTGTCCAGATACGTCTTTAGAAGGTTCACATGATATATTTTCTCTTTCCCCTTCTTGTCAATTTTATAATTGGTTCTAGACACCTTCTCAAGAACTGTATAGGGACCTTGCCATCCAATTTGCAACTAGTTACTGCTGTCGGGTAATAGAATAAGCACCTTCTCTCCCACAGCTAGCTCTCTATCCTTTGCTTTCTTATTAAAATATGCAGCATGTTTTTTCCTGGCTTGTCTGAGATTATCATTAGCAAGTTTCCAGCCAGTTTTAAGACGAGTGGTCAGCTCGTTCACATATTGATATGATGAGGTAACAGTCTCTTCTGCTTTTTCATCTGTCCACGTCCTTAACAAGGTTACATATGGACCTATAATTGCCAACTAATTTTCATAATACAGGTAATTCCTGTTTTTGGAAGCCTTGTGTTCAGGACGTTTCTTCCTTGTATCATCACTCACAAATCGTCCACTGCCAATTCTTTTTCTGGGGTTTTCTCCCCACTTTAAATTCCCTGTGAGAGATCTTCTGTCTTTTAATTTCCTCCAACTCACATAGTTCCGACCGACGGATTGTCGGCTTATTCTGGGGTAAAACCACTTTTTGTACTCGACACATAGTTGCCATTCTATTACATTCAATTGAAGACTGTGTGTGAAAAGGGGTTCCCATTCCACTGTGTCTACTTTATTAAAATTATTTTTCTTTATATGTTCAGGCCTACGTATGCCCCGTGGCGCTTCTAGGTCCTGATTATTTTCCCAACGTGTGGGTGTTCCTTCATGAAATTGGCCACATGCTTCTACAAAATTCTCAACATCTATCATTACATCTGGCCAATAATATTTTTGAGAAACCTTTTGGCAGATGGTACCTACTTTCTCGTGGTCCCCATCTTTTCCAACATGTAAACTCCTTATTACATCTGCCCTATAATTTTAGGAAGTACCAGCTGTCCATGACCATTTGACCCAGTTCCAGCCTTCCTATATAACAATTTATTCTTCACATAGTAATCTCCCTTGGTTGGAGGTGTGTGACATTTAGGCAATTTTTTAAAACATGGCTTGAGTGACCTATCCTCAGCCTGCGCCTTCCTCATCTCCTCTAGATGAGTATTTATAGGATCACCTTCTTCTTTCTTTGACTGTGATCTGGTCTGCACTGTTGCCATAACCACAGGTCTCTTGGGATTCCCCAAGAAGACATAACGACACCCCAATATCAGAGGGTAGATGGGTGCGTCTATCATTGCTGCTCTAATTTCTCCTTCCACATAGCGAGTTTTCACCGCTATCCTTGCGATGGGAAGTGTCATGAGTGGTATGTCCTTAGTCGCCCCTTGTATCTCCACTGTTTCTGTGGTATACTGACGTGGGTTCACTAGGCTAGAACTCACGACAGAATCAAAATCCAAACCTGTATCATAAAGGCACCTTATGGTGACCCCGTTGCATACAACATCCTCACAAACTGAGGGGTGATAAGGTTCCTGCTGTCCAGTAGGTTTAACTTGTAATCTATGGTTCCCCGTTTTCATTGCAGCAAAGTTAGAAGGTTTCCTTTTACAAACTTCTGTGTTATGAGTGTTCTTCTTGCACCACTTACACCATAACTTTCCTTGCTGGAAAGGTTTTCTCTCATCATATTTTCTGTCATTGAACTGTGGGTTTCTATCTCCATCTTTGCAAACACTTCATAAGATGTTCCTCTAAGACCCTGGGATAACTTCAAACTCCACCTTTCTTTTTCCAACCCATAAGTAGTGGCTAATACCTCAAACCTGCTTAAGAATGACTCAATGTCATCATCCCTCTCAACAAAATGGTCTAAATGGAACCCCATGGCTGATAAGGATGCTACCTGGTTTGCAGCAGTCAGAAGTGGATGGGCTAGTATCATTTTCGGGAGCATGGCCTTGCAACTCTAACTCTCTTAGTCGTAGCTCATGTTCCCTTTGGAGTCTTTTATCTTCTCTCTCAGCCTCCAATCTCCTTTCTTCTTTCTCCCGTTCAGCCTCAAGTTTCTTCTCCTCCAACTGCAGCCTCTTGATCTCAGCCTCCCTATCAGCTTCTAATTTCTTAAGTTCCCTAGCATCTTCTAATTTAAAACTTGTTTCCTCAGCTAATCTTTTATCTTCTCGTGCAATAAATTTATCAACCCCTGAGGGTACATATTGGACCAGCTCTGGTCCATCTATACCCTTCTCTTTTGCAGCCAGCACAGCAGCAGATCTGAATTTGGCCAAGTCTGCCATCCTGTTTCAATCAACTCTAATAATATTCTAAGACAAATTTAAAACTCTAATTAACAAAGTATCAACTCTAATTAATTAACTAACTACTGGCCGTGACAATTCATCAACTATTAATCTCCACCCTAAAGTACTTTTATTTTTATTATAGCATATCTTTAACTTTAGGGACAATAGTAATACAATATTTAATACCTATACAAATGATAAGTTTCAATCCCGAGACAGGAGACCCCAATATATGTAGCAAGACCTACAGATATTGGTGATCTATAAAATTGTTCTAATGGAAAAGTTCAAATCTCGGACGAGCCTACCAATATATGTGGTGGGTTTTGATGTTATGAATGTTGTTATTGTATTTCTAATGTAAATGAGTGAGGTCAAGCTGTGAAGGTCCCTGATTATAACAAATTATGGGGTGAGTTATCAGGGGACCTTTCTGCTACCACCTTAAGATCTCACTCAAACTTATTCTTGACTAGTATGTCTGGTGACTACGTATAATCTCTAGGGTACTGAATATGTGGTGTGATGGTAATTTAATACTTAAACACACACACAAACAAATATTAAATCTATGATTGACTGAACTAACACCAGGTTTAAAAATTTTGATATTGAACTATTTTTTACAATTTTATTTTGTCCCGAACCTAGTATTCTTCTGGTCAGGACTTTCAAACTCAAATGAACTCAACTTTATATACACATATGTGATTCAATTCAACCAAAGGGACAATCTGTCGAAGCACCTAATTCAAAATGTAATAATGGTGTAATAAATCTCTAATACTACTAGGCTTTAGCACTGGGTGACGTGTCTATTTCACAATTTTAATTTCTTGGGGGGAAATATGGTTATTTAGTTTAATTAGAATACACTAATGTTCGTTGATGAACTGTCGTGTGCCAGATCAGATACTTATCTGGCACATGTAGTAGTTGTCAGTTGTCACTCTGGCCAAAGGCCACTGTTGTACTTGTCCAAAAGTAATAGGGTAGACAGCGTGTACACCTATCACTACTGGAAATCAAACGTCTCACTACTTCTTCTCTCAGGAATCTGGCACTTGGCTAGTGCCAGACAAAAACCCTGTAACATGAAATTATGTTTCCGTGTTTACATCATGTGGCTGTATACCGCTCCACCTATGTCCTAGTCTTGACATATGGATGCGAGTCATGGGCAATGACTACAACCCACTAAAGCCAGATCCAAACCTCAGAAATGAGGTATCTGAGGAAGGTGGTTGAAGTAACAAGAAGAGACATGGTCCGCATCCAGACGATACGTCAAGGCCTAAAATGTCACCCGCTGCAGACCCAAGTAGAACAGTCCCAACTAAGATGGTTTGGCCATGTCTGCAGAATGGGAGAACATCGGCTACCACGACAAGCATGGGAAACAAAGAGCCAGGGATCCAGACCCCCAGGACGACTGAGAGTCCGCTGGGAGGACAACATTAGACAGTCTTTGAAGGACCGAGGACTGGAATGGAACCAGGCCAGGAAGAAGACAGCTGATAGAATAGTCTGGCGCTCTCTCTTCCAAACCTCTACACCTCACGGTAGGAGGGGAACGACTAAGTAAGTTTACATCATGTTTAATCTACTATCGGTATTTCCACAAATATACAATACATGTAAAATAAAAGACCCGGGTCAGATCTATCTGACCAACCCAGCTCATCCACATAACAAGGTGTGCCATTTTCCCATTCCTCTCCCCTAAGGGCTACTACATCTCTACAATCTTTTTCCATAAAATAGGATAGGTGACATGATCCCTGATGACAACTCATAAAATCTTTTAGTTCTACCTCTCTGGTAGTTTGTTACTATGGTGGAGCAACCAATAGGCCTTGCATAAGTCTGCTAGTGACTTATGTACTTACAGTCGTAAAATATCTTCATTACCCAAGTCAAACAACACAATTTATAATATAAATAAAGTTAATAATTTTGGTCTTACCACAAATTCAATGAAAACACACAGGAACGTTGAATTAGCACAACTTCAGATGTACTGCTGGCTGGACTATGACGTCCTTTTAATTTATTACATATATATTTATATTTCAAAGGTACGTCACACTTCACAGCTTTCAATCGTCCTGCTTCTATTAACAGTTTTAGTCAAAAAGCGTCGATCCTCCAAGTTTCTCACTAATATTTAATGTGCTGGCCAATGAGATCGGACGGTTACCAATTGTGATTCAAATTTGAAAAAAAAGCTAAAATTACGTAATAAATTGGTACCTCTGTCTGTCGGTCGGTCCCGATTTTGGTGTTAAAAGTTAAAAATAGACTTGCTTTTTTGCCTAACAAATTTTGCCTCTCACTTACTCCTAAAGTTCCCTCTTGGACTTTGACCCTCCCGCTTCTGCCTCTTTTCCCCAACGCGTGCAAAAAATTGTCACCGATAGTGAATGCAAAAACGAGGGTCTGGTGGTCAGTCTATACAAACCAATATAGTATTTTGTCAATATCTTTACTATTTATGGAGCGATTTTGAAAAATGTAACATATTATTACTCAGGAGATCATATTCTATCAAACTAACTAGGTTTTATGGCCCCATTCCCAGTAATAATGAATTCCATATATTTTCCACATTATTTGGCAATTTCTACTTTTATATAAATACGCCATCTGTTCTCCCTCTCTCTCTCTCTCATTGTTCCAACCTGTTGATATTTACCTTCGTGTGTAGTAAATATTGTAAGATATAATGAGACGTGGCTGGCTGTCATACATACGTTAAGAAGTATAATCACGAAGCTTTAACACAAGATACAAGGATCGACATGTTTAATTCGCCATCTTAGAAAACAGGAAGTAGAAGAAAGAGGTAAGCAGAAGAGTTCCCATAAAGGAAAATAACTCTAGTCAGGAAAACAAAGTATCAGCATGGAAACGTATATACATCAACATTTCCCCCCCCCCCCCCTTCTTTATGAGTGAACAAAGTCATTCATCCAAGAGGGTTTCTTGCGATCTCTTTGAGGTCTCTTAGAGCAACATGATAGGAGAGAATGTTCCTGTTCTTTGCCAGCTTTCCCAGGACTAGAAGTAGTTGGAGTTGAAGGATAAACTTCTGGAGGATTGTAAATGTTCACTTCACTAGTGTTCTCCATGTCTGGCAAAACAACCTGTTGCTCGGATAGAACTGGAGAGGATAAATCAGTTTCCAAGTCCACGGGATCAGGTGTGAGCTGGTGAGACAACTTGGGTAGATCATGAGCAGTTTTATCATGATACGTCTTCACTGATCTGTCTCTCTTGCCTCTACTTTCAATAACTCTACTGTGAGATGCAACGGGTTTCACTGCAGAAGGTATCAGCGCACGCAGTTTCCTGTTGAACAGTATTTCTGCTGGACTTTGATCAAACCCTTGTCTCGGTGTATTACGAAGTTCAAGTAGTGCCTCATATGCATCTGTATTATTTTGAACAGTCTTTCTCATCATACCCTTGATGAGTTTCACAGCAGATTCAGCTAATTTGTTGGCTTTATGGTGACCTGGTGCTGATTTAACATGAAGTATTCCCCATCTAGCAGTAAATGATCTGAACTGTGCAGACGTAAACTGAGTACCTTGGTCAGATACAATAACTTTAGGGACATCTTAACGAGCAAAATGAGACTTCAATTTCCTGATGACTAACTGTGCTGTCATCGTAGGTAGAAAGTCTACTTCAATGAAGTTGGAGAAGTAGTCAATCAGGACTAAATAATATCGGCCTTCTATAATAAAGATGTCAGTGCCAACTTTCTCCCAGGGTGATAAACCTCTTGAGTGTTGGTTTAAAGGTTCTTTAGTATTCCTTGCCTTCGTTTCTTGACATTCTGGACAACTGTCTGCTATCTGTTGAATCTCAGCCGTCATGCCGATCCAAAACAGACAACTTCTGGCCCGGCGCATCATGCTGTCAAATGCAAGATGAGCAGCGTGTAGCTTCTGCTTGATTTCAGGCCTCAGTGCTTTTGGGATAAGAATACGCTCTCCTTTAAGTATTATGTCTTGTTCTGTTGTCAGAGTATCACGAATGTCAAAATAAGGCATAAGCTCAGCTGGTACATCAGACTTTCTTTTAGGCCACCCATCCAAAATGATCGACTTCATCCTCTGGAGCACACTGTATATGAGAGTTTCAGCTTTAATCTTTTCCATCATCACATCTGGTATTTCAGGTAATCTTACAGGTGCATCAGCTCCTGCATTGCTCTCTCTATCAGCTAAGGAATCCAATGTGACATTATTAATACAAGCTCTGGACAGTGTGTCGGCTATAAGAAGATCGGAACCTTGTACCCATTGGAATTCAAAGTCATATCGATGGCTGCGCATCAGTAAATTCTGCAGTCTTCGAGGAATTTGACTCAGATGTTTCTTAACGATGGCTGCCAAAGGTTTATGGTCGTTGATGACTGTAACTTTCCTTCTATAAGTGTACTGGTCAAAGCGTTCCAAACCATATACAACAGCTAAGAGCTCCTTCTCAATTTGAGCCCAGCGTTGTTCTGTTTCAGTTAGAGCTCTAGAAGCAAACTCTATTGGCTGACCATTTTGTAGGAGGACAGCCCCAAGTCCATAGCTGCTACTATCAACTTGAATACACAAAGATTCATCAGGATCATAGTATGCGAGTACTGGAGTAGAAGTAATCAGTTTCTTGACACTCTTGAAAGCTTGTTTACATTCAGCAGACCAGATAAAGGGAGTATCCGTACGGGTAAGTTCTCTTATTGGATGAAGAACTTCTGAAAGATTGTTGAGGAACTTTGCTAGATACTGTATCATGCCGCAAAATCTGCGAACCTCATGACAGTCCTTAGGAACGGGCATGTTTAGTATTGTCTCAACCTTTTTCTTGTCTGGTTCAACACCTCGAGCAGTAATAAGGTGACCCATGAAGGTAATTTCTTCTTTCTTCTCTTGAGCTTTAGCGTCATTCAGTTTAATGCCTTTCTCTTTACACCTATGTTTCAGTGCTTTGAGCTTCAGATCATGGTCCTTAATTGCTTGCTGTCTGTTTGATCCACAACCTGCAATAACTATGTCATCAGCAACATTGATGCAACCATGAAGACCTTCCAGAGCTTGTGCTAGATGCCTCTGGAAAATTTCACTGCTTACATTCAACCCAAATGGTAATCTAGACCATCCGAACCTACCATAAGGTGTAATCATTGTTGTAAGTTTACTAGACTTCTCATCAAGTTTGATATGCCAGAATGCTTGCTTGATATCCAGCTTTGTGAAAATCTTGGCATTATTGAGTTCAGGCAATACATCATCCAAAGTTGGTAATCTGTAATGCTCCCTCTGCAAAGCCTCATTCGGGGGTCTAGGATCAATGCATATTCTTAAAGAACCATCAGACTTTTCAACAACAGCCATTTGGTTAACCCATTCAGTCGGTTCCTCTACTGGTATTAATATACCTCTGTTCATTAGATTTTGAAGCTCTGACTTTACCTTGCTCTTAAGTGAAAATGGTACTTTTCTGCACGGCAGTGCCTTTGGACGAATATTAGGATCAATATGCAACACAGCTTCACCCAGGACACCTAGATGGTTATCAGAGTTATGATCATTATCTGAACTGTCAGTAGCCACCTTAGCAATAAATTTGTTTGTGTTGACTGTCACAAACTGTAGATCCTGCAGTGTGTTGTTGCCCAGCAAACATGTGAATCTATTTTTCACAACAGTAAACCTTATATTGTGTTTTGTCCCAGTCTTAGGATTCTCAGCAGTTAATATAACTTCTCCCAGTGGAGTCATCTTAGTACCATTCCACATAACAAGCCTCTGTTTAGTGGGCAACAGTTGTTTTGCATCACAAAGCGTTGACAGATTGTATTCACATCAGCTGCTGTGTCTAACTGGAAGTTTACCATTTTTCCATTGACAATGAGTTGTGCAGATGTACAAGCTTTGCTAGATTTCACACTATAAAGAAAAACTTCAGAATCTTCCACTGACTCTGTGTGAACAGTATGAACTTTCTTGCATTTAACTTTGAAATGGTTTCTTCCCCCACAATTTGAACAAAACTTCCCCCATGCAGGACACTTTTTCTTAATTAATAGATGTTTCTGTCCACAGTAATGACACTCCTTTCTAGGTTAAAAGTACCCACTGTCAGTGTTACTTTGACAGGCTTTACCAGCAGCATGCCCAGTGTCTCTCTTGGGAGGTTTATGGTTGAGTGATTTTTTCTGTACCTTTTCAACCCTTGCTTCAGAAGGTTGTACTGTATTACTCATCTCTCTTATGTCGTTTCCAGTTTGCTCGAAGACTCTGCATATGTGAATGGCTTTCTTCAGATCAAGGTCAGCTTCTCTCAAGAGCTTCTCTTGTAACCTTTTGTTTACAGTAAAGACAATTTTGTCTCTTATCATACGATCCTTGTCGTTAAAGTTGCACAAATCTGCCTTAGTTCTCAGCTGTCAAAAAAGAATTAAAATGTTCTTGAAGAGGTGTGTTCCAGAATCTGAACGTATGTAATACTTCATTGCTTCGTGAGCTGCAGTGGTTCTGGAGCAAATCGAGAATTTTAGTAGGATTAGAGTGGTCTCCTTCCTCTGCCAGTTGATCAAAAACTTCGACAGCTTGAGGTCCAGCACAGTGTAGAATAATGGCCGCCCGAATGGGATCAGGTTTAGAGGCCACCTCTGATGCATGCATGTATAGATCTAACTGTCGTTTCCATTTACGAAATGTGTCTGGTTCGACGTTATTTATGCTTAGGCAGGGTGGTGACCGAAATAAGGGCCGTTCTGCCATGACGAAATGTCTAATAATGATATGCAAGCAATAACCAGTAATCTCACCTTAAGTCTAATGACATTCAGCACACGTGTTACAAGATATTCAGCAGAATAGTCCGAATTCTGTAGAAATAAACACCGCTGCCACCATGTTGATATTTACCTTCGTGTGTAGTAAATATTGTAAGATATAATGAGACGTGGCTGGCTGTCATACATACTCAAGTTACGAAGTATAATCACGAAGCTTGAACACAAGATACAAGGATCGACATGTTTAATTCGCCATCTTAGAAAACAGAAAGTAGAAGAAAGAGGTAAGCAGAAGAGTTCCCATAAAGGCAAATAACTCTAGTCAGGAAAACAAAGTATCAGCATGGAAACGTATATACATCAACACAACCGAAACAACAAATTGGTTACGTCAGAAAAATTATGCTACTACTGGCGTGATATTTTTAAATTTGCTACCAATACTGCGCTCATTCGCTTGACAATTTGTGTTGTTTCAAACAACGCGGGCCATACTGCCACTTATCTTTAACTGGCGAAAAATAATCTTGGCCTCCTGAATAGCAGCAATGAAGATCACATCAGATACAGGCCAGCGAGAAGAGGATCCACCGCTGAAGGGTACTGCAGCTTAATGATGTCAGGAACAGATTTTTCCACAGATGCTCCGCTTCTTTAATGGGAACGTTGTAACTCGACTTGCATAACTTCTGTACTGTCAAGACTGGATTCTTCTGTTGTAAGGTTGCTACTCTTCCGGGCACTTCCAAATAATAATGACAATAGCTTCACTATCTTGTTGATCAATCTGGAGAATGTCATTTGGGTTGAACACACCCTTAAAGCTGGCGACTGTCGTAAATTTATTTTGAGAGAAAAGAGTCGTAGAAATAGTGGTCCGGTTTAGAGTGGAAAATGATGATGGAAAGCTCAGTGATAGAAAATGTAGATATTAAATAGTTGCTTCACAGCGTGCTGGAGGAGAGTAAAGACAGACTTATTTACGACAAATCGCTTCTCTCAATCGTCTCTTCCGCTCTCCTGGTCAAACAATTATTTGCCAGTTTTCCAGACTCGCTTCTGCGCGCACACCGATTTGGTGTTTTTCACACACACAGACGATGTAGATACAAACTATATTAAACGAATAGGGGAAATGTTGGGCTTTGGGTATGTCCAACACCGTACTAAATGAGTTTATGTGATTTTATTCACTTTAAGGGGGCATATACACCCAGAAAAAGACAAAAAAGGTTATTTTTGATTTTCATATAATAATTGTGTTTTAAATATTTATAAGCCTTTTTACTTTGATATTCTTTTTGAATTATGTGTTTATCTGTAATAGTTTATGAGTTATCAATGTTCAAAGAGAATCAGATAAGTGTTTTAACATTTTAAAAACTAAACTTTAACGAAAACAGGGCTTGCGATTCACAGTTCCGGTGATATTTTCTACAATTTTAAAGCTATAGCCTTCAAATTTTGCACACTTATAGCCCATGTTATCCTTTATGGCATGAACCTCCACTTTTTTCTTACATGGTATAGAAACAGAGATATTGCTATACAAAGTTCTAAATTTGTGCTATTTAAAAGGGTCATATTGCAAGAGCCATATCTACAAAACTCATTGGGGTAGACATTTTTGGGATGTTCACGCCATAGGTAGGGGTGTTATGCACATCATCTGCTGGTTTGGCATTCTTTGCACCTTTTATGTGAGTGAAATTCATTCCCAGGTGCACTGGGGGTTTTCCTTTCTTTTTTTTTTCATCACTTCATGTTAATTAATTATTTTCACATAAAACATTAAAATTTATAAAGTAAACTTTGTTCATCATAAAATATAATATCTCTTGTAACATGTGGCCAAATTTTATGTCAACAAGTTTGTTAGTTATTTTCCTGTTAATTTTTTAAAAAGATAACCCATTTCTGGGTGGGTGTTCCCCCTTAAACATCAATCACTAACACATATCAGGTATTACATAAATTATCATAAGTACACAAATGCAAATAACAAGTTTGGGAGGGGTGAAGAAGATTGGTATCGACTAAGCCCTTCCCGCTTATTAGACAAAGATAAACCCAGTCCAGAGATAGATAATATCAGGAACACGGGTACGTTAACCTAACAGTGAAGTTAATTACTCTGAAAAGAGGTGTTACCAAATTAGTTATGGTGGTAGACAAAAAAATACTGTTATCCCAACTGGTGTCTTCCCTTTACTAAGCAAAGAAAAAAAAAGGGGGGGGGGATGAAACAGAGTTAACAAATTATCCCACTAAAGGAACAATGCCGGGTATACAGAAAACGTATTACTCGGTAGGCAAGTTAACAAATGGTTTGTTGCAAAAAACTTAAATCTCCTGTCATTCATACACACTGTGCGGATCCACACTCATATACACCACACACTTACCGAGTTGCAGCATCAGACAATCCCTTAGAATGATAAACACAATAATTAACTCTTGACGTATGACAACTGTCTAGTCCTTCTATGTCCCGCCCCAGATAATGCGAGGATTCACTGAGAGCAAATATTCCCGCTTATCGCCGGACTTGAAGTTCTAAGAGTTCTTGTGTTTTATTATAAAGAAACGAGTCTATGGGATGGCACTGACGCAGTTCGACATAGGGGTGAAAAATGAGGTGATGGTATAATCCTTCACTGCGTGATGATAGCCACTGACCGGTAAAGTTTTTAATCCAGTGAGGAAAAACTAGGCTCGGTCACATTCAGGTAAATCGGTAATCTCTCACAATAGAGCAGTATATAAACTATCGCTACTGGCACTGTTCATCTTCCAGTTTATCTTACAGATTTAATTTGATGATAATAATCAAATGATCTTGGGTAGGCTTTCTTTCATGTAATTATGTTAGCTAGGCCGTACCGGACCACCACAAGATTTACTTTAAAAAAATGTCTCATCAAACTGTCTGGAAGTTTAAGAACCGAGTATGGAAACTCTGAAAGATTTCGTTATTGCTGGGATTGCAAAAGGTGATCAATCTAGAGAAAAAGATAGAAAACCCATAACAACATAATCATACTTTAAAACAAATAATCTTCTAAGCGCGCGATAAATTTCCCGTTAAGCCTATTATACACTCGAGTATTTAATTATGTATTTAATAAACACTGCGCGAGTTCTAGTGGTTAAATTACACATCTATAAAGATAGGACTTAACTAAATTTATTAATTATAAATTCCTTCGCGACTTTAAAAGTTAATTTAAGCATCTATTATCTTTGAAATAATATAATAGATAGATCATTATATTTACAACTGGAACTATTGAGACGGTTTAATTTAATAGGTTTAAATTAACACAAAATCCAATGAAATATAATGAATGAACTAGACCACTGATCACTTTACACAATATATATATTACCGCTTTGCACAGAAATAGAATTCACTGCAAATAAAATGAAAATCCATGGGATAATCTAGCAAGATTTCAAATATCGCTAGTGCTACTATCAAGTTCTGTCCAGCGAATGATAACGTGTCTAGTCTTCATGGTCTATTTATCTAAAATGGAATGTAAGTTGAGTGGGACATGAGAACTTTGACAGCTTTTTTGATCTCATGAACTTTGGGGGATCTGACCGCCAAATCCAAAGAGAGAAGCCGCCCCCTGGTCTCTCGTATCTTCGCTCGCTGCTTCTCGTTTCGGCTTTCCCCCGTTCGCTCGGTTGCGATTGACACCGAGACGCGAAATTAGCGGCAAGCAACTGCGTCTCGTATCAGGGACCACTACTGTCTTTGATAACGCCGATAGTCTCCCTTGAAATCCCTCAGTCTGTCTCTTTGATCTCGTGCCGCCTACTAAATGAGTCCCGGTGGAATGAGTTCTGGCAAATGAAAAGTTACAACAAATGTTCAGGGGTTCTAATGTTATGAAAAGCTAAAGGTCCCTTTAAATCATCCATCATATCAGGGAAAATTCACTTGTCAAACTAGACGTACGTCACAATCGTCCCCACTTTTAGACATGAAACCATTTTTCATGTTTCATTTTTTGACAATGGAGGTGACCTGATTGGTGATTTTAGGATGAGTGGTATCTTCAGTTTGCTCTTCTTCCTCTGTAGACCAGTTTCTACTCAGGAAATCAGCCCCGACATTCTGTCTTCCCGGAATATATTCCACTTTGAAAGAATAAACGCTTAAAAGAAGCGCCCAACGCATGATCCTTGCGTTAAATTCTTTATTGGCACCAAGAAATGCTAACGGAGCGTGGTCTGTTTGCACCGTGAAAGATGTACCATAAAGAAACTCATGATGGCGTCTAATACCGTCAATCAGAGCAAGACATTCCCTTTCAACTACGCTGTAGTTCCGTTCCGCTTTATTTAATTTCCGACTGCCATAGGCAACTGGAAATAGCATGTTCAGGTCACTGTCATCGGCTTGAAGCAGTGTTGACCCGATGCCCTGACCTGACGCGTCGACTCTCAGTACAAAAGGTTTCTTGAGGTCAGGCAACCTCAAAATGGGGTATGCAGACAACTGTCCTTTCAAAGTGCTATACGCGTGTTCGCACTTTTGATCCCATATGACCTTATCAGGACAACCTTTCTTTGTGAGGTCAGTCAGAGGTGCCGTCAGTCCGTTGAAGTTCTGGATGTACTTCTGATAGTATGCACATAGCGATATGAAGGAACGTACGTCTTTCTTCGTTCGGGGTCTTTTTGCTGCCACTATTTTCTCCACGTTCTTCTTAATAGGCCAACTGCATCCGTGAGAAATAGTGTGCCCCAGGAAGTCTAACTGTTCAAACCCGATGAGACATTTGCTAGGTCTGGCTGTGAGACCCGTTTCCTGTAGTCTCCTGAGGAGCATAGCAACCGTAGCAATATGTTCTTCATAGGTTTCCGATGCAATTAAGATGTCATCCATGAAATTATGGATATGGGGACTTTGCAAAGGTTGTAGAAGCTTCCTCATCATCCTGGTGAACACTCCTGGTGCATTATGCAAACCGAACGGCATCACGTTAAATGTGTAATGTCCTTCACTAGTGCTGAAAGCTAACAAAGGTTTAATTTCCTCCTTGACTGGTATTTGATAATAACCTTTGCTGAGGTCAATCTTGGAGAAGATCTTTGCTTTGCTGAGCTTGGTGAACAACTCAGAAACAGTTTGGAGAGGTTCGGGCTGGAATTCCGTTACCGTGTTTAGCAACCTGTAATCAATGCACAGCCGAACTTCCTTATTGGGCTTCTGCAACAGCACTACACTCGAGCTGTAAGGAGATGTAGACTCACTGATAATTCCTGCCTGACACAGCTTGTCTATTTCTCCGCGAAGTGCATCAGCTTTAGCGTACAGGATGGGGTAAACTCTGGTTTGAACAGGGGTCTCGTTTGTTAATTTCATATCAAATTCAATGAGATTTGTTCGACCAGGTACATCCGTTAAGACTGCACTGTACTGTTTTAGTAGAGCCCTGGTTTCTGTTTGTTGTTCTGGTGAGAGATTGTCGCCGAACTTGACATCTTTAAAGGATTCTGTGGATTGCAATGGATACTCCATGCAACCATCATCATCTTCCTCGTCTTCCGTTGCTATGGCGACAGCCAGGAGATGCTCGGAGGATGGCACCGGTCTTTCCAAATATTTCTTTAGCAGATTTATGTGGAAGACCTTCTCCTTTCCTTTGATGGAGATCTTGTAGTTGGTACGTGAGATCTTTTTAAGGACGGTAAACGGTCCTTGCCATCCGATGCGAAGTTTATTGCTTCCGGTTGGAAGTAGCAATAGGACTTTCTCCCCTGGTTGTAGTTCTCTCTCTTTTGCAGCTTTGTTGTATCTTTTAGTAATTTTAGCGCGGGCTTTCTTAAGGTTGGTAGTAGCCAGATCCCATCCTAGCTTTAGCCTTTCCTTAAGCTCAGATACGTACTTGCTTGCAGAGACGACTGTCTCGTCAGCCTTCTGGTCTGTCAGGGACCGAAGTAAGACTTCTAGTGGCCCCTTAATAGGTCTGCCAAATAAAAGTGTAGCTGGCGCAAAACCCGTAGACGCTTGGGGTACCTCTCGGTAGGCGAATAAGGCAGCCGATATATATTGGTCCCAGTCTTCCGGTTTCTCCTGACCCAGCTTACGTAACATCATGGTGAGGGTACCGTTAAAACGTTCCACGAGCCCATTTCCGGCCGGATGGTAGGGACTTGTGTGGATATGTTTGGCCCTCAAGATCTTAAAGATCTCCTCCATTAACAGGCTACGGAATTGGGATCCATTGTCCGTCAAAACTTGTTGAGGGAATCCCAACCGTGTAAAAATTTGCACAAGGGCTTCTGCGACATGCTTGGAATTAGTGCATGGTAGCGGTACGGCTTCGGCCCACATAGTGCAAGTGTCAACTAAGGTCAGGATGAACCTGTTCCTTCTTTTGGTCTTTTCCAGAGGACCAATAATGTCGACAGCAACCCGTTCAAATGGAGTCCCTACTATTGGCATTTGCCCCATAGGTACTGGGGGTGTCAAGTGCTTGGGTGCTACCCGTTGGCACTGGGCGCAGGATTTCACATACCTGACAATGTCAGAGTTCATTCCTGGCCACCAATAGTGGTTTTTTATTCGCTGAATAGTGGCGTTTTGTCCCATATGTCCGCTAAAGGGAAGAGAGTGCCCCATTTCTAAGATCTGGTTTCTGTACTGCGTCGGTACTAGGAGCTGGTTATTCCCCGTGTCCGGGTTGTCCGTTCTACGATACAATACACCATCCTTAGAAAAGATGTCTCCGTTGTGTCTGGGGTCCTTAGCCATGGGCAGTTTTTTAAAGCAGGGCGCCAGAGTAGGGTCCTTTTGTTGCGCCTCCTTCAGTTCATTCGGCAACAAATTTGGCGCAGGCTCCCTCTCCTTCTTGGCTTGCCCTCTTGTGGTTACCGCTGCCACAATCGGCTCCTTAGGTCTCCCAATGAACACATATCTACATCCCAGGATAACTGGGTAGATCGGATCATCCATTATGGCCGCTTTAATAACTCCTCTGACAAAGTCAGAGTGTATTTCAACCAGTGCGATAGGAAGCGTCCTGGGTGCGTCACTCCTGAAAACTCCACTAAGTTTGACGGTTTCCTCTGTCTCCTGACCTGGTTTGACTAGGTGTCTAGCAACAATACAACCAAAACTTAATCCAGTGTCAAAAAGACAAGTAGTAGAGGTACCGTTCAAAATTACAGTTCCTCGAGTTGAGGGTCGGTCCCCCTCAGGTTGAGAATCACTGACGTTGACTCTACCTTTCGAGGCTGTATGCAAACATCCAATGCGGTTTGCACCGGTTTGTTTGCCCTGATCAGACGTTCCTGGTGTAGGGGTCTTCCCTTTTCCTTGACCTTGGTGGCCGCGCTGCCACGTAGGCTTGTTGGGTTGATCAAAATTGTTGTTGTGGGGGGTATCGGGTTTTGTAGAATTTCGATTTTTCCTGGGGAGGTTTCTAAGTATTGTTATCTCGTTGGTTATAATGTTGAGAGGAAGTGGAAGAATAGGATGCCTGCTCTAGATTCTGTTTTCGAGATGGCTCATCGGTGGGTTTACGTTTAGTGCTGGGAAGTTCGGCCATTGCATTGCTATAGCGTTCGGCTTTATTGAGTATGTCTTCAAGCCTGACTGCCTCCTGTTCAGCCAAAAAATCTACGAGTTTCATTTGACAAAGTGGATTTTATCTGCTCCACAAAAACAAGTTCGAGGAGTCCCTCATATGAAAGAGGTAGGTCAGATAATTCAATGCACTTTGTCAGATAACCCGTGAGGCGTGAAGAGAACTGGGGAAATGTTTCCGTGCTCTCTTTTCGGCTGTTTCTGAACAACTGCAGAAACTTTCGGGCAGTCATCTCAAACTGCTGTAGTAAGGCCTTCTTCAACAGGTCATAATCATGTTGATTCGGTCCCAGCTTTGTGTACACGTCATAAGCATTGCCTTTCAGTGACGTTGAAAGTTTGAGCGCCCAGCGGGTACTCTCTAACCCATAAAGATTCGCGAGTCTCTCGAATTTTTCTAGGTAGCTGTCATTTTTCTCGTTAGGGCTAGGAAAAGATTCTAAAGAAAACGACATAGCAGTTAATTGGGCAGACTGAGTGCTGGAGAGATCCATTGTTTGAGACTGGGGCGAAGACGGCTCTCCATTATTTGAAGTAGAGGCACTCCGACTCTCTAAAGCCTTGAGCGCTAATTCATGCTGTCTTTCCTTGTCTCTCTCTCTTTCCCTGCGGGCGTCCATCTCTGCCTCAATTTTCTTCTGCTCCAATTGACGATCGTCCGCTTCTTTCTTCCTAGCTTCTGCCCTCTCTTCCTCCGCGTCATACCTTTGAAGTTCCTGGTTGATAAACAGATTCGCAGCTTCTGTGTCTAGTCCTGAGTCCTTGGCCTCTTGCCTCAAAAGGGATCTTATCCTAATTCTCTCTGCCATTGTCAAAGAACTGGATGCTTCTAAGACTAGAGAATAGTAAGATGGAACAAGAAGGGGAAAACTCAAAGCCGCTACGAAAAAACCCAAAGTAAAAAAAATTTTACTAGAGTTACCTCCTACCTGTACTGTGCAAACTTATCGCTGCTATTATCTGGCAATTAAGGCTCTAAACGCAAGCGACTATGCCATTAAATGGTAAGTTACACTGGAAAAAAAAAAATCTACTTTTACTAACAGTAGAGAAAAATTTAAATTAAAACAATTTAAAAGGAAAAAAAAAATTTTTTTTTTTTTTTTAATTTTAAATCTCTGACAACAAACTCCGTCCCTAAAGTCAATTACTGAGATGAGACGTTGTTAACTTAATTTTTAAAAATCAGAACAATCCGTCTTTAGCTAAGCTCAACTCTTTTTAACTTCAAAAACCTTAGTGACTGTAAAACAATCACGCAATCCCAGCAACTTTTATAAAGAAAGAAATATAATTATCTCCGCCAGAGGATAATTAAAATAGCAAATATTTTTGTTTATCTGTACTTTCTACTGCTGTGGAGAGAAAACAACCTGTAAATATGCTGTGTGGACAACCCAAATACTTAAAGAACGTTTGTCTAGGGGTGTAATTATTTATTTATTTCCCTAATTCACAAGACAAATCATTCACACTCTACCTAGTTAGACCTAGACTAAATCAGACTCAAAATATCTTTAACCCGGCTATGCGATTGCCTCAAATGTAGCTCAAGATCCCAGAACCAGCCCACAAATATGTGTGCATCAAATGTATCTCAAAATAATCCGGCTCGTATTGTCGTAAATTTATTTTGAGAGAAAAGAGTCTTAGAAATAGTGGTCCGGTTTAGAGTGGAAAATGATGATGGAAAGCTCAGTGATAGAAAATGTAGATATTAAATAGTTGCTTCACAGCGTGCTGGAGGAGAGTAAAGACAGACTTATTTACGACAAATCGCTTCTCTCAATCTTCTCTTCCGCTCTCCTGGTCAAACAATTATTTGCCAGTTTTCCAGACTCGCTTCTGCGCGCACACCGATTTGGTGTTTTTCACACACACACAGACGATGTAGATACAAACTATATTAAACGAATAGGGGAAATGTTGGGCTTTGGGTATGTCCAACACCGTACTAAATGAGTTTATGTGATTTTATTCACTTTAAACATCAATCACTAACACATATCAGGTATTACATAAATTATCATAAGTACACAAATGCAAATAACAAGTTTGGGAGGGGTGAAGAAGATTGGTATCGACTAAGCCCTTCCCGCTTATTAGACAAAGATAAACCCAGTCCAGAGATAGATAATATCAGGAACACGGGTACGTTAACCTAACAGTGAAGTTAATTACTCTGAAAAGAGGTGTTACCAAATTAGTTATGGTGGTAGACAAAAAAATACTGTTATCCCAACTGGTGTCTTCCCTTTACTAAGCAAAGAAAAAAAAAGGGGGGGGGGGATGAAACAGAGTTAACAAATTATCCCACTAAAGGAACAATGCCGGGTATACAGAAAACGTATTACTCGGTAGGCAAGTTAACAAATGGTTTGTTGCAAAAAACTTAAATCTCCTGTCATTCATACACACTGTGCGGATCCACACTCATATACACCACACACTTACCGAGTTGCAGCATCAGACAATCCCTTAGAATGATAAACACAATAATTAACTCTTGACGTATGACAACTGTCTAGTCCTTCTATGTCCCGCCCCAGATAATGCGAGGATTCACTGAGAGCAAATATTCCCGCTTATCGCCGGACTTGAAGTTCTAAGAGTTCTTGTGTTTTATTATAAAGAAACGAGTCTATGGGATGGCACTGACGCAGTTCGACATAGGGGTGAAAAATGAGGTGATGGTATAATCCTTCACTGCGTGATGATAGCCACTGACCGGTAAAGTTTTTAATCCAGTGAGGAAAAACTAGGCTCGGTCACATTCAGGTAAATCGGTAATCTCTCACAATAGAGCAGTATATAAACTATCGCTACTGGCACTGTTCATCTTCCAGTTTATCTTACAGATTTAATTTGATGATAATAATCAAATGATCTTGGGTAGGCTTTCTTTCATGTAATTATGTTAGCTAGGCCGTACCGGACCACCACAAGATTTACTTTAAAAAAATGTCTCATCAAACTGTCTGGAAGTTTAAGAACCGAGTATGGAAACTCTGAAAGATTTCGTTATTGCTGGGATTGCAAAAGGTGATCAATCTAGAGAAAAAGATAGAAAACCCATAACAACATAATCATACTTTAAAACAAATAATCTTCTAAGCGCGCGATAAATTTCCCGTTAAGCCTATTATACACTCGAGTATTTAATTATGTATTTAATAAACACTGCGCGAGTTCTAGTGGTTAAATTACACATCTATAAAGATAGGACTTAACTAAATTTATTAATTATAAATTCCTTCGCGACTTTAAAAGTTAATTTAAGCATCTATTATCTTTGAAATAATATAATAGATAGATCATTATATTTACAACTGGAACTATTGAGACGGTTTAATTTAATAGGTTTAAATTAACACAAAATCCAATGAAATATAATGAATGAACTAGACCACTGATCACTTTACACAATATATATATTACCGCTTTGCACAGAAATAGAATTCACTGCAAATAAAATGAAAATCCATGGGATAATCTAGCAAGATTTCAAATATCGCTAGTGCTACTATCAAGTTCTGTCCAGCGAATGATAACGTGTCTAGTCTTCATGGTCTATTTATCTAAAATGGAATGTAAGTTGAGTGGGACATGAGAACTTTGACAGCTTTTTTGATCTCATGAACTTTGGGGGATCTGACCGCCAAATCCAAAGAGAGAAGCCGCCCCCTGGTCTCTCGTATCTTCGCTCGCTGCTTCTCGTTTCGGCTTTCCCCCGTTCGCTCGGTTGCGATTGACACCGAGACGCGAAATTAGCGGCAAGCAACTGCGTCTCGTATCAGGGACCACTACTGTCTTTGATAACGCCGATAGTCTCCCTTGAAATCCCTCAGTCTGTCTCTTTGATCTCGTGCCGCCTACTAAATGAGTCCCGGTGGAATGAGTTCTGGCAAACGAAAAGTTACAACAAATGTTCAGGGGTTCTAATGTTATGAAAAGCTAAAGGTCCCTTTAAATCATCCATCATATCAGGGAAAATTCACTTGTCAAACTAGACGTACGTCACAATCGTCCCCACTTTTAGACATGAAACCATTTTTCATGTTTCATTTTTTGACAATGGAGGTGACCTGATTGGTGATTTTAGGATGAGTGGTATCTTCAGTTTGCTCTTCTTCCTCTGTAGACCAGTTTCTACTCAGGAAATCAGCCCCGACATTCTGTCTTCCCGGAATATATTCCACTTTGAAAGAATAAACGCTTAAAAGAAGCGCCCAACGCATGATCCTTGCGTTAAATTCTTTATTGGCACCAAGAAATGCTAACGGAGCGTGGTCTGTTTGCACCGTGAAAGATGTACCATAAAGAAACTCATGATGGCGTCTAATACCGTCAATCAGAGCAAGACATTCCCTTTCAACTACGCTGTAGTTCCGTTCCGCTTTATTTAATTTCCGACTGCCATAGGCAACTGGAAATAGCATGTTCAGGTCACTGTCATCGGCTTGAAGCAGTGTTGACCCGATGCCCTGACCTGACGCGTCGACTCTCAGTACAAAAGGTTTCTTGAGGTCAGGCAACCTCAAAATGGGGTATGCAGACAACTGTCCTTTCAAAGTGCTATACGCGTGTTCGCACTTTTGATCCCATATGACCTTATCAGGACAACCTTTCTTTGTGAGGTCAGTCAGAGGTGCCGTCAGTCCGTTGAAGTTCTGGATGTACTTCTGATAGTATGCACATAGCGATATGAAGGAACGTACGTCTTTCTTCGTTCGGGGTCTTTTTGCTGCCACTATTTTCTCCACGTTCTTCTTAATAGGCCAACTGCATCCGTGAGAAATAGTGTGCCCCAGGAAGTCTAACTGTTCAAACCCGATGAGACATTTGCTAGGTCTGACTGTGAGACCCGTTTCCTGTAGTCTCCTGAGGAGCATAGCAACCGTAGCAATATGTTCTTCATAGGTTTCCGATGCAATTAAGATGTCATCCATGAAATTATGGATATGGGGACTTTGCAAAGGTTGTAGAAGCTTCCTCATCATCCTGGTGAACACTCCTGGTGCATTATGCAAACCGAACGGCATCACGTTAAATGTGTAATGTCCTTCACTAGTGCTAAAAGCTAACAAAGGTTTAATTTCCTCCTTGACTGGTATTTGATAATAACCTTTGCTGAGGTCAATCTTGGAGAAGATCTTTGCTTTGCTGAGCTTGGTGAACAACTCAGAAACAGTTTGGAGAGGTTCGGGCTGGAATTCCGTTACCGTGTTTAGCAACCTGTAATCAATGCACAGCCGAACTTCCTTATTGGGCTTCTGCAACAGCACTACACTCGAGCTGTAAGGAGATGTAGACTCACTGATAATTCCTGCCTGACACAGCTTGTCTATTTCTCCGCGAAGTGCATCAGCTTTAGCGTACAGGATGGGGTAAACTCTGGTTTGAACAGGGGTCTCGTTTGTTAATTTCATATCAAATTCAATGAGATTTGTTCGACCAGGTACATCCGTTAAGACTGCACTGTACTGTTTTAGTAGAGCCCTGGTTTCTGTTTGTTGTTCTGGTGAGAGATTGTCGCCGAACTTGACATCTTTAAAGGATTCTGTGGATTGCAATGGATACTCCATGCAACCATCATCATCTTCCTCGTCTTCCGTTGCTATGGCGACAGCCAGGAGATGCTCGGAGGATGGCACCGGTCTTTCCAAATATTTCTTTAGCAGATTTATGTGGAAGACCTTCTCCTTTCCTTTGATGGAGATCTTGTAGTTGGTACGTGAGATCTTTTTAAGGACGGTAAACGGTCCTTGCCATCCGATGCGAAGTTTATTGCTTCCGGTTGGAAGTAGCAATAGGACTTTCTCCCCTGGTTGTAGTTCTCTCTTTTGCAGCTTTGTTGTATCTTTTAGTAATTTTAGCGCGGGCTTTCTTAAGGTTGGTAGTAGCCAGATCCCATCCTAGCTTTAGCCTTTCCTTAAGCTCAGATACGTACATGCTTGCAGAGACGACTGTCTCGTCAGCCTTCTGGTCTGTCAGGGACCGAAGTAAGACTTCTAGTGGCCCCTTAATAGGTCTGCCAAATAAAAGTGTAGCTGGCGCAAAACCCGTAGACGCTTGGGGTACCTCTCGGTAGGCGAATAAGGCAGCCGATATATATTGGTCCCAGTCTTCCGGTTTCTCCTGACCCAGCTTACGTAACATCATGGTGAGGGTACCGTTAAAAACGTTCCACGAGCCCATTTCCGGCCGGATGGTAGGGACTTGTGTGGATATGTTTGGCCCTCAAGATCTTAAAGATCTCCTCCATTAACAGGCTACGGAATTGGGATCCATTGTCCGTCAAAACTTGTTGAGGGAATCCCAACCGTGTAAAAATTTGCACAAGGGCTTCTGCGACATGCTTGGAATTAGTGCATGGTAGCGGTACGGCTTCGGCCCACATAGTGCAAGTGTCAACTAAGGTCAGGATGAACCTGTTCCTTCTTTTGGTCTTTTCCAGAGGACCAATAATGTCGACAGCAACCCGTTCAAATGGAGTCCCTACTATTGGCATTTGCCCCATAGGTACTGGGGGTGTCAAGTGCTTGGGTGCTACCCGTTGGCACTGGGCGCAGGATTTCACATACCTGACAATGTCAGAGTTCATTCCTGGCCACCAATAGTGGTTTTTTATTCGCTGAATAGTGGCGTTTTGTCCCATATGTCCGCTAAAGGGAAGAGAGTGCCCCATTTCTAAGATCTGGTTTCTGTACTGCGTCGGTACTAGGAGCTGGTTATTCCCCGTGTCCGGGTTGTCCGTTCTACGATACAATACACCATCCTTAGAAAAGATGTCTCCGTTGTGTCTGGGGTCCTTAGCCATGGGCAGTTTTTTTAAAGCAGGGCGCCAGAGTAGGGTCCTTTTGTTGCGCCTCCTTCAGTTCATTCGGCAACAAATTTGGCGCAGGCTCCCTCTCCTTCTTGGCTTGCCCTCTTGTGGTTACCGCTGCCACAATCGGCTCCTTAGGTCTCCCAATGAACACATATCTACATCCCAGGATAACTGGGTAGATCGGATCATCCATTATGGCCGCTTTAATAACTCCTCTGACAAAGTCAGAGTGTATTTCAACCAGTGCGATAGGAAGCGTCCTGGGTGCGTCACTCCTGAAAACTCCACTAAGTTTGACGGTTTCCTCTGTCTCCTGACCTGGTTTGACTAGGTGTCTAGCAACAATACAACCAAAACTTAATCCAGTGTCAAAAAGACAAGTAGTAGAGGTACCGTTCAAAATTACAGTTCCTCGAGTTGAGGGTCGGTCCCCCTCAGGTTGAGAATCACTGACGTTGACTCTACCTTTCGAGGCTGTATGCAAACATCCAATGCGGTTTGCACCGGTTTGTTTGCCCTGATCAGACGTTCCTGGTGTAGGGGTCTTCCCTTTTCCTTGACCTTGGTGGCCGCGCTGCCACGTAGGCTTGTTGGGTTGATCAAAATTGTTGTTGTGGGGGGTATCGGGTTTTGTAGAATTTCGATTTTTCCTGGGGAGGTTTCTAAGTATTGTTATCTCGTTGGTTATAATGTTGAGAGGAAGTGGAAGAATAGGATGCCTGCTCTAGATTCTGTTTTCGAGATGGCTCATCGGTGGGTTTACGTTTAGTGCTGGGAAGTTCGGCCATTGCATTGCTATAGCGTTCGGCTTTATTGAGTATGTCTTCAAGCCTGACTGCCTCCTGTTCAGCCAAAAAATCTACGAGTTTCATTTGACAAAGTGGATTTTATCTGCTCCACAAGAACAAGTTCGAGGAGTCCCTCATATGAAAGAGGTAGGTCAGATAATTCAATGCACTTTGTCAGATAACCCGTGAGGCGTGAAGAGAACTGGGGAAATGTTTCCGTGCTCTCTTTTCGGCTGTTTCTGAACAACTGCAGAAACTTTCGGGCAGTCATCTCAAACTGCTGTAGTAAGGCCTTCTTCAACAGGTCATAATCATGTTGATTCGGTCCCAGCTTTGTGTACACGTCATAAGCATTGCCTTTCAGTGACGTTGAAAGTTTGAGCGCCCAGCGGGTACTCTCTAACCCATAAAGATTCGCGAGTCTCTCGAATTTTTCTAGGTAGCTGTCAATTTTCTCGTTAGGGCTAGGAAAAGATTCTAAAGAAAACGACATAGCAGTTAATTGGGCAGACTGAGTGCTGGAGAGATCCATTGTTTGAGACTGGGGCGAAGACGGCTCTCCATTATTTGAAGTAGAGGCACTCCGACTCTCTAAAGCCTTGAGCGCTAATTCATGCTGTCTTTCCTTGTCTCTCTCTCTTTCCCTGCGGGCGTCCATCTCTGCCTCAATTTTCTTCTGCTCCAATTGACGATCGTCCGCTTCTTTCTTCCTAGCTTCTGCCCTCTCTTCCTCCGCGTCATACCTTTGAAGTTCCTGGTTGATAAACAGATTCGCAGCTTCTGTGTCTAGTCCTGAGTCCTTGGCCTCTTGCCTCAAAAGGGATCTTATCCTAATTCTCTCTGCCATTGTCAAAGAACTGGATGCTTCTAAGACTAGAGAATAGTAAGATGGAACAAGAAGGGGAAAACTCAAAGCCGCTACGAAAAAACCCAAAGTAAAAAAAAATTACTAGAGTTACCTCCTACCTGTACTGTGCAAACTTATCGCTGCTATTATCTGGCAATTAAGGCTCTAAACGCAAGCGACTATGCCATTAAATGGTAAGTTACACTGGAAAAAAAAAATCTACTTTTACTAACAGTAGAGAAAAATTTAAATTAAAACAATTTAAAAGGAAAAAAAAAAAATTTTTTTTTTTTTTAATTTTAAATCTCTGACAACAAACTCCGTCCCTAAAGTCAATTACTGAGATGAGACGTTGTTAACTTAATTTTTAAAAATCAGAACAATCCGTCTTTAGCTAAGCTCAACTCTTTTTAACTTCAAAAACCTTAGTGACTGTAAAACAATCACGCAATCCCAGCAACTTTTATAAAGAAAGAAATATAATTATCTCCGCCAGAGGATAATTAAAATAGCAAATATTTTTGTTTATCTGTACTTTCTACTGCTGTGGAGAGAAAACAACCTGTAAATATGCTGTGTGGACAACCCAAATACTTAAAGAACGTTTGTCTAGGGGTGTAATTATTTATTTATTTCCCTAATTCACAAGACAAATCATTCACACTCTACCTAGTTAGACCTAGACTAAATCAGACTCAAAATATCTTTAACCCGGCTATGCGATTGCCTCAAATGTAGCTCAAGATCCCAGAACCAGCCCACAAATATGTGTGCATCAATGTATCTCAAAATAATCCCGGACGAGCCAGCCAAATATTGTCGTAAATTTATTTTGAGAGAAAAGAGTCGTAGAAATAGTGGTCCGGTTTAGAGTGGAAAATGATGATGGAAAGCTCAGTGATAGAAAATGTAGATATTAAATAGTTGCTTCACAGCGTGCTGGAGGAGAGTAAAGACAGACTTATTTACGACAAATCGCTTCTCTCAATCTTCTCTTCCGCTCTCCTGGTCAAACAATTATTTGCCAGTTTTCCAGACTCGCTTCTGCGCGCACACCGATTTGGTGTTTTTCACACACACAGACGATGTAGATACAAACTATATTAAACGAATAGGGGAAATGTTGGGCTTTGGGTATGTCCAACACCGTACTAAATGAGTTTATGTGATTTTATTCACTTTAAACATCAATCACTAACACATATCAGGTATTACATAAATTATCATAAGTACACAAATGCAAATAACAAGTTTGGGAGGGGTGAAGAAGATTGGTATCGACTAAGCCCTTCCCGCTTATTAGACAAAGATAAACCCAGTCCAGAGATAGATAATATCAGGAACACGGGTACGTTAACCTAACAGTGAAGTTAATTACTCTGAAAAGAGGTGTTACCAAATTAGTTATGGTGGTAGACAAAAAAATACTGTTATCCCAACTGGTGTCTTCCCTTTACTAAGCAAAGAAAAAAAAGGGGGGGGGGAATGAAACAGAGTTAACAAATTATCCCACTAAAGGAACAAGGCCGGGTATACAGAAAACGTATTACCCGGTAGGCAAGTTAACAAATGGTTTGTTGCAAGAAACTTAAATCTCCTGTCATTCATACACACTGTGCGGATCCACACTCATATACACCACACACTTACCGAGTTGCAGCATCAGACAATCCCTTAGAATGATAAACACAATAATTAACTCTTGACGTATGACAACTGTCTAGTCCTTCTATGTCCCGCCCCAGATAATGCGAGGATTCACTGAGAGCAAATATTCCCGCTTATCGCCGGACTTGAAGTTCTAAGAGTTCTTGTGTTTTATTATAAAGAAACGAGTCTATGGGATGGCACTGACGCAGTTCGACATAGGGGTGAAAAATGAGGTGATGGTATAATCCTTCACTGCGTGATGATAGCCACTGACCGGTAAAGTTTTTAATCCAGTGAGGAAAAACTAGGCTCGGTCACATTCAGGTAAATCGGTAATCTCTCACAATAGAGCAGTATATAAACTATCGCTACTGGCACTGTTCATCTTCCAGTTTATCTTACAGATTTAATTTGATGATAATAATCAAATGATCTTGGGTAGGCTTTCTTTCATGTAATTATGTTAGCTAGGCCGTACCGGACCACCACAAGATTTACTTTAAAAAAAATGTCTCATCAAACTGTCTGGAAGTTTAAGAACCGAGTATGGAAACTCTGAAAGATTTCGTTATTGCTGGGATTGCAAAAGGTGATCAATCTAGAGAAAAAGATAGAAAACCCATAACAACATAATCATACTTTAAAACAAATAATCTTCTAAGCGCGCGATAAATTTCCCGTTAAGCCTATTATACACTCGAGTATTTAATTATGTATTTAATAAACACTGCGCGAGTTCTAGTGGTTAAATCTCCTATGTATACCGCTTCTACGCACAAGGAGCAAGCCACATCAAAATTACAAAGTTCTTGGCTAAAGATAATAGTTTCAAAAGTTCTTTTACCTGTACTGCTTGTCCAGGAATAAAGCACAAACACATTTTGCCACATCCTAGTTTAGAAATATGCCAGAATTATAAACCGGAGAGAACTCAAACATCTTCTAACACACAAGAAGGCTCCATTCCCCGAAACACAAACCAAGAGATCACTGGACACTTGCTCACCTGACGAAAACCCGGACTGACTGACCAAGACAGCCCGTCTTCCGATACCATGCAAAGTCATTCGCGCATGCGTGGATTGACGCGAGCCCCAAGTCAGCTCATAACACGGAACGATCCAGAACATTCCCCGAAAACAGCTTAAGAACGGTCCTTATATGGACAGCTGAAGAATAACAAGGGGGATATCAATTGATTTAAGTCCATATACGGAACGATCATAACGTTCCCCGAAAACAGACTAGGCCCGTCCTTGTATGGGCAAATTTATAGAGACAAGGGAGATAACAACTAGAACTAACTTGTAGCCAAACAAATTACCCTCTGTAAACTCCCTTTGACTAGAATAAAAGGTTACATGCTTATCTGACTGTAACAATGACCATGGCTTTCTACGTGCCTCGCCATGCTCCTTACACTCCACAGCGCGTTGCTGGTAATCGCCGTCATGCCCGTTGAACCAACAGGAGGTTTCTTCCGCGCAGTCTACCGAATCCAGTCTTCGCATGCATGGGTAGGCAGACACTAACTCACCGAAGGTTTATAACCAGTCGGCTACCCTCACCTAGTTTAGCCGGCCTGTCAAAGCCGTTTCCCGGGGGGTGGCTGCTGTGGCATGCTGAAAGCTACGAGGAGCCACAGGTGAGAGCTGGATCCAGGTTTGGACCAAAGGTGGCCGAGCTGCCCTGAAAAGGGCATGACAGCTCCTTAACCAGAGGTACTACCAATACCTGACATCCCAAACCCCTCTCTGATAAAGTAAAAAGGAGGTAAAGGATCCCGTTACACGCCCTTATGTGTATGATAAACGATGAAATAAACAAAGATATGCAATATGAACCTTGCTAGAAGAAAGACAAAGATATTGCATACCTGCGACCACAATATCTGTTGAAAAACCAAAACAGTAGAAAAAAGATGTTTCATCTACATTGCGGACTGTGTTTCATCAGAATATATTTTCTAAACATCCAGTAATTCCCGCTATAAATTGTTCGTCACTTATGAAATTCCCAGAATTTTATTTGTAGTTTTCTTGCCTTAGCTTGATGCTGCTTGAATATCGCCAGCAGTGCATGACAAGGTGATTCCACTGGAACCTCCGTGAACGGTGCTTCGACTCATAACGGTATACGGGGTAATCGGACGGTGGTCTGACCTGGATTTCATTTGTTTGTTTATGGTAGTTTCTGACAGCCTTCAACTGCAAAGTCTAACCCAACCCACAAGGCAGTAGAGAGAAGAGACGGAGGAGCCTCTATCTTGTTGGCTGTCGCATGATAAAGTTTAGAGGTGATTTATACAAATAGCTACCCCCAACAACAATGCACGCCTCCCCGTGCCAACAAGCTATTTTGTTCCTTGATTAATTATTTAGTATTCACAGATAAGGGAAAAAAGTATTTGGTACATGGGTCTGATTCCTTTTTTTTTTGTTGTTGTTGTTTGTTTTTCACCCTATCCTCCCGATTCTCATAAAACACAGAAAATACGTTTGCAAGTAGATTTTTTAAGCAGTACATTACTGTTACAATAGTGTCTGATGGTGTCCCACTCCTGAATGTCCCCTGGGCCGACCGCCCAATCACATCGCCTTAGTACGCCATTCTTCACAGCTAGTGTTCAACCATTCACAATCCGGTTCATGTGCCTGATACGAAGGTAGGCTTCTCCCCGCCAAGGAGCTGTTAGTTAGTTACCTGTTAGGTTATTTAATCAAACATGTTGTTTGTAAGCTCTGGTCATATCTGCCATGGATACAATGTAATAGCTGTAAGCAGAGGCGTCCCTAAAGTATTTATCACCCGGGTTGGATCCTAACTTTGACACCCTTTCCTCTATAAAGAAACACACTTACAAGTACATTTTAAACAGTAGGCCTAAGTACTATCATAATAGTGTCCGATGGCACCCCCTTCATGGCTGTCACCCGGGGTGGACCAACCCCCTCGCACTTCCCTAAGTACGCCACTGGCTGTAAGTTTACTTAATTAGAGTGCCAACGTTATTAGCGAAATGTATGTGGTTACATGACAGCGATGTGAGAAGCTTGAGACACAATCGTCCCTCCATTAGGACTATGAAAACATTTATTTCATGTCAACCGCTCCAGTATCCCACCTCCTCACTTGGGACTTCAATATAAATAATCATTAGGTCGGACGACGGACGAATTAAAACATGTCTGGTACTGGACACTGGTAAGTATCCTAAAGGTTATGAACTTAGTTTACAAGTAATTACACTGGGGAAACAATGAAAGATAATAAAGAGAACCGCCATACAACAATGAGACAAAGGATGGCACCAGGCAGGCGACTTCATTCGAGCCACAAAAAACAGAGGACTTTATGACAATAGACAGATAATTTCTGTATTGGGCAGCCAATCCCTAATAAAAAAATGTTAAGCTATAATATAAAATATGTATGCATTTTTATCAAATTTTGTCTCTTTGTAGCTGTACCTTACTTTTATGTAATTTTGTTATAAATAGTTAGATATTTTAAAAAATAAATAAAGATGAGTATGTTTGAGTTACTGTAAAATAAAACTATCAAGTTGTCACATTGTTATCAAAATTCGTTATTTTGTATTTTAATTGTCTAAATATATGTGTAAATAAGGATTTGGGGAAGGGAGAGGCTCATCATTCTGATGTCCCTTGGACAATCCCTACATCCGCCAGTGTGAGACAGTCAACTTTATGAGAGAAACAGGTGTGGTTATACAGGAGAGATTAGAGAAGCCCCAGACAGACCAACATCTGTATGACAGAAGTTGACATAGTTCTATGAGATTGATGACATTAGCCTGAGTCAGACCGAAATTTTGTGAGAGTAATAGATGTAATAAAAGACATTTCATCAATGAACTGGCCGTAGAAGCTGAAAATGCTGCAAGAACTGGTAATAGTAGGTGCCTTTATCAAATTACAAAACAACTATGTCACCAGCCTACTGCTATGGAAACACCTGTTAAAGGTAAATTAGGGAATTCAATACCAACAGAAAAAGAACAAATGAAGAGATGGGCTGAGCACTTCATGGAGGTGCTAAACAGACCACCACCAACAGTAACACCTGATTTTAATAATGAAACATCCACAACCACTTTGCCAATAACTTGCGATGAATTCACGCTGGACGAGATCAAACAAGCCGTTAAAAGATTAAAAAATTTTAAAGCTGCTGGAGTTGACGAAATTTCAGGGGAAATGATTAAAGCAGTTAATGACAACAACCTCTTGAGAATTTTAGATATTATAAATGAAGTATGGAGAGAAGAACAACCACCACAACAATGGAAAGACAGTATTATTGTAAAGTTACCGAAGAAAGGTGATCTATCAGACTGTAATAACTGGCGTGGTATATCTCTATTATCAGTACCTGGAAAATTATTATGTTGCATGATGTTAGAAAGACTTAAATTGCATGCTGACGAAAAGATCAGAGAAGAACAAGCGGGTTTCAGGCCGAAACGATCATGTATTGATCAAATATTCACACTAAGAACAATTATAGAAGAATCAGTGGAAAGGCAATCGCCACTTATTATCACCTTCGTCGATTTTCAAAAAGCCTTTGATAGTCTACACCGCCCATCATTGTGGAAGATACTTACAATCTATGGTTTTCCAACAAAATATGTGAATATAATCAAAGCGCTATATGACAATGCAAGATGTTGTGTTAGAACAAATAAAGGGAATACAGAATGGTTTACAGTAGAAACAGGGGTGAAACAAGGCTGTATTATGTCACCACTACTTTTTGGAATAGCTATTGATTGGGTTATGAGAAACTATACCCACAATGAACAATTGGGTATAAAATGGACAAATGGAAAATTCCTGGGGGACCTGGATTTCGCAGATGATGTAGCATTCTTAAGTTCAACACCAAGACAATCCCAAGAAGCAATAAATAATTTGTGTCATCTCTCGGTTAAAATTGGTCTCCAAATAAATGCCTCTAAAACTAAAGCTATGAACTTTTCTAACGAGACCTTTGATATCATCTTGAACGGGGAAAAAAAACTACAGAAAGTTGAAAGTTTCAATTATTTAGGCAGTAAAATGACTCAGGATGGTGACACAACAAGAGAAATCCATACTAGAATTGCTTTGGCAGCTAGCGCCTTCAATAGATTATCTAACATTTGGAAATTACGATCATTGAATATACATACCAAGCTTCGTCTGTTTAATTCAAATGTTATCTCAGTGTTAACATACGGCTGTGAGAGTTGGAAAATAACAAAATCATTGGAGAACAAGCTGAATACATTCGAGAACAAATGTCTTAGAAAACTCATGAACATCAGTTGGAAAGAATTCAAGACTAATCGACAAATAAGAGAAGACTCTAGGCAGAAATATGTCTCCGACTATATAAGGAAAAGACGATGGTCATATATCGGTCATGTCCTACGAATGCAAAACAACAGAATACCACTACAGGCGCTCACTTGGGTTCCTGAGGGTAAGCGGGAAAAAAGGAAGACCAAAAGAAACACTCAGAAGAACAATAATAAGAGAAGGAAGAACGTTGGGCCTAAATAATGTGCAAGAGCTAAGAGGAGTGGCGTCACAACGAACAACCTGGAGAGCACTGGTTTCTGCCTTATGCGCCGTGTTTGGCGCTTAAAGAATTTATTTATTATTATTAATAGATGTAGTCATGTGAGGATAATGAGAGAAGCCTGAGACAGTCTGTCAACTTCATGAGATAAATAGATTTGGTTGCTGTCTTCACTCATGCACTGTCAGTAATTGCAGTGTTGAAAAACCAAAATAATGGATGACCTAAGAGTAGTGCTCCACAAACTATGTCAATGATTTAAAAGAGTTGTAATGGGCCCCATTTCATTGTAACATCACTGGCAATGAATAGGCAGACAGATTGACAAAGGAAGGTAAAAAGCTACCTCAGTAAGGGGATAAGGGATAGTCTGATGGAGTACTCGTATGGATGATGACAAATAACTGGTGGATTTGGTGAAATTGAGACACCCCAAGCATTCTCACCCCTGTTCACCTTGTTAATATAGATCGTAATGAATATATATTTAACAAAAAAAACTTGTTCTCTTCTGTTCAGCTGGTAGTATGAGTTATTTTGTGTGTGACGTCGATGCTATGCATCCCAATTGTTTCCGTATCTGATTCTAATAAAATTAATTGCCTCCTCAAAAGTGATGCAAGTATATGAAAATCTTTATTTCATGTCAACCGCTCCAGTATCCCTCCTCCTCACAGCTGGGAAATATATACAACCTTGTATATCACAGGACAGCATTACAGTATATACAAATAGGATCAAGGGAGAAAATGACAAATTAGAATTGCAAAAATAAATATTTCAACATGGAAAAATTGCAAAATTATTTAGTATCATAGAAAATACATCTATTTTCCCAGCAGAGATGGCAGCAATGCTAAATGCCCTAAATTTCTGACAACACTTTCAAGACATGGACACATTTTACAGACTCCCTATCAGCAATTCAAGCTGTGCAGAAGTCTACAAGACAATTATGTAAATCATTTCCTACTAACATGTAAGAAGTATGAACAACAGATAATACCAAAATTAAATTATTTACAGTCATATAATTCACCTATAGAATGGATTAGTGAGGGTGTGGTGGGAAAGCGAAGGTCTAGTGAGGTTCTAGTACTACGAGACATATTAGTAATGACAAATGAATACTGACTTGGATATCATTCCAGTCACCCCAGGCTTTCATATTTCTATTCCCCCTACCCTTTTTAAAAGCACAATGATAAGTATGAAGAGTCTAAAATTGTTTGGTCACAAGCATGCACATTCAGACAATTTGAAACTTTAAATTAACAGCAATGAACAGGGGGATTGATGCAATAATCAGGTATTGGCAGCTGAATTTCTTCTGGAGTTAAAGACACTACACACTCTATTTATAATCTGTCAGAAGTTGAACAGGATATTTTTATAAATAAATAAATTTTTTTAAATTTTAAAATAGGATAAGTCTAATAAAAAGCTATATATGACTGATAAGAGTCTGAAACATTTGTTTATAATGACGTTCTATTGGGGGAAAAGAATTTAAAGTTTATTTTTGCGATATTTCAGAAGTGTTTGCTGCTTTCAAATTGGATATTCCCTTCTCCAAAATATTTAACATCTTTACCAAAATTTTCTTTTCAGACACACGCTCAACAGTCACTTTCAATCCATTCACTATGTTACTAAACTGTCAACAACAACTAATAGTAATACAGCATATAACTAGATACAACGTTCCACTACTGCTTTCAATATTTTGTGCATGATACTACACCACAAATAATATTAGTCTCAGCAGGCAATCTCTTTTTTCTCTGTGTTCATTCTCTTTTCTATTTATTTCACAAAGTTGGTGGTCTGTCTCAGGCTTCTCTCATCACTACATCTATTTCTCTCATAAAGTTAGTGGTCTGTTTTAGGTTTCTCTAACATAACCACATTTGTGTCTCTAATAAAGACTTCTCAAAAGCAGATACAGGTACACATTGTAGACTCAGTATCCGGTCTACCATAACATCAATGTTCATTACAGGCTCAACAGAATATAAAATCAAATAATCTTCTAACTCACAACAGACAGAAATATCTTCTACTACCAATATGAGCCTGTAAAGTGACTGCTCAACAGCTGCAACAGGGGTACCTGACATGAAGAACAGAGGAAGCATATACCATCACACTCCACAGGTACCTTCTTCTTTGATCCTTATCTGCCAACTGTCAAAGCAGTCAGTGGCCATCACGTCTGGTGACATCTTGTAAGGCAGCAAAAAACTGCTTCCACTTTGTTCAGTTGGTGGCCTTCCTTCGTACAGTGCCCCAGCTCTGGTTCATTCTTTACATCTTGGCCTCCACATTTCTCCGCCAAGTTCTTTTTTATCGGCCTCTCTTTCACTTTCCTTCAGGGGTCCATAGCATAGTTGATCTTGTGATAGCACCGGGGTCTCTTCTGAGGACATGGCCAACCCAACTCAAGCGTCTGCCAGCTATGATGGTGTGTATGTCCTCTTGGTTACTTCAAGTAAGCAGTTCTTGTTTGGTAATGGTATTCGACCAAAAGATTCTGAGAATTTTCCTTTGGCAGACCGTGGAAAGAAGACAATTTCGACATTTCCTTCTCTGTTAATCTCCAGCATTCCACACCACAGAGAAGCACAGAAAGTACACAGCTTTCATATAATCTTGATTTGGTGTATATGCTCTATTGAGAGGACTTCCAGATGTTGTTGAGACTAGCAAAGGCTGTTCTCACTTTATTCATTCTGTTCTTGATGTCTTTGCTTGTTCCTCTGTTTGGTGTTACTATGCATCTTGGGTATATAAAGGTGATCAATGGTGCTAATCCAGGGCAATGTCAGCAACTACTGTTTTCTCTTCAAACATATCCATGTTGACTTTGGCCATGTTGTTGTTATTGAAGTTATTTTTAGCTTACATTTTCTACAGGATGGAGTAGTCGGCCTCATGCTTAACCCTCCTTAGTTGCCTCCTACAACATGCATGGTAGTGTACAGTGTTACTATTTTTGGGTCCCCTAGCAGGACCCAGTAACATATGAGCAAACAAGTGGAACATGAGGAGAGCTGAAGCCGGTGTTGGATATGACACATTAAAGAAACCTACTGGTAGAATTACAAGGCAGTCCTTGCTCTGAAATCCATCTGGTAAAAGAGGTACAGGGAGATTAGAACACACATATACAAGGTAACTGGAGACAGGGAGAAAGGGGTAAATACAACATGAAAAAAAAACCTTGGAGAGATGGCACAGGACAGTAAGGCTTGGCATAAATCTGTTGAAAGCCTATGCTCCTTAGGGAGCTTAAGGGTAATGGTGAATGAGAACATCCATGTTAATGTCTCTGGGCATTTCTAGCTGAAGAAAAATAATTTTTGTGCTAGGTTAAGTACTCAACGTGGTGCCTGCCTGCACAATAGTGCTCACCAAGGCTTATTTGGGTGTCTACGGAAGATTTAACAACCAATTGGTCGACAAACAAGAAAGATATCCATTCTTAAATACTGGGATATCTGTTATACACTAATATTTTGACTCCACATATCTTTGCTTAGTAGTGAACATTGCCAAATCTAAGTACAGGTCATGGCTCAATGATGCTCATCTGGATTACTTAGCTTTATAAAAGTATTTATACAAATATGTTTTATATTTTGTTGTAAAAATAAATGAACTTGCTTTAAAATATGTGAGTCAGGATAATTTTTTGAGGCCCATCACTCTCTTAATTAATCTAACATGTGACAGCAGTGCAAAAAAGGTTGAGGACCACTGCTCTAACACTTCACTTTCCTATTGCAGAATCTGCTAAAGGGCTATCCCTAACTTTGGCTACACGAGTTCATAGGCTGGAGTATCTTGGGATATGACAAATAATTTTATGAATTCCTCCATGGGAAAAATGGATGGGACAGAAAATGGTTTCTTGGAGGTGTGTGTGCCCCTACACACAATGTGGTGATTCATGACTATACAAATATTCATTTCAAAGTAAATTGGGGCATTTTTGAAACATATTAATAGATTTAACTACATATTATGTTAATAACATAAGATGAAGATGTATCTCAGAAGTGAAGAGTAGAATGGATCAAGCAAAAGAAGCATTCAATTTAAAAAAAAACTTTATGCAACAAACCTTTGTCAGTGGAAGTCAAAAAGAGATTTCTTCAGTGTTATATAGGGTCAGTGCTAACACATGGAAGTGAGTCATGGACAATTAGTAGACATTAAGAGTAAATGTAGGGACCACAGAGATGTGGTTTTACTTAAGAATGAAAAGAATACCTTGGACAGCTAACAGGAGTAATGAGGATGTTCTGAAAGAAGGTAGTACATGAAGGAAGCTTATTACTCTCATTAGATGCAAGCCACTGTCTGTGTGGAAAGATGTCAACAACACAATTGATAAACAATAGCGGGGACAGGACGGGGTAGAGAGGCATGATGACCTAACTGAAATGGTATTTGAAGAATAGAGTGATACCAAAGTGGAGCTGGGGTTGTGAGAATAGAGTGATACCAAAGTGGAGCTGGGGTTGTGAGAATAGAGTGATACCAAAGTGGAGTTGGGGTTGTGAGAATAGAGTGATACCAAAGTGGAGTTGGGGTTGTGAGAATAGAGTGATACCAAAGTGGAGTTGGGGTTGTGAGAATAGAGTGATACCAAAGTGGAGTTGGGGTTGTGAGAATAGAGTGATACCAAAGTGGAGTTGGGGTTGTGAGAATAGAGTGATACCAAAGTGGAGTTGGGGTTGTGAGAATAGAGTGATACCAAAGTGGAGCTGGGGTTGTCAATGTCTCTAATGCCCTTGTAGCTTTTCTTCATCATCATTATTCATGGAGCCACCACAGCTGTTCTCCGCAGGAAGCCTGTACCAAGCAGTCACATGCTCACATGTTGTTTCTGTAGCAATTTGGGTTACATGTTGAGGTTGCCAGCCTCAAGCCCAACCTCATTTTATATAAATGTTCAAAAAAAGAAACGCAACTTTTTTGGTGTTACTTTTATAAAAGATATTCGCTGATTGGACATCAGTCAACCTATCGACTGTGTCCACCTGGTCATTAACTTCTCGTGGTTACCTGAATTGTACTCACCTCATGATTCGTGAGGTCATGAAAGAGGTCAAGGTCAAAACAACATTTTTGACCAATAACTCGTGACAGGTTCATGAGAATCCCGTGAAACTTACTGAACACAAAACTCTCTGACCATATTATTGAATGCCTATAAACGATTGACGCTCCTCGAATAAATTCAGTTGAAAATTCAATGTGCAAGTATGGCTCATCTCACTACAGAACAATGACTCATCATCATTGGACGTTTACAGACTGGACAGTCACAAAGTGTAGTGGCCAGACAATTTAATGTGGTTAGAAGCACCATTAGTCGCCTTTGGAGGCGATTTCAAGAAACTGGCTCAGTGGCAGACCGGCCGCACAGTGGAAGACCCAGAGTCACAACTCCTGCCGAAGACCGCTTCATACGGCTGCGTCACCTCAGGAATCGACATGCATCTGCGTCCTCCACAGTCCAGTCAATGCCAGCAGCTCGTCGAATTTCAGATCAAACGGTCAAGAACCGGCTGCACAACTCTGGTCTTTGGGCTAGAAGACCCTACAGAGGTCCTGTTCATACGGACCGGCATCGCCAGAACCAACTGCAGTGGGCGAACCAGCATCGTCAATGGACCATTGGGAATGACTGGAGACGGGTTTGGTTTAGTGATGAATCATTTTTTGTGCTCCAGCGACACGATAGACGGAGAAGAGTTTACCACAGAGTCCATGAGCCCTACGCCCAGAACAGCATTGATGAGGCTCCTCCACATGGTGGTGGAGGTGTACTGATGTGGGGGGTGATCAACTTCATGGGAAGAAGTGACCTGGTGCAAATTGAAGGATGCCTGAATGCTCAACAATACGTCGCTGAAATTCTTCGTCCTCACGTCCTTCCACTTCTGGCTGCACGAGGGTCGATTTTTCAGCAGGATAACACTCGACCTCATGTGGCACAACTCACCACCCAGTTCCTCGCTGACAAAAACGTCCAGACCATTCCGTGGCCAGCCATGTCATCAGACATGAACCCCATAGAACACTTATGGGATGAACTCAACAGACGACTCCGCCAGCGAGACATGGCTCCAGCCAATCTCCAACAGTTGTCTCTTGCACTGCGGAAAGAGTGGGCAGCCATCCCACAACAACAGATCCAACGGCTAATCGGATCCATGTCAATGAGATGTCGTTCTCAGATAGAGGCCAGAGGAGGCCATACACCTTACTGAAACGGAGGCCTCAGTCGCAAAGAATAATAGTCCAAACCAAATTTAATGAACATCATTTCGTTGTTAAGGTCTGAAAGTTTCTTTATGCCAAGATTGAAACATTAATTCCGTAAACTAAAATTTTGGTACAAGTTTGAAATTTGGTGTCCATTACCACTGCAATAATGTTGCGTTTCTTTTTTTGAACAGTATATAGTTGCCTTTTCTTAGTATCCTACAACTGAAGTATACGTCTTTCAAGTGATGATAGTCATTATATGTTTAGACAACTATTGTTCCATAAACGTGAATGGACATTTGTTCCTAATTTAAAGTTAAATATTCTATTAGAATAATTTATATTGTTGATTTTCATTTTCCCTGGCCTGGTTCAATTCTAGTCCTCGGTCCTTCAGAGCTTGTCTAATGTTGTCCTCCCAGCGGACTCTGGGTCATCCTGGAGGTCTGGATTCCTGGTTCTTAGTTTCCCATGCTTGTCGGGGTAGCCAATCTTCTCCCATTCTGCAGACATGGCCAAACCATCTTAGTTGGGACTGTACTACTTGGGTCTGCAGGGGTTGGATTTTTAGCCCTTGATGTATTATCTGGTTGCGGACCATGTCTCCTTTGGTTACTTCAACCACCTTCCTCAGATACCTCATTTCTGAGGTTTGGATCTGGCTTTTGTGGGTTGTAGTCATTGCCCATGACTCACATCCATACGTCAAGATTGGGACATAGGTGGAGCGGTATAGAGCCATCTTGGTCTTCTTATCAACTTCTCTTTTGCTGAGGAATCCTCGATTTATTGCCTGAAAAAAGTCTCCCAGCTGCTGTTCTGTGGGTAGCCAACTCTCCTTTAATGCCTCCCTTCTGGTCAATGAATACAGTTAAACACCATAAACAAAAACAATTCACATAATAACTATGAAGATGTAATTAAAACTTGTAATTTATAATATGCAATCTGCTCTGAGCATATAAATAAGTCTCTTCATTACAGGCATACATACATTAAAGTTTGAATTAATTCTTGTAATTAACACTGGAGATGTAAATAAATCTTGCCCTTACTAACATACAATCAACTATAAATATTTATTTAATTCTTTTCATTATACAAAAACATACAATAAACTTTGAATAGGAATTACTTCTATAAATGGAGCTTGCACAGAATAGAAGGACTGAAATGGTGTAAGATACGTATATATGTGTGTGTATATAGTATAAGTATATATAAATAAAATAAAAAAATTGTATTCCTTTCCAATTGATTTAATTTCAATTTGGTTTTTTTCTTCTCTTCTTCTTTTCTACCATATATTAAATTTTATTTTTAGGGGGTTGTTTTTATTTCTTTTACCTACTTAGCATTAACTCTCTATCCCCGGAGATGGACACCATTAAGCACATTTCTCTCACAATCCCTGACAAGCGGTAGCAGCATTTGTTTGATTTACTTTCTCACTTTCTTTCCTTTCCCTGATGAAGTCCTTGCCACAGTAACATAGGCAGATTTCTTTGTCCTTTGTCGTAGTAAGAAACATTACCTTTTTTCCTTTGTTTTAACAAACCCACCCAGAATGGAAGCATCCAAGTTAACATCTCCTGATGGAGCAGTGGTCCTGTTCATTCTTTGTTGCACCAGAGATCTCAGGAACTACACTTGGCCCCATTGGAAATGTTATATATTAACTTACACATATACAAGGCACATATGGAATTTTTAAAAAGACATAGTATATAAATATATATAACAAAAATGTGTCATGTGCTCAATAAATCTGTAGGGAATGAAATGTTTTCTTTCTTTTTTTCATATTTGTGGTTGAGGGAAGGCAACAGAAGTATGTTTTAAAATGTGAGAAGGGTACCCCAAAAAAAAAACTGATTCTCACACATGAAAGAGCAAAAAACAGGAAAGGGGGGGGGGGGGGGGGGGAGAAGAACACAATCTTTTTTTCATATGGTGAAGGACCTTAGTTGAGGAGGGGATAGTTTTATTTTAATTTTGGGGGGGGGGGAGGAACCTTGCAATTATAATTAGAGGGAAATAAAAACATTTATATTCAAGGGGGAAAATAAAAACTGGCATAAAACTTGTCAGGAAAAACAAGGCAAAGGAAAATGAGGCATACGAACGAACGAACGAACAAACAAACTATATTTTCAAAGGGTTAAGAATTGGGCACGCAGGCCCGTCTGACATTCTGCCCTTCCTCTCTCTCTCATCATGTATACTAATATCCTTTCATCCTCACATTTACTTTAAGCATTATTAAGGCATTTATCATTATAAAAGTAATATTACATTTGCAATAATCATCATAATTAAAGTGTTTTTAAAATAAAATAAAATAATAATAAAAAAAAATAATAGTAATAATGAATTTGAAAAATAAATAAATAAATAAAAAATAAATAAATTTAAAAAAATAAATATAAAAAAAAAAAAAAAAAAAAGAATCGAATTCTTCGTGCTGTAAATTAGTGATTTGAGACATATTCAGAGATATGTTATGAGAACTTGTAAAATGTTCATACGGTGTTCAACTGAATGACTCAGGGACTTTTTTTTTTTTTTTTTTTTTTTTTTTTTTTTTTTTTTTAAGGTTCATCAAGATGAGGTGGGTAGACAGTTACTTTCCATTTTCCTTTCCATTTCCTTTGCGTCCCAAACTCAAGACCAGAATCAGACTAGGTAGATAGTTAGATAGACATATACGAAAGCAATTAATTTGCCAAGGGTTGAAAATCGGACACAGTCCCCTCTTGCATTCTTCCATCCTCTTGCTCATCTTTTATTACTGTTACTCAACATTCTCCAGCGTACTGAAAGTATTAATTTAAGGACAGTGCAACATTACAAGGAAGTATAACAGCATACATTAACAGTACCTGATCATAAAATTAAGAATATAAGTTATTAAGAATATAATATTAAGAATAAGTATATTGTAATGAAAACTAGATCATCAGAGCCTCCATACAGTATATTAGATAAAAGTACAACACAATCAGTTAGAGTGGCATATAATCAGCACTCATAAAGTATTTGAATAGTATACGATTGTATGAGTAAGGACTGTGCGTGTTTTTCAGGTCATTGGGAAGATTGTTCCAAAGATGAGCAGCTGAGTAAGCCAAACTAGTTTTAAATAGGTCAAGCCTGGGCTTGGGTACCTGTAATTTATTTAAGCGCTGACTACGTCTGTCATTGTATTTTAAAAGCGGCCAAAGATACTTTGGAGCATTCTGTGACAGGATTTTGTGAATAAATTTCCCTTTGTTAAAGAGGAAGCGCTTCCTGAGGGGTAATATTTGAAGATAATTATATAAATCTATACAATGTGATTGGTGTTTATCAGCAACAAGGCGCATTGCGCGTTTTTGAAGCGAGTGGAGCCTTCTTGTGTTGGAGACAGAACAACCATCCCAGATTGTGGAACAATAGTCTAGATGCGTTTGTATATGAGATATGTAGAACATTTTCCTTGCCTCTTCATCCAGGAAATGTTTAATTTTGGCTAATTGGTAAACTTTTTGTGCTGTTTGTTTTGTGAGTGCATGTACATGTGAGTTCCAACTTAGGTGTTGGTCAACAGTGATACCTAGAGTTCTGTGTTCATTTACGTTTTCAATTAGTGATGTTCCAATGAAGAGCTGAAGTGTTGTTTTCTGCAAGTTTTGTAGTTTTTGTCTGGTTGATATTAACATACATTTTGTTTTACTAATATTTATTTGCATGCGATTCTCGTTGCTCCACGTAATAAGATTATGTGTATCGTTTTGTAAAGATTGTTCTAGTGTGGTGCAACATTTATCACTAGTATAGACAGTACAGTCATCGGCAAAAAGGTCACATGATGAGTGTTTGAAATATAGAGGAAGATCATTAATGTATATGGTAAATAGAAGAGGGCCGAGAATAGAGCCCTGAGGAACACCTGTATGGACAACGGTTGGGTTCGACAAGGAATTATTGTAAGAGACTATTTGTTGTCTGAAGAAATACACATGTACACACTCACTGCAGAAAGAGAGCTAAGTCAATGTAGTTAATTTTTACAATATCACTCTTAAATAGCTTTTCTTATTAATCTCACACATTTTGATGATCTTGTTGCTTTAGCAACCTTCAGTGGAGTGTCTCCATGGTTGTTAACAATATTAACATTAGCATGGCTGTTAATAAGTAACTCTACACATTCCAAATGTTGACACGCAATTGCAAGCATTATGGCTGTGTTTCCATCTCCATTAGGTTTATCCAAATCTGCCTTTCCAACTACAACAAGCAGCTCTACACATTGGAAATGCCCATTTGCAACAGCATACATAAGTGCAGTGACCTCCTTATTGTCAGACTTATTTACATCACAGTGCCCATCAATTAGCAGCTTTACACACTCTGAATAGCCTTTTTCAGCAGCAAACATTAGTGCTGTTTGCCCTTTACTGTTGAACTTATTTACATCACAGCGTAAATCTCGTATGAACAGTTTTACACATTGCGAATGGCCATGACAAGCTGCATACATTAATGCAGTAAAGTGGTCATTATGAAGCTGATCAGGATCACACTTTTCCTCAAGAAGTAACTTTACACAGTTTTCACACCCCTTCTTGGCTGCAACCATCAGTGCTGTACTTCCATATTTGTTAGCCATATTCACATTAGCTCCTTTATTAATAAGGATTTTCACACATTCACAGTGACCTTTACCAGATGAATGCATCAAAGAAGTGCAGCCAGTACTATCCATCTTATTCACATCACATCCACTAGTTATAAGTTGTTGTACACATTCACTGTGACCTTTCAAAGCTGCGTACATTAGTGCAGTTCTTCCTTTCTTATCAGATTTATCTATGTCTGATGTCTCTTTTATAAGAGACATCACACGTTGAGCATCTCCATTTTCTGCAGCAGCCATTAATTTTGTTTTTCCAGACTCGTCACCTTCATCTACAGAAGCTACTGCTTGTAATGGAAGATCTCTGCCACCCTGTGAAACACTGCTACTGGTATTTTCTGTCACAGAAAGAATAAAGCAATAAATTCAATCATTTAATTTCTACTTTTCTTCAACTTTCTAAAAATACAATCATTTACAATTTTTAACCGTGATAAAAATGTTAAAATTTCATATATATGTTAGGTCTAATGATGCACAAATAAAACCCTTCAAGAATTTACTTATCTTCCCAGGACAACACAAAAACCGATCTAAGAATATATGAGAGCTGCGCGCTGTCTGTGCTTCAGCACAGTGTGAATGCTGGAGCATTAATTGAAAAGGAAATATCCAAACTGTCCTCTTTCCACACATTCTGCCTAAGGAAAATTCTCTGAATTTTTGGGGCCAAATATAATCACCAGAACTGCTGTACTATGGACCCTAGAAGGAAGGTGAAAGAGAGGTAGACTAAAAAACAACTTGGCGAAGAGCTGTTGAGACATAGATTAAAAGCATGAAGTATGGCCACAATTCAAGCAAAGTGGAGTGAGTTTGTTGCTGCTCTGCAAGACACCATTAGGCATGATGGTAACTGACTGCTTTGTCAGTTAGTGGCTAAGGAACCAAGGAGAATTTTTTTTTTTTTTTTTTTTTTTTATGTAAAACTTTTGCCTCGTTTTGGCGAGGCGCGTCCCGTTCAACCTAGTCAGTTATATTAGGGCGCATGTCCAAATATAAAAGACCCTTAGGTCTGGGGTAACCAAGGAGAAGAATTTAATCTAAACATATTTGTTCTTTATAATAATTTCCATTTGAATATCACCTAATTTGTGTATCTGTGACATGATATATTTTGCTAGCTATCTTCCAAAATCTATTTTGTGCATTTGTAAAAGTGACAGTTTTGCCAGTTTGTCTTTCAACTTTATACTATACTGTTAAAAAAAAGAAATGCATAGCTATCCAAGGGTGCGTTTTTATGAGTTTGTAAGTAAAATTTGGTGCTAGGGTATATAAAAACCAGCCTCAAATTTTCTTTACAGTGTCAAATGCACGTGTTGACCTGAATTGCATTCATTTTTGTAATCGTTACAACGCAGTGGTCAATAGTGTTTATGATGCAATTTTTGACCACAGCTCATGTTGCGCGCACGTGAAAGCAACAAAATTTGAACACTATTCACTGACTACGCAACTGAAACCCTATAAAAGGATAGCGCTACACACAAAAAATTAAGTTCATTTTCAAGCAGACATTTATGGCATCTCTATCGATAAATTTAAGGAACATTGCTATTGGCCGACTGCATGCAGGCAAAAGTCAGGTTGCCAGGCATCTAAACGTGCATCAGTGTACCATCAGTCGACTTTGGCACCGGTTCCAAGCCACTGGCTCAGTTGAAGATTGGCATCTCAGTGGACGACCCAGAGTGACAACAGCAGTGGAGGATTGCTTTATTCGGCTTCGTCACCTCAGAGACAGGTTTACAACAGCTTCCTCAACTGCCCAGTCATTGCCTGCAGGACGTCATGTGTCTGATCAAACTGTCCGGAATAGACTGCATGACGCTGGACTTTGGGCACAACAACCTCACCGAGGACCTGTCCTTACACGCCGCCATCGCCAAAATCAACTTCTTTGGGCCAACCAGCATCGTCCCTGGGCAGCTGACAATCAATGGAGACGTGTCTGGTTTAGTGACGAATCTTTCTTTTTGTTGCAGCGTCATGATAGACGGCGTAGGGTCTACCGTAGGCGAAATGAACGTTTTGCTCAAAATTGTGTTGATGAAGCACCGCCGCACGGTGGTGGAGGTGCAATGGTGTGGGGAATGACCAGTTACAACAGAAGGAGTCAATTGGTGCACATTGAAGGAGGCTTGAATGTGCAACGATACGTCAATGAAATTCTTTGACCCCATGTCCTTCCACTTTTGGCTGCCCAAAGATCTGTGTTTCAACAGGACAACGCTAAACCCCATTGTGTACAGTTGACCATGCAGTTCCTGACTGCCAACAACATTCTCACCCTTCCCTGGTCATCCCTGTCTCCAGACATGAGTCCGATTGAGCACCTGTGGGATGAGCTGCATAGACATGTTTATCGACAAGACGTTGCTCCAGCCAATCGCCGTGATCTGTTCCAGGCACTCCAGGAAGAGTGGGCAGCCATCCCACAGGCCCACATAACCCCGTCTGATAGCATCAATGCCCAGGAGATGCTAGTCGCTGATCGATGCAAGAGGAGGCCACACACCATACTAACTGGAAAGCACGTACGCCAAAAAACTCTCATGACCCATATGCAAAACAACTGTCAATTGACTGGTTGAACCCTAAGGTATTCTTGTGTGCAATCTGAACAATTAACTCATTAAATTAAAAAAGTTATTGAATGTCAAAATTATGGCTATGCTTTTCTTTTTTTGAACAGTATAGTTTATGCTATACTCTGTAGCTATTTTGTCTTTCAATTGTATACTAGTTTATGCTATAATCTGTAGCTATTTTGCCTTTAAACTTTATACTAGGATATGTCTTACTCTGTAACTATTTTGTCTTTCAACTGCATGCATGCGAGCGCATGCGCGCATGCATGCATGCACACATACATATGTACATATATTTTTAATCTGCATCAAGTAAACACAAGTTCAATCTTCAAGTAAACACACACACATATATATATATATATATTCAGTCTCTATTAAGTAAATTTACGTTCAACCTCCATTAAGACCATATATGTTGAACCTCCATCATGTACACATATGTTCAATTTCACACACTCACATATATATGTGTTCATTCTGCATAAAAATCAGTTTCCATCAAGTATAAAGTATACATATACATATATGTTTTCATTCTGCATCAAGTTCAGTCTCCATCAAGTACATAGATGTTCAATCTCCATCAAGTAAATATATATATATTCAATCTCAATTAAGTTCAGTCTCCATCAAGTATATATATGTTCAATCTCCATCAAGTTCAGTCTCCATCTAGTGACAAACATCTAGTGCTTGATGATCTTACCTGCACAGTCAGTCTTATATTCGTCATTTGAAACAGCTGCTCTTAAAATATGTTTGTTTGTCACCTCCTGCAGAACATGAGCACCATCTGTCAATGAAAACAAAAAGACGACATGGGGCAAAACTGGAAAACATAACTGGCATCAGGAAGTCACCATTATAAACCAACAAAAATAAAATTGAAGAAATTAGGAATCTGCTGGGAACATTACTATACAGGCCGTGTTGTTGTTGTTGTTGATTCTTTAATTATTTTTCTTTGTTCTGGTACTTATATGTAAATTTTTGTTTTGGTCATATAAAGTTTTAGTTTGTTGTATCTTCTTCTTTGATCCATAACCACCAACCGTCAAAGCAGTCAGCGGCCATCATGCCTGGTGGCGTCTTGTAGGGCAGCAACAAATTGATTCCACTTTGCTCGGTCGGCGGCCATCCTTTGTACAATGCCCCAACTGTGGTTCATTCTTTGCATCTCAGCTTCCACAGTTCTCTGCCAAGTTGTTTTTGGTCGGCCTCTCTTTCGCTTTCCCTCAGGGGTCCATAGCATAGCTGTTCTTGTGATGGTATCAGGGTCCCTTCTGAGGATGTGGCCAACCCAACTCCAGCGTCTGCCAGCTACGATGGTGTGCATGTCCTCCTGGTTACTCCAAATAAGTAGTTCTTGGTTGCTGATGGTGTTTGGCCAAAAGATTCAGAGAATTTTCCTTAGGCAGATTGTGTGGAAGGAGGACAGTTTCAACATTTCCTTCTCTGTTACTCTCCAACATTCCGCACCATAGAGAGGCACAGAAAGTACACAGCTCTCATACAGTCTTAATTTGGTGTTTGTACTGTACTGGGAAGACTTCCAAATGTTGTTGAGAACAGCAAAGGCTGTTCTCGCTTTATTCATTCTGTTGTTAATGTCCTTGCTTGTTCTGCCGTCAGGTGTTACTATGCATCCTAGGTAAGTAAATGTGTCTGTCTGTTCTAACTTCTGGTTCCTTACTGTTATTGGCTCAGGATTGCCCACATTTAGTGTCATGACCTCTGTCTTCTTCAAATTGATGTTCAGGCCAACCTGCTGGCCATACTTATTCAGTCTATTGGTTTTGTCTTGAATGTGTTCATGTGAATGCGCGAGTAGTGCAATGTCATCTGCATATTCCAAATCTTCCAGTGTAGAAAACGTTGTTCATCTAATTCCTCTTGGACTGCCCTCTGTTGTCTGGCGCATCACCCAATCTATGACTGTCAAAAATAATGTTGTTGATAAGGGGGCATCCCTGTCGTACTCCTGTTTTCACTTCGAAAGTTACATTACTCAATCCAACACTGCACGTAAAGTTAGAATAGAGGCTTTTTATGAGCCCAAGGAATTGTCCATAGGCTGTCCCTGTGTATGCTGTCGAAAGCCTTTTCAAAATCAACAAAGTTAATGTACAGCTTTTTGTGGTGAATATTTTGTTTTTGTATTATTTCCTTCTTTTATTATTCTTCTTTTCTCTGGTAGTTATATGTTAATTTTTGTTTTGGTCATATAAAGTTTCAGTTTGTTGTATACTTCTCTGGAAACTGTCAACTTTTAGTAGTTTCCAGTGTCAGTGATGATGAGTTTTGTGCTTTCAATTTGGAACTGATGAGAAGAAACAAACAAGCGTCAGTAGAACAAGTGATGAAAAAATGACAAGGGAGGTAGATAGGACACACATTGAGTAAACTCACTGATAGCATTACAAGGCAGCTCTTGTTCTGGAATTCCCAGGGTAAGAGAAGCAGAGGTAGATTTTAAAAACTCATGGAGCTATTTTGTCTTTCAGATTTATACTAGGATATGTTACACTCTGTAGCCATTTTGTCTTTCAACTTTATACTAGGATATGTTATACTCTGTAGCTATTTTGACTTTACATGTTATACTAGGATATGCTATACTCTGTAGCTATTTTGTTTGTCAGCTTTATACAAGGATATGCTATACTCTGTAGCTATTTTGACTGTCAACTTTATACAAGGATATGCTATACTCTGTAGCTATTTTGACTTTCAACTTTATTCTAGGATATGCTATACTCTGTAGATATTTTGACTGTCAGCTTTATACTTCTTCTTAGATCCTTAACCACCTACCGTCAAAGCAGTCAGATGCCATCCTGCCTAGTGGCGTCTTGTAGGGCAACAACAAATTGATTCTACTTTGCTCGGTCGGCGGCCATCCTTCGTACAGTGCCCCAACTCTGATTCATTCTTTGCATCTCAGCCTCCACAGTCCTCCGCCAAGTTGTTTTTGGTCGGCCTCTCTTTCGTTTTCCTTCAGGGGTCCAAAGCATAGCTGTTCTTGTGATGGCATCGGGGTCTCTTCTAAGGACATGACCAACCCAGCTCCAGCGTCTGCCAGCTATGATGGTGTGCATGTCCTCTTGCTTTCTACGAGTAAGCAGATCTTGGTTGGTGATGGTATTCGGCCAAAATGAATATATGATCTAAACATCTTCTGTTCTTTCTAAATCCTGCTTGTTCTTTCCTCAGTTTGTGGTCTACTGCTTTTGAAATTCTCTGTATAATTATCCTGCCTAGTATTTTGCTGGGAACTGAGAGAAGAGTGATTCCTCTCCAATTATTGCAGTCTGCAAGATCTCCCTTCTTGGGCAATTTGACAATTATTCCTTTGTTCCACTCTGATGGTGTTGTCCCCGTTTTCCAGACTTGTGCAAATAGTGGTTCTAATAGTTCTGCTGCTAGCTCAGGGTCTGTCTTAAATAGCTCTGCATTTAAGTTATCATGGCCCGGAGCTTTGCCGTTCTTTAACCCTTTGATTGCTGTGATGATTTCTTCTTTTCGTGGAATGTCTGTATTTACATCTAGATCGTTTTCAGCCTCAGGAACATTCAATTGTGTCTCTGGTGGTTCCTTGTTCAGAGTTTCTCTGAAGTGCTCTGCCCATCTTGTTTCCTGTCCCTCTGCTGTCGTGATGAGATTACCTTGCTTATCTCTTACTAATGTAATATTGTTTGCACCTCGTTTTCCGCTGATGAATTTAGTTATTTTGTATACTGTATACTTCTCAGTGCTGCCTCCTCTGCCTGTCTTGCAAGACCGTCTAGGAAATTTCTTTTGTTGGCTCGGGTTTGGCGTTTAACTTCCCTGTCCAGCTGACTGTACTTTCGCTATATAGTTGCTTTAACCTGGGGGACTTCGCTTCTGTTTTCTTTCTTTTCATTTCCTTTCTCATCTTTATGGTGTTTAGTGTTTCTGGTGTTATCCTGTCTTGCTTCTTCCTTTCCTGGAATCCCAAGCATGATTTGCTGCTTTCCTTATATATTGTTGAAATGGTGTTGAAATTCTGGTCTATATCATCAGTCAATGTCTTTTCCTGGCTTTTGGCAAATTGATATCGTTTTTTAATGTCGGCCGCAAAAGCTTTTCTGGTAAGGGGGTCCTTCAATTTGCTGATGTCAAACCTTTTCTGTGTAGTTACAGTTGGTCTAGCCCTTCTTAGTTTCACTTTCAGTTTTGCTACTACTAAATGATGATCACTTCCCACATCTGCACCTCTTCTTACCTTCACATCTTGTAGTGCGTGTCTCCATCTACCGTTAACCATGATGTGGTCTATCTGGTTTCTGTCCCGACCATTTGGTGATTCCCATGTTAATTTGTGAATTTCTTTATGTGGGAAAAGTGTTCCTCCAATGACCAGGTTGTTAATGGACCGGAAACCTATTAGTTTATCCCCATTTTCGTTTGCTGTTGCTCTGCCGCATTTCCCCATTGTTCTTTCATTATATGTATTGTGTGTACCAACTTTCGCATTGAGGTCTCCCATTACTATAACGAGATCATATCTAGGTGTGTCTTCCATTTCTTTCTGCAGTTGTTGATAGAATTCATCCTTGACCTCCTCATTGCTATCATTCGTTGGTGCGTAGCATTGTATTATTGTAGTGTTGGTGAATCTCCCTCTCAATCTTAATCTTATCAGTCTGTTGTTGATGGGTTTCCATTCCAGTAATGTCCTTTCTATCCCTTTCTGTAGAATAATGGCTATGCCTTCATTGTGCTGTCCATCCTCTCTTCCAGAGTAAAGTACTGTTTCTCCTGTTGCTGTTTTAACTTTTCCTGCCCTTGTCCATCTGCTCTCACTTATCCCTAGGATGTGTAACCTATAGTTTCTCATTTTTGCCATGCCCTGTCTTAGTTTACCTGTCACGTTCATTGTCCTGACATTCCAAAATCCTATTCTTGTATCCTGTTTTGCGGTCAAAACATCCATTTTCATGTCAGTGGCTTCCTTTCGGCTTTCACCACTGACAGTCATACGAGCCACAGACTCCGAATGTCCATCCCGCAGCAAAGTTTGTTCATTTATTGTTGTTTCCGTAACTTCATTGTTTTTTTTACATAGACAGGGGTGTCAGCCCTATGCTAAAACCCCCAACCTGGAGGACCAGGGTACCAGCTTTTGTCTGACCCCTACCCACACAGACCAGTCCAGCTTGGTTGAACCTACCAGGAGTAAAACTCCCACTGGCATAGCTCTGGGGATTGTCAGGATACGCAAGCTGCCATACCGCTACAATGTATAGGTACCATTGATGGCAGAGCTTTATACTAGGATATGTTATACTCTGTAGCTATTTTTACTGTCAGCTTTATACTAGGATGTTATACACTGTCTATCGGTCATGTCCTACGAATGCAAAACAACAGAATACCACTACAGGCGCTCACTTGGGTTCCTGAGGGTAAGAGGAAAAAAGGAAGACCAAAAGAAACACTCAGAAGAACAATAATAAGAGAAGGAAGAACGTTGGGCCTAAATAATGTGCAAGAGCTAAGAGGAGTGGCGTCACAACGAACAACCTGGAGAGCACTGGTTTCTGCCTTATGCGCCGTGTTTGGTGCTTAAAGAATTTATTATTATTATTATTATACATTGTACTTATTTTATCTTTCACCTTTATACTAGGATATGTTACACTCTCAAGTCCTGCTGTCACGTGCCATCATCTCAAGTTCTTTCTGCATTCTCCTCATCATTTTCACCTCTGTTTCCAGCTCTCTTCTCCATGTGCTTCTTGGTCTACCTCTGCCTCTCTTGCCCTGGGGGTTCCATAACAAGGACTGCCTTGTAATGCTATCAACAGGTTTCCTCAGTGTGTGTCCTATCCATCGCCATCGTCTTCTTCTCATCTCTTGTTCCACTGGCACTTGTCTAGTTCTTGTCATCAGTTCCACATTGGTAACCTTGTCATACCATTTTAATCCCTCTATTCTATGCAAGCACCCATTTATGAAAGTCTGTAGCTTTTTGGTTGTTGTCTTTGTTGTTCTCCATGTCTCAGAGCCATACAATAGGACTGACTTCACATTTGAGTTGAAGATTCTTATTTTCGTGTTGGATCCGATTTCTCTTGATCTCCATATATTTCCCAATGCAATGAAAGCTCCTCTTGCCTTTTGTATTCTTATTTTGATATTGCTGTCTGTCCTTCCAACTTTATCTATATTACTGCCAAGATATATGTACGATTCTACATTTTGTATTGGTGTTTCTTCAAGTTCAACCCTGTTATCATTACCTGCATTTATTCCCATTATTTTTGTCTTTTCCCTGTGTATTTTCAGACCCAATTGCTGTGACCTCTCATCCAGTGTTTTCAATTTGTCCTGCATCTGATTACGGTTATGTGACAGAAGAGCCAAGTCATCAGCAAAATCCAGATCATCCAACTGCTTAGTCAGAGTCCACTGGATTCCATTTCTGTTGTGTGTTGTCGATGATCTCATAACCCAGTCTATTGCTAGTAAGAAAAGAAATGGAGACAAGAGGCATCCCTGTCGCACTCCTGTTCTTATCCCAAACGGTTCTATAAGCTGTCCTTCATGAAGAACTCTGCATCTCATGTCTTCATATGTTTTCTTTATTAAATTAATGATCTTCATGGGAACTCCATAATGCCTCATCAATTTCCAAAGTGATTCTCTGTCTACACTGTCAAATGCCTTTTTGTAGTCCACAAATCCGATGTATAGTGGTGAGTTCCATTCCAGACTTTGTTCAACTATTAGCGTACGCGTACCAGTTGCGGCCACGAGTGAACTTTCCTGTCTCCTGACTCATCATGTAATGTTATAACAACTGCGATCGGTAGAAACAGCCACGAGTGGCCGCGCTCTAGTCTTGTAACTGTGTGTGCACGATAGATGTTATTATAGAGTGAAAATGTAGTAGTTTGCTCTTATCCTCGAAGTACCACGGCGCGGCCATGTGCCCTAACCGCGGCCAACATCGTGACAAGGCGCGGCCAGTGTGCCCTCACCGCGGCCTTTGTACCAGGTTTAGCGCTGCCAAGACTAATATTATAAGTCTAGACTACTCTAGGTCTAGTCTGGATCTAAATTCATTTGCAAGAAAAGTGGTAGCAACAAGAATACGACAATACCTTAAAGAAACAATCAAACATTTTTAATTCAGTAACTCAAACACCACATATATTACGCTGGCTGGCGCTCTCTCTCTCTCTCTCTCTCTCTCTCTCTCTCTCTCTCTCTCTCTCTCTCTCTCTCTCTCTTCTTTATAAAAACTGCAATACAGTGAGTTTGTTTTCATTCTTAAGTCTTTATTCTATGTTTTCTGACATCGATGAAAACACCCCCCCACAATGACCTACTTTCACTCACATTTTCACCTGCTTCAGACACAAATGCTCCCGTTTCATTCACTTCTGTCAAACTCTCACTTTCAAACACACTGTCACTGTGCTCACACTCAAAAATATCTTGAAAGTCACATGTATTATCGTCGTCCAGAATCATTTCTGCGTCATCCATGCTGGTTTCATCGTCTGTTCTTGTCTCCTTTCTTTTTTTACATCTTTTCTCTTTCGACTTCTGCTCTTGTTCTTTTCTTTTTTCTTCTGCCTTCCTCTTTCTTGTTTCTTTGCGCATACGGGTGTACTCTTCATTTTGTTTCTTGCGTTCTTGTTGTTTTATTCTCTCCTCTTTCCTTCGCTTCTTTTCTTCAGCTTCTTCAGCTTTCTTCTTGGTGACAGCCCTCAGCTGCTTATTTTCCTGTTGCTCCTTTCGACGTTTTCTCCCCTCCTCGGCTTGTTGTGTGAGCCTATCTTCGCCCAATCTGAGTTGGCGCCGTAAATAGCATCGCCACTTAGTGCGATCGGCAGCTTCATCCTCCCATGTTGCTGGATCCATGTCCAATGCCCTCATATCTCTCTTGCACACATCTTTGAACCTCAGCTGTGGTTGCCCAACTGTTCTCCTGCCATCTGCTAATTGTCCGTAGAAGATATCTTTTGGGATGCGACCATCTTCCATGCGACGAACATGGCCAAGCCAGCAAAGTCTGCGCTGTCTAAGCAGTGTATACATACTTTGAAGGCCAGCACGTGACAACACCTCGACATTAGTCAATATATATATATAAGCTAGTCTAGAACTACGATTTATTTAGAAGATAGAGACCTAGAATCTAATGTCATTCATAGGTTCATTGTTGTTTTTTATGTATGTCCTCACCGCGGCCAGTTTGGCCGCCACTGGGCAGATATAAAAAATAGCCCTTCCTGACCGCGGCCACCCTGATATTTAGGCCATTATAGCGTGAAACGGTCGTTTCACAATGAATACAGATAAATGAGATTAATTTGGATATATTAATCAAATAAGTACTTAAATATTTTCATAAAACAATGAGAAACATGTGTTCAAAGTACCTTACCTTGAAACTTGCAAGGTGATCTTTTCCTCACCAAATGTTTCAACGTTGTGAAAAACTTTGTAAACGGCGGGAAATTAACTCGGTAGCAAGCTTAACTTAGCGCGATAACCCCAAGGGAGGTTACTCTCAATTCAAACGTAGTCAAAAGCACGTGGAACAGTCACTTTCAGTAATCGGCCGCGCACTGGTACTTATACTCTATTCTCAAAGTGGCTATCTGGTCTGTACATGATCTGTTTTGTCGAAAACCTGCTTGTTCATCTCTCAGTTTCTTGTCTATGGACTCTTTTAATCTCTCAAGGATAATCCTGTTTAATACTTTTCCTGGCACTGATAGTAACATTATTCCTCTATAATTTGTGCACTCTTGTAAATTTCCCTTCTTAGGCAACTTAACCAGATATCCTTCCTTCCATTCTGCGGGTATCTCTTCCTTTTCCCAGACTTTACCAAGTAATTTATATAACATCTCTGTAGCCATGTTGATATCTGCTTTTATGGCCTCTGCTGGAATGCCATCAGGTCCAGCCGCTTTTCCATCTCTTAGAAGCTTTATGGCTTTCTTTATTTCTTCCTTCGTTGGTCTTTCACCGTTAATTTGTAGCTCTTCTTCTGCTGGCTGGATGTCCGGGGGGTTTTGTGGAGCTGGTCTATTGAGAAGGTCACCAAAATATTCTGTCCACCTCTTCATTTGCTCCTGTGTATTGCTGAGCAGTTTCCCATTCTTGTCTTTTATGAGGCAACTTGTTTGCTTGTATTTCCCTGTTAGCTTCTTTGTGCTGCTATACAGTTCTCTCATATTTCCTTTGGCTGCAGCATCTTCTGCCTCTCTTGCCAACTCCTCAATATACTTCCTCTTGTCTCTTTTGATACTTCTTTTTACTTCTTTGTTTGCTTCTGTGTACACTTCTTGAGCCTTGGCTTTGGAACTTCTGGTTTTGCTTGTGATTAAATCTGCTTTCTTGTTTTTTCTGTCTTTTATCTTATTGATGGTTTCTGTTGTTATCCATGCTTTTTGTTGTCTTTCCCTTTTCCCCAGTATTTCTTTACATGTCTCATTCCATACAGTTTTGACCTGCTGTCAATAGTCTTCTGTATTCTCTACATCTTCCAGCTGTTGGAGCACTTGGAATTTGTTGGATACTGTGACCGCAAATTTGTCTCTTGTTTCTTGATTTCTTAGATGTCCTACATTAACTCTTAGTATACGAGCTGCCTTTTATGACTACCATTACAGATTTTGCAATAAATAATTTATTTATAAAGATAACATAAGTGTTATATATCAAAATGTGAAGAAATGAAACCCCTACATCATGCACGTAACTAAATTGATCAGTGGTTTGAAACATGCATTCAGCTATAAATTTTTGCTATTGACGGGGATCGATCATCGGCCTCTCTAGGAGGCCGCTCGTATACTAAGAGTTAAATTGTTGTCTATAATTTTGCATTGTTGCATATCTCTTGAGTTTCATTTTTACTTTGGCTATCAGAAGGTGGTGATATGATGCCACATCTGCTCCTCTATATACCTTTACATCCTGCAATGATGATCTAAACTTCTTGTTTATGCATATATGATCAATCTGATTTTCTGTTCTATGGTCTGGTGATTTCCATGTTGCCTTGTGTATTCTCTTATGTGGAAACATGCTTCCTTCTATAGCCAGTTGATTTGAAGCACAGAAGTTTGAGAATAGTTCCCCATTTTCATTCATTATTCCTAGCCCATGTTTTCCCATGACTTCTTCAAATCCGGTATTGACTGTACCTATCTTTGCATTCATGTCACCCATCAAAATTGTGATGTCTCTTCTTTTTACTTTATCTATAATTTCCTGTAGTCTAGTATAAAATGCTTCTTTCACTGACTCTTCTTTGTCATTAGTTGGCGCATAGCATTGGATGACATTTACATGTATTTTCTTTTTAGCTGTTTTAAAGGTGGCTGTTATTATTCTGGGTCCAACAGCTTCCCATTCAATGAGTGCTTTCTGTGCTTCTTTAGATAACATAAGAGCTACCCCTTCACTGTGGTGTGAACTTTCGTCTTCAAGTCCTGAGGACAGCACCAATTCACCTGTGATGAGTTTCTTCCTGTCTATTCCCTTCCACTTTGTTTCACACATTCCCAGAACCTCGATTTTATATTCCCTCATTTCTGCTGCTACTTGTGCCACTTTCCCTTGTTCGTTTAATGTCCGAACATTCCAGGTGCCAAATCGGGAAGTTCTCCTAGAAGTTATTTTGTCTTTCAACTTTATACTAGGATATGCTATACTCTGTAGCCATTTTGTCTTTCAACTTTATACTAGGATATGCTATACTCTGTAGCTATTTTGACTTTCAACCTTACACTAGGATATGCTATACTCTGTAGCTATTTTGACTGTCAGCTTTATACTAGGGTATGTTATACTCTGTAGCTATTTTGACTGTCAGCTTTATACTAGGATATGTTATACACTGTAGCTATTTTATCTTTCACTTTTATACTAGAATATGTTACACTCTGTAGCTATTTTATCTTTCACTTTTATACTAGAATATGTTACACTCTGTAGCTATTTTCTCTTTCAACTTTATACTAGGATATGTTATATACTGTAGCTATTTTGACTGTCAGCTTTATACTAGGATATGTTACACTCTGTAGCTATTTTGTCTTTCAACTTTATACTAGGATATGTTATATACTGTAGCTATTTTGACTGTCAGCTTTATACTAGGATATGTTACACTCTGTAGCTATTTTATCTTTCAACTTTATACTAGGATATGTTGTTATACACTGTAGCTATTTTATCTTTCAATTTTATACTAGGATATGTTACACTCTGTAGCTATTTTGTCTTTCAACTTTATACTAGGATATGTTATACTCTGTAGCTATTTTGACTTTCAACTTTATATACTAGGATATGCTATACTCTGCAGCTATTTTCTATGTCACTTTTAAACTGTAATAAAGTAACTAGCCAAACAATGCCAGGCAAGGTCTTATCATCCTTATTTAATATTAGCTCCTAATGGAGCAGGGAGTCACTACTACAGCTGGCCTCCTTGCAGGAAACCTACATCAAGTATTCACATGCTTCATGCAGTGTTGGTCCTTGCAGTAATTTGTTTTAAAATATGATATTTCCAGTCCTGTAAATGAATGAATAAGACATGCACCTACACTTATACAATTATCTTAATACATTAACTACCGCGAGTCAGTGAGACCAGCTTATGAAATCCCATAATTTGGACCACGAGCCGCTCAGAGCGTCAATCTTTGTTTAGTAATAAAACAAATGAAAAATGTACTGAAACACTTTATGATCTGGTTTGAGATTTTAAGTTGCCACCGGAAAACAAATTTCCAAAGCATGGTTGTTGTAGAACACTGGAAAATTGATATTATGTTCAACGTTTCGGGTTAGTTATCTAATCATGTAAAACTGTTTACCGTGGCAACTAGTGATAGGACCACAAAAAATGCCTGTAAATTTCCAATAATGGCTGAAAAAGCTAGAAATTTGTTTCAACAATTGACTGATAGATCTAGCAACGAGGACAAGAGTGAAAACGGTGTGCACAATGATTGAAATAGTGATTTTGATAGTAGTTGGGTGCAAGCAGTGATGATAGTGATAATATTGCACGTCCTGGCTATCAGGGGGCCGTAAAATAGCAAAGACCTTAATTAGAGTTACAAATGGTGCAGGAAATAATGTAACTAAAGAACAAAAACAACAGCAGCAAGTTAGTGAGGGTGAAACATCAAATAGTTTTCATTTCATCCCAACTTGTGAACCAGGTCTGCATGCAAATTCTTAGATTTTATGGAAGTGGTGTGATTATGTAAGCTACCAATAGTGTAAATATTAGTCAGTATGTCTGTCCTTGCGCTTGTTATTCTTGTAATTGGATATACTATGTGATAATCACCTACAGAAAGGCATTAATTGCCTTAGAAACAAGCAACATGTTGGTAAGTTGATAATTTAATTAAAAGAATTGAAACTTTGTTTGTCTTTCAATCAATTAATATTATTAATAATATTTACCATACCTGGAACCATAATTTTTTTCAGCTTGTTGTAATAGTACATTCGTTTATCTTTAAAATGATGTAAAATTCATAAAAATTTGTATGCAATTACGAAAATTACAGCTTAATTTGTGCATACACCTATGAGGGTGAAAATGGGAACAAAATTAAATTACGCCACAGCGTGTTTTCCAATTTGGTAGTTAATGTGTTAAGACCTTAAAGACCTTGCCAAAAATTTATTTCTGTGGAGCCACATCATGTAAAATGTTGTTATAAAGAGTAAAGATTAAAAAAATGCAATCAACATGTTATTAACTATGAGAAATTTATATTAAGAATATATATGTGTGTTAAGTCTCTATCAAGTGCACATATGTTCAATCTCCAACAAGTGTATATATTAATATATATATATATATATGTATGTGTGTATGTTCAGTTTCCATCAAGTTTGGTTAGGACCATCTTCATTGCACACCGACAGCTCCATAAGTGCTCCAATCTCCTCCCTTAGATACCACAGGGAAGATCTCAGCACAGTGCACAAACTCTGTAACACCAACAATTCCATAAAGTACATATATGTTCAATCTCCATCAAGTTCAGTTTCTATCAGTACATATATTTTTAATCTCCATCAAGTAAACACAAGTTCAATCTCCGTCAAGCATACATACATATATATATTCAGTCTCTATTAAGTAAATTTGCATTCAACCTCCATCAAGACCATATATGTTGAACCTCCATCATGTACATCAATTTCTATCATGCACACATATATATATATATATATATATATATATATATATATATATATATATATATATATATATATATATATATATATATATATATATATATATATATATATATATATATATCTTCTTCTTCTTCTTCTTCTTCCGTCCTTAGCCGCCGACCGTCAAAGCAGTCAGTGGCCATTACGCCTAGTGGCGTCTTAGGGCAACAGCAGATAGGTTTTCTTTGCCATTGTTTCCCATCACGCCTATTGGCGTCTTTAGGGCAATGGCAATTCAATCCATTTGCTGTTGTTTCCGTAATCGAAGTGACTGGCAAACGGGTGATCAGCCCGTTGGTATATATATATATCTAATAAGTTTGGTGTGTTACAGATGACCTTACTTGCTACCACATTTAGACCTCAATCAGACTTATTCTTGAATTTTATGATGACTTCGTTGAATGTCTAGGGTTATGATAGTGATGAAGTGTAAGTTCACAACAACCAACAGACAGATAAACACCTAAATTAAAATCCACAACACTTTTAACACTATGACACTCACAAACACATAACACTCTAGAAGACTATCTTAAGTAAGTCAATAGTTGAACTTTTATACAATGTATTGAATTTCTTTCAATATTAATCCTGATTCTATTGTAACTGTGAATCAGGAATCACAATTCAAATATAATCACAATCTTTATGTACATGAATTTACACACTGGATATGTTTCCAGACATAGAATGTTATGGTACAATAAGTGTGGTGTTGTTGTGTACTATTATGAGGTAATACTGGTAGTAATAGCTAGGTTGTTGTTTGTCATCACGACTTCATGTGTTTGTCACTGGTGGAAATAATATTAAACGGTTCACAGAGTCTTTTTTCTTTTTAAATTTTCTGTCCCTTTTGGTCTTTTTAATAACTTTCAGTAGAGGGATGGTTATACAAGGTTGAGCGGCTCTTGCTGACAAATTCTTATCTCATATAGCGGCTGCAGGAAAAATGCATCCTCTGCTCGCTTGCTTCTCAGTTTGATAGAAAATACACAATGGCCGATATCTTGGGCAATGAGTCTGCTGCCAGATTTCTGGATCAAGCAATGCTCAGACCATGTGCTGCTATATTAACATCAGTACCACGGTCCCTGAAATGAGAAGGTTGTGCCTCCTTCTTCATAACTAATATATAATATATTTCCACACAGACGTACAGGACCGTACAAACAAACATAAAGTTCAGCGCTGTAGGCCAACTGCTAGCTTTTCATGTGACAATATACACCAGTATTCCTCTCCCTAATGGTTACAACGCCTCTGCAATTCCAGTTGTAATCCCTTCCATAAAATAGGATAGGTATCATGTTACTATATGGCAATCCAATCTATCTATATGCAGTTATACTCCTCTCGGGCAGGCTTTTACATGGGGGAGCAATATCTAGGCTTTGCCTCATGTTTGCTACTGAACCACACACATACAGCCATAATTTATCATTTCACATTCAATTTTCATATAAAATATATATTAAACATGTCTAGCTTACCACAATTTGTAAGGAAAACACACTAAAGATGACTTGGCAGAGTTTCAATCTGCGGTAAAGTCCAGGCTGCTATAATATAGTTATATTATAAGAACACAGTCCTGATCTCATCTCCAGAATGTGTAACGATATGGCGTCTTCTACAAGATTTTTTCTGCCAATATCGACAGCATTGACCAATCAGTTTGAATCTTTTCAAACTAACACACAGTTGTTGTCTATTCTCTCATTCACTTTGCATCCGTTCCTAGGCATCTACTAGCTATGCAGAGGTCAACCAATGGTCCTTCGTTTAACTACAAAGTTCAGCCAATCCCCTGCTTTGTAAGATCTTAACCTATCTTTCCTACTATGTTTCGACAAAATTCATGGAGTTCCACCTCAAACAGAGATGGCCAAACCTGACAGTATTCACATTATTTATATGTTTTATTACCAATATTTAATGATCTAATGGACTATTTAGATATTTTATTATATATTCTCAGTCCATAAGTCTCCAGGTACCCGAATATATGATTATCATGGGGCTAAATGGCTTATTTAAAATTACTGTCTTTTGTCGATGTTAATTGTTTATTTTTAAACTACCACTGTCCGCATCCTTTTAACTGTACTGTCAGTATAAAGTCAGGAGCTTAGACGTAAAACAGTAGAATGTTATGTTTCCCAATAAGAGCTAAGATTGAGTCGGGACCTTTTGTTAAATCTTTAGTTTTTGCAACACTGTTTATTTGAAAAAATCAGGCCATACACGTGAAGTGCGAGATGGCTTACGATGCGACACACAGCGAGTGGCTCAACTGCATGCGTTCCTCCGTGCATCTCTCTCTTCTAAGCCCGTCTGTCTTTCTAGGTCAACTTTGTGTGTATAATTACATTAATGCTAGTATTTGTATCTAGGTCATTATGCAGTTTGCATATCAAGGTCTTCTAAGAAATACAGTACCAGTTTTATTTTTAGAAACGACTGTGATTCGCGTGTAGTATTTACTATCGTACGGGGACGCGTTACAGTTTATGCAGACAAAGCAGAAAAAGGGGATCTCTTGTTCAGCCATTATGGCGTTATAAAATGGAAGCGCTATTGGGAAAGCACTGGTCTTTCACCATTCTTCTTTCTATTGTATTATTTCGTTCTACTTTTCCAGTTTTGTTCTAATTTATATATGGGTATTTAGAATTTTTCACCATATATATATATATATATATATATATATATATATATATATATATATATATATATATATATATATATATATATATATATATATATATATATATATATGTTCATTCTGCATCAAATTCAGTCTTCTTCAAGTACATATATGTTCAATCTCTATCAAGTTCAGTCTCCATCAAGTACATATATGTTCAATCTCCATCAAGTTCAGTCTCCATCAAGTGACAAACATCTAGTGCCTGATGATCTTACCTGCACAGTCAGTCTCATATTCGTCATTTGAAACAGCTGCTCTTAAAATACATTTGTTTGTGACCTCCTGCAGAACCTGAGCACCATCTGTCAATGAAAACAAAGAGATGACATGGGGCAAACCTGGAAAACATAACTGGCATCAGGAAGTCACCATTAAAAACCCAACCAAAAAAAAAAATATATATGTGTGTGTGTATATATATATATATATTTTCAGTCTCTATTAAGTAAATTTACATTCAACCTCCATTAAGACCATATATGTTGAACCTCCATCATGTACACATATGTTCAATTTCACACACGCACATATATATGTGTTCATTCTGCATCAAAATCAGTCCCCATCAAGTATACACATACATATATGTTTTTATTCTGCATCAAGTTCAGTCTCCATCAAGTACATAGATGTTCAATCTCCATCAAGATATGTTCTTCTTTGATCCTTAGCCGCTGACCGTCAAAGCAGTCAGTGGCCATCATGCCTAGTGGCTTCTTGCAGGGCAACAACAAATTGATTCCACTTTGATCGATCGGTGGCCATCCTTCGTACAGTACCCCAACTCTGGTTCATTCTTTGCATCTCAGCCTCCACAGTCCTCCGGCAGGTTGTTTTTGGTCGGCCTCTCTTTCGTTTTCCTTCAGGGGTCCAAAGCATAGCTGTTCTCATCATGGCATCAGGGTCTCTTCTGAGGACATGGCCAACCCAGCTCCAGCGTCTGCCAGCTATGATATATATATATATATCTTCAATCTCAATTAAGTTCAGTCTCCATCAAGTATATATATATATTCAATTTCCATCAAGTTCAGTCTCCATCTAGTGACAAACATCTAGTGTTTGATGAACTTACCTGCACAGTCAGTCTCATATTCGTCATTTGAAACAGCTGCTCTTAAAATATGTTTGTTTGTCACCTCCTGCAGAACATGAGCACCATCTGTCAATGAAAACAAAAAGACAACATGTGGCAAAAGTGGAAAACATAACTGGCATCAGGAAGTCACCATTATAAACCCAACAAACAAAAAAATTGAAGAAATTAGGAATCTGCTGGGAACAGTACCATACTGGCCGTGTTGTTGTTGTTGTTGATTCTTTAATTACGAGGGGCGTTCAGAAAGTAATGCACCCCATCGTTTTTCTCAGGAGCTGTTTATTCAAAAAACATGACATTTATACACAATATACATGGATATGTCATGTAAACATCGGTATTATTCAACATAATCCCATCAACTTGTACGGCTTTATGCCAGTGCGAAACAAATGCATGTATTCCTAGCCTGTACCAGATTTTGTCTTGATCATGTAGCCATTTCTTCACTGCATGAATCACTCCTTCGTCATCTTCAAACCTTGTCCCACGGAGTGCATCTTTAAGTGGACCAAATAGATGAAAATCAGAGGGTGCCAAATCGGGACTATAGGGTGGATGAGGTAGTACAGTCCAACCCAATTTGGTGATTGATTCCCGTGTTGCCAGACTTGTGTGAGGTCGCGCATTGTCGTGAAGGAGAAGCAGGTGTGCTGGATTCTTGTGCGGCCGAACTCTGCGAAAACATTAATTGAGTTTTTTCAATGTCTTAATGTAAGCTTGCGAATTGATTGTCTCTCCTCTTGGCATAACATCCACAAGAATCACACCTTCAATGTCCCAAAAGACAGTGATCATGACCTTTCCAGCTGAAGACCTACAAGCTGAAAGAGCCAGAAATTAAGACCAGATATCAGGGGCTTATTGCTACAACGGTGAGAAACACAGAACAACCTGATGACTTGGAAACCCTGTGGCTTAAATTCACGGACATCATAAAGACAGCTGCTGCAGAAGCATGTGGTGAAGTCTGACTTGGGAACAAGAGAAAGAGGACACCTTGGTGGACAGAAGAAGTCAAAGAGAAAATAAGAGAGAAGAAAATGGCATGGAAACAATACTTAGGAGCTAAAAACACAGCAGGACAAATAGAGAAATATAGAGAATATGTGATACTCAGAACAGAAGCAAAGAACAAGGTGCTAGCAGCAAAACAGAAGTCCTGGGAAGAATTTGGAGAAAAGCTAGAAAAGGATGTGCAAGAAAACCAGAAATTGTTCTATAAGACCCTAAAGAACATGAGGAAGGAAAAACAATGCCCTCTTAAATTTATAAAGGACAAGCAAGGCAAATTGCTTACTGCCCCGAAGGAAGTAATGGAAAGATGGAAAGAATATTTCTCAGAACTCCTTGATGGTGAGCAAGGTCAAGCATCAGAAATGATAACCACTAGCACAGAAGAGAAAACCAATGGTGGTGAAGATGACATAAAGATGGAAGAACTGAAGGCAGCACTGGAGAAAATCAAGATGGGCAAAGCAGCAGGGCATGATGGTATAACACCAGAAATGGTTAAGTACATGGGAGCATCAGGTGACCTATTACTTCTAAGGGACCTACAGGCAGCGTGGTGCAACAAGGCCATACCAAAGGATTGGGAGATTGCCATCATAACACCGATTTTCAAAAAGGGTGACAATTGACAATGTGGAAACCACAGAGGCATATCCCTTCTCAGTGTCCCTGGTAAAACCTACTCTAGAATCCTAGAGCAGAGACTCTGATGCCTAGCTGAGCCACAATTGGATGAAGCCCAGTGCGGATTCCGAGCAAACCGAAGTACTCAAGACCTAATCTTCACACTCAGGCAGCTGAGTGAAAAGGCCCTTGAGTACAAGAGTGAGATCCATCTTTGTTTCATAGATCTGGAAAAGGCATTTGACAGGGTCCCCTGGAGCAAACTTTGGGACTGTTTGGCAAGGAAGAACATTCCAGCACCTATGATTTATGCTATACAGAGCTTCTACGAGTCTTGCAGAAATTATGTGAGGACAGCAAACTATAAGTCAGAAGAGTTCAGGACCACCACTGGTGTAAGACAAGGCGATATCCTGTCACCTTATCTTTTTATACTCCTCATGGATGATGTCATCAAGGCATGTAAGGAGAGAACAAGAAAGTATTCAGTGGGGTACTGGAAGATGAGACAGGTCTGTATTTCGGAGCTAGCATTTGCTGATGATGTTGTCCTGATTGCTAAATCAGAGACACATCTCCAATCCAACCTGCACGTCTGGAAGGAAGAGCTGGAGAAAAGAGGGATGGTCATAAGCAGCTCTAAAACAAAATCCATGGTGATATCACGAGAAGAAAGAAAACATCAGATTAAGTTGGGAGAACAGGTCCTGGAGCAGGTCGACCACTTTAAATATCTCGGAGCTATTATAGACCAGTTATCTACCCTTCCAAGATGGAGGTGAAATTCGTTTCTCACCTTAGACGCCGAAAGAAAAACATCAGGAATGTGTGTATTTCGATGGATAGTACCATGTTATGTTAAATTATAGAATAAAAGATACACCAGAGTATCTAGTGGTGTAGATATTTTCCTATAACTGACCTCGAAACCCTCGAATCGGTCGGTTGGATCGGAGGGTTGATCAGTGAGTTAACAATTCACTATCGTAAAACAAGCTATTGTTACCGAAACAGAACAAGGCTCGACAGTAAACATGACTCACTCTAATATCTTGGGGGCTAAGGAGATTTTTAAAATTGGATACTGGAATGTAAGGACTATGTATCATCGATTTTCAAAAAGCCTTTGATAGTCTACACCGCCCATCATTGTGGAAGATACTTACAATCTATGGTTTTCCAACAAAATATGTGAATATAATCAAAGCGCTATATGACAATGCAAGATGTTGTGTTAGAACAAATAAAGGGAATACAGAATGGTTTACAGTAGAAACAGGGGTTAAACAAGGCTGTATTATGTCACCACTACTTTTTGGAATAGCTATTGATTGGGTTATGAGAAACTATACCCACAATGAACAATTGGGTATAAAATGGACAAATGGAAAATTCCTGGGGGACCTGGATTTCGCAGATGATGTAGCATTCTTAAGTTCAACACCAAGACAATCCCAAGAAGCAATAAATAATTTGTGTCATCTCTCGGTTAAAATAGGTCTCCAAATAAATGCCTCTAAAACTAAAGCTATGAACTTTTCTAACGAGACCTTTGATATCATCTTGAACGGGGAAAAAAACTACAGAAAGTTGAAAGTTTCAATTATTTAGGCAGTAAAATGACTCAGGATGGTGACACAACAAGAGAAATCCATACTAGAATTGCTTTGGCAGCTAGCGCCTTCAATAGATTATCTAACATTTGGAAATTAAGATCATTGAATATACATACCAAGCTTCGTCTGTTTAATTCAAATGTTATCTCAGTGTTAACATACGGCTGTGAGAGTTGGAAAATAACAAAATCATTGGAGAACAAGCTGAATACATTCGAGAACAAATGTCTTAGAAAACTCATGAACATCAGTTGGAAAGAATTCAAGACTAATCGACAAATAAGAGAAGACTCTAGGCAGAAATATGTCTCCGACTATATAAGGAAAAGACGATGGTCATATATATCGGTCATGTCCTACGAATGCAAAACAACAGAATACCACTACAGGCGCTCACTTGGGTTCCTGAGGGTAAGCGGAAAAAAGGAAGACCAAAAGAAACACTCAGAAGAACAATAATAAGAGAAGGAAGAACGTTGGGCCTAAATAATGTGCAAGAGCTAAGAGGAGTGGCGTCACAACGAACAACCTGGAGAGCACTGGTTTCTGCCTTATGCGCCGTGTTTGGTGCTTAAAGAATTTATTATTATTATTATTATTATAGACCGAAAGGAAGGCATCACAGAAGAGTTGGCCACTCGAAAAGCAGCGGCTGGGAGACTTTTTCAGGCCATAAATCGAGGATTCCTCAGCAAGAAAGAGGTTGGTAAGAAAACGAAGATGGCTGTATACTGCTCCACCTATGTCCCAGTCTTGACATATGGATGCGAGTCATGGGCAATGACTACAACCCACAAAAGCCAGATCCAAACTTCAGAAATGAGGTATCTGAGGAAGGTGGTTGAAGTAACAAGAAGAGACATGGTCTGCAACCAGATGAAACGTCAAGGCCTAAAATCCCACCCGCTGCAGACCCAAACAGAATAGTCCCAACTAAGATGGTTTGGCCATGTCTGCAGAATGGGAGAAGATCGGCTACCACGACAAGCATCGGAAACAAAGAGCCAGGGATCCAGACCTCCAAGATGACCCAGAGTCTGCTGGGAGGACAACATTAGACAATGTTTGAAGGACCGAGTACTAGAATGGAACCAGGCCAGGAAGAAGACAGCTGATAGAATAGTCTGGCGCTCTCTCTTCCAAACCTCTACACCTCACGGTAGAAGGGGAACGACTAAGTAAGTAAGTATGTAGCCATTTCTTTGCTGCATGAATCACTCCATCATCTTCAAACCTTGTCCCACGGAGTGCATCTTTAAGTGGACCAAATAGATGAAAATCAGAGAGTGCCAAATCGGGACTATAGGGTGGATGGGGTAGTACAGTCCAACCCAGTTTGGTGTTTGCTTCCCGTGTTGCCAGACTTGTATGAGGGCGCGCATTGTCGTGAAGGAGAAGCAGGTCTGCTGGATTCTTGTGTGGCCGAACTCTGCGAAAACGTTGATTGAGTTTTTTCATTGTCTTAATGTAAGCTTGCGAATTGATTGTCTCTCCTCTTGGCATAACGTCCACAAGAATCACACCTTCAATGTCCCAAAAGACAGTGATCATGACCTTTCCAGCTGAAGGAATTGTCTTGAATTTCTTTCTTCTTGGTGATTGCGGATGATGCCACTCCATTGACTGTCTTTTTGTCTCAGGTTCAAAATGATGTGCCCAGGTTTCGTCACCTGTAATGATCTTAGCCAAAAAGTTCTCTCCATCAGCATTGAAATGCTCCAACAATTCAGAAGAAATTGTTTTCCTTTGCAATCGGTGGTCATTTGTGAGACTTCGAGGAACCCATCTTGTGCAAACCTTAGAAAATCCGAGAGTTTTTATAACTGCATTTGCACTACCAATGCTGACTGACAGCTGCAAGGCCAACTGTTGAGTAGTGATTCGCCTATCAGTAAGAATAATGCCCTCAGCGCATTTCAACATTTCTGCGTTGGTGGCTGTGGCAGGACGTCCACAGCGCGGCCGATCAAGCAGCTCCATATCTCCACTTCCTGATTCTTTGATTCTCTGAACCCAGCGACTGACTGTACTCCTGTCGACTGCAAAACTTCCATACACATCACATAGACGCTTGTGAATATTCACAACAGTTTCCTTCTCTGCAATGAGAAATTCTATCACAATTCGCTGCTTATAACGCAAGTTGCTAACACGCTCCATTTCAACGGTTTAAGGCAGCCGTATTATTTGGCCGGTTGCAGTGCAATTTGGTGCACACAAGTGGCACATGCCATATTTAAAGTGTGCAAAATGTCATGCTTCTATCTTCATTATTAGCTGAGGAAAACGATGTGGTGAACGCCCCTCATATTCTTCTTTGTTCTGGTAGTTATATGTTAATTTTTGTTTTGGTCATATAAAGTTTTAGTTTCTTGCATACTTCTCTGGGAACTGTCAATTTTTAGTACAGTTTCCAGTGTCAGTAATGATGAGTTTTGTGCTTTCAATTCGGAACTGATGACAAGAAACAAACAAGCGTTAGTGGAACAAGTGATGAGAAAATGACAAGGGAGGTAGATAGGACACACATTGAGTAAACTCACTGATAGCATTACAAGAAAGCTCTTGTTCTGGAATTCCCAGGGTATGAGAAGCAGAGGTAGATAAAAAAAACTCACAGAGTTATTTTGTCTTTCAACTTTATACTAGGATATGCTATACTCTGTAGCTATTTTGTCTTTCAACTTTATACTAGGATATGCTATACTCTCTAGCTATTTAGTCTTTCAACTTTATACTAGAATATGCTATACTCTCTAGCTATTTTGTTTTTCAACTGTATACTAGGATATTCTATACTATGTAGCTATTTTGACTTTCAACTTTATACTAGGATATGCTATACTCTGTAACTATTTTGACTTTCAACTTTATACTAGGATATGCTATACTCTCTAGCTATTTAGTCTTTCAACTTTATACTAGGATATGCTATACTAAGTAACTATTTTGCCTTTCAACTTTATACTAGGATATGTCATACTCTGTAACTATTTTGACTATCAACTTTATACTAGGATATGTCATACTCTGTAACTATTTTGACTTTCAACTTTATACTAGGATATGCTATACTCTGCAGCTATTTTCTATGTCACTCGTAAACTGTAATAAATTTACTAGCCAAACAACGCCAGGCAAGGTCTTATCATCCTTATTTTAATATTAGCTCCTAATGGAGCAGAGAGTCATCACTACAGCTGGTCTCCTTGCTGGAAACCTACATCAAGTATTTACTTGTTTCATGCAGTGTTGGTCCCTGCAGTAATTTGTTTTAAAATATGATGTTGCCAGTCCTGTAAATGAATGAATAAGACATGCACTTACACTTATACAATTATCTTAAGACCTTAAAAACTTGCCAAAAATTTATTTCTGTGGAGCCATATCATGTAAAATTTTGTTAGGATGAGCAAAGATTTAAAAAATGCAATCAACATGTCATTACCAATGTGAAATTTATATTAAGAATATATCTGTGTGTTACGTCTCTACCAAGTGCATATATGTTCAATCTCCCCCAAAAAAAAAAATTTATATGTATGTTCAGTTTCCATTAAGTTTGGTTTTAAGGACAATCTTCATTGCACAGGACAACTCCATAAGTGCTCCGATCTCCTCCCTTAGACACAGGGACGATCTCAGCATAGTGCACTAACTCTGTAACACTGGCGATTCCATCAAGTACATATATGTTCAATCTCCATCAAGTACATTTATTTTTAATCTCCATCAAGTAAATAAAAGTTCAATCTCTGTCAGGTATGTGTGTGTATATATATATATATATATACTTGTATGTATGTATGTATATATATATATATATATATATATATATATATATATATATATATATATATATATATATATATATATATATATATATATATATATATATATATATATATATACTTGTATGTATGTATGTATATATATATATATATATATATATATATATATTCAGTCTCTATTAAGTAAATTTACATTCAATCTCCATCAAGACCATATATGTTGAACCTCCATCATGTACATATATGTTCAATTTCTATAATGCACACACATATGCATATTCATTCTGCATCAAATTCAGTCTCCATCAAGTTCATATATGTTCAATCTCCATCAAGTTCAGTCTCCATCTAGTGCTTGATGATCTTACCTGCACAGTCAGTCTCATATTGGTCATTTGAAACAGCTCCTCTTAAAATACGTTTGTTTGTCACCTCCTGCAGAACCTGAGCACTATCTGTCAATGAAAACAAAAAGATGACATGGAGCAAACCTGGAAAACATAACTGGCATCAGGAAGTCACCATTACAAACCAAAAAAAAAAAAAACATTAGGAATCTGCTGGGAACAGGCCATGTTGTTGTTGTTGTTGATATTAGGACCTTGCACAAACCACTGAATTTTGTTTTGTGCATGAGGTACCCGGGTCAGCCCTATACGGGTTACAATGTGGGTACACAGTGTCCTTTTTTTTGATATAGTACAGGCATACCTCGCTTTATTGCGCTTCACAGATATTGCACTTTGTTTTCAAATTATTCATGTTTATTTATTAGAGCTTGCCTTCTTGTTCTGATAGATTTTAACAAAAAGATTAAGATTCACTGAAGGCTCAGATGATGAAGATTAGCATTTTTTTTAGCAATAAAGTATTTTAAATTTTACAGTACATTGTTTTTTTTAGACCTAGCACTATTGTGCACTTAACATAGTGTAAACATGATTTTAGGTTTTAATATGCACTGGGAAGCCAAAAAAAATTGGTGTGACGCGCTGTTATGAGTAAAATTCATACCATTTGTGTCGATATCATTAGATGGTACGACAAGGCTCCTCGTTTGTTTATTATACGTAGTCCTTGGTAACACAAGAAGTGACGTCATTGCCTCGGGGTGTAGATTGGCAGACGTAAAAGTTAGGAAGGCAGACAGGAGAAATTGTCTGCTGGTGTCTTCGATGTATGTAGCTTATGGCGAGTGGACGTATGTCTCTGGGCTCATGAAATTTATATAATATTGCGACATATCCCTATTATGTACAATCACTAGTGCATCAATATACTTCAGTGAGATGTATCTAGCTATATTTTACAAGGGAGAATGGATTCTGTATATCAAGTGAGTCTGAATTAATAAAACTTTGAAGTCTATCAAAGGACAGTGTTTGAGCTATGACGGTACAGAGACTTTTCAAAGACTGCATATGCTACGCCAGGATATATATATATATATATTGGCTTGTTTTAAAATGCATGTGGAGCAGCGTCTCAAATAACATTAAATGTATTGTATTCCTGCCACTTCACTTTGGTGACTTTACTGAGGCGTTTTGATTGTCAACTGTGTGCGTGGTCTTGTTGTCCAACGCTAGGAGTTTCTTGGCCAGAGTAACCAGTCGGTTACTCCAACAATAACTCATCATCATCTCAGCCCGTAACCCGTCATGGGTCGTAGGGGTGCCATGGTGGAAGCATCAGCAGACAGGGTCCTCCACTGCTCTCTATCCTCAGCAATGCGTACAAGTGTGGAAAAACCGTGTCCTGCCCATTCTTTGATGTTATCAGCCCAGGATTTTCTCTGCCTTCCTCTTCTCCGTTTACCTTCGACTGTTCCCTGAAGGATCGTTTTCGAAAGGGAGTCATGACGAGTTACATGCCCAAACCAGGCAAGCTTTCGATGTTTCACTATTGACAAAAGTGGTTCTTGGTGGCCTGCATAGGTGTTTATCTTCTCTCTAACATAGACATTTGTTTTGTGCTCTTTATAGCAAATGCGCAAAATTCTTCTATAACATTTATGCTCGAAAGCCTGAATCCTTCGCTCCGTATCTGCAGTGAGTGTCCAGCCCTCACACCCATACAAGAGAATAGATAATACAAGTGATTTGTATAATTTGATCTTCACAGGAAAACTGATGTTACTTTTCCAGATCACATTCAACCTTGTCATGGCAGCTGAGGCCATCTCAAGTCTTGTCTTGATTTCTTTACTTGATCTTCCATCACTACATATAGTGGACCCGAGATATTTAAAGGTGTTAACTTCTTCTAACATTTGCCCATTTAACGTAATGTTGGTCGGAACATGTTTCTTATGGCTATTCACCAATATCTTGCTTTTTTCTATATTAATTTCCATCCCATACGTTTTTGTTACTTTCTCCAGTCTAGAGGTAAGGTCTTGAAGTTTTGATTCTGATCCAGCTATCAGATCAATATCATCAGCAAAACGTAGGTTGCACAGAGGTCGGCCTCCAATCGATATGGTTGATTTATAATCGTAGAGAGCCTCCTGCATAATATGTTCTAGATATATATTAAAGAGCACTGGTGACAGGATACATCCTTGGCGAACTCCTACAGTTGTTTTGAAAAATTCTCCAATGTCGTTGCTTGCAAAAACAGCACTGCTTGCCTCCTTGTATAGTGCTTCAATGATATCTATGATGTTGGTATCAAAATTGAATTTTCTCATTACTTGCCATAAGCCGTCATGCCAGACTCGATCGAAGGCTTTTGTGAAATCGATGAAGTTATGGTATAAATCGTGTTGATGTTGGAGATGTTTTTCGATAAGTAATCTAATATTGAAGATTTGTTCTGAGGTACTTCTTTTTGGTCTAAAGCCAGCCTGTTCCTCTGACAAGATTTCTTCTGATTTCTGTTTTATTCTGTTCAAAAGTATCCTTAACATCACCTTACTTGGATGACTAATAAGGCTAATGGTTCTGTAGTTCTTGCACATTTTTAGATTTCCTTTCTTTGGAAGCGGTATTACTAATGACTGCGTCCACTCTTTTGGCCATTTTTTTGTACTCCATATCTTCTGGCAAATTGTTGTCATGATTTTTACTATATCTGGTCCTCCATATTTCAAGAGCTCTGCTGGGATATTATCCACACCCGGTGACTTCCCTCCTTTCATCGAACATATAGCCTCTTCCACTTCTTCCCGTAATATTGCTGCATTTCCGAGTTCCCTGTTTTCGCACTTAATGTTGTTTAATATGCCTAAGTCAGTGTCAAGTTTACAGTTATATAATTCTTTACAATATTCTGTCCACCTTCTCATTACAGCTGTTTTTTCATTGAGCAGAGCCCCATTGCTATCTTCTATGACAGTTACCCTGGGCTGTTGGGGTTTTGATAGTTTTCTTAATGTGTCAAAAGCTGCCTTGCTGTTACCTTTTATTAGCCCCGTATTAATGGACTCACACTGATCAGCTACCCATTTTTCTTTGGCCTGTTTCATTTTCTTCCTAATATTTTTATTCACCATACTGTATTGCCATGCTGCTTCAGGAACCTCTTTCTTAACCTTTTTCATTTCCCGCCGTGTATCACATAACTTCAGAATGTCATCTGTAACCCATGGTTTGTTTATTTTCTTTCTTTTACCAAGTATTTCTGTTGCTGATTCAATGAGCACGTCTTTCATGTTCTCTGTGATTGAGTTGATATCATCTTCCAAAAAGTTGAGAGCTGCGAATTTTCCTCCAACAGTTGCCTCAAAGATTCCCGCGATTTCTGGATCTTTCAGTTTGTCTAAATTGAATCTTAACTGAGAACATCTGTTTTGATTATAGTTCTTTTTAAGTTTAAGCTTGAGCGTCATCAATACCATGTCGTGATCACTACCAATGTCGGCGCCAGGAAAAGTCCTAGTCTTGGCTTTATTAATACTGGACTTGAATCTTTTGGATACAAGAATAAAATCAATTTGGCCATGTATCTCAGTTTTTGGGGCATGCCACGTTGTTCTTCTTGATAACTTATGAGGAAATAGTGTATTTGCAATGGTTAGTTTATAGTTGCTGGCAAATTCTAGTAGCCTTAGTCCTCGATCGTTGGTTTCACCTGTCCCAAATCTCCCCACTGTACCAGCCCAGTGACCGTATGCATCTGGCCCTATTTTAGCATTCCAATCACCTACCACGATGAGATCTTTCTTTGGAATTTTCTTAATTGCTTCATCCAGATTGTCATAAAATGTATCAACTGCCTCATCCTCATAGTCAGTAGTGGGGGCATATACCTGTATGATGGAGATGTTCTTTGGATGTGCTGCAATACGAATGGTGATAAGCCTGCTATTTATATTTATAACTATACATATATAACAGACACGCACCACAACATGCGCTTTATTGTGAGATTTGCTTTATTGCGGTGGTCTGGAACCGAACTTGCAACATCTCTGATGTATTCCTGTACATTATATGTGTTGTTTTTCCAGACTGCAACTTCTCTGGCGTTTGGTGTGACATTTTCTAAGATCTGTTGGTGTATCTCTTCTGTGTATTTGAGTACATGTCTTGTCACCCTATTGAGCTGTGAGATGTTTGCACCTATTTATTGTATGCTACCTTCTTATTTATTGCCCGTGAGATTGACTCATGTACTTCTAATGGGAATGCACTGCTTTGTAATGTTTTGTAATTTATCTTACTTTTGTACTGAATATTTGTGGTGAATATTTTGTTTATGTATTTTTCCTTCTTTAATTATTCTTCTTTGTTCTGGTAGTTATATGTTAATTTTTGTTTTGGTCATATAAAGTTTTAGTTTCTTGTGTCAGTGATGATGAGTTTTGTGCTTTCAATTTGGAACTGATGACAAGAAACAAACAAGCGTCAGTGGAACAAGTGATGAGAAAATGACAAGGGAGGTAGATAGGACACACATTGAGTAAACTCACTGATAGCATTACAAGACAGCTCTTGTTCTGGAATTCCCAGGGTAAGAAAAGCAAAGGTAGATTAAAAAAAACACATGGAGAAGAGAACTGGAGACATAAATGAAAATGATGAAAACGTGGAAAGAGCCTGAGCTGAGGTCACATGACAGTAGGACTTGTCATGGGTTTGTTGAAGGCCTCTTCTTTTTGGGGAGCTAAAGGGTATTGGTTTATTTAATGACAGTGGCTGCCAAACATTGCCTAGATGGCCACTTCTGGAATATATTGCCAACAGTAAAGGGAAAGAAACAAACTAAATTAGATGTACATAAATCACATCCTACAAGCACTTCAATTCTTCTTCTTTGATCCTTAGCCGCCGACTGTCAAAGTAGTCAGTGGCCATCACGCCTGGTGGTGTCTTGTAGGGCAGCAACAAACTGTTTCCGCTTTGTTCAGTCAGTGGCTATCCTTTGTACAGTGCCCCAGCTCTGGTTCATTCTTTGCATCTTGGCTCTACAGTTCTCCGCTAAGTTGTTTTTGGTCAGCTTCTCTTTCACATTCTTTTGGGGGTCCATAGCACAGCTGTTCTTGTGATGTCATCGGGGTCTCTTCTGAGGACGTGGCCAACCCAACTCCAGCGTTTGCCAGCTATGATGGTGTGCATGTCCTCTTGGTTGCTCCGAGTAAGTAGTTCTTGGTTAGTGATGGTATTCGGCCAAAAGATTCAGAGAATTTTCATTAGGCAGATTGTGTGGAAGGAGGACAGTTTCAACATTTCTTTCTCTGCTATTCTCCAGCATTCTGCACCATAGAGAAGCGCAAAAAGTACACAGCTTTCATATAATCTTAATTTGGTGTTTGTGCTGTACTGGGAAGACTAGCAAAGAAATTTCTTGGATTATTCATTCTGTTCTTGCTGTCTTTGCTTGTTAAGCTGTCTGGTGTTACTATGCATCCTAGGTATGTAAATATGTCTGTCTATTCCAGCTTCTGGTTTCTTATTGTTATGGGCTCAGGACTGCCCACATTGACAGTCATGACTTCTGTCTTCTTTAGAATGATGTTCAGACCCACCTGCTGGATATACTTATTCAGTCTACCGTAAAATCTCGCGTATAATACGCACAATTTTTACTCATTTTTGCCCGCTAAAACTCGGGTGCGTATTATTACGCGAGTACTAAAAAATGATATAAAATCAAATGATATAAAGGAGGAATATGTCAAAATGAACAACTATTTCGATGCTTTAGGCAAAATTGACAACGATATCACCACCAAGACAATCGATACTAAATGGGAACAACTGAGAACAGCAATGACAGAAGCAGCAGTAGCGACCACCGGATACCTAGTACATAAAAAGAAAAAATGGATGAGAGAAGATACTTGGGATAAAATACAAGAAAGGAAAACAGCAAAACTTAAACTACTAGCGGCAAGTACACATAATGCAGTTGAATCTTGCAAACTAACTTATAACTTGTTAAATAAAGAAGTGAAGACAAAAACTCGAAGAGATAAAAGACATTTCATCAATGAACTGGCCGTAGAAGCTGAAAATGCTGCAAGAACTGGTAATAGTAGGAGCCTTTATCAAATTACAAAACAACTATGTCACCAGCCTACTGCTATGGAAACACCTGTTAAAGGTAAATTAGGGAATTCAATACCAACAGAAAAAGAACAAATGAAGAGATGGGCTGAGCACTTCATGTAGGTGCTAAACAGACCACCACCAACAGTAACACCTGATTTTAATAATGAAACACCCACAATCACCTTGCCAATAAATTGCGATGAATTCACGCTGGACGAGATCAAACAAGCCGTTAAAAGATTAAAAAATTTTAAAGCTGCTGGAGTTGACGAAATTTCAGGGGAAATGATTAAAGCAGTTAATGACAACAACCTCTTGAGAATTTTAGATATTATAAATGAAGTATGGAGAGAAGAACAACCACCACAACAATGGAAAGACAGTATTATTGTAAAGTTACCGAAGAAAGGTGATCTATCAGACTGTAATAACTGGCGTGGTATATCTCTATTATCAGTACCTGGAAAATTATTATGTTGCATGATGTTAGAAAGACTTAAATTGCATGCTGACGAAAAGATCAGAGAAGAACAAGCGGGTTTCAGGGGCCGAAACGATCATGTATTGATCAAATATTCACACTAAGAACAATTATAGAAGAATCAGTGGAAAGGCAATCGCCACTTATTATCACCTTCGTCGATTTTCAAAAAGCCTTTGATAGTCTACACCGCCCATCATTGTGGAAGATACTTACAATCTATGGTTTTCCAACAAAATATGTGAATATAATCAAAGCGCTATATGACAATGCAAGATGTTGTGTTAGAACAAATAAAGGGAATACAGAATTGTTTACAGTAGAAACAGGGGTGAAACAAGGCTGTATTATGTCACCACTACTTTTTGGAATAGCTATTGATTGGGTTATGAGAAACTATACCCACAATGAACAATTGGGTATAAAATGGACAAATGGAAAATTCCTGGGGGACCTGGATTTTGCAGATGATGTAGCATTCTTAAGTTCAACACCAAGACAATCCCAAGAAGCAATAAATAATTTGTGTCATCTCTCGGTTAAAATAGGTCTCCAAATAAATGCCTCTAAAACTAAAGCTATGAACTTTTCTAACGAGACCTTTGATATCATCTTGAACGGGGAAAAACTACAAAAAGTTGAAAGTTTCAATTATTTAGGCAGTAAAATGACTCAGGATGGTGACACAACAAGAGAAATCCATACTAGAATTGCTTTGGCAGCTAGCGCCTTCAATAGATTATCTAACATTTGGAAATTACGATCATTGAATATACATACCAAGCTTCGTCTGTTTAATTCAAATGTTATCTCAGTGTTAACATATGGCTGTGAGAGTTGGAAAATAACAAAATCATTGGAGAACAAGCTGAATACATTCGAGAACAAATGTCTTAGAAAACTCATGAACATCAGTTGGAAAGAATTCAAGACTAATCGACAAATAAGAGAAGACTCTAGGCAGAAATATGTCTCCGACTATATAAGGAAAAGACGATGGTCATATATCGGTCATGTCCTACGAATGCAAAACAACAGAATACCACTACAGGCGCTCACTTGGGTTCCTGAGGGTAAGAGGAAAAAAGGAAGACCAAAAGAAACACTCAGAAGAACAATAATAAGAGAAGGAAGAACATTGGGCCTAAATAATGTGCAAGAGCTAAGAGGAGTGGCGTCACAATGAACAACCTGGAGAGCACTGGTTTTTGCCTTATGCGCCGTGTTTGGTGCTTAAAGAATTTATTATTATTATTATTATTACTAAAAAATACGTCATTTTCGATTTCGAAAGTAACCTACATTGGAAAGTCTGTCAAGTTTTTGTCACAATTTAACAGTGAAATTGGAGCGAAATTGAATGTGCCCTGTGTTTTTTTATGTGTCAGACATTGCCGCAAAACGCATTTCGCACTCTTGGTCTTCAATCTGTTTTGATATTAAGCTTGGGTGTGAAGTTTGTCGTTTTATTATTTTGAGCCCTAAAAATGAATTCGAGAAAATGTTATACTGCAGTGGTAAAATATGCAGAATCTTACGGCAATCGGGCAGCAAGTCGACATTTTTCCATTAACGAGTGTAACATTTGATTATGGTGAAAAAACAAAGAGGTGCTGCAAGTGTTGCCTAGTAAGAAAAAGGCAAATCGTGGGTCACCACCAGATCTTCCAGACCTAGAAAAAACATTATTGGAGTGGGCAGTGGATAGAAGGCAACAAGGCATCGGTGTTTCATGCATTGAAATATGACTTAAAGCTCTGGTACTTACAAAATCTCGTACAGGCACAACAACATTTAAAGCGTCATATGGATGGGCAGTTCGTTTTATGAAGCGACATGGTCTTTCAGTCCAAAGTACCTAAAATGTAGGTGTTGCGTACCTATTTCTGTTTGTTATTATACTTTCAGTTTTTTAACAAATGTTTCATAAAATAAAATCTTGAAAAATTATGGTGCGTATTATACACGAATTTCCATTTTACCAGAAAATTTGGGCTAAATCAAGCATGCGTATTATACACGAGTGCGTATTATACGCGAGATTTTACGGTATTTGTTTTTTCTTGAATGTGTTGATGTGAATGTGCGAGTAGTCCAATGTCATCTGCATATTCCAGGTCTTCCAGTGTAGAAAGTGTCCATCTAATTCCTCTTGGACTGCCCTATGTTGTCTGGCACATCACCCAGTCTATGACTGTCAAAAATAAAGTTGGTGATAAGAGGCATCCTTTGTCGTACTCCTGTCTTCACCTCAAAAGTTAGACTGCTCAACCCAACATTGCATGTAAAGTTAGTATAGAGGCCTTTTATGATGGAAACAATGCAGCTGGGAATTCCAAAAGCCCTCAGTATTTTCCATAGGCTGTACCTGTGTATGCTGTCAAAAGCCATTTCAAAATCAACAAAGATAATGTATAGCTATCTCTGCCATTCCGAGCACTGCTCTATAATGTTCCCGAGGATTTATATATGATCTGCACATTTTATTTGCTTTCTGAATCCTGCTTGTTCTTTCCTCACTTTATGGTTCTACTGCTTTTGAAATTCTTTGTATAATTATCCTGCCTAATATTTTGCTGGGAACTGAGAGAAGAGTAATTCCTCTCCAGTTGTTGCAGTCTGCAAGGTCTCCCTTCTTGGGCAATTTGATAATTATTCCTTTACGCCACTCTGTTGGTATTGTCTCTGTTTTCCAGACTTGTTCAAAAAGTGGTTCTAAAAGTTCTGCTGCTAGTTCAGGATCTGCCTTGAATAACTCAGCATTCAAGTTGTTGTGACCAGGAGCTTTTCCATTCCTTAACCCATTGATAGCTGTGATTTCTTCTCTTCATGGAATGTCTGTATTTAAGTATAGATCATTTTCTTCCTCAAGAACATCTAGCTGCATCTCTGGTGGTTCCTTATTCAGTGTTTCTCTGAAGTGCTCTGCCCGTCTTGCATCCTGCCCCTATGTTGTGGTGATGAGATTTCCTTGTTTGTCTCTTACTAATGTAATATGGTTTACACCCGTCTTCCACTGATAGTTTTAGTTATTTTATGTACTAAGTACTTCAATTAATTGTATACAAAACTATGCTCTAAATAACAAATAAAACTAAGTACCATTGAAAACCCTAATTAAGGCCAACAATTAACTTAACATGGTAGACTCACTGCCCTGATGGCATTTCAGTGCAGACAAATGATGCTCATCAAATGCAGTTCTGCTTGAGTCTCATTTCTTCAAAAGAAAATTACAAAATTAATACAAAAAATTGTAATGATTAATATCAAACTCATCTGAAACGAATTCTTACTTTTACTTCCATAGTCTGTTACAATATTTTTATTACTGAGAGGAACTGTCTCATCTAAATATTTTAATTGAGTTTTGCTTTTAGCCTCCTCATACCACTGTCTTGTATTACCTGAAAACAGAAATGTGCATGAATACAGGCATTTGTACAGAGCAAATGAAAAGTCTCTTTTAATTTGCACCTCCTTGGATTTAAAAAAAAAATTGTTAGGGTGAGAGTTGAAACTGAATTACATGAAGCTGTTTAAAAAAAAAAAAAACATGAAGCTCTCTGAATCTGAAAGATTATGTCTTTCTTCTTTCTTCAACTCCTTATACAGCAGAATTCTCAACAAGATTCTTCCAAGTCATGAGAATTCTGTACTAGTTCTTTTCATTTTTTCTTTGTCTTCCTGTCTCACATGTACTTGTACATTTCTGCACATCATCTAGCACTAATCCCGCTTGTTCAAGATGGATTCAGAAAGAACAGAAGATGTGCAGATCATATATTCACCCTCAGGAACATTATAGTAGTGCTCAGAATGGTAGAGACAGCTATACATTAATTTTGTTGATTTTGAAAAGACTTTTGACAGCATACATAGGGACTGCCTATAGAAAATACTGAGGGCTTTTGGAATTCCCAGCTGCATTGTTTCCATTATAAAAAACTTCTATACTAACTTTACATGCAGTGTTGAGTTGAGCAGTCTAACTTTTGAGGTGAAGACAGGAGTACGACAAAGGATGCCACTTATCACCAACTTTATTTGTGACAGATGGGTGATGCTTCAGACAACATAGGGCAGTACAAGAGGAATTATATGGACAATGTTTTCTACACTGGAAGATCTGAAATATGCAGTGTACTCATCGCATATTCACATCAACACATCCAAGAAAAAACAAGATAGACTGAATAAGTATAGCCAGCAGGTGGGTCTGAACACCAATCTGAAGAAGACAGAGGTCATGACACTCATTGTGGGCGATCCTGAGCCCATAACAATAAGCAACTAGAAGCTTGAACAGACCGACACATTTACATACCTAGGATGCATAGCAACACCAGACAGTGGAACAAGCAAAGACATCAACAACAGAATGCATACATGCCACACCTCAGAGATGAAAAACCTGTACAAAAAATCAAAAACCCTGTACAAAGATCCGCAAAACCTGTACAAAGACTGAAAAAAAAACATATCAAAAGAGTTAAATCATGTAAAAATATTTTCAATAACAGTGGGCTGCAGTATAAATGAGGCATGGGAACTTTGCCTTTTAAAGCAAGTCTTCAGTTATTTCAAAACCCAAACAATAAATGTCTGAGTTTATTTTACACTGTAAAAGTAATGTGATTGTGTCATCATTTAGTATATTTCTGTGCTTAATTATCACTAACAGACTGGGAAATCCTGTGTTCAATAGGACCTTATAAAAGAACTTTAAGACACAGTAATAAGGGGAATGAGTTAGAAAACCTGTACAGAAATTATGTACAGGGTGTACACATCTGAAAACGCAAACACCTTGTACAGATTATGGGTAAACCATAGCATGTGGCATGTATGAGAATGAAAAAAGTGAGAATAGCCTGTACTAGTCTAAACAACATCTGGAAGTCCTCTCGGTACAGCACAAACACCAAATTAAGATTATATGAGAGCTAAGTACTATCTGTGTTTCTCTATGGTGCAGAGTGCTGGACAGTAACAGAGAAGGAAATGTCGAAACTGTCCTCCTTCCAACATTCTGCCTAAGGAAAATTCTCTCAATCTTTTGGTCGAATACCATTACCAATCAAGAACTGCTTACTTGGAGCAATCAAGAGGACATGCACACCATCATAGCTGCCAGATGCTGGAGTTGTGTTGGCACGTCCTCAGAAGAGACACTGATGCCATCATAAGAACATCTATGCTATGGACACCTGAAGGAAAGCAAAAGACAGGCTGACCAACAATAACTTGCCGGAGAACTGTAGAGGCCAAGATGCAAAGAATGAACCAGAGCTGGGGCAATGCACGAAGGACAGCCACTGACCGAGAAAAGTGGAAGTAGTTTGTTGCTGCCCAACAAGACGCCACCAGGCCACCGGGCATGACAACCACTGACTGCTCTGACAGTCGGCGGCTAAGGATCAAAGAAGAAGAAGAATCTAGCACTAAACATTTCTGCACATCATCTAGCACTAAGCAATCTTACACATCATCAAGCACTAACCATTCTTATACGTCATCTAGCACTAAACATTTCTGCACATCTATAACACATACGAGGGGCATTCAGAAAGTAATGCACCACATCGTTTTTCTCAGCTAATAATGAAGATAGAAGCATGACATTTTGCACACTTCAAATATGGCATGTGCCAATTGTGTGCACCAAATTGCACCGCAACTGGCCAAATAATGTTGCTGCCCTAAACCGTTGAAATGGAGCGTGTTAGCGACATGCGTTATAAGCAGCGAATTGTGATAGAATTTCTCGTTGCAGAGAAGGAAACTGTTGTGAACATTCACAAGCGTCTATGTGATGTGTATGGAAGTTTTGCAGTCGACAGGAGTACAGTCAGTCGCTGGGTTCAGAGAATCAAAGAATCAGGAAGTGGAGATACGGAGCTGCTTGATAGGACGCGCTGTGGATGTCCTGCTACAGCCACCAATGCAGAAATGTTGAAATGCGCTGAGGGCATTATTCTTACTGATAGGCGAATCACTACTCAACAATTGGCCTTACAGCTGTCAGTCAGCTTTGGTAGTGCAAATGCAGATATAAAAACTCTAGGATTTTCTAAGGTTTACGCAAGATGGGTTCCTCGAAGTCTCACAAATGACCACCGATTGCAAAGGAAAACAATTTCTCCTAAATTGTTGGAGCGTTTCAATGCTGATGGAGAGAACTTTTTGGCTAAGATCGTTACAGGTGACGAAACCTGGGCACATCATTTTGAACCTGAGACAAAAAGACAGTCAATGGAGTGGCATCATCCGCAATCACCACGAAGAAAGAAATTCAAGACAATTCCTTCAGCTGGAAAGGTCATGATCACTGTCTTTTGGGACATTGAAGGTGTGATTCTTGTGGACGTTATGCCAAGAGGAGAGACAATCAATTCGCAAGCTTACATTAAGACATTGAAAAAACTCAATCAACGTTTTCGCAGAGTTCGGCCGCACAAGAATCAGCAGACCTGCTTCTCCTTCACGACAATGCGCGACCTCACACAAGTCTGGCAACACGGGAAAAAATCACCAAATTGGGTTGGACTGTACTACCCCATTCACCCTATAGTCCCGATTTGGCACCCTCTGATTTCCATCTATTTGGTCCACTTAAGATGCACTCCGTGGGACAAGGTTTGAAGATGATGAAGGAGTGATTCATGCAGCGAAGAAATGGCTACATGATCAAGACAAAATCTGTACGGGCTAGGAATACATGCACTTGTTTCGCGCTGGCATAAAGCCGTACAAGTTGATGGGGATTATGTTGAATAATACCGATGTTTACATGACATATCCATGTATATTGTGTATAAATTTCATGCTTTTTGAATAAACAGTTCCTGAGTAAAACGATGTGGTGCATTACTTTCTGAATGCCCCTCGTATTTTGAATGACAATCAAGAATTTACAGGCATATTATTATTAATAATAATAATAATAGCCCCTTCAGTCATAACTGACTATGGGAATGAGCCCCTGAGGTGACAGCCCTCAGCTGCTTATTTTCCTGATGCTCCTTTCAACATTTTCTCCTCTCTTCTGCTTATTGTGTGAGCTTCTTTTCACTCAATATGAGGTGGCACAGTAAATAGCATCGCCACTTTGTGCGATCGGCAGCTTCATCCTGCCACTTTGCTGGATTCATGTCCAGTGCCCTCATATCTCTCTTGCACACATCTTTGAACCTCAGCTGCGGTTGCCCAACTGTTCTTTTGCCATCTGCTAGTTGCCCGTAGAAGATATCTTTTGGGACGCAACCATCTCCCATGCAGCGGACATGGCCAAGCCAGTATAGTTTGCATTGTCTAAGCAGTGTATACATGCTTTGAAGGCCAGCATGTGACAACACCTCGACATTTGTCACTTTATCTTTCCATGAGATGCCAAGGATGTAGCGTAGACACCCTAAATGGAAGGTATTGAGCCTTCTTTCTTGCTGAGCATAGGTTGTCCAAGTCTAGCTGCCATATAGGAGATAGTTGGTGATGCAGGCATTATATACCGCAGCCTTGGTCTTCGTTGTGAGTTTGGAGTTTCCCCAAACACACAATGTGAGATGGGCAAAGGTAGCTGCAGCTTTGCCACTGCGGCTGTCAATTTCTGTGTCCAGTGAGAGTTTGTCATTGATGGTAGACCCCAGGTATGTGAAGTGGTGCACCACTGCCAATTCATAGTTATCGATAGTGATAACTGGTGCAGCACCCGCATCCTGACTCAGCATATTCGTTTTCTTTAGACTTATTGTGAGGCCAAAGTCCTTACATGCTTGGGTGAAGCAATTCATCAAGCTCTGAAGCTCCTGTTGGCTTTGAGTGACGACTGCAGCGTCATCAGCAAACAACAAGTCCCTTATGGTGACCCTTCTGATTTTTGTTTTTGCCTTCAGCCTTGAAAGATTAAACAGACGACCATTTGACCTAGTGTGAAGGCTTTCGAGCATAAATGTTATAGAAGAATTTTGCGCATTTGCTATAAAGAGCATAAAACAAATGTCTATGTTAGAGAGAAGATAAACACCTATGCAGGCCACCAAGAACCACTTTTGTCAATAGTGAAACGTCGAAAGCTTGCCTGGTTTGGGCATGTAACTCGTCATGACTCCCTTTCAAAAACGATCCTTCAGGGAACAGTCGAAGGTAAACGGAGAAGAGGAAGGCAGAGAAAATCCTGGGCTGATAACATCAAAGAATGGGCAGGACACGGTTTTTCCACACTTGTACGCATTGCTGAGGATAGAGAGCAGTGGAGGACCCTGTCTGCTGATGCTTCCACCATGGCACCCCTACGACCCATGACGGGTTACGGGCTGAGATGATGAAGGCATATTCCTTCAGTTGCATCTCTGAATGCATGTTTCAAGAGTAAGGCAAAGAAGATCCTGAAGAGGGTCAGAGCCAGAACACAGCCTTGTTTAACGCCACTTCGTATGTCAAAGGGTTGTGATGTGCTTCCAGCATATTGGACTGTTCCCTTCATGTCGTCATGGAATGACTTTATCATTTCCAGCAATTTAGCAGGACAACCTGTTTTCAGGAGGATTTTGAAGAGTCCATCCCTACTAATCAGGTCCAATGCTTCTGTGAGGTCTATAAAGGCAATATATAAAGGGCCTTTTCTGCTCTCTTGATTTTTCCTGAAGCTGGCGGAGAGAAAAGATCATGTCTGTTGTTGATCTACCAGCTCAGAATCCACACTGTGACTCTGGATATATGCGCTCAGCTAACTTGTGTACTGGCATTAAGATGACACTGGCAAAAACCTTACCAACAATACTAAGGAGAGAGATGCCTCTGTAGTTATTGCAATCACTTCTGTCTCCTTTATTTTTATAGTGTTACAATCTTGGCATCTCACATGTCTTGAGGAATAGTTGTCTCTTCCCAGCACTGGCACAGCACCCTATGCAGGGGATGTAATAGCGTGCTCTTACAGCATTTGATTAAATCAGGAGGAATCCCATCACTGTCTGGTGCTTTGTCAGAGGCCAAGCTATCAATGGCCTTGCTGAGTTCCTCTAATGTTGGTTCGGCATCCAGCTCCTCCATAGTTGGCAGGCATTTGACAGCATCAAGGGCTGCAGGCGTAATGGTATTTTCTCTAGCGTAAAGCTCAGAGTAGTGCTCGACTCACTTCTCCATCTGCTTACCCTTATCAGTTAGCTTCTCTCCTCTAATGGTTTTTAGCGGTGCTGTCTTACTTTTTTGGGGACCAAGGGCTTTCTTTATACCGTCATACATTTGTCTAATGTTGCTGTTTGCGCTGCGGTCTGGATGCTCTCACTGAGCTGGAGCCAATAGTCATTTGCACAGCGTCGAGCAGTTTGTTGAACTTTGCTTCTCGTAGCCTTCAGGATCTGTAGGGTTCTAGCACTCAGTGAACGTTTGGATTCATTCGCAGCACTGCACTTAGCTTCAATGACAGGTGTCATCACATCTGATGAAGCAATGAACCAGTCATTTGACTTCTCTGTTTTCTTACCAAAGGTAGCAAGTGCAGTACTTTGAATGGTGTTCCGTAGATGTTCCCAGTTCTCTGTAACAGTATCACTATGCTGAGGGCTACTGAGCACTTTCTTGAAGGTCGCAGTAAACTGAGCAATCATGACAGGGTCTGACATCTTGCTGGTATCAATGCGTGGTTTCCCTTCAAGTCTGACACAACAGACTTTCTTGGTTGTGCTCTGAATTTACAGCAAACCAAGGAGTGATCTCCCAACGGGCTGATCACCCGTTTGCCAGTCACTTTGATTACGGAAACAACAGCAAACGGATTGATTTGTCGTTGCCCTAAAGACGCCATTAGGCGTGATGGGAACAACGGCAAAGAAAATCTATTCGCTGTTGCCCTTAAGACGCCACTAGGCGTAATGGCCACTGACTGCTTTGCCGGTCATTGGCTAAGGACGGAAGAAGAAGAAGAAGAAGGAGTGATCTGTATCACAGTCTGCACTATGGTATGAGCACGTGGACAGCACAGAATTGAGAAGTTGCCTTCTGATGAGGATCAGATCCAGTTATTGCCAGTGCTTGGATCGTGGGTGTCCCCACGACACCTTATGCTGGGATTTTGTCTGAAAGTAGGTTTTGGTCATGCAGAGGTCATGAAGGACACACAACTCTAAGAGCCGTTGTCCATTTTCATTCATCTTGCCAATACTAAACCTGCCCAGAAACGAAGGCCATGAAACATTATCGACACCCACTCTAGTGTTAAAGTCACCAAGAAGAACAAGTTGTTCTTGCCTAGGTATGCTTTTGATGACTGCTGCTAGATTCTCATAGAACTCATCTTTAGCTTCTGAGGCAGAGTACAGAGTAGGAGCATACACACTGACAAGGGTGATGGGACCTGCGCTAGTTTGCAGGCGGAGCGTTAACAGGCATTCTGATCCATTCTCACCTGGTTCAACCATTTTATTTAGTAATTTATTTTTTTACCGCAAAACCTACTCCGTGTTCTCTAGTTTTATTAAGGTCTTTCCTTTGCCAGTAAAGTGTGTAGTCCTTCTCACTCACCATTCCAAAGCCTGTCAGGCGCGTTTCCTGAAGTGTAGCTATATCCACCTGAAGTCGTTTAAGCTCATCATTGATTGTAGCTGTCTTCCTGACATCATCTATGTCCTGTAGATTTTTGGATAGTCCAGTCAACATAGTCCGGACGTTCCAGCATCCCAATCTGAGAGTTTGCTTATGATAATGGCTTGGTGCAAAATTTTCTGTCCACAGTTCGGGTTTGACCCTTATCCCCATGCACCCAATGGGGAAAGCAGACAGTTGTGGGACACTTTATTGACTGGGGGCTGCCCAGCTTGAAGCAGATGGTAGCTGTCCAGTGAGATCCTAGAACCTCTCCCATTGTCAGAAGTAGCCCCTGGTGCCATGCCCTACGCCAATGTGGCAAAATGCTTATAACCCAGAGGTTTTCAAACTGTGCGTCGCGGCCCTCGGCTAAGGGTGTCGCGGTGGCTTGGGAAAAGTGTTGGGCTCGATATTATGAGCCAAGTTCCATCAATAAATATAGATCTTCGTAGGACGACATGTTTGCTCCGAGGTATTATTACATGTACCAATACGTGTCATTAGGTACTAGAAGTTATTGACAAATGCACCATAAAACTCCAGAGCAGGTCTATGTTATGAACAGCTGATCACTAATAAAAATATGCACATTCAGAAGTCAATATCTTTTTGGGTACAATTGCTTATATATAATATATAGTATAGAGAGGAGCCGCGGTGATTTATGCACAGGTCAAGGGAGCCGCGGACCAAAATAGTTTGAAAACCTCTGTTATAACCGGTAACTGCTACTTCCTGTGTCGTGCCGACACCTATAGGGTGAAGCTGGAGTGTCCTCTCCAGGACGCGAGCTTGGACAGGGTTATATGGAGATCAAGCCATTGCCCATGCAGCATGTTCCCCCTCTCCACGCAGCTGGTAGATTCAAAGGAATGGCAGTAGCCGATACAGTTTGGTACCAGCCACATCGCAGGAGTTGCCAGAATAATGTTGAATCAACATTAGACTGCCTTAGGGACTCTGACTCCGGATTTATCCTCAGGGTTTACTCCCGAATCCAATTCCATAAATGGATATTCCCGTAAGGCAGCGATGGTTTGAATTCAGAGTTCCTTCACTGATAAGCTGCCAACCAAGGATCATGAGCCTTATCTGACCAAAGCTGCTGGTTTTAAGGTGCCAGTCACTCGCTTCGCTCCTTCTCCCATCAGTGGAAACAGTTCCACCGGGCTCAAATTAAGCCTCACGTGAAGGCCAGGAGCTGGACTTGGTTGTCAGAGGCTACTTGAGACGCTTGCCACAGAAGGATTAACTAGCAGTTATTTAAATTGTATGGACTGCAGAGAAATGACAAGATCATTGTCACATAATATCTTTTGTTGCTCACATGGGCTTTGATGGAATAAACATATCTTTTGGTGCGCACATCAGCTTTAAAAGAAAATGGTGCAAAAGGGTGCAATGAGGAGGAGTGGACAGGAAGCCTGACAGAGAAAGATGTCAGTTGGCCGGCTTTAGAAGCCGTATTGCATTTTGACCGTGCTCTCTTTATGGTTGCTGGGTTTAGTACAGCCTTGTTTTATTCCAATGGTAGTAGGACTTGTTGATCCAGCCATATGGTTATTGCTCACAATTTATTGCTGTTGTTAGTGAATTCGTACGTGTAGCATTGTTATTATTAAAAAGGGAGATTGTCAGCACGCCTTCGTGTACGCTTTGTAAATGGCGTTTACAAGTATGTTGATTGTGTGACCTCTCGCAGTTTGATACGAGCTTGGAGGATAATGTCATGAAGGTGTATATATTATACTGTGACAATCATCAATAATGAACAGTGGAACGAAATTATACAAGTACACAAGAAACAAGAAGAGTGGAAAAGACAGTGCTGGTAGAGGGACACACACTAAGAAATTAATCTGCTAGCATACTAAAGTAGACCTTTTCTGGAACTCTCCAAACTAGATGAAACAGAAGAAAACCCAAAGTACATGGAAAAGTTGTCTAAGAAGGGAAATTTACAAGAGTGCACATAGTATAGAGGAATAATGCTACTATCAGTGCCAGGAAAAGTTTTAAACAGAATCATCCTGGAGAATTAAAAGAGTATATAGACAAGCATCTGAGAGAGAAACAAGAGGTATCCCTGTCACATTCCCATTCTTATCCCAAACAGTTCTGCAAGTTGTTTTTAATAAAGAACTCTGCATGTCCTGTCTTCAAAAAACTTCTTTATTAAGTTAATGATCTTCATGGGAACTCTATAATGCCTCATCAATCTCCAAAGTGATTCTCTGTCTACACTGTCAAATGCCTTTTCACAGTCCACAAATCCAATGTAAGTGGTGAATTCCATTCCAGACTTTGTTCAACTATTATTCTCACTATGGCTATCTGGTTGTACAGGATCTATTTTGTTGAAAACCTGCTTATTCATCTCTCAGAGACCCCTTTCAGCCTTCTCTGGGTTGCTTCAGGCACGACCTTTCCAGATGACCTTCTTCTGTCTTGGATGGCCGAGTTGATTTATATTCTGTATTTGACTTATCCAGCGTTTGTTGAAGTTTTAGTGGTAACAAGTTTTTTACAGGATTGGGTAACCAGCCCCAAGCCCAACCCTCCTTAGTCACTTTTTAAATTTGCCTGGTAGGGTACATTGTCACTATTCTTTGCTCCCCTTTTGGGCCTCAGTAGCACATGGTGAGAGAAGAAATTACTCTACAAGAAAAAAAATTGAAATACGCACCAGTAGCAGCTTCCATTTTATCTGCCACGTGCTGTAATCTGACTTGAGGATCTTTAAGAACTTGTAGTAACACACTGTACCAGTCCTCATACAGAATGAGTCTTTCTAGAAGAAGGCCAGCTCCAGCAGTGATGCCACCATTTCCCACTTTAGCATTTACATTTTCCTGATAAAGAACGAAAATTCCCAATCAAAGTGTATCACAAGACAGACATGTTGTGTTCAAGAAAATGGTCAACTATTTAATGTCTTCAGAACTATGAATTTCTGCGTCAACTTTATTACTATCCTGTTCACCAGAAAATAACCAAAATATTTATCATGAAATGATCACCTATTTTTGCTACAAGCTACAATAACTATCACAACAGTTTTCATAAATTTCACCAGTTGACACCACTTTCATTATAAAGCTACCATTATACTTCTTCAATACAGTTACTACTCCTTCACCAGACAAAATACCATGATTGTCACCACAGGTGGCTCATTCCTAGGGATAACGAGGGTTCACTCCTACCAGATCTTTAAATACCAAAACCTTTTGTTCATGTCATAATAGTGACATATAACAAGTCACTATAAATATACGAGGTAGCTTCAAAAAGTTCCAGGAATTTGTGTATTGTATAGAAATAATTAAGCAATACAATTATTTACACTACATTTCCTTCAAAATAGTTTCCTTAGGCAACTACATACTTTTGCCAACGTCCATACAGCTGTTGGAAACATTCCTGGAACCCATTCTTTGACACCTCTCTCAGCTTTGTCGCATTTGTGATAACGTCCTCAGCATCCTTGAATCTCTGCCCTTTCAGTGCTGATTTTAGGTGAGGGAACAAGAAAAAAATCAGGCGGTGCCAGGTCGGGAGAATATGAAGGATGTTCCAGGGCAGTCACATTGTGCATTGCGAGTTACTGCTTCACCAGTAGGGATTGATGTGCTAGCGCATTGTCATGCAGCAGAACCCAACTGTTTGTTCTCCATTTTTCTGGGCGTTTCCTTCTGACTGCATCTCTTAGAAGACAGAGGATATCAACGAACATTTCCTTGTTAACAGTTTGACCTTCAGGAATGAATTCATGGTAGACAATACACTAGGAATAAAAAAAAAACTTCTAACATAACTTTTCCTTTGCTCTTGTCCAAACAAAATTTCTGTGTCTGGGGAGATGAGGGTGATTTCCATTCAGGGGACTGACGTTTTGTCTGAGGATCATACAAAAAACACGTCTCGTCTCCTGTAATTATGTTGTTGAGAAAATTGCTATCTTGATCAGCCACAGTGATTAGGTCTCCTGCCAGTGTCAATCTCGTTTCTTTCTGTCAGGAGATAACATTTTGGGAACCATGTGTTGACAAACACGGTGCATGTGCAGTTCTTTGTGGAGAATACTGTGGCAACTTCCAACTGATATTCCAACTTCTGAGGCTATTTTTTCTACACTAAGTCTTCTGTCAACACGAACAATGTTCCGAACACGCTCAATGTTTTCATTTTTTATCGAGGAAGGTGGTCGTTCGCTACATGGATCATCATCGACACTAACACGACCTTCATGGAAATGCTTGTGCCACTCAAAAACTTGCGATTTCTTCATTGCGGTATCACCATATGCTTTATTAAGCAAGGTTACTGTCTCTGAGGGTGACTTCTCAAGCAAAACACAAAATTTGACATTTGTATGTTGTTCAATCAAGGACATTTTCAACTCCGATGATGCTACGTACACACCACACAAACAAAGTTCTGTTCGAGAGTATATGTGGAGATTACATCGTTTCCTCAAGGTCACTACTAACTTATAAAACTATAATCTCCATGACATAACCACTCATTCAAACATGAGTCGACTATTCCAGGAACTTTTTGAAGCTACCTTGTATTATAACAGCTATGATTCTACGGTTTACCTTCTCCTCAAGCTTTCTCTCTTATCCCATCTCTCGCTGCTACTCCCTCTCATTCCCACCTAATTAATGCTCATTTTTGTCTTCTGATCTTTTGTGAGCTAAGGGGATGTGAAAGAATCATTTGATGTAGTTTGTTTCACAAATCTAGAATTCATAATATTAAAATATTTGCTTAAATCTGCTTCCTCAGAATATGATCATCATTACCTCATCCCATAAACCCGTCATGGGTCGTAGGGGTGCCATGGTGGAAGCATCAGCAGACAGGGTCCTCCACTGCTCTCTATCCTCAGCAATGCGTACAAGTGTGGAAAAACCGTGTCCTGCCCAATCTTTGATGTTATCAGCCCAGGATTTTCTCTGCCTTCTTCTTCTCCATTTACCTTCGACTGTTCCCTGGAGGATCGTTTTCGAAAGGGAGTCATGACGAGTTACATGCCCAAACCAGGCAAGCTTTCGACATTTCACTACTGACAAAAGTGGTTCTTGGTGGCCTGCATAGGTGTTTATCTTCTCTCTAACATAGACATTTGTTTTGTGCTCTTTATAGCAAATGCGCAAAATTCTTCTATAACATTTATACTCGAAAGCCTGAATCCTTCGCTCTGTATCTGCAGTGAGTGTCCAGGCAAGAGAATACAAGAGAATAGATAATACAAGTGATTTGTATAATTTGATCTTCACAGGAAAACTGATGTTACTTTTCCAGATCACATTCAGCCTTGTCATGGCAGCTGAGGTCATTTCGAGTCTTGTCTTGATTTCTTTACTTGATCTTCCATCGCTACATATATTGGACCCCAGATATTTAAAGTTGTTCACTTCTTCTAACGTTTGCCCATTTAACATAATGCTCCTAAGGCGTGTGTAACACATAGCCTCTGACAAAAAAAATCCAGCTCCTGGCCTTCTCGTGGCGGCACCATTTAATATTAACAAGAGAAGTGCACGATCTACATAGCCTGAAGCATCACAAGTAAGGACTGCTATCTTTCCTATGTTACTTTTCTTCTCTCTTCAGTTCAATCTTTAATATTCTCATTGCTCCCCTTTATACTGTTGTTTTCATAGCATGGCACTTTTCCACAATTTTGCACTGTGTTAAATGGGGGGAAAAAAAGAAAACTATCAGCTAATCATCAAGACCAGTACAGACAATCAGTTTTTCTGATATGTCATTAGAAGAACAACAATTATAGAAACTTCATTTTCATGTGAAGAAACAAAGAAGAAATCCTGGTATCAATTGGCAGATTTAACTCTAAAAGAAGAAGAGGAGAACACAGAGCAAAAAATACCTAGATAATCTGTTCAGGTGGTATAGGGTGGAAACAACAGGATGATTAATTTAAGACCCCAATAACTGCATTCTTCATATTCAATTGGAATAAAAATGTACCTCGTCCAGTAAGCACTAAAAGTACAATAATCAACAACATAACCAAAAATAATTAACAGAGAAGATAGAAGTGGAACCCTATGGAAAAAAAGAGGATAGGGAAGTCAAAGTTAATAGGACGAAGAGCCACTGAGAGAGAGTGAACTGGACAACCTGAAGTGAGCAGGGCTTGCTCAAACAAGACAGCTCCAAAATTAACAATAATGCAAGGGACTGCTAAGGCCTCTACCAGTTATTATCAACCCAGCAACATATTTACATTAAATAATTACAATTTATTTCTAATGTATAGTTTTCATGATTTAAAAACTATAAGCTGATGATGTTCAGTGGGAAAAAACCTGAACAAACTGAAAGTTGTACTGTTGTTAGTGATCAGAATCAAAGTCATTGCACTCCAGGCAAACCCATAGGTGCTCAGTCTCCCTCAGCAAATGTTAAAGGGTATGAATGCTAATTATTCCTGTTGCACACTAGTTGTATACACACCGGATGCATCCTCTCACACATCTATCTCTGCTGGTCTTACAGTTGATGCCAAATTCCAGCAATCTTAGTCTTGATGATTTACTGATTGCAGTGTCATTCTCTAATAGGCGATCATTAATAGCCCTCAGTATCTCTCCCTTATCCATATCCAATGCACCTTCTATGGGTGTTCTTGAAGCTAGTCTGTCAGTTCTTTCATTGCTGCGTATCCGCATGAACAGGACAGTAGATCCACACCAGTTCTTGAAGATTCGAAGCTTCTACAGAGGTTTTCCATTCACGCAGGAGCCTTCCACTTTGGACCTTCTGATGCATGAATTGTGAGTCTGATACAATAACTATCCTTGTTAATGAAGTTTCAGACAGCTACCTTAAGGTTGCAGTAGCCGCCTCTACCTCCATTCTCATGCTGGAGGTTGTTATCATGTAAGCTCCATTACGTTCAGTGAAATTCTGTGCTTTACTCTAGCAGAGAAGCCCCACCATGACTTCCCATAAAGGATTACAGATCCATCAGTGTACACAATGACATCATCATCCCCAGCATGACCATTTATCGGCTGATCAACTTCCAGCTCTGCCTTCCCACTGGCCCAAGGGCTGATGATGACTTGCTGTTAGTTCATCCAGTTCACACCCGACTTACTCCACTCTTCTACCTTGAATATATTTTCAACTGTGATCACCTGTCTAACAATGTCCTCTGCCTGCACCATTCATGACATCCTCCTCTTTATTCTTGCTCCTTTGATGTCAGTTTCCCATGCAGGGGGTACCTGTTGTCTGTGGTTACTCACAAATAAGCTTTTGCCTGGGCCATCGCATATCTGGATCTGACACACTAATTCAAGCACGTACCTCACTGTCACAATGGGGGTATCTCGCGTACAGCCCAAGACTATATGCATCCCTTCATTTTGAATCCGTACAGTCATTCACATTATGTTACTGACAGTATGAGTATTCCCAGCCCATACTCAATTACAAATACGACAAATTGATGATACAGAAGAAATTGTATCTCTGCTCCAGGTGCACTGCTGCCACTGTTTTTAGGGCTGCCAAACCTCTCCTGCACTTCTGTATAATGTGATCAACATACAACTCATATGATAGCCCCCAATCAAATGTAATTCTTAGGTACTTCAGCTTGTTTTGCCTTTCAATTTTCTGCTCACTGAGAGTAATATCTGGAAGGTCTGCTTTCACTATGGAGTTGTTTAAGGAGCACCACACCAGGCAGGCCTTATTAGAATTGACTTTAGAGCCAGTTTCCTTGCACCATTTAAACCTCATGTAATATCCCGTCTATGCTATTGACCATTTCCTGTCGGTTAGAGCCAGTCCTGTAAATGAATAAGTCATTTGCAAAAGTTGTAAAAAAACAAAAAGAATACCAGAATGTAGCAGTCTGAACTGTAGCACTGTAAGCATAGCACTGAAAGCCTGTAATGTAGCACTGACAGCATGTAATGTTGTACCGAAAGTCTGTAATGTAGCACTGAAAGCTTGTAATGTAGCACTGAAAGTATGTAATGTAGCATAGCAATGAAAGCCTGTAATGTAACAATGAAAGCCAGTAATGTAGCAATGAAAGCCTGTAATGTAGCACTGAAAGTCTGTTATGTAGCACTGAAAGTCTGTAATGTAGCACTGAAAAACAACTGACATATTTGGGATGCAGGCAGGAGGGAGATGAGTTACCAGGGTGTATTGTACTGTATGGTATTTTCCACAACAAGATTAAAAAATTTTTTTGATTTACGAACAATAGATGGTAAGCCTAGAATCCTGTTTTTTAAATTTGCACGTATGCACAAGGAAATTTTAGAATGTGATGTAGAAGTGACTGTGGCTGATTACACAAGGCACTTCAGCCTGCTTTGAGAAATTAATATATTTAATTCTCAGGTCCTATTGATAACTTAAGAAGCAACATGACAGCCAAAGGTCAGTTAGGTAGGACCATCAATTAATATCAGAGGTAGTCTTTGTGAAAGATTCCAGTAAACAGAAGAGATAAATGACAGGTTTCTGTAAAGAACACACTTAACTGACAGCAAATAAAATTTAATTTTCTAACAGACTTATATACTTACAATATCAATTTTAGTCAGGACTTTGCGACTGTATTTGTTGAAAACATACAAAACAATTTCTGGGTTAACGCAGGCAATAAATAATTCATGAATATCTTTTCCCATGTCTCTGTTGTACTTTATGTAAAGAGAGCAAGCAGAATCCACTGAAACACCAACGCTGCCAAAAAATGAATGCATTAAACAGCTAAGAAAATGCACAAATTCATGATGATTACAATTCAATAATAATTTAAAGCATGTGTAAAGCTACTGTAAAAGCCTATATTCATAAGTCTAAATGCTGTTGTAAAGCAAACAAGAAATCTCAGATTTGACAGTCTACAACAAAGCAAGCTTAGAATATTTGCCAAGGGAGACTGAGCACCTATGGATTTTCTCAGAGTGCAGGGACATTGGTTCTGATCAACAATAACAATAACAAGCTTATATTGTCCCTCTGCTGGATTCCAAAGGCTGACTAATTGCTAGCATTAGTCCCCATTGAGGCCAGCTCCTTGACGTGGAGATGGGGGCTCAAGTACAGCCGTCAGTGGCTGAAAAACCAAGACTGGCCAGGCCCTCCTATGCTCGAGCAAGACCACAGTCTGCCCTAGCAAGTCAAGGTGCTGAAGACGAAGGCAACCAGCCAAGAGGCGCACCACAGCAATCAGGATCCCACGCACACGCGCAATGGAAATATGCCTTTATCTACAAAACGTTATGGCACTCGCTCTGTGCCGGACACCCAGGCAGGTGCAGTGCCAGGCCCTCTGCCTCAAAAGGGCCCAACCCCTACTACTGGGGGTCCTTCTCAATTGCCCCGTGGAGCCAGAAGGCATGAGAATAGAGCTACTGGCCAAGCAAAGCAAAGACCACTTAAAATAATGCACTGGAATGCTGAAGGCTGGAATGCTGAAGGCGTCAACAGTAAACAAGATGGCTAAAGCAAAAATCAGAGCTCGAAAATATCTTGAATGAAGAGCAAGTAAATGTGTGCTGCTTACAAGAAACCCACCTCAACAAGGACATAGCCTTCAAAATCAGAGGCTACCAGTGCTACCAATCTGACCGAATAGACAGGCGAAAGAGTGGAATACTGACACTCATGAGGAATAACATCAGTGCATGTCAGCTTGAAACATATATGGAGGGGGCGGAATACCAGATGCTTCATCTCAGGACAGAAAGTACAGAATTCCACCTGCTCAACTACTACTGTCTGAGCGACCGCCCATTGGCACTAGACACAATCCCAGCAAAAGAAAGACTGATTGTATGCGGAGACTTCAACAGCCACTCACAGAGCTGGGGCTATGATCACATGGACAGGAGAGGTGAGGAGCTTGAAAACTGGCAGGATGACAATGGGCTTTTCCTGATTAACCATCCAATCGACCCACCAACCTTCTACTCAAGATCATGGCACACCACTGTAACTGTCTTTTTTTTCTTGTTGAGGTGATCACTGGCCCAAGACAGTTTACATGTTGTTAGATGTGTAGTGCGAGCGTATGATGAGTTGAGTGTGGGTGCGAATGAAGACGCGAATGTGTTTAGGCTCGTATAGATGTAGATCCTGCAACCCATACTCTCACATGCAGTAATCAAGGATGCTTTGACACTGCAGGCATGTTTCAAGACATTTATTGACGGGAACACACATAATATCAACAGGAACAGTCAGTGTAACAAGGTCATGCTGACCTGACATCGATAGGTATACATTTGGCATTCAAAAAGGTAAACATCAGAATAGACGTGCATGGTCAATAGCAAAGTTCTTCAATAATGACAGTTCGTAGCGTCGCCCTTGGCGTCTCTGACTAAACGCGTCAGATGCCTTAGTTACCTTGACACACAGGTGCAACTTGGCACTCCCGCCAATTGCACATATCAGGCTGTAGTATAATAGCCGGAAGCACAGGCCTCGTCCTAACGTCGGCCGTGTACTTCTGTTAAATAGGTTATCACCAACCCTGCAGTAATACTTATTGTAGATAGAAGTTCCGCCAATCTGCGGCTCCCACAATATATCTTCGTCACTGGATTTCTGGACAATATAAGACTAACAGTCTTGGATGGCTACCTCGAGCACAAATATATAAGTTCTGAAATGGCGGATCAGTGAGCTGCTGTTCACCCTAGGTAATCCTTTACATGTTCTGCCACCGAAAAGCGTAATAATGCATAAAGGTCGGTATTACCTGGTAAATGAATCCTCAGAACTACACAAGGAATTCTGTCGTCATCCCGACGCACAGAGATTCACTGGGGAAAAACTGCCATAGCAGTTACTTCGAAGATTCTCCCCGAAAAACAATGGACTCTTGGTCCCTTCAGAAAAACAGGACCTCCCGGCTTCCCGGAAGTATATCTCACTCCCGCTTAAAAAACCTTCCCATAGGCCCACGCCGAACTGTCAACCTCTGACCCTAAAGGTCAAACACAATGAATGAATAAACAAGGGAAGACAACCCCCTAATCAACCTGACATCGCAGGTAAAGACACAATTATACTTATGATACAAACATAAGCAAATAACTTGACAGATGACTCCGTCGAAAATGACAGCAACAACCACCTCTACACCAGACCTGGCATTCCACTCACCGGGCCTGGAGTGGAACACCACATGCATTGTAGGGAAACAACTTGGAGGCAGCGACCACCGGCCAGTCTTCCTAATTGAGGAAAATGAACTTGTCAAGGAGAGCAGCACTCTCTCTAGGTGGAACTACAAGAAGGCAGACTGGACAATGTACCAGCATTGTACCAGTATACTGGCTACAGATCTGAATGTAGACAAAGACATCAATAAGTTAGTCGATGAATTCAGCAGATGCATATTACAGGTTGCTCATGAAACAATGCCTAGAGGGGCTCGTAAGCACTACAAACCATAATGAAATAGTGAACTAGAGCAACTGCACAACAACGTGGAAATATCTTGAAAGCAGGCAGAGACCAGTCCATGCCAAGAACACCACAATAACTACCAGCAAGCTAAGGCCAAATTTCAAAGGGCCAAGTTGCAGGCCAGGCGAAGAAGCTGGAAGGAGAAAACAGAGTCCTTGAACTTCGAAAGAGATACAAGGAAACTGTGAAAGCTGGTAAAACAACTTAACGATGAGGGTACAGGGAGAAACTCAAAGACTGCAATGTACAAAGATGGAAACATCCTCATGGGAAAACAGGCAGCTTATCACTTTGCAGACTCCTTTGCTAAAGACAACAACATCAACGTTAGCCCAGAGAAGCAACAGGAGACTCATGAGAAACAACCAAAAGCAGGACGAGATGGAACCATACCTGAAGTTTTGGAGGCACAAATCACATTCAGAGAACTGGAGCTTTCAATATCCAAATTGAAAATGAGAAAGTCGCCAGGAGTTGATAGAGTGTCCAATGAAATAATTAAGAACTTAGGAACCGCAGCAAAAACAAAGCTGCTGCAGATCTTCAATATCTGTTGGAACTCAGGCAGAGTTCCACAGACCTGGAGGGAAGCAATCATGATACCACTCCTAAAACCAGGAAAAGACAGTCCCATGGCCTCCAGCTCCAGACCAATCAGCCTTACAAGCTGTCTCTGCAAAACAATGGAACGTATCATCAACCTCAGGCTACAGTGGTACCTTGAAAGTGAAAACTGTTGAACACCAATCTCAGTCCACAGCCTGTAGTATTCCTGACAGATGCAAGATCAGCACTCCAAGCACTTCAGTCCAGAAAATTGCCAGGTATACAAGCCCTACTTTCAGAACTGTGCAACCAGTGCAGGGTCACCATGCAGTGGATACCACCTCATTGTGGAATACCAGGAAACGAGAGAGCAGACGGACTGGCTAAAGAAGGTGCTGCAGACGAGCAACCGGATGTACCAGTTACATGCCATCAGAAGAAAAAGATGATCAAATCAATCAGAAAGCCACCAACACCAACACAGGATGACTACCAAGCTATGAACAGATCAGAACAAATTGTCATTCTGCGCCTCAGAACAGGACACAACCGACTCCACAGTAACATGTATACAAAACTCAAGATTGGCAATTCAGCCATGTGTACAGGCACCCCAGACTGCGGAGCACGTACTTCAAGATTGCCCCGAATATGATATATTGAGGCAAACTCACTGGCCCAGAGAAACAACACTGGAAGCAAAACTATATGGACCTCTGTATGAACTACAAAAGATAGTGAAGTTTATACAAGAAACAACATTGCAGATATAGACAATATATTTCAAGCAAACGAAAGAAGAAGTAGCTAGTATTAGTAACTTTACTACTGATATCGTATAACACACATTCATCATAATTTCAATATGTCAGTTCTTAAAACAAGTTATTTATCCATGTTTTTTAACTTTAAGAATGCCAGAATACCATTCCTGAATTCTAATCAATGTCTACGAATGACAGGAGCAGGAGTTGATTTTAAGCCAAACAATAAAAAAAATAAACAGAAAATTTAGTTTAGTTTATTTACTTTCAGTTTAGAAGCACCTAAATCTAAACTAGCACCATGTGGTTCCTGGGGCAAACTGATGTACTGAGGCAAAGAAAGAACAGAACCACAGCTCCTACCTTCCATGTTGTAAGAGGTGACCAAAATTAAGGTTTGCATGGGCTTGCAACCCCACCATGTAAAAAGAATTGCTAAGAAAATGGTGGATATTACAGTGGTGGTTCTATGCTTAATAATAAGCAAGAAAGGAAAGATAATTCAACAGGAAAAGAATCTAAATATGTCGAAATCAATTGTCAGGACACATTCTATATAGGTGTATAAATAAATAGATGATTTCTTGGAATAAGTACCTCAGTATTCTATTCCAAGCATCTACGGATCTAGCTAAGTGACCTTTTACTTGTTCCGAAGTTTTGTTCATTCTCTTTTTTTCATTTCGTTGATTATTTACTTTCTTGTTTCAGTATTTTTTTCAGGTTTTACGATTTTCTTGTATTATTATTGTTCTTTTTTCGCTCATCACTGTGGGTGTTTACTTTTTCCATCTGCTTGTATCGCTCATTTGGTGTATGTTTCTCATCATTGTATGTTTTTGTAGTACCTATATGTAATTCTTGTCCTTGTCACCTGTTTGTAACTGTGGCTGATGAAGTGTAAAACCTGAAACGCCCCTTGTTTCATGTGAACCATTAATTTGTAGAACTGATTCAATACCGTTTTATTGAATTATATACTTATATATAGGTGTATACTGACTTTGAAAACTGTGTTTTCTTATCAAATTCCTTTTTTATTTTTTGTATCATGCAGCCACTACATCTTGCCCTCTTGAAAGGCAGAAACCTGCTTCAGAATTAAGTGCTTTTGCAAAGGTGATTTCTGTAACTATTTATTTTACATGATGAGTTCCCACTCCCATGCACATCCTCTTATTAGTCACCCCTTGTGAGATGCCTGAGAGAGATGTGGTCTTACTGTTTCTTTGTCTCTTCAGAGGTCTCCTGGAACTAACAGGGGCAAAATTGTGCTTTATCTATTAAGTAAATGATTAATTTCTCATAACTTTGTTTTGTGCTACTAATATTCTTATAATTGCTTATTTTCTCAAAAATCAACTTAAGATCTGGCACAGAAATTCCTCATAAATTATTATAACTTTTGTCCAGACTGTCTGCTGATATCATATCTGGTTAAAACAGACATTGTGTGCATTAAGATTTGAAACTTGATTGCCTTGAGCAAGAGTCTCACAAAGGAAATTAGACATTATGATCAGTTTTTGCAGCATACAAGAAGCATCAGTGTCTATAGGCTAACTTTTCCCTCCCATTAAAAAGTAGAATGACACAAAAATTGCAAATGGAACTGTTCTGAATCAAACAATATATTATTAAATGTTTGTTTTATTGCTAGTAATGTTGTAAATTTGGTGAACTTTGTTTCATGTTTACGTCCACTAATTTTAAAGTCCTCTAGCTGAGGAATTACTACTGGAATTAGACAAAACCTGCTATGACAAGTTTCAAAATAATGACGAGCTTATTAATCACATTTGGTGTTTATACCTCAAAAAAAAAAAAAAAAAAAAGCCTTAATGAATTCAGATAGGCATCAAGATCAATATGGTCAGTTTTTTAAATTTCAATGAAGAGCACAGCACACTGTAACCCTTTGTTATGCATAGCTATTGTTAACTGCAGGTATAAAAACACACTCTTTCAGACAGAATCTATCTTTTAAAAACATTATTTGTCAACAAATCTTTGTTAAAACATTCTTTCTCAGCAAGTAAACATCTTTGTTGAAAAATCTTTCTCAGCAAATAATTATCTATGTTAAAAACACTCATTCTCAGCTAGTATCTATCTTTGTTTAAAACAGTCTTTCTCAGCAAACAACTATCTATGTTTTCTTTTTTTTTCCATTAACCAGCGGCACTTGGGCTTTCAGCCCTTCGGCCCAATGACATGTCATTGCGAGCCTGGGGAGCCTGTGGACTTTCCTTCCAAATCGGTCAGGAGCTTTGCTCCTTCCCATTCACAGAGGTTTTATCTCAGGAGCCGTTCAGGTTATTCAGTCAAAATCCCGGTCATTGATACTCCTTCAAATGCTGATGCCCGGGCCTGAACCTTGAACACCTGATCACCAGCGCAATGCTGTAACCATTACACCAGCGTGGTTCCCAACTATCTATGTTTAAAACACTCATTCTCAGCAAGGAACTATATATGTTGAAAAATCATTCTCAGCAAGTAACTATATTTGTTAAAACACTCTTTCTCAGCAAGTAACTATCATTGTTGAAAAATCTTTCAGAGCAAGTAACTATCTTTGTTGAAAAATCTTTCTCAGCAGGTAACTATCTTTGTTTAAAAAAAAAATCTTTCTCAGCAAATAACTATCTTTGTTAAAACACTCTTTCTCAGCAAATAACTGTCTTTGTTGAAAAATCTTTCTCAGCAAATAATTATCTGTGCTAACTCATTCATTCCAGAGTTATTTTGCACGCTGTGCCAGACTTTTTTTGTGGGCAGAATTTTATAGAGTGAAGTGTTCATCTTTCAGTCTAAATTTGTTTGTGAATTTTCCTTTGAACATGTACTTATTATATACCAAACTGTAGGGAAATGGATAGAGAATTCAAATATATAATGTCTGTGGTAGTATTAACACAAGTATGTTCGGTATAATTTAATCATTTTGCATGTAAAATTGAAAAACGCTAAAAAAGTTGACTGTAGAATACGATCTTACCAAAGACAAATTACTGTCGTAGACAATAAAACTTTCTTTTTAGTCTTCAAACGTCAAGTTAATCCATATACAAAGTAAAAAAAACATGCTTATGGCCAAAATTAGTACATTTAGTGTTATTCGCACCAGTTTTTCCGTGGTTCTTTGTAAGAAAAAAAATAAATTAAGCAATCGTGCATTACGTAATTTTCAAACAAATAAATAAGAATAACGTCATATAAATACTTTTTTACTCTTGTTTAATGTTTTAATAGTATCCCTAGCTTCATCTTCTACCAAGAAGTAGTGATTAGATGTTACGGTAGGTCTAGTTTTGTTGCTTTTTGATCGGCCAGAATATGACTACGCCCACTCATCAACTAAATCTAGCGTGTCTAGCTTTTCTGCATATATTATGTATTTTGACAACAAACTGTGACTACCAAACAATCATCATCAATGTCAGCAATGTTTCAAAGTAGTTTGACACAATTATTTGCTTAGGAGACTTAGAAAATGTAAATATAAAGCGTGACATATTTCTCTAGCAAAAACAACGAAAAACGTAAACACGCGAATCTTCACAAAAATTGTGATAATAACATCAAAACACGCACATGTGCTGATTAACTAAAAGTTAAATTAGTTGTTTAAATAGTAGCGGAAGTCATTCTACGAGTTTTAATATATGAACTGCATTAAGCGGACGATTTTTAGGGTTTATTCGTGATAAACTAAAAACCACGCCCTGAGCGTTGCTCTGGCACGGCGTGTTGAATTTTGCAACGCTCAGAGCGTTGGTCTGGAGTCAAAGAGTTAAAAACACAGTCAGCAAGTAACAACATTTGTTGAATTCTCTTTCTAAGCAAGTAACTACCTGTGTTAAAAAAACACTCTTTCAGAGCAAGTAACTATCTTTGTTGAAAACTCTTTCTCAGCAAGTAACTGTTTGTTAAAAATACTCTCAGCAAGTAACTATCTTTGTTGAAAACTCTTTTTCAGCAAGTAACTATCTAAGTTAAAAACACTCTTTCTCAGCACGCATACATCTTTGTTGAAAAATCTTTCTCAGCAAGTAATTATCTATTTTAAAAACACTCTTTCTCAGCACGTAACTATTTTTGTTGAAAACTCTTTCTTACTTACTTACTTAATCGTTCCCCTTCTACCGTGAGGTGTAGAGGTTTGGAAGAGAGAGCGCCAGACTATTCTATCAGCTGTCTTCTTCCTGGCCTGGTTCCATTCTAGTCCTCGGTCCTTCAAAGATTGTCTAACGTTGTCCTCCCAACGGACTCTGGGTCATCCTGTAGGTCTGGATCCCTGGCTCTTTGTTTCCCATGCTTGTCGTGGTAGCTGATCTTCTCCCATTCTGCAGACATGGCCAAACCATCTTAGTTGGGACTGTTCTATTTGGGTCTGCAGCGGGTGGGATTTTAGGCCTTGATGTATCGTCTGGTTGCGGACCATGTCTCTTCTTGTTACTTCAACCACCTTCCTCAGATACCTCATTTCTGAGGTTTGGATCTGGCTTTTGTGGGTTGTAGTCACTGCCCATGACTCGCATCCATATGTCAAGACTGGGACATAGGTGGAGCGGTATACAGCCATCTTCGTTTTCTTACCAACCTCTTTCTTGCTGAGGAATCCTCGATTTATGGCCTGATAAAGTCTCCCAGCCGCTGCTTTTCGAGTGGCCAACTCTTCTTTGATGCCCCCCTTTCGGTCTATAATAGCTCCGAGATATTTAAAGTGGTCGACCTGCTCCAGGACCTGTTCTCCCAACTTAATCTGATGTTTTCTTTCTTCTCGTGATATCACCATGGATTTTGTTTTAGAGCTGCTTATGACCATCCCTCTCTTCTCCAGCTCTTCCTTCCAGACTTGCAGGTTGGATTGGAGATGTGTCTCTGATTTAGCAATCAGGACAACATCATCAGCAAATGCTAGCTCTGAAATACAGACCTGTCTCATCTTCCAGTACCCCACTGAATACTTTCTTGTTCTCTCCTTACATGCCTTGATGACATCGTCCATGAGGAGTATGAAAAGATAAGGTGACAGGATATCGCCTTGTCTTACACCAGTGGTGGTCCTGAACTCTTCTGACTTATAGTTTGCTGTCCTCACATAATTTCTGCAAGACTTGTAGAAGCTCTGTATAGCATGAATCAGAGGTGCTGGAATGTTCTTCCTTGCCAAACAGTCCCAAAGTTTGCTCCAGGGGACCCTGTCAAATGCCTTTTCCAGATCTATGAAACAAAGATGGATCTCACTCTTGTACTCAAGGGCCTTTTCACTCAGCTGCCTGAGTGTGAAGATTAGGTCTTGAGTACTTAGGTTTGCTCAGAATCCACACTGGGCTTCATCCAATTGTGGCTCAGCTAGGCATCAGAGTCTCTGCTCTAGGATTCTAGAGTAGATTTTACCAGGGACACTGAGAAGGGATATGCCTCTGTGGTTTCCACATTGTCGATTGTCACCCTTTTTGAAAATCGGTGTTATAATGGCAATCTCCCAATCCTTTGGTATGGCCTTGTTGCACCACGCTGCCTGTAGGACCCTTAGGAGTAATAGGTCGCCTGATGCTCCCATGTACTTAACCATTTCTGGTGTTATACCATCATGCCCTGCTGCTTTGCCCATCTTGATTTTCTCCAGTGCTGCCTTCAGTTCTTCCATCTTTATGTCATCTTCATCACCATTTGTATCCTCTTCTGTGCTAGTGGTTATCATTTCTGATGCTCTACCTTGCTCACCATCCAGGAGTTCTGAGAAATATTCTTTCCATCTTTCCATTACTTCCTTCGGGGCTGTAAGCAATTTGCCTTGCCTGTCCTTTATAAATTTAAGAGGGCATTGTTTTTCCTTCCTCATGTTCTTTAGGGTCTTATAGAACAATTTCTGGTTTTCTTGCGCATCCTTTTCTAGCTTTTCTCCAAATTCTTCCCAGGACTTCTGTTTTGCTGCTAGCACCTTGTTCTTTATAATGTTGCATGCCTTTAAATTAATGCTTAAAGTAATACGTGGGAATAAAAGGATATAGTATGCAAGATTAATGAGAGTGAAAGGGCAGAATGTTAGACGGGCCTGCGCGCCCAATTCTCAACCCTTCGAAAATAAAGTTCGTTCGTTCGTTCGTTCTGTTCTGAGTATCACATATTCTCTATATTTCTCTATTTGTCCTGCTGTGTTTTTAGCTCCTAAGTATTGTTTCCATGCCATTTTCTTCTCTCTTATTTTCTCTTTGACTTCTTCTGTCCACCAAGGTGTCCTCTTTCTCTTGTTCCCAAGTCGGACTTCACCACATGCTTCTGCAGCAGCTGTCTTTATGATGTCCTTGAATTTAAGCCACAGGGTTTCCAAGTCATCAGGTTGTTCTTCTGTGTTTCTCACCGCTGTAGCAATAAGCCCCTGATATCTGGTCTTAATTTCTGGCTCTTTCAGCTTGTAGGTCTTAATGCTCATTTCTTCCATTCGTTTACTTGGTTTCTTGCATGGTACTGGGCAGTTCCTAGGCTGAGCAACTCTTTCAGTTGTTCTTTTGATTGTAAGCAGGTAGTGATCACTTCCAATCTCTGGCCCCCTCCAGACTCTAGCATCCCGGACATATTTGAATGAGCTTCTCCTAACAATGGCATAGTCGATCACTGACTTCTCATTCTTTGTTGGTTCACACCTAGTGTATGCATGTATGCGCTTATGGGGGAACTTTGTGTTGGTAATGATCAGATTCTGCTCACTGCAGAATCTGAGGAGTCGCTTTCCATTGTCATTGAGAGTATCTTCTCCATATCTTCCGATAACTCCACCCCATCTAGCATGGTCATTTCCAACTCTGGCATTGAAATCTCCGAGCATGATAATTTCATCTAGGCAGTCATCCACTGTCCTTTGAAGCAGCTCGAAGAATTCTTCCTTGACCTCTGCTCTCTCATCCTCATTTGGCCCATACACTATGACCAGGTTGACTATGGTTTCTCCTTCTTTTAGTTTTACAACCATAATGCGCTCCGAGACAAAGTTCCATCCCTTGATACTATCTTTTTGATTTTGGGCCACAATGCAACCCACGCCCCCTTTAGCTCTTTCAGACATGGGTACACCACTGTAGAGCAGCGTGTTGCCATCAAGATCCATGACTCCTTGTCCTTTTTTCTTTGTTTCCGTTATAGCCAGGATTTCTAGTTTTGCTTTCCTCATCTCTTCCACCAGCTCCTCTTCCTTCCCATTTATACTTCTTGTGTTCCATGTTCCATAAGTCGTAGTCCGTAGTTCGTTCCAGTTCGTCGCCTTTAGAATCAGTCCGGTTTTCTCTCTTATATTGCTTGTAATCATTGTTTAAGACAAACAGGTGATTGGCCTGTTGTGTCTTTGCATGGTGGAGGGGCTGCCTCCTTACGGCCTCCATGCAGGCCGCCCTCCTCCTTTTTCATCTGGGCTTGGGACCGGCATAGGCGGGAAAACTCTTTCTCAGCAAGTAACTATTTTTGTTGAAAACTCTTTCCCAGCAACAAACTATCTTTGTTAAAAACACTTTCAGCGAGTAACTATCTTTGTTAAAAACACTCTTTCTTAGTAAGTAACTATCTTTGTTAAAAACACTCTCAGTGAATAACTATCTTTGTAAAAAATACTCTTTCTCAGCAAGTAATTATCTTTGTTTAAAACACTCTTTCTCAGCAAGTAACTATCTCTATTAAAAATTCTTTCTCATTAAGTGACTGTCTTTGTTTAAAAAACACTCTTTCTCAACAAATAACTATATATGTTAAAAACACTCTTTCTCAGCAAGTAACCATCTTTGTTGAAAAATATTTCTCAGCAAGTAACTATCTATGTTAAATACACTCTTTCTCAGCAAGTTAACTATTTTTGTTGAAAACTATTTCTCAGCAAGTAACTATCTTTGTTAAAAACACTTTCAGTGAGTAACTATCTTTGTTAAAAACATTCTTTCTCAGTAAGTAACTATCTTTGTTAAAAACACTCTCAGTGAATAACTATCTTTGTAAAAAAATAAAAACATTTTTAACTATATTAAGCCACACATGCCAAATGCTAGAATTTACTCGTAATCTGTGCAAGAAATTTGCATTTTCAGATTTATACGCCCATTACAAAATTTCCGTACAGGTTATTCACCTATTTATAAAATGTACATTATATATATATATATATATATATATATATATCTATATAGAGATATATATATATATATATACATATATAAACATCTATATATATATAAATATATATATATATACACACATACATATACATATATACCGGTACATATAAATGGTTTATCTTGTGCCACACCTTAGCCAATATTTGTGTCATAAGATTCGGCAAGATGTTAGAACACATGAATAAAAAATTCAACCAATGAAATCAAGTTGCCTATTTTTTTTATTGATGTGGGTTTTGCGAGAGTCCACGTGGTTTGTCGTTCATGCATCTTTTTTTGCTAAGGTGTACAGCATCCAGCACGTATCTGATTATTTTAACGATTACGTCGCACTGAGCATAATTTATTATTCACAGCTGCTTAAAAGGAAACAAGAAACAGTGGATACCACTACATATTACTTGATTTCACTAAAACGTGTAGAATCTGCATAAGAAATGTACATTTTAATAATAATATTTAAAAAATTATGTCATTATTCCTATCATCCAGTGCATTATTTGTATTAAATAATTAATTACTATCAATGTTTGTCATATGGGTATTTTAAACTGCCAATTAGGTTAAAATGGCTATTTTCATTTTTGAAGTTGATCGAGAATAAATTACGAAAGTTTGTATTTTCGAAGCAAATTATGAGCTATTTAGTTTTAAAAAGAATTAATATGATAACGTGATTTTATTACTTTTAAAATTGTATCAAATATTTACTGAATTATTATAAAATTGCTCTAGAAACCTCTCCATTCCATTTCATATAACGTGATAATATAGTTTCGTTCAATTTTTCTCTTTGCAATAATGATGATAACGGAGTAGTAAAATTAGTTGTGAGAACAGTGTGACGTCTTCTTCAATGTCATCCTTGGACGTTGCTTGGGTTCTGGGTTAGGTTTAGGATCTCTAACCCATACCCCCTTCTTACTGTGTCTCAGAGTTCTTTTATAAAGTCTTATCGAACACAGGATTTCCTAGTCTGTTAGTAATAATTAACACATTAACTACCGCAAGCCGCTGTCAGCGGCTCACAAAATAATCACATTTGGACCGCAAGCCGCTCAGAGCGCCAATCTAATTTTAGTAATAAAACGAATGAAAAATGTACTGAAACACTCTCTGATCTGGTTCGAGATTTTAACTTGCCACCGGAAAACAAATTCCCAAAGCATGGTTGTTGTAGAACACTGGAAAATTGATATTATGTTCATATTTTTCAGCGTTTTGGGTTAGTTACCAAATCGTGTAAAACTGTTTACCATGGCAACTAGTGATAGGACTACAAAAAATGCGTGTACATCTCGTCTAACGGCTGAATAGGATAGAAACGTGTTTCAACAATGGACTGATAGATCTAGCGACGAGGACAAGAGTGAAAACGGTGTGCACATTGATTGAAATTGTGATTTTGATAGAGATGGGGCACAAGCAGTTATAATGGTGAAAATATTGCAAGTCCTCGGCCATCGGAGGGCCGTTAAATAGCAACAACCTCTATTAGAGTTACAACCGGTGTTTATTGTAATAGTACATTCATTTATCTTTAAAATGACGTGTAATTCATAAAAATCTGTAAGCAATTACGAAAACTACAGCTTACTTTGTGCAAACACCTACAGGATGAAAATGGGAAAAAAATTTAATTCGGCCACAATGTGTTTTTCAATTCGGTAGTTAATGTGTTAATAGACTAATTTAAAATGCTGACACATCATTATTACAGTGAAAAATAAACTCTGACATTTATTGTTTGAGTTTTAAAATAATTGAAGACTTGTTTCAAAAGGCAAAGTCCCCTTGTCTAAATTATAATGCATCTCACTGAAATTGAAAATATTTTGATATGAATTAACTCTTCTGAAACATGCAGATCTTTGTTTACGGTTTTTGGATTTTTTGTACAGGTTTTTCATCTCCGAGATGTGGCATGTATGATTAAAGCTATAAGTATTATAGATCACAGTGCTTGGAATTGAATGGACTTTGGTACAGCAGTAGTTTTTTTGGTAGTTTTTGGATGTTGGTTGAGTAGCAACAAATTAATTACCTAATTATATGCATAAAAATAACAAAAAGTTACATATACTGAAATATTCAAAGAAGGAAAAAAAAATGAACAAAAGCAAAATGTGCAAAACAGTGGCTTTTTTTTTTAGAAGTACGTCCAATTTTGTACACGTTTAAAAAAAAAATTAGACAAATCTAATCATAAATAAATTAATTAATTAATGAAACTGTAAAAATAACATTTAAAATCTTTTAAAATGCATGAAACCAAAGCATAATATGCATCAATATGTTAGGAAATTAATGAACTGTATGTTAAACTCAGATATTCAAGAACCTTAAAACCTAGATAATTAAAATAATACAACAAATTAATTTATATTTAAAAGGTTATCCAAGTATGTATACATTTTGAGAAAAAAAATTAAAAGATTCTGACAATAAAAAAATTAAAGGATAATTAAAATTCATATGTTGAAAGGGACAATAATTGAACATTTTTAATTAAAAAAAAAAAAAAGATTTAAAAAAAAATTATAATCTTAATTATATGATATTGGTTGAATAAAAAAATAGAAGAAATAAATATTCTTTTAGGCAGTTTCAATCTTTTTTAGGAAGCAAAGAAAGGTGTTGCATATACTATATTTTGTTTTTATTTTCAATACCTAGAGTTGCCCAACAATGTTTACAATTATTTATTGTAGCAGTATATTCTGGTATAATTGAGTGTGTGGTGCTGATTTTAGTTTGCGATGAAATTATGTGAAGAAGGAATATTCTGATTCATAAATAGTTCAACATACCTTTTATTTTGTTTGTGAATTGCATAGCTAGGTGACTCAACTGGAAAAAAAAAGAAAATAAGTCAAGAAAAGTACTGTAGTCTCACAGGACTACTGATTTTCAAAAGTTATAGTCTTTACTTAGATGTATTATGAACATCAAAGCTAGAATAGACAAAAGCCTTAACATTCATAGGATGCAAAGTAACACCAGACTGCGGAACAAGCAAAGACATCAATGAATGAATAAAGCGAGCACAGCCTTTGCAAATCTAAAGAACATATGGAAATCTTCCCAGTACAGCACAAATACCAAATTAAGATTATATGAGAGTTGTGTACATTTTGTGCTTCTGTATGGTGCAGAATGCTGGAGATTAAAAGAAAATGAAATGTCGAAATTGTTTTCTTTTCAAGCAATCTGCCTAAGGAAAATTCTCCAAATTTTTTGGCAGAATACCATAACCAATTGAGAACTGCTTACTCAAAGAAACCAAGAAGACATGCACACCATCATAGCTGGCAGATGCTGGAGTTGGGTTGGCCACATTATCAGAAGTGACCCCGACACCATCACAAGAACAGCTATGCAATGATCCCAGAAGGAAGGTGAAAGAGTGGCAGACCAAAAACAGCTTGTTGAAGAACTATGGAGGCTGAGATGGAAAGCAAGAACCGATTGTGCAAAGTGACGACAGTTCGTTGCTGCCCTACAAGATGCCACCAAGCGTAACATCCACCGACTGCTTTGACATTCGGGTGCTAAGGATCAAAGAAGAAAAGAAGAAGTAGGGAATAACACAGAATATAAACACAAATAAGGAAAGATAAAGATAACATGGCAAAGCAGTAAACAGTATTCTCATGTAAAAGCAGCATATGATGTTGAATGCAATAGCAAGATGTAGAGAAAATAATAGTATGCAAATGTAAATGGATGACAATAATGAATACGTACGGGCTGTCCTTTGTAACTCCATGAACTTTGCTATGTGCTGTAATTTTACTTTGTCATCGCCCAGAACATTCAAAAGACAATTAAAGTCATCTTTCTTTGCAAGAATATTGAGAAGGAGACGAGCTCCTCTTGTGTCACCATAGTTCTTAGTTTCTGCGTCAACAAGTTCCTGGTAATATTTAATACAGTATTAAAAATTAACACGTCAATATTTTGACTGAGGTGGAAAGTGTTCAAAAACCCAATGTCAATGATTTAAAAACAGTAAACAAATTATTAAGCTGTAAGATGAAATGGGTTTGTCACAATGATATTTCTCCCTCTTCTTACTTAGTCATTCCTCTTCTACCTTGAGCTGTAGAGGTTTGGAAGAGAGAGTGCCATACTATCATATCGGTTGTTTTCCTCCTGGCCTGGTTCCATTCTAGTCCTCTGTCCTTCAAATATTGTCTAATGTTGTCCTCCCAGCAGACTCTGGGTTTCTCCCTTTCCACCTATAGAAAAGAGACCAAAAGTTTGAGTGATTAAAACAACTGAAATACGGCATTTTGCCAAATTTACAGTGTTCTTAAATACTGTTTTTTACTGTTAAAAATGTGCTTGCGTCAGGGTCAGCGAACCAGAGCTGACCAAGACCCTGCTCCACCTCCATGTGGTGGTCCTGGAAGCAGGCTGCATCACTGCAGTCTGGCTGAGAGAGTAGGGATCGAAGTGGGAAGGCAACCCAGTCCCAAAAATGCAGTGCTGAAGTTGGATGTGTTGGGCCAAAAGGCACAGATATCGCAGCTTTGGTGTAAATGGCGACACAACACAACCAATGTCCTTTTCAGGGTGATCGCAGAAGAAGAAGAAATACTGTTTTTAAATACAGTATATATATTTCAAAGATGTATATTTTCTACAAACACTTGCAAGCTATAAAGCTGTTACTTCAGGTTTTTGTATGCTAATATTTCTTAATTTATGTTTAATTCTGAGAATAAGGCCAGTGACCTAAATCTCCCCAGCTTTTTGTGGACTATTGAAACATCATACCTATGGAAAAAATAAAATTCACTAGAATGATTTAAAATTGTTTGATAACTCCAATACTGTAAGCTTACCTAAAAATAGAAAATATATCTCGATCAATCAGCACAAAGTTCTCAAATATGTCAAATAGACTTTTCTCAACACAGAAGTTGGTTACAAATTTGTAAATCATGGTTAGATCATTGTGATTTGTGACCTCCACCCAATAAGTGACAAGCACTGGCCTGATTGTTGTTTAATGTGACCTAACTGTGGTGGAATCTCATTTAAAAAAGCACACGGAGACCCGGAATAAAAACTATTGGGTAAATATCGTGGTCTTTAAGAATTAGAAATATATTTTCAGTTTTTATTTTTTTGATTAATAAAACAAAACAAAAAAATAAATAAAATGTTTGTAGAGCCATACAGTGGTAAAAAATAAGAAACAACTATACAAAATACAGCCAAACCATATAGGTTTACAGGTATATTACACTTATTTCTTAAGAACTTGAATTAGACATACTGTTCACCATAAAACATTTTTTAAACATTGCACTTACTTTTCAAGCAAACCAAATACATTCATCACTCAAAAAAACAAAATCCACATAAGCTTTACACTTTTCAGTAAAGGGGGAAAAACCATTAATGTTGCCAAGAGAGACAATGATAAATGATGACATCAGAAAAATTGTAGTAATCACAGAGTGCTTCAAGTAAATAGAGAGACAGAAAATAAAGTTATCTGGCCATTTCATGAGAATGGAGTCAGATAAATTACCACCAGTGGCCTACAACAGTAGAAGATCTGGTTTTAGAGCATGGGTAAGACCAAGAGGCAGACAGTTAGAAAATATTACAGAAATCCTACAACAACACGATCTCACAGCAACCAATGTGACACATTTGGCTTAAGAACATGGACTTCAACTCCACATTACACTTCACGGCACAAGTAGACACAGAAAAAGTAAAAAATAGTACAGTAGGTAAAGGAAAAATAAAATTCAAGTAAAACTCACATAATCTGGTTGTGTAATAAGGTCGTGTATCTTAAATGTCTGTAAAACAGTGCTTGGCTTAACAAACTCTTCAAATAGCTCTTGGATAGCTCCTTGCAGTTTCTCGTTATCCTTAAATGCATGCTGAGGTGCAAATGCCATCCTGGGGGGAAAAAAACCAGAACATTTAAAATGTTCAAAGAACATCAATCAGTCAATGCCCTATAGTTCCCCAAGGAGCAAAGGCCTTCAACAAAACCATACCAAGTCCTCCTGCTTCTTGGTCTACATTTGCTTCTCTTACCCTGAGGGTTCCAGAATAAGTATTGCTGTGTAATGCTTTCAACAGGTTTCCTAAATGTGTGTCAAATCCATTGCCAGCGTCTTCTTCTCATCTCTTGTTCCACTGATACTTGTCTACGTCTTGTCATCATATTAGTGATCTTATCATACCATTTCAGTACTTCTATTCAACGCAAGCACTCATTTATGAAAGTCTGTAGCTTTTTGTTTGTTGTTTTTGTTCTCCACATTTCAGAGCCATACAATAGGACTGAATTGACATTTGAGTTGAAGATTCTTATTTCTGTGTTGGGAACATAAGTACACAAATTATTTTAATACATCTGTTTGGCAAATTATATGGCTTAAATTATTATGCTTGTTATAAGAAAGTTTTAACTCATTCCCCCCCAGGCTGTTTTTGGGTTTTACCCAGGCCCGAAAATGGATGCAATTTTTTCAGACAGGTGAGGTTTTAAAAACAGACAGTGGACAAATACATAAGTTCAGTAGGTAGTTGTGTTATACATTTAAATGTGTGAAATTGACTGGAGAATCTTATGAATTGCTTCATATAATTAATTAATATGAATAGGTGTGTGTGTTATGTCTTGTGAAGTGTAGACTTGATTAAAAAAGTGTTAAAATTTTTTTTTTTAAATTGTATACTTAAACTTAAATATTTCAGCTCCCAATTAATGTATGGCAATAAAATGTTCAGAATGTCAGTGCACATTTAGTTTGAAACATATCTAGAAACTTTTATCACTATCACTTCATAGATGTAATTGTTATGATTTTTTTTTCTCAAAGCCACATATGTTTGTAAAAACAACCGCTCAAAATGTGTGCAATTTTTCTCTTCAGGTTATATTTTAAAAGCAGGCAGTAGATACACATTTTATTTAACTAGGTGTTAATGTTATACATTTAAATGTGTGAAATTGACTGGAGAATCTTATGAATTGATTCATATAATTAATTGATATGAATAGGTGTGTTATGTCTTGTGAAGTGTAGACTTGATTTTAAAAATGTTTAAAAAATAAAATAAAATTGCATACTTAAACTTAAATATTTCAGCTCCCAATTAATGTATGGCAATAAAATGTTCAGAATGTCAGTGCACATTTAGTTTGAAACATATCTAGAAACTTTTATGACTATCACTTCATAGATGTAATTGTTATGATTTTTTTTCTCAAAGCCACATATGTTTGTAAAAACAACCGCTCAAAATGTGTGCAATTTTTCTCTTCAGGTTATATTTTAAAAGCAGGCAGTAGATACACATTTTATTTAACTAGGTGTTGATGTTATACATCAACATGTGGGAAATTGACTGAAGAATCTTGTGAAATGCTGTAGATAATTATTTGATGTAGGGAAAGAGTCTGTCATGTTATGTGAAGTGTAGACCTAATCAAAAATAACTGGAAAAAAGATAAATAAACTGTACTCACATATGTCAGCTCCAGTTTAATCCATAGCAGAAAAATCTCAGAATATCAGTGCACATCCATTTTGAAACACAACACATTTTACCACAATCACTTCAAATATATAATTTATATGATTTTTTTCCTACACCACAAATTTCTGTAAATACCAAACAACTATGACTAATATTATTTACACCAACTATATTCTATCATTTTTGGTTTGACAATGTGCTTCCACTTTGGCCTGAGAAGATACAAGGAAAACCTTGGATTATACTGCTTATATTGCCATCTGCCTTTATACCCTATTACCACTTCATTCAAACTGAGATTTTGGAATGGGTAAAAGGCACTCTGAAATTTTTGCAACAACATGTTCATAAAATCTTTTCTTTTCCTTGTGAATTTTCATCAGAGGCATGAAGCATTGTATGATATAATGCTTCAAATCTACTTCTTGAAAACATTTGAAGAAACCAAGGAGTATAAAATTCTGCAGATGTAGACCAGTAGTTGCGAATGCATGGTCTTTTCTGAATCCCAATATTTATTAGGACAGCAATAAACTTATCAAGTTCATGGCGTGTGACTTTGGTCCACCGAGAATACAATGAATATTGTTTCGCAGGGTTATTTTGAATAGATTTGAGTCTGGTATAATCATTGATGCACTGGAACATGAAATCTTGAACCTCATCTGTAAACAAAACACTGAAACATTTCAATGGGGTTGACAGGTCAAACCCCTCAGTCACACCTGGTGTTCTCTTTGGACAAAATCGAAATGCATTTTGTGTCATCCCCTCAGCAATTTCTAACCACTCTGGGACATCTTGTGAGGATGCACCTGCCTCTAGACTTGTGGCAGTTCTCATAGCTTTACTTTTGGTCACAATGGTGTTTTTGCCTCTTTATCCTTCTCCTTTAGTGACTGAAAGTTTTGCTCTTTTTATACCAGCCCTACCTGATGCATGTTCAATCAGCTGATCGACATCGCCCTCAGAATGATCACTTTCATGAATATTCTGACACAAAGTCTTTACAATGTCTTCATTGGAATTACTAAACCTAACTTCTAAAAATCCGTGTCGCTCGAGTTATCTTCTGTCCACTGAGAAATTAGCGTCGTGCTTGCTCAGCCGAAAGCAGGTGTTTAGAAGAAGATTCTCGATCCATTTTGTATGTAAACAAAGAAATAGAAATGGATATAAAACACAGAATTTTAGCTTCACAAATTTGTTTTTCGCTCACAAACGTCCATAAACATGTCCTAGATGTAATGAAATGATTTAAAAACCAGCTAGTTGCTAGGTATTTATAACTTTTCGTTCAAACTCGACATATGTCATTGGTCTGAAGATTCTCGATCCATTTTGTATGTAAACAAAGGAATAGAAATGGATATAAAACACACAATTTTAGCTTCACAAATTTGTTTTTCGCTCACAAACGTCCATAAACATGTCCTAGATGTAATGAAATGATTTAAAAACCAGCTAGTTGCTAGGTATTTATAACTTTTCGTTCAAACTCGACATATATCGTACTGGCGTGCCACGCGTCATTGGTCCAAACGGAAGTCCTATCTGGCGCGTGGTGTGCCACTGTGGACGGAAAGAGTTAAACCTGAAGCAAAAAAAAAAAAAAAACAAGAAGAAAATTAAGATCAATATTAACTGTTATTTCGCCTATCTTCTTGTAGAAAAACCTCAAAATCATTATTATCTGGCCTGCTAATTCCCTTGTCTTCTTCTAGAAAAACATCCAGAGTGGAAGCCTGAAATGCTTAACTTTGTAAATGAATGCTTGCACAGAACAGAAATATTAATTAAAATTGTAAACAAGCTCCCCAATGTGGAATTGATGGAAATAATGAGACAAATACCAGTGGAACAAGAGGTGAGAAAAAATGCTGGATAGGACATACACTGAGGAAACCAGATGACAGCATTACAAGGCAGTTCTTATGTGACGTTCCGTCGATGTAGTTGTTCATGCATTGTTGTACATTGCTCTTTTCCTAAGTTTTATGATTGTTTTGTTCGTGCTGTTATCCTCATCTGCCTGTCGCTTAGTTTACACAATATTCATGTTTATACTCTGTCCGAGTCCTGTGTTGTCATTTCTTAGTAGTAAGATTGTTCCATTTGCTATTTTCCCTTCAGTTTCCCATTAGTATTTCTTTTCCTTACTGCTGGTGGTTGTTCGTCCATCACGGGTGATGAAGACCACTCTGTTCATCCAATTATTTAAGAATATGTTAGGTTAGTCTATGGGTACGAAGGTGACTGAAGAGCCCGATGCGGGCCTGGAAAGATCTTGGACAGTGTGGGCAGGGAATGTTTGCTTCATGTGAAGGTTTTATTTCACGGTCCTTTCTAGCTTGTCTCCGCTGTTCTGCTGCTGCTCTTCTGGATGATTCGCATGCTGCTGCACCTTTACGAAGAGATGTGCGCCAAGCAGTTCGGTCTTGCGCAGCAGCTTCCCAGGATGAAAGAGTGACTTGCGCGGTGATTTGGATTAAAGTGAGGAAGAGTTGCGCAATTCGTCGACCTCACTCTCTCGCCTGGGTCCATCTCAATCCAGTGGCAAGACAAGTCAAGACGACTGGAGATGAAGTCAGGTGCAGTGGATGACCAGGGCTTTCTACGTGCCTCGCCGTGCTCCTTACGCTCCACAGCGCGTTGCTGGTAATCGCCGTCATGCCCGTTGAACCAACAGGTGGTTTCTTCCGCGCAGTCTATCGAATCCAGTCTTCGCATGCATGGGTAGGCAGACCCTAACTCACCGAAGGTTTATAACCATTCGGCTACCCTCACCTAGTTTAGCCGGCCTGTCAAAGCCGTTGTCCGGGGGTGGCCGCTGTCGCATGCTGACAGCTACGAGGAGCCACAGGTGAGAGCTGGATGCCAGGTTTGGACCAAAGGTGGCTGAGCTGCCCTAAAAAGGGCATGACAGCTCCTTCACCAGAGGTACTACCAATACCTGACTTCCCAACACCCCCTCCTTACTGCTACTGTTTCACTGTTTGTCTATATCCTTATACTATATTATTACTATTTTTTCCCCTTGCATTATTTTTCTCTTCACAAATTTTGTTACATGATTTGCTTTGTTATTATTGCTCATTAGTATTGCTACCTTCTTTGCTTTAATCATATTGTAAAGCAACAAGCCATTGTTTTACATACTGACTAAGTAAGTCACATTATTAATTAACATGGCTACTTTAGATTACTTTGTCAAACAAGGCAAAGCATTTGGATTAAAAGGTGAATCTTTAAAAAACTTTGCCATGATTGAGTTTTCCACAGCAAAACAGGATGAGTTGGAGGAAAAGAAGAGAGTTGATGAGTTGGAGGAATGGAGGAGGTTACATGAGTTAGATGAAAAGAGGCGTATTGAGGAAAGCAATATGGAGGAGAAGACAATAAAATTAGCCCATGAGGAAAAGATGATGCTTCTTTATCTTGAAGAATTAAAACTAACAAATCAGGGTAAACAAAATGATGATTCAGAGGTTCATGGTTCCTCCAACAGGCAAAATACTGGGTCTACTAAATTTCGTCTACCCATTTTTAAGCCTAATTTTGATGATATTTCGTGCTTCGTAAGCCACTTTGAAAGTGAATGTGAAGCACATAAACTGGACAAATCCCAGTGGTATGCCAGACTAATGGAGTTCTTGAATGTTGAACCATTGACTGCTCTCTATACAATGGACGAGGCAAACAAAAATAATTATGAAGTTACTAGGGCTCTATTACTGAAACGTTACAAGCTAGATGCAGATGGTTATCGTATGCATTTCAATACTATGACCCCGGAGACTGGGAAGGACTTCTCAGAGTTCATTTCAGCTTTTCGCTTGACTTTCAACAGATGGATGTCAGGTATTGTCAGGTATTGACAAAACTTATGGCTTCATGGATTTTTTATTGAGGGATAAAGTTTTATCCTCTGTGAGTAAACCATTTTGGTCATTCTTACACGAGCAAAAATCATCTAGCCTGTCTTCATTGGAGGAAATTGAGACAGTTTTGCACTGCACATCCATGTACTTGTGTCAGTAATAATGTAATTAAGGAGGCTTTACCGTTGCTTTGGCCACAACCTGGAACAACACAAATTTTAGGCAGAGATCTTATAGTCTTGACAGGAATTTTGTACCATGGAGGTACAATAACACAGGTTCTAAGAGAGGTAGACAACATTACAGAAACCAGTCACCTCAGAATAGAGGCACTTACCAACCACAAAAAAAACTCAGGTTGGAGAAGACATGACAATTTTCTTCCATTTAACAAGAATTGGAATAACTATGGATCGAACAATCAGAATTCTTCAACTAGGCATATATCACAAAACTACAGGAATCAAAGTAGTTCTTTTAATCACCAGGGACATCGATCACGCCCTCGTGATGTTGCTCATTCTAATTACCATGCCAATTCAGCACACACTGCTGTTGTACCCATAAATAAAAAGGACAATACTGTTATTAATCAATCTGCTTCATGTTGTGCCTTTGATTTTGACGTTGCTTCACATTGTCCAGATTTTCTAACTCTATTTCAGCCCAATACTACTTCATTGTTAAGGTGTGGTCACTCATTGCCAGCAGTTATGGCATTGTCCGCCCATGATGGCACAGTCACACTTCAACTTCACAGAGGGCTGTTGAACAAGAATTGTTAAGGAATAAAAATATGTTATGGTATATTGCCTGACGCAGGCATATATACATTGTTATTTGAGGAGACATGTCTTTTTGTGGTAACACATGTTTTTGCACGATTTTTAATTTGTATTTAACACTGCATATTTAATACGTCACCCAGTAGTCAATGACGTAATGCAGTCGCGCTAATTTATGCTAACGGCTAATCTTCTGCGCCTTTCGTATTTTTCATTCGTCAGAACAAGGCACATTTTTATGAGCTCCAGGAGTTGTGGAGGAATTGAGTATTTTATGTAGCATTATAATATTTCTGAAGGCCGCCACTTGTTTCCAATGATCGTTAAGACGGTCCTGGACTTATGAAGAAGTTCCGCACCTTATAGTGCAGTATTTTCATACGAGAAAACATAAATTCACGTTCTTGGGTTTGCATTACTTGGGTGTCCATGGCTGACACGCACCTACTAGTACAACGGCCCGAACTGAAGACGAATGTACATATGATTTTTTCTACATGCATGCCTATTGACCTATGGACTGACCACATATTTTATTGAGAAAACAGATGTTGAAGACCCTCATTGCTGTACTTAAGAAGAACCAAAATAAATATTATGCTACGTTTTATCGTGGACTCATTTCCAGATGACTTATGTTCTTCTGCCAGTTTTTAATGTCCTGTGGTGACAAGCCCTTATGCATTCGTGAAATCAGTATGATGCACTTCCACAGAGATGCAACTACTAAACAAACCAAACAACCAATCTACATATAATAAATCTGCTACACAAAGCAGTTCTTGTTTGGAATTCTTAGGATAAAAGAAACAGAGGAACTGAAACAACACACTCTGAAATAAACTAGAGACTTAAAAGAGGTAAGGAAGGCATAGAAAAATCTTCAACAGATGGAACAGGATAGGAGGGCTTGACACGAAATTGTTGAAATCCTATGCTCTAAAACAGGGGTCGGTAACCGGTCAATCTTGATCTATTGGTAGATCTCAGGGGATCACCTGGTTGATCTCTCAGTGATGGAGGGGAAAAAGGATTTTAAACTTAGGTAAATTTCAGACAAGTCATCTTCCACCGTCACTTAAAAATGCGGTATTCCTAGGCTTCAAAGTTATGTGCACTGCATTCCCAGTGAAAACCCGCAAGTTAGCTTACCCTTTATTCATGAACTGCATAAAATAGAAAGCAATCTCTTCTTTAACTCTTTGACTCCACAATTATTTTCCACCCTGTGCCATAATTTTAATTCGTGATAGACTAAAAACAACGCTTAGAGAGATATTTTGGCACGGGTGTCAAATCTGACCAACGCTCTGAGCATTGTTCGGGAGTCAGTTATAGTGAATTAAAGTTAAAATTTGGTAAAATATTATTTCAAGGTTATCCAAGTCTGTATACATTTTGAAAAAAAAAAAACTTCAGTTTTTCACCATTCTGTCGCAGGGACTGCAATAAGCAGACTGTGGAGAAAGATAACAGTTACATATACCCTGCAACTTATTCCAAATTCCAGATGCTCTGAAACCTGAAAATTGCCATGATTTCATCGAAGCAGATCAAAGTGCTGTATTTCTAAAGTAGATTATCAAATCTCCTGTCTTGCGTATGACTGATCTTAAGAGAGTTGCAATGTAATGATGAAGATCAACATAGCTAGCTCATCAGCCATTTTACCAGCTAGTCAACTGTGAGCTTTACTTCTATACATTTTAAAGATTTTTATATTAGAATGCTGAAAAAACAATTCTCAGTTTCTGTTGCTGGTAGTTTCTCTTCTATTTCCATTTCTCGTTTTTTTTTCCCCGCAATTCAATTCAATGCTGTCCCTCTACATCTTTAGTCTGGATGATCTCTTCATTTTGTATAGTCAAGTTAAAATTAAGAGGGACAGACAGTGGTATCAAAATACGAAGACAAAAGGCAAGAGGAGCTTATGACTTCTCTCATTTTCATCTGTGCACTGATGCATGAAAGGGTCAGGCTTTGAGCTGACAATATGCATTCCATTGTTTGGTAGGGGTGGGCTCCTCTCTAAAATTTCACTTTGCATGCGGATTTCACAGAAGAAACTTTGTCCACCTGGTGCGTGTGAAATATGTTCGCAGGGTGCCATGTTCGCTTCTCTCTCACAGAGAAGGGGTGGGTGGTTTGGTGCTGGGTTAAAGCAAGTGATATGGCAAGTTTCTGCTGGTTTATACTTTTTCAACATTCCAGTGGATAAAGTCACAGGTAAAGGGGTTTCCTCCTTAACCTGGTCTATGACTCTAATTAAAGAGCGAATTGTCTATGAGTCACATGTTTTATCTGACCTTTGGGTGGGTCCGCATGTACCATCAAAGGCTGTTTCTGTTCTCCTAGAACCATATACCTTCCCTTGTCGTTCACTCAGTGTCAACCAAGAGAGGTTCCTCTGGGCTACTATTAAGCTCTCTGTCCTTTTGTTGCCCAGGTGACTTTGTTTGCCAACAAGTCATCAATTGTGGGATGGGGCCGTTCATGCAATTTTCTGTCTGCTTAGATGTTTCCTTACAGTCGCCATTCCTCCGGTTTTTCCTTTCTTGAAGTGCTTTTATTGTGGTACCGTAATAAAATTGGTCTTTGTGTGCTTTCTGAGATGAAGTTAGGAAAGTTAAGGCCTATTGTCGCTCATTAGAGATGTGTGGGGTGTCTCAGCCATTCCTTTTCTGAAGTTTTCCTGACGAGAGTGTACTTTTCCTCATACTTACTTACTTAGTCGTTCCCCTTCTACCGTGAGGTGTAGAGGTTTGGAAGAGAGAGCGCCAGACTATCCTATCGGCTGTCTTCCTCCTGGCCTGGTTACTTTTCCTCATACTACCAGCATTTATGCGCGTAGGTTCCTTCACAAACGGGTCATGACTTGTCGAGTTCAATGTCTGCCTCCCTTTACCTAAAAGTTTACTAATATGAGGTTAAGCCTGGAGACATATCTGGAGTCATCCTTATATGACCACCAGCTATGCACAGTGCTACAATATACATTTGTGGAAGTGAACTTATGTCCATGAGACTAATTTTATCCTCATTGACTCTTGACATCATCTATACACTTCCCGGGATTCCCCCTGTGGTGACACTTGTTGAGAATCCAGCATTGCACAGGTAAGCTTGGAGAAGTCACTTGAGCCCCAGGCATAATTCTTTGGCTTTGACTTGGTTGACTGCATGCAGGAGGATCTCACTGTGGACCCAGTGATAGGCAGGGGAAGCTGAGAAACAGCTCTGTGCAGGACATTACAATTCCTTGGGAGAGCCCAGAACTAGAGTGCAGTATTTTAGCTCTGCATAGTTTGAGAGCCCCCCCCCCTCCCTGATGGCATGGAATGCACAGTATGTCACGCACTTCTAGCTTGGGACCAGATGTGACGATCCTTTAAATGCAACACAAGCTGGAGAAACTGGAGCTCATTACTTCAACTCAATACGTTTCAGAATGGCAGAAAAGCCACAGTAAAAGCCTAGATCTACTGTGTAGAGAATACAAAGGAGTCTTTAATTTGGTATTGGCTGCTAAAGAGCGAGAAGCTCAGCAGCCCTAGTTAAACAACAACAACAACTAATATGAGGTTATGCACAGAGCTAGCACATCATCATGTACAACAAATTGTCACAGAAACCACTGCTGCTAGAGCATGTGATTGCTTGATGCAGACTTCCTGTAAGGGGACCAGCTACAGTCGTGGCTCCATTCTCCGTAAGGAGCACAAAGGAACATGATGATGATGATGTCTGTTTAAACTCTATGCTCCTTAGGATTCTAGCAGTTAATGAATGAATGAATGAAGTCCTGTTCTGTTCAAGTGGTGGTACATGTACTGTAGGGTTCTAGCAGTTAATGAATGAATGAATGAAGTCCAGTTCTGTTCAAGTGGTGGTACGTGTACTCTAGGGTTCTAGCAGTTAATGAATGAAGTCCAGTTCTGTTCAAGTGGTGGTACATGTACTGTAGGGTTCTAGCAGTTAATGAATGAATGAATGAAGTCCAGTTCTGTTCAAGTGGTGGTACGTGTACTCTAGGGTTCTAGCAGTTAATGAATGAAGTCCAGTTCTGTTCAAGTGGTGGTACATGTACTCTATGGTTACCATTTCGTTCAATGCAAAAAGGATGACATTGTTCAATTTTTTGTCATGATAAGGAGCACAAGGGAGGATACCATAATGAAAAAGTAGAACAAAATACTTCTTCTTCTTCTTTGATCCTTAGCCACTGACCATCAAAGTAGTCAGTGGCAATCACGCCTGGTGGCATCTTGTAGAGCAGCAACAAATTGATTCCACTTTGCTCGGTCGGTGGCCATCCTTCGTAAAGTGCCCCAACTCTGGTTCATTCTTTGCATCTCAGCCTCCACAGTCCTCCGTCAAATTGTTTTTGGTCAGCCTCTCTTTCATTTTCCTTCAAGGGTCCATAGCATAGCTGTTCTTGTGATGGCATTGGGGTCTCTTCTGAGGACATGGCCAACCCAACTCCTGCGTCTGCCAGCTATGATGGTGTGTAAGTCCTCTTGCTTGCTCTGAGTAAGCAGATCTTGGTTGGTGATTGAATTTTGGCCAAAAAATCGGAGAATTTTTCTTAAGCAGGTTGTGTGGAAAGAGGACAGTTTCAACATTTCCTTCTCTGTTACTCTCCAGCATTCCGCACCACAGAGTAGCACAGAAAGCACATAGCTCTGATATAATCTTAATTTTGTGCTTGTGCTGTACTGAGAGGACTTCCAGATGTTGTTTAGACTAAAAAAGGCTGTTCTTGCTTTGTTCATTCTGTTGTTGATGTCTTTGCTTGTTCCGCCATCTGGTGTTACTATGCATCCTAGGTATGTGAAGGTGTCTCCCTGTTCCAGTTGTTGATTCCTTACTGTTATGGGCTCGGGGTTGCTCACATTGAGTGTCATGACCTCTGTCTTCTTTAGATTGATGTTCAGACCCACCTGCTGGCGATATTTATTAAGTCTATCTGTTTTTCCTGGATGTGTTGATGTGAATGTGCTAGTAATGAAATGTCATCTGCCTATTCCAGATCTTCCAATGTAGAAAACGTAGTCCATCTTTTTCCTCTTGGACTGCCCTCTGTTGTCTGGCGCATCACCCAGTCTATGACTGTTAAAAATAGAGTGGCTGATAAGGGGCATCCCTGTCATACTCCTGTCTTCACCTCAAAGGTTAGGATGCTCTGCCCTACGCAACATGTAAAGTTGGCATAGAGGCATTTTATGATTAACACTATACAGCTTGGAAATTCCATAAGCCCTCAGTATTTACCATAGACTGTCCCTATGTATACTGTCAAAAGCCTTTTCAAAATCAACAAAATTAATGTACAGCTGTCTCTGCCATTCTGAGCACTGCTCTATAATGTTCCTGAGGGTAAATATATGATCTGCACATCTTCTGTTCTTTCTAAATCCTGCTTGTTCTTTCCTCTGTGGTCTGCTTTTGAAATTCTCTGTATAAATATCCTGCCTAACATTTTGCTGGGAACTGAGGGAAGAGTGATTCCTCTCTGTTATGATTAAAATTAATAACGATTGTGTCGATATCATTAGGTAGCTCAACAAGGCTCCTTGTTTGTTTATTGTATACGGAGTCATTTATTAATACAGGAAGTGACGTCATGCCTCTATGGTGATTTTGGCAGACGCAAAACTAAGAACGCAGAAGTGCAGAGATTGTCTGCAGGTCCTTCTTCCAAGTGTCGGTGGTGTGAGGACATATTTTATGGTGTCTCCAGATTACAGAGTGTATGTCCGCTGTATGATTCTACTTCATGAGGCATCCGCAATGTGTGTGATTGCTAGATGAGATACTAATAGAAAGGAAGTCTGTTTTGAGCTCTACTTGATTCGTGCATGATTTCAACAATGCCGCGTTAGAGGACTTCAGTGCAGACACAAGACGGACAGAACAGTTCGCTTCTTGTCTTATACTGACTGCCTAGGCCCTATGTATGGCCACTATTCAAGTGTTTCAAATTGATGAACGTCTGTTATATTGGAGTATTGTATTGACAATAAAGTCTGTATCGTATCTGTCACTGGAGCATTTATTTGATGCTTTACTGTTGGCAATACACCTACTGGACGCATGCTTGGCCTATTCTATGAACATACCATTGATAATGCAACAGCTAAATTCTTGTGGGCCTCAAGCCGAGATCTGAACATACGATGTGGAACTATTTATAAGTATCTTCAAGTGATATTTCAAAAATTTTTCAAGTCAGTGGACTACATTGTTTGCATGTACAGAATATTTTTCAAGATGGCAGTGTTAATCGGCTGCAAGCTGTAATTCTAAACATAACCCTGGTCAACACACTGTAGTTGGATCGTTATTTCCTGAGGCGGAGGCTGATGCCAGGAGGAATTTTTTGTGCAAGAAAAAACAGATAAGTAAATTTATTGATACATGCAGTGTGTGGCTTGAAGAATCTCTTCTGCCAGAGTTCTTTCTTTTTCATGTTATATGTATTTTTGTATCTACATGTTTGTGTATTAGGCGGGTTGGTTGGTGGGACCTATGAATTCATTATACCTTAGTTTTTGCATCTGATTTTTTCAACTTAAGGGGCCAGCGAACATAGCTGTGTGTTACTGCCTTGAGTGAATTAACCAGATTCATTATTTGTCTAGTTGTGAAGGTCCTGTAATTTTGTAATTGTTGTCAAGTTGATTGTATTTTATTTGGTTTATTCTCCATTATTGTTTGTAAATTTGTTCATCTTATCTTGCTATCCCTCTGTTATTAGATGTAATATATGTTGTGAAATTATGCTTGTATTGTATTAAGTGTGGTGTTAAGGTAGATTAATTGGCATTGTCTGCTAGAGGTAAGCAGCATGCGATTTTAGGGGTTACAACGTTTAATGTAATGTAGAAAGTATTATTAGCCTAGTGAACGCTGTGACGTTTCAGCGTTGGTAGTCACGCACGGTGACCAAGAGACGGGACCCTTTTTCAAATGACCGTCAAACGGAGAAGACGTGTCTTTATATTCTTATAGTGTCGGGCAGGGAAGGCCACACGGTTATATTGTATTCTCTTATGGACATGGGTCAGTCCACTGTTATGATGAAGAAAGATGAAGTTACAGGTTAGTAATTGACTAAACCTTGTCGAGATGAATTAACAGTCCGTTTTAGTTATACTAGTGCCAGACGCATAATCTCACTGTCGGTCGTTGGATTTTCCAACCACGCGTGCATATAGTTATGTCGTTCTGCCTACAATAATTCAGATTACGAGACAAAGGACTGATATGCAAGATAGCTAATTCAACATAGGATTCTAATTTATATTTGTGCTATAATTCATGATCAACGTTCGATGTCTACAGAATGTATAATAAATTGTTTGTTTGGACTCTAGCCATGACTTATCCAGTCTATGACCATTTTGGAATTCAATCATCATTCTCATGGTCTCAAGATAATTTAAACCCACATTCGCGTATTTAACATCAAGGGCACGAAGCTCTAAAGTAGATGAACTGTAGACCCGCCTGTAAGAACTGGTGGCCGCCCCGGCAACAACTGGTTGGCCATTTATGGGGAACGAAAGAAAGAATTAGTTGGCCATCGCTGAACGAAAGAAAGAATTAGTTGGCCATCGCTGAACGAAAGAAAGAATTAGTTGGCCATCGCTGAACGAAAGAAAAAAGGAAAATTTTTTCTTGTTTACATACTCTTATAAACTGTTTACCATTACAAGAAAGTCACATGATGCATAAAAACGACGTTCAACGCATGACTACGAAATGCCAATCTGACGTCACTACATCATGCGTAGATGCCGCGCTTTGAAACTACAACCGTCAACGCATTCAAAGTTTGATGAAGATTTACATGATCAAGAAGACCAGACGATTGAATACAGTTATCAACCAATCAAGAGCAAACAGTACTAGGCATTGATCTAGTCCGTTGATGAACTTGACATCGCCGGAGCCTTTTAAAGATAAGTTTAGACTTAGGACGATTGTCCCTCATATAACAAATACTAAGTCCATTTCGCTGTGCAGGCATGTCCTTTCTATTTATTATATATCTATGTTACATCTGTTTTTTCCGTTGATGTTGTCCCTTATTTGTGGGTATGGATGGGCGGCGGTTTGGAATGAATAACATGGCTCTGAGGATGCCGATATTCATTCTGAATGTTCCTTAAGGCCGTTAGTTAATTGCTTTTTAACGAAGAACCCATCGATGACCCTCCGATGATTTTCGTTCGTTCGTAATTGCAATTAATTGACCTTGCATGTTAGATGTCCAGTCTAGTTATAATTGGCGTATTTTAGTGTATTTAGTTCCAATTTTTATTCATTTCTGTAATCATGTTTGTAACCTATCATGTTTTTTCTGACCTTACTATCATTCAGTTTATATTTTTTGTGCAACCGTTAATGAGTCCATGTATATGTCACTAATTTTTGTGTACGCAGGTTAGTTTTCTATTCAGTTCATTCTTAATCTCTCACTTCCGTTTTATACCACTTAGTTATAAATGCAGTTTTTATTGTGAAAATGTCTTGTCGTATGGTAATACTGTTCTGTAATCCTTGGTTAACACATTGTATTGTTTGTCTTCATTTCATCCTTTTATAATTTAATATTAATGCTATAATTTATTCATTAATAATAGTGTAGATGAATATGATTAAATTTTTATGAGTTTTAAGGAGGAATTAGGGACTTTGCACCAAGTTGCAGTGGTGGTCCAAGAAATGGGCAATGCACTTTATAGCTCATGATTATGGCATAATATACAATGATTAATTATTATAACTTTATAACATATTAAGACATATTAAATGTTAATTAGTACATTTTCTCAGTACTACATTGTAAACCTAATAACTATTAAGATTAAATAACCTAATTATTTAGGGATAATACCCATAATTATTGAATACTAATATTAAGTGCATGATATAATTTCAGCACCTTATATAACTAACTATCATAACTATTTATGATAGATATTAGTTGATATATATAATATTTTTACTAAATATTATAGATTTGTGGAACTTATAAATAACAGTACAGGAATATTGCAATTTCTTATATTGATTATTCATTCGTTGAGTAATTAGAATTATCGACATAGATTCTAGTGGTGATTACTAGACATAAGTAATTGAATACTTAAATAATTCAACTTCAAGAATGCTTACCTTGGATCATTTCATTAAAATTGGAAAAGATTGTAATAAAAAGGGAGATGCACTCCTGGAATTTGCGGAACAACAACTTGCGAACCATGAAAGAAAAGAGGCTGAAAAGAAAGCTATTGCTAAGGCAGAGAAAGAAGAATTAAGACAAGAAGAAGAAAGAAAGATGGCAAGAGATGAAATCCTATGGATTGAAGAAGAAAATAAATTGAAACGACAGGAAATCATATTGCAGCAAGAAATGGAATTGCAACGGCTTAAATTGGAAACAGCAAAACTTAATTCGCAGGGTGCTACAGCAAGCCAAAATGATAATGCTCAATCGGGATCTTCTTCCAACCGACTTAAGGGCAATTATTACTTTAAGCTACCACCGTTCAAATTACACGTGGACAATTTGTCATCGTGGCTGGCGCGCTTTGAGGATATATGTAAGGTCAATAACCTTGACAAAACAGCATGGGCACTTAAACTCAAGGAATTTCTGGATGGCGAACCTGCAAGTGCAGCACAAAATATTGATCCGACATTAGCCACAGACTATGAGGCCATTAAGACTTTGTTATTACGTCGGTTCCATTTGAACGAAGAGGCATGTAGATTACGTTTCAAAAGTTTGTTGCCAGATAATAATAAAGACTTTTCAGGTTTTATTGCCAACATACACAATACTTTTAACAGATGGGTTGAACTGGCAGGTGTCAACAAATCTTACGACAAGCTAGTCGATTTGTTATTGAGAGATAAAGTGTTATCTTCTGTCAGCCCACCGTTCTTTGCTTATCTACAAGAACGGAAACCAGAAACTATTGATGAGTTAGAAAAAATTTCTTTAAATTACTGCACCGCTCATCCGAATGCTAACATTTCTGGCTCGTTAATAAAAGAACCTCTTCCTGTAGCCTCCAATATGGCATATCATAGTAATAACAAACCTAGAACACACAGTGTGGACAGAGGTAGGTTCAAGGGAAACTATGACATTAATTTTCATAAGGGACGTAACAGCTTTAACAATAACTTTAATAGAGGAAGACCACAAAACAGAAACTATTCACCTCAGTCCAGATACAACAGTAATCCACGTAACTCAAGTTATAATCGTTCATATAATGATAATAACGGTAACAATTGGAACAACAGCGATAATTATAACTCGAGACATCGAGATAACAGTTACAATAGAGGACAACGGAATAATTCAAATGATTATTCTCGTCTTCAGTCTCAGTCACGAAGACCATCACAGTTTGATCACAATGCAGGGGAGGCACTCACGGATGATACGACCACTAGTGTTTCTGATAATAATAATCAGTCACAATCTTCGTCTGCATGTTGTGCTGTTAAGTTTAATGTGGCAAATAGTTGCCAAGATTGTAATACTATTTTTCAGAAGGCCAAGGAAACGGTGCTGAATTGTGGACACCTTCATACAGCAGTTGGTCTTTCAGCGAACGATGGCAAGGGCACCCTGATGTTCCATAGAGGATTAGTCAATGGTACGGTGGTCTCAGTTTTAAAAGACTCTGGATCAACAACCATTGGAGTTCGGCAGTCTCTGGTACATCCTAGCTGTGCAACAGGGGACTATGTCCGTTGCATGACCTTCGGGGGTACTATTGAGTACTACCCCACTGCCATAGTACATGTTAATACACCATTTTTTTCAGGTAATGTCAAGGTGTGCATGCTACAGAATCCATCAGCTGATCTTACATTAGGACGCATACATGGGAGTAAAGATTGCACTCCTAAAGAAATTAATGATTGGGAGAAAAAAAATTTGCATTCTTTTAGCAACACTAACGCTGTTGTTGCTATGGCTACACTTCGTGCCAACAACATGAATACATGTGGCACAGCAGTTTCCAACTTCACTCTGAGTAATATCCTGGAAATTGATGAGGATTATAGATCTATTGGACAACATACTAAGGATATAACTGATCCTAATAAAACTGTTGACGTTGTCAACATTGACAAAAACATTACGAGGAAGAATAATAGGTTAAAGAATAATGATGGACTTAAAAGGAAACATAAAGTTAACACAAATAATTATGATGCAAAAGTTTTTACTTTGCCCAGCAAAGACATGTCTACGACATGTAAGAAACTTAATACCTTTGGTAATAATAGGTGTCATCCTCAGTCCAGTCAGGGTGATACATCATCTAATAAAAAGACAGTGTCGGTGTTGAAAGGGAAGGTTAAGTCTTTGACAAAGAATACATATCATCATTGTCCACTATTTCATGACAATGATACTACATATATTGGGAAAAGTGCGCATTCTCGCACAGTGTTAGTGCGAAATCTGCCACAGGATACTACCTGGCAGGCACTTAGAAATTTTTTTGATTATACAGCAAACGTTAAGTTTGTTCGTCTTCTGCCATCATGCAATGGGCAGAATAGACAGGCGATGGTTACATTTCGTAACAATCGAGACGCTCGTTGGGTTATCGAGCGTGATAATGGTGTTTATTTTCATCACCGTTATCTAAAGTTACAATTAGTACCTGATTCTGCGTTACGCAGATAATGGTTTACTTTCATACTTGTGTTTTATTTTCTTGATGACTCAGCATTGTCAGTCATCATTTCTTATCTTTCTTAATCATCTATCCTAATATAGATTGATTTATTGATTTTTTCTTCTCGAAAAACATTTTTTTATTCTTAACATCTTTAAATTTGTACACGTTTTCTGTCTTATTTGTTTTTACCATGCCTACAAGAGACAGTAAGGTGGTTAAATTTTTTAACTATGCTCAGCCCAATGCAGCATAAGTTCATTTGTCATCTTGGTTAAAATAAGACATGCCAGTGAAGGTGACATGGACTGGTAAGTTTAATAGAATATTTCGGTGAATTATTGACATTTTTTCAAACCCACCTATTTTGAGACTACCTGATGCTTCCAAAAAGTTTATTCTCCGCACAGATGCGAGTAACTACGGAATTGGCGCATGTTTGCTCCAATATCATGACGACATCCTCCAACCAAACTTGAACGTCTCACGGAAACTTAAGCCACCAGAAATCACAAGAGCCCGAAACTGTCAGGAGACGCCATTCTCCTTCAACCGTTCAACTTTACGTTTGAATACATTTCTGGGACAGACAATATCGTCGCAGACACTTTATCTCGAAATCCTACTGATGTCGAGTCCTGAACTATATTAACGTCGCAGATACTTACTCAAGAGACATAGCACTATAATGGCTGTTCTATATAGACATGAACTATTGCCTACAATACAAGTATCTGCTTACTAATGACTTTATATACGAAATGAATGAAATCAACTGACTCTATCTTGGATCATTTATCCAAAATTGGTTAATTTAGATAGGAAAGTATTAACAAAAAAAATAAATAAACTTAATTAATGTACAACACACATAACTAAGTTAAATTTATACATTACTTTTTTCTCTACTTTATTCTTCATTTATTTATTTCTCTCTTTAACATATCCTTTCATTTTTCTTACATTAGATTTTCAACAACTTTATTCTTATTACACACTCAATATAATTAATTAGTTTAATTTTAACTCTTTACATTAGTCTGATGTGACATTTCATTGCGACATATTTTAAGTTAATTAATTATTTAATTAGATATCAACATTAGCCATTCTCTTTTAGTTCATATACAATTTATGTATAACATTTATGTATAATATGATCATTAATATATTAGATGACTGTTAGTTAGTCGACATGACCACGACATTTGTTCTAGACAGAACATCGTAGGCCATATGCCGCATTTTTGGTTAAATTTTTTGATATTGTTAAATTTTTTGATATTCATTCAGATAGGTTTTTGAAAAAAAAATCTATCTAATAGATTTTTTTTCCCCCGGTGGACAGGAAATTGTTAAGGTAGATTAATTGGCATTGTCTGCTAGAGGTTAGCAGCATGCGATTTTAGGGGTTACAACGTTTAATGTAATGTAGAAAGTATTATTAGCCTAGTGAACGCTGTGACGTTTCAGCGTTGGTAGTCACGCACGGTGACCAAGAGACGGGACCCTTTTTCAAATGACCGTCAAACGGAGAAGATGTGTCTTTATATTCTTATAGTGTCGGGCAGGGAAGGCCACACGATTATATTGTATTATCTTATGGACATGGGTCAGTCCACTGTTATGATGAAGAAAGATGAAGTTACAGGTTAGTAATTGACTAAACCTTGTCGAGATGAATTAACAGTCCGTTTTAGTTATACTAGTGCCAGACGCATAATCTCACTGTCGGTCGTTGGATTTTCCAACCACGCGTGCATATAGTTATGTCGTTCTGCCTACAATAATTCAGATTACGAGACAAAGGACTGATATGCAAGATAGCTAATTCAACATAGGATTCTAATTTATATTTGTGCTATAATTCATGATCAACGTTCGATGTCTACAGAATGTATAATAAATTGTTTGTTTGGACTCTAGCCATGACTTATCCAGTCTATGACCATTTTGGAATTCAATCATCATTCTCATGGTCTCAAGATAATTTAAACCCACATTCGCGTATTTAACATCAAAGGCACGAAGCTCTAAAGTAGATGAACTGTAGACCCGCCTGTAAGAACTGGTGGCCGCCCCCGGCAACATGTGGTAGAGCCAAATTTTTTTTCATTTTTCTATAATTCATAAATTTCTGCCTTGTTTTTTCATTAGTATTTTCTTCGGTTGGCTTTTTCCACTGTTATACTGTAATCTTGTTGGTATCTCTATTTTTTGCTGCTACAATAACATCTATAATTTCATGCAGTTGATTGATATTGAGTGGTGAAATAACTGTTGCTAATATTGCTCACATATTGAATATATATATTATTTGCATTATTATTGGACAATTTGGTCACAATAATAGTGAATTTTGGCTACCTTGGAATATTTTGCCAAGCTTGGTAAGGAGGGGGAGGCTCTAAAAACATATGCATCCACTGAGCTTGCAAAAGAATTAAAGAGGTTAGAAGATGTGGTAACAGATCAGAGAATCTTAGCTAAGGAGAAGAGAGAAAAAGAATTAGCTGAAAAGAGGAGAGAAGAAGAATTAGCTGAGAAGAGAAGACAGGATGAATTGGCTCTTAAGCAAGAGAATAAATAAAGAGAATATGAACTTGAGGGGAACAAAAATTGGCACATGCAGATGCTCAGGCAGAAATAAAAGCACAACAAGAACTTGAAGAGAAAAAAATTGGCACATGCACTTGCTACTTTTAAACTTAATTTGCCAAAATTTAGTCCTAATATAGATGAAATTTCATGCTTCTTACATAATATCAATTTTCCAGTGTTCTACAACAACCATGCTTTGGGAATTTGTTTTCCTGTTGCAACTTAAAATCTCGAACCAGATCAGAGAGTGTTTCAGTACATTTTTCATTCGTTTCATTACTAAAATTAGATTGGCGCTCTGAGCGGCTTGTGGTCCAAATGTGATTATTTTGTGAGCCGCTGACAGCAGCTTGCGGTAGTTAATGTGTTAAATAGATATGAGACATGTTGCCAGGAGTTTAAGATTGATTGAGCTACATGGCCCAGTAGGTTGATGAGTTTATTAGTGGGTGAGGAGGCTCTTACTGCAGTCTGCACCATGGATGATCATACTAGAAATGATTATGATGCTGTGAAGGCTTTATTGCTTAAAAAGTATCAATTAGAGGAAAATGATTACAGATTGAAATTGAAATCACTGTTACCTGATTCAGCTAAGGATTTTGCTGAATTTGTTTTATCAATTAAGTTTTGCTTTTTTAGATGGGTTGATTTGTCAAAAATTGAAAAAAACCTTTGATGGGCTGTCTGATTTAATTTTGAGAGATAAAGTGCTGTCTTCAGTCAGTAGTGAATTTTTATCCTTTTTACATGAGAGAAAACCAGAGACATAAGCTACTGTGGAAAATCTTGGTCGACAATACCAAATTGCACATCCTGGTAGGAATCTTAGCAGGAATAATATTAAGGATTCACTGCCAGTGGCATCTGCTAGAACGATGATGTCTAATCCACCCAGACAAAGATAATACAGCATGGATAGAAACTTTCGTGTAAATCGAAATAATAATAATGGATCTTTCAGGGGGAGGTATAATTTCAATAATTGGTCACAACAGCCTCAAAGGAATTGTAATTCTTATGATAATGGATATCCTCCTCAACAATCATCTTTCAGATAAAATGGAGATCGGAACTAAGGTGGATATAATTTCAAGTCAGGCAGAGGCCAAAGGTCATTCTACAGGAACAATGACAATAATTACAATAACAGAGATTCTCAACAGAGCAATAACTTTAGACAATCTAGAAATCCTGAACGTTCCAATGCTGTTGTGCATCAAAATGACAATAATACAGTCCAGAATACTAATGTTGTTTCTCATGCGAATGCATGTAGTGTGGACTTATCCAACAGTACTAATTGTTCTGAATGTAATTCTTTATTTCAGCCAGAGGGAGTTCCTAGGCTCCAGTGTGGACATCCTTTACCAGTAATGTCCTCTTATAATGGGACAGGATCAGTGGTATTATATAAAGGTTTTGTGAACAACCAACTTGTTTCAGTGCTCAGGGACACTAGATCTGCCACTGTGGGGGTTCGCAGTTCATTGGTGAACCCTGCTGATTACACTGGCGAAGAGGTCCAGTGCGTTACATTTGGGGGTACAGTTGAATATTATCCAACTGCAGGAGTATTTTTAGATACCCCTTATTTTACCGGCAGGACTGTGGTATGTCTGTTGTCAAATCCAGTCGCTGGAATAATTTTGGGGAATATCCCTGGGCTTCATGAATGTACTGATGATGATATTTTGAGGTGGGAGCAACAACAACATGTATATACTGCCAGGGTTGCTACTACCAGGGCACAGGCTCCTAGGCATATACATGCACGATCACATAATCAGTCTCAGAGTGACTCAGTTTTAGGTAATGATGATGATGGTGATAATACAAAATTTCTTCCTCCCATCATTGAGGAGTCCATTGATAATTTCCAAACTGGTGAGAAGTTATCAGATGTCTATTTTGACTCCAGTGAATCACTGGTTGCTACTGATATGCGACCAACCACATCCATCATGGATGATGTGATACCTCGCATTGTTGATGACAATGCTGCTATTATGAGATGATCCACATCCATCATTGATGATGTAATACCGGACATTGTTCATGTCGAAGTTAATCCAATGTCAAGTTTAGTTTGGTGGTATACTCTTCAGTCAAAACTGTATGTTTGGCTGTTTGTTTTTCTTTTTGCCATTGTCCTTTTAATATATGATTCTTCCTTTTCATGTAGGAACTTCATGGATATTGATATTGCTTCAGCTTTTTTCTTTCAGATGCTGACACCCCATGGTTTCATATGGAATGTGCTAGTCATTACATTCGGTAGTGTGGCAGTTTTGACAATACTATTTCTTTTTTCAGGTGCTACAGGTCGTGTTACACCACTTAAAGAACATAATAACTTCATACTTGTTCCTTTGCAGGGACGTGAAGGTGTTCTTTCCACTAATCATGTACAGGAGGTCTTGTTTCCCATTGGTCTTTATGATGAGGCTAATAATGTTGTACATTTGCTATTTTCTACACTGTTCTTTTGACTTTGTTAGATTCTCTTGTGGATAGACAATCTACTGCTACCTTTGTTCATATGATGCGAAAGATTTTCTCTGATCGTAATGACATAATTACCTATATTGATGATATTTGTCTTTTTCATCAATCTTGGGAAGAATATGTTCTTGGAATTCAGTCTTTGTTGAATACTTTGCATCTTCATTATCTTACTGCTAGACCTTCGAAAACTAAAATAGGATTCACTGAAATTTCTTTTCTTGGTCATAAGGTAGGAAGCAGTTTTCTTAAGCCTGAAGATCCCACTATCTCTAAAATCCTGAATCTCGAGATTCCTAAGACAAAAAAACAGGTTCGCAGCCTCTTAGGTTTAGTCGGTTTCTATAGAAAATTCTTGCCTAATGTTTCAGAAATTACTTCAGTTCTGTCTTCGTTATTAAGAAAGAACTACCCAAATAAGATTATTTGGTCCCATTTGTGACATGAATCTTTAAATTTACTAAAGGCTAGTTTTTCAAAATCACCAATTTTAAGATTGCATGACGCTTGATTTTCCTTTGTCCTTAGAGTCCTCTGGATCGGGATTCGGTGGTACACTTGTGCAGGAATTCGATGGTTGTCTGCATACAATCCTGTATGTCAGTCGAAAATTGACACCAACAGAGCAGAAATACTCAATTGTGGAGAGGGAACTACTTGTGGTTTATACTATTTCTCCAAACTCCAGAGATATCTTATCGGAGCAAAATTTGTCTTGGAGACAGATCAGAGGGCTCTGTAGTATCTGAAAACTGCAAGGTTTCGGAATAAAAGGGCTGCCAGAGCATCGCTTGCGCTCCAGCTCTATGACTACAAAATTCGTGCAATCAAGGGCACTCAGAACGTTGTGGCAGATGTTCTGTCACGTTGTGTCAAGGACCCTCATATGTATTGCGTATGTTTGCAATGAATCCTGCAAAATCCTTTGGAGATTCAGGTAAAATTCCCTTAAATTTCAACCTACAGTGTTCCTCGTCCAGGTGAAACCTTCGTAAAAGCAAGGACTTAATAGCACCGTAGTTATTAGCTATTGATGGGTCAGCATTTTGAGAAGCTGTCAGTGGTTCTCCAACCAAGAATTCATTTAATTTGAGTACCCATGACTCTTCAGGCAAATGGTTTGTTTTGCAAGTCTGTTCAAAACGTGCCAGGAACGATGAAAGGTCGTCGACGTTCAAGTTGAAAATGGGTAATTTAAAGTTGTAGAAATGTTTAGGTTGGCTGGATGATGATCCATTTTGTGCGTTATTATTCTGGTTTGCATCAGCATTTTGTGCTTGTAATCTTGCTGTCTCCAATTTAATACGCGCCAATTCCATTTCTTGTTGTAAAATAATTTCCTCTCGTTTCAATTTATTCTCTTCTTCCTGTTTGGCGATTGTTCTTTGCTCTTCTCTTTCACGTTGAGCAATCTCTCTCAGTCTATTTTCCTTGTCAATTTGCTTCATCTCACGTTCTGCTTCCTCTTTCTTTAATGCAGCCCTTTGTTCCTCTTCCTCTTTCTTTAATGCAGCCTTTTTCTCTTCTTCTTTTCTTTCATATTTTTCCAGTTCTGATTCAGCAAACTGACGAAGTTCTTGAGATTTATAACCATATTCCCGACCAATCTTAACGAAATGGTCTATAGTAAGCATTTTGACTTTTATCTGTAAGTAATTATTGATAATTACTGATTAAAATAGTCAATAGTAGCTTCAGAGTAATTATTATACTTACTCAACTTAGAAATATTCAATATAAGTAATCACAATAGTACTGAACTTAATGTCTAAGTTCAACTAATAGACAATATTTTGTAACAATATTGTATCTAAATAATACTATATCATAAATAGTTATGATATCTGTTAAATATAATGTAATTATATCACACAATTAATCTCAATATCCAATAATGTTGGGTATAATTCCTAGTAATTATATTGTTCAATGTACTAAGTCACTCTCTTAGTACCAGAAAAGTATATTAAATAATATACAATGGGTCTATTACCTCAAAGGTAGCTATAAGATTATTTTATTTTGTTAATATATATATTATATTATTATGCCCTAGGCATCTATGATAAATTGTAGTGCTACTTTCTTGGACTATCACTGCATAATTATGCAATGTCCCATATTAACCTTAATTATCAGAAAAAATTAATTAAATTAAATTACAAGTGTATTATTGCATATAATATCATATTATTAATGTAGTATTAATATATATTATGAGGATAAACAAAACAATGATGCAACTAAAAGGTACAAACAATGTTAAGACGCAAACAAGACATTTTCACAATTAAAAATGAATTTATGAACTAAATAAAATAAGCGGAAATGTCACAGACCAAATGAAGGGTCAAGGTTTGACCCGAGGTCAACTGAATATTCAAAGTACACACAAAAAAAAAAAATGACTGCGAAAAATGATGACGTCACAGGACTCATAACGGACGAAATTTAACAATCATAAAATAAATGATAGTCAGAGGAGAATGGACGAATAGTAACGAACATGGTACAGAACTGAATAAAATTATTAACTGAGTACGAATAAAATACACCAATTATCTACGGGACAGTACAGCTAACGCAAATCGTCAAACGATAGCAGATTTGGACAACAAGTCCAATGTCAAACCTCAATGGGGTTTCCAAAGGTGCAATCGTTTAACTGCCCTAAGAAACGACCGAAATTAATTCAGGCATCGTGAGAGCCGCAGAATTTAATTTCAGTTCATCCTCCCTACCTCCCACGAATTAACAACAAATACATACGATGGAAAACAAATTTAACATATATACATGAAAATACATAGACATGCCTGATCAAAGCAAAATGGACTCAGCACTGTTATTTATCGACCGACAAAGGTCACACTTAAATGACTTATCTTTTGTGCTCAGTTCGGACTCCTGTCGATGACGGTATGCACCAACGGTGTAGAAGTGTGTCTGACTGTTTGCTCTTGATGCATATACAGGGTTTATTCGTTGACTTTGTTATTTTTTTCCTCCGTAGAAACTAGGCTTGCTGCTGTCAACTTGTATGGCATGTACACGAACTTTGGTGACGTCACGTTGTTAGGGATTATACTGAGTACTGCGTCATAGGTCATAATTCAGCACATCATGTGATCGTCCTTCAAATGTAAACAATTGTTAATTTCCGAATTTTTTTTCGATCCCCACACTGGCCACCATCTGTTGAAGGCGATCTTCTCTGTTGTTCTGGAACATTCAATTTGACAACAATGTTCCATATAATGTCAATAAAGTGGTTATAAATTCTGGCCATGTTAGTTGAGTTCTTATATGGTTTCATTCAAGATTTTCATCGTGTCAATTGGTGTTGCTTTACGCGAATGCGGGGTGGGGTAGAAAAAAACGTGTGAGCAAACATTTGAAAGTTGCAATTATATTGAACCTGTAATTCCATTGACGTGATAAGTCGGTTCATTGAGTCCATACATTTATTCACAGTGATACATACATGATGATCAATTCCAATAGGAGTAGAAAATAAGTCCATAGAAGTAATGCATAAATTAATCAATAGCGTAGACTGCTGTTTTACGTGTCAATGTCCGTTATGAGGATACAATGCAGTATTGTCGTCAGAACATCACAGCTATATGCACGAGCAGATAGACATGGCTACCTGCCGACAGTGAGACTGCGAGTCTGAAATATATTCATACGAATTTGATGATTATTCTCATCCTTCTGAGGATTCTAGTTAAGTACTAACCTCCATATATTTCCTTCTCATATCGAGTTCTAGGACTGACCCTGGTCCATCAAAGATACACATATAAATGGCTATATCATGCCATTGAATTGGAAGGTTAGAAAAAACGCAGCTATTCAGCTTGGCGGTCAAGTAACAAAGGGTAGCGTTTCTTAGTTACCGACTGTGTCCTAAACAACGCTATACACGTCATAATCGATCGTGTATGAAGCGTTCAGTAATTGAAACATCTATCGCAATATATTAAATGTCTTAACCTTTACAACTGCACGTCTGGTAACCTTTAGCAGACGGCGTTAATATCATATACCGTAACAGTCAAGGACCCTCGTTCACCTAACAACATGACAAATACAAGTACCTTGTGAGATTACGGCTCACCTATTGACTGACTTCATCACATGTTGACCCGTGGAACATTGCATTTTTTGTGGCTTTTTTTTAACTAATACTGCTGATACTGATGGGACTTTTCAGATGTATTACTGCTGTCTAAGGATGAAAGTACTATGACTTGTATAATGCCAACAGTGAGAACTAACTCAAATTTTCACATCTAATAATTGAAGAAAAGCTTTCAATGATTTTTTTGACAGTGCTTACAGTGGTTGATCAGTTCTCATGGCACCTGATGATGATGATTACTGATATCACCAATTTCATGTTGTATATCTATCCACTCAGCACATTACGTGGATATCTTGTGCCTTATTAACAATGGTCATACTCAGTTTATATGCAGAAAAAACCGAACATTCAGTAATAATATAAGAATACTGTGACTTGTGCCTATTTTGTATCAAAAATCATGATTGCTTCTATTATTGGGAACTGCGTCTACGGATTAAGGGACATAACTCAAGAATGCATCGCATGGTCAAGGGAAATTACCAAGAACACTCCTGTCATACTTTTTTTGGTTCCCAATCCGTTTGGACTTTACACATTCAGACTTAAGAGGGACATACGATAGTATGGAGGAGAAGCATGGACATTAGCTTTGTGCTTATTTGAAAATATTTTCGCTGGACTTTGGTTTAATTCCATTTGTTTGTAAAAACTATGACACTTTACATTTTAACTACAGTGCTTTAATTTCCTGTTGAGTAATTTTAATTCGCAAGATAAGATTCGGTCTTTGATACAAATCATATTCACACAAACTTTTTGAGTGAACATATTGCTGATATTCCATAATATTGTCAATTTTTGTCACACATCAACGTAATACTAACTACATGCGCACATAATTGTGTTATATGCAATATAACAATTTTTTATTTTAATACTACAATACTATGTTTCTGACTAGTACTTCAGATGTACACATAATCTTTTAGCGTATGATGTTGCATTCTTTCACTTTATCAATATGATTGTCTGCCTCATTGCATTTATTTACGCTGTCACACATTTGTTTATTCTTTAATGGTCTGCATTATTGCTGTTGATCGATAACTTAATTTATTGACAACTGATACTGGACTTGACTGATAGGTGTTATTGGACAGTGTGAGGTATGTGAGTGCATGTATTGCTACCATCATTTTTTAATATGTTGGGTACTTTTAGTTATGGCCACCTCACATTGCTGTTAAAATGGATCTTTGTTCATGGGAGACTTTGGCTCTGGTTCTTAACCACTGTCCACACTTTTAGTGTTTAATTGCCTACCCTATGGCATAATCCTGGGTGCTTTGCTATTTCATACTTACAGTGAAGTTTGATGATACCATCTTTCACTCTGGTGATGTTATACTCACACCACGGAAATAATGAAAACTTTGTTTCCATTATTTTTTTTTGGGGGGGGGGGGGGGGGGGGGAGTAATGTTATGACTAAAATTCACAAGTGTGTCGATATCATTAGGTAGCTCGACAGAGCTCCTTGTTGGTTTTTTTATACGGAGTCTTTATTAATATAGGAAGTGACATCATTGCCTTGGTGTAGATTTGCAGATGTGGAGTCTAGAGATGCAGAAGGCGAATATCGTCTGCAGTCTCTTCGATGTGTGTGTGGCTTGGAGAAGGGACGCAAGTGTCTGAGCTGTTGAAATATTAATATAATGTTCTACATCCCTATGTTGTACCATCACTAGTACATCAAGATCTTTTGTGAGGTGTATCTAGCTATCTTCGAAAGGGAGTATGGATTCGTATTGGTGAATGTTACTGATTTAATAAAAATACTGAAAATTGTCAAGGACAGTGTTCTAGCCACAGATGGTACAGAGTATTTTGATGACTGAATATGTCATGCCATTGAATATATAGTGGCCGCTATTAAAATGCATTTGGAGCAGCGTTCAAGTACCAATAAACTGTATGTATTCGTTCCACTTCGCCTTTTGTGACATTAATACTTCAGTTTGATATTGGCTCTCTGCGTTGTCTACCAATTCTACCCCAGTGTTAATCTTGGCCAGAGTAACCAGGCGTTTACTCCAACTATAATTATAAAAATATAATAAAGACATGCAACACAGATGTATTGTCACATTGTGTAAAAGACTCTCTGTCACCTAACAACACGGCAAATGCAGGTACCTTATGAGGGTATCATCATATCATCAGTTGCCATCTCCACAACGGAGGTTGGCTGTAATGGATCTCCAACGTCTTCTGTCTCTTGTCTTGGTGGTACACTCTGATAGACTCTTTCCCGTCCATCTCTTGATGTTATCTTTCCACTTATAGCGCTGTCTTCCCCTTGCACGTTTACCTTCAACTCTCCCTTCTGTTATGGTCTTCTGCAAGGTGTTATGCCTTTTTATGTGGCCAAAGTATTTTAGCTGCCGAACTTTGACCTCTCTCATTAGTTCTCTTTTCATACCTAGATTTTCTAGGACCTCCTTATTTGTTTTCATCTCTTTCCATGAGATACGCCCCATTCTTCTATATATCCACATTTCAAGAGCCTCAATTCTTTCTTCCAAATGCTTATTCATCGTCCATGTTTCTGCACCATACAGAAATGCAGAATATATATAACACTTTATGATTCTCAGTTTTAATTTATGAGATAACTGTTTGGATGTCAGTATATGTTTCATGTTGTTGAATGTAGCTTTGGCCATTCCTATTCCTATATTATGAGGTTACGGCCATGTTGTGTTGTTGATAATAATGTGGCAAATATTTGTCCACAATGCAATGCTATTTTTCAGAAACCACGTCATATGTCAATGATGGTTACACAGCCTATCCCTGCAATTAGCCTCACTGCAAATGATGGAACAGGGACATTGATATAGAGGATTAGTCAATGGAAACATAGTTTCAGTGTTGAGGGACTCCGGATCAACCACTATCGGCATCTGTCAATCACTAGTACATCCTCGTTATGCTACTAATGAGTTTGTACGGTGCATCACTTTCGGTGGGACCATTGAATATTATTCCACTGCTATAATAGACATTAATACCCCATTTTTTTTCAGGTAAAGTAAAAGTGTGCCTACTTCAGAGTCCAATTGCTGATTTAACAGTGGGATGTATCCATGGCAGCAAGGACTGCACACCTGAGGAAATCTCAGAATGGGAAAAACTAAACTTGGCTACAGCCAATGCGGTGACAACACGAGCTCAAGCTCAGGAATTAGAAAAGAAGGATTCTACAGTTTTCAAAATAGATGATGGTACTAACAACGATCCTAAGTCGGTAATAGACACAGTCGTTTGCTCTCAAGCAAAGGGAAGATAATTCTTTGAAGAAATTTTTTACCTTGGTAAACAAGTATGATGACATTGCTATCAACAATAAAATTAAACATTGGTTCACTATTAAGAACGGTATCCTACTTAGGAATTGTATGGACCAGAATAAAGTAAAACAACATGTCATAGTACCATCATCATTAAGGACATACATACTACGACATGCACATGACTCCCAATGCGCGGGTCACATGGGCTACAGTTGCACACGTTCTCAAGTGTTGTCATCTTTTTTCTGGCCAGGAGTATCACGAGACATATCTTTGTATGTACGTTCCTGTGTAACTTGCCAGGAAGTCAAGTCTCGTGGAGCGTTCCATAATGCTCCCATTCAGGCCTGCGATATATTGGTTCGTCCTTTCGATAAGATGGCAATGGACATTATCGGTCCTCTTTTGCCAACTGCAAGAGGTCATAGATATATATTAACATGCATTGACTTATGTACACGATGGCCAGAGGCCATACCTCTTAAGAATATAACTACATCGGACATAGCTGATGCTTTGTTACTGATATTTTCCAGACTTGGATTTCCAAAAAAATTACTTTCAGTTCATGGGCCCCAATTTGTGTCTGACACGATGAACGAGGTAATGAAGACTCTTAACATAGGAAGAAGTCTTAGTAGTGTCTATCATCCCATGAGCAATGGTTCAGTTGAAAGGCTCAACCGCACCATTAAAGTTATTACATAAGGTTACTATAAACAATCCTCAAGACTGGGACAGGGCTCTCCCAGCAATCTTGTTCGCTTACAGAGAAGTACCGAATGAACAAATCGGTTTCTCTCCGTTCAAGTTAGTGTTTGGTGCTCCACCAAGAGGTCCTATGGGACTTATAAAAGATTTACTACTCAACTCTGAGATGACTCAGGAAATCCAGTCATCTTATGAATACGTTATTAACCTACGTAAACATATCATAGATGCTTGCCAAATGGCAACAGCTTCATCAGAGGCTGCAAAAGACAGTTCCAAAATAAAAATAGACGGTTACGCCAGTTATTTCCTGGTGATGAAGCTTTTGTGCTACTCCCACGAAAGGATAATAAACTGTTAATCGCGTGGAACGGTCCATATAAAGTGTTAGACAGAATTTCTGACGTCGACTACATACTGGACATTAAAGGTCAAAAAAAAATTTATCATATCAACATGTTAAAAGAGTTCTTTACTCGTCCTCAACATCTACAGTCTATTTTTCATAACTTAGACGATAAATCAATTGGTTCTTGCCAATATTCTAGTCTTTCGGTGATTCAGGAGGAGGAATCATCATTTCCTGAAATTCACATGTCTTTTCCTATACCTACATTACAATCTTCCGAGTCTTGGGGAGATGTAACTATTTCTCCTTCATTAACATCTCAAGAAAATAATACAATCTGTAAACTCTTAGAGACTTATTCTGATGTTTTGACTGATATACCGGGTCATACATCAATCATTTCTCATGACATTATACTTAAGGACAACACTCCAATAAAACTTCGTCCTTACTCAGTTAAACAGGATTATCCTTGAGGGATTAAAAGAGTCCATGGACAAGAAACTGAGAGATGAACAGGCAGGTTTTCGACAAGGCGGATCATGTGCAGACCGGATGGCCACTTTGAGAATAGTGGTTGAGCAGGGTCTGGAATGGGGTTCACCGCTGTGCATCGGATTTGTGGACTACGGGAGGGCATTTGACAGTGTGGACAGGGGGTCACTTTGGAAATTGATGGGGCGTTGTGGAGTTCCCCTGGGGATCATTAATTTAATAAAGAAAACATGTGAAGACATGGCATGCGGGGTTCTTCACGGGGGACAGCTTGCAGAACCGTTTGGGATAGGAACGGGAGTGCGGCGGGGATGCCTCTTGTCTCCATTTCCATTTCTTTTCTTGCTGGCAATAGATTGGGTTATGAGATCATCGACAGCACGCGACGGAAATGGAGTCCAGTGGACTCTGACTGGGCAGTTGGATGATCTGGATTTTGCTGATGACTTGGCTCTTCTGTCCCATAACCGTAATCAGATGCAGGACAAATTGAAAACGCTCGATGAGAGGTCACGGCAGTTGGGTCTAGGGATACACAGGGAAAAGACAAAAATAATGAGAATAGATGCAGGTAATGATAGCGGGGTTGAACTTGAAGAAACACCAATTCAAGATGTAGAATCATACACATATCTTGGCAGTAATATAGACAAAGTTGGAGGGACAGACAGCGATATCAAAATAAGAATACAAAAGGCAAGAGGAGCTTTCATTGCATTGGGAAATATATGGAGATCAAGAGAAATCGGATCCAACACGAAAATAAGAATCTTCAACTCAAATGTGAAGTCAGTCCTATTGTATGGCTCGGAGACATGGAGAACAACAAAGACAACAACCAAAAAGCTACAGACTTTCATAAATGGGTGCTTGCGTAGAATAGAGGGATTAAAATGGTATGACAAGGTTACCAACGTGGAACTGATGACAAGAACTAGACAAGTGCCAGTGGAACAAGAGATGAGAAGAAGACGATGGCGATGGATAGGACACACACTGAGGAAACCTGTTGATAGCATTACAAGGCAGTCCTTGTTCTGGAACCCCCAGGGCAAGAGAGGCAGAGGAAGACCAAGAAGTACATGGAGAAGAGAGTTGGAAACAGAGGTGAAAATGATGAGGAGAACATGGAAAGAACTTGAGATGATGGCACGGGACAGGAGGACTTGGCATGTGTTTGTTGAAGGCCTATGCTCCTTTGGGAGTGGAGGGTTATGAATGAATGAATTACTCAGTTCCTATTCATTATCAAGATAAGACATCACAGGAACTTAATCAAATGTTAGCTTTAGGAATCATAGAAAACAGTAACTCCCCATTTTCTTCACCATTAGTTATTGTCAGAAAAAAGGACAATAATATATGTCTGTGTGTCGATTACAGAAAACTTAATGCTCAAACTGTGGCAGACAGTGAACCTCACCCTCTTATTGACGATCTACTTACTCGTCTGTTGTCAGCAACATATTTCACAAAAATTGATTTAACCAAGGAATATTGGCAGATTCCCTTAACAGAACAAGCCAAATATTTTACCGCGTTCTCGACTCCACAAGGTCTCTACCAGTGGAATGTCATGCCTTTCGGGCTCATGAACGCACCTGCAACGTTCATTCGCATGATGCAAAAAATGGTATCTTGCAGACCAGACATTATCACATATATAGATGATATTTGTCTATTTAGTTCTTCATTTGATGAACATTTTTTAGGATTAAGTTCAGTATTAGACATCTTAAGATCTAACAACTTAACTGCCAGACCAAGTAAAATGCAAATAGCTTTCCACGAAATAACTTTTCTTGGACATATCATAGGGGCTGGACATATCCAAACCATTCCCCATAATGTATCGAAAATTTTAAAATTATCAGTTCCACAAACAAAGAAACAAATTAGGAGCTTACTGGGTCTTGTCCAGTATTATAGCAGATTTATACCCAACTTGTCATCCATTACGGCTGTCTTGTCTTCGTTATTGAGGAAAGATATGCATACAAAAATTACGTGGACAATAGACTGCAACACAATGTTTAATAAAATTTTGACAATCTTTTCCAGGCCACCTATTTTAAGGTTGCCAGATACTAAAAAAATGTTCATTCTCTGTACAGATGCAAGCAGTTACGGATTAGGAGGTAGCCTGTTACAAGAACATGACGGTGTACTTCACCCAACTCTCTTCCTATCGAGAAAACTCACCGATGCCGAACTCAAATACTCGGTGATAAAGAACTCCTTGCAGGCGTTTGGGCAATTTAAAAGCTGGAAAAGTTCCTACTCGGCGCCCCATTTATCATCCAAACTGACCAAAAAGCAGTAGCTTCACTCAGAAGAGCCAATCACAAAAACGCCAAGTTAGGGCGATTTTCCATACTGATTCAACCATTTGATTTTACAATAGAAGCCATTCCAGGACACGAGAATGTGGTGGCAGATTCCCTATCGCGCCATCCATCATCGTCAAACGAAGAGAATTAAGAACTCAATGAACTAAAACTTCTTATATGCTGGAAGTTATTCAGCTGTATTCAAGAGATGACAAATTTACAACTCATAATGGGCAAAGACATTAGGTTGTTCACAAATGGTGGAACATCTCGTTACAAAATTTCGGATTGAAAGAACTTACGTGATTATGAATCAAATATATGAAAACGAAACATTCTTGAAATGTTCAGAAAACAATATTATGTTTCAAATAGTTGCATGACATTATCGAGTTCGTTTGAATTTTAATGGACTTTGGTTAGTGTCCATACGTAGCTCAATTGATTTCAAACATTCTTCTATCAAGAAACAATTGAAAATAGGATCAAACTTACTTATACATATTTTCAAGTACTGTCATTGACTCAGGATCATCTATAGCTGCATGAATTATTGTTAATCGAACATTACGCACATCGATGGACTAAGGACAGCTTATTCGTCGGAATTGACACTAGTTATTTCAATAATTTATTGTGATTAAATAAAAGGAAGAGAAAAGAATTTCAAAAACAAACATTATCACACAATTAATTAATATAAGTACTTTAGTTAAGTAACTATTGATTATTATATGCAATTAATAACTTATGTTAACATAATGATGATATATAATTATATGTATTACGTTTTATTAGTTGATAGATTAATTTGGTTATATTTACTTAGATAATTTCTTTTGCACACATATATTCTATTCTAATCTATTAATTTCTTATTACTTTCTCTTCATGCATTCTTAATTTTTCTTTACTTTTCTTTACTTTCTTTAACAATGATACAATACTTTATTTTACATCATGCACGCATTACATTTAGTTAATTCTATATTTAATTAGTTTTAGATTATGATGTTGATTAATACAACACACTTATTAGTTAAGACATAATTTTAGTTACATAAATAATTATTTACTATACTATCTGACAGTTGACATTTCTTTAGTTAAATTGGTATATTTTAATGTAGTTTGTGACATGTACTTTATTTGACTACAACCTTCGACAATGTTTTAATCAAAACATCCTGGGACATATGTCGATGATCTTTAAATTTTTTTGAAATAATTATGAGAAAAAAAATCCATAGAATAGATTTTTTTTACCCCCGTCGGTCAGGGGAATGTTACGACAGGGTTTATGATGTTAGCCACTTTTATAGTGAGCTCTTTTAAAGTTACGCATTAAGGGTTTTGAAATGCTAGTAATATATATTATGTTTTGCACTTCACGGTATTGAACGCAAATTTGTAGAGTTGCTTAGATTTATGATGACGTGTTGCATTGGTATGCTAACACGTGACGACATTATAATTGTACCCTTTGTATTATGAATTCCATCCTAGTCAGACATGACTTTTCAACGCTCCCGTTGATGATAGTAATTGTATAGAGGTTTCTCTATTATATGGCACCAGGGTCTGCCGATTTGATATGGATACAAATAACGTCTCATTTTTATGGATGAATAATTCTTCGGTTCAAGAATAGTTTCAGGGAGTATATTATTAATAAGTATCCAAATTATAAATATCGACCAACTATGGTTATTCGTTACCAGATTACCGACATACATACGGAATCGCGAGTAAATAGCCAGACGTTGTGACGATTAATGAAGTAAATTCAGGAGACGTTCTTATATTTTGCATGAACATTATGTATAATTGATTACTACCATGTCTTGTGGATTCTATGCCGTGAATAAATATATCTTGTGGACTCGTACCACCTACGGACTTATTAACTAACTAACGTTATTGAAGTTTGATCAGTTCTACCCAGCATTCGTCACCTTTATAGATCAGCATGATTTCTCTCCAACGAAATAAGTAAAAATGATAAGAAGAAAACAATTAAAGACGTGGCCAGAAATAATGAACACTGTTTATTAATAAAAGAACTGTATAAAATGTCAAGCAGCAAAGACAGACCTCCAAGCCACAAGCACGCGCAAAAACAGTGGTAACAAAGTGGTAACACGGACGCAAGATGGACAGAACAGTTCGCTTCTTGTCTTATACTGGCTGCCTAGGCCCTATGTATGGCCACTATTCAAGTGTTTCAAATTGATGAACGTCTGTTATATTGGAGTATTGTATCGACAATAAAGTCTGTATCGTATCTGTCACTGGAGCATTTATTTGATGATTTACTGTCGGCGTTACACCTACTAGACGCATGCATGGCCTATTCATGAACATACCATTGATAACGCAACACTCTCCAATTATTGCAGTCTGCAAGGTCTCCCTTCTTGGACAATTTGATAATTATTCCTTTGTTCCACTCTGTTGGTGTTGTCCCTGTTTTGTAGACTTGTGCAAATAGTGGTTCTAGTAGTTCTGCTGCTAGCTCAGGGTCTGTCTTAAATAGCTCTGCATTTAAGTTATCGTGGCGGGGTGCTTTTCCATTCTTTAACCCTTTGATTGCCATGATGATTTCTTCCTTCCATGGAAAATCTGTATTAACATCTAGATCATTTTCAGCCTCAGGAACATTCAACTGTGTCTCTAGTGGTTCCTTGTTCAGAGTTTCTCTGAAATGCTCTGCCCATCTTGTTTCCTTTCCCTTTGCTGTCGTGATGAGATTTCCTTGGTTATCTCTTACTAATGTATTATTGTTCGCATCTCATTTTCAGCTGATGGTTTTAGTTATTTTGTATACTGTGCTTTGTTCATTTCTCAGTGCTGCCTCTTCTGCCTGTCTTGCAAGATTGTCTAGGAAATTCCTTTTGTTGGCTCAGGTTTGGCATTTAACTTCCTTGTCCAGCTGACTGTATTGTTAACTATATAGTTGCTTTAACCTGGGGGACTTCGCTTCTGTTTTCTATCTTTTCATTTCCTTTTTCATTGCTATGGCGTTTAATGTTTCTGGTGTTATCCAGTCTTGCTTCTTCCTTTCCTGGAATCCCAAGCATGATTTTCTGCTTTCCTTACATATTGTTGAAATGGTGTTGAATTTCTGGTCTATATTATCAGTCGATGTCTTTTCCTGACTTTTGGCAATTTGATATCGTTTCTTTATATCAGTCGCAAAAGCTTTTCTGGTGAGGAGGTCCAGATGTTGTGTTTATTGATATATTTCTGATGATGAAAATCTTCTTTAACAAAGCTAGATTACTTTTTAAATACACTTAGAAACACATTGTTACCCTCTGTATTATGCCCAGTTCCACATAACATTCTGTTGCAATTATCCCAAGTAAATGCAACACATTCCTCTGAGGAAGCCATAGTTTACAGAAGTTAAAGAAGTGCTTCAGTAAGATATTTTGTAATTGTTACTGCTGCCTCATTTAGTGTATTCTGCACCATAATTAATTTGTACGGTAAACCACCAACTTTTAAGTGAAATAAAAAACTGAATGACTATTTAAACTATTTAGCCACAGCTGTGTTTGTTCACATCGGTGGGAACTCCATTATGAGCCACACTGTTTCTTTCAGTCTTTCAAAAATTGTATCAATGGAGTGCCTTGGTGCTGGCACATGTAAATTTGTTGGCAGTTTCTGAATCATGGAAAGAATTTTGAAGTACAGGCTACTGATTTGAAACTACTGTAACTTTCACTCTATGAAAAACAAAAGGGTTTTCTGTAGCAGTGACTTCATTCTGTCGTGCCTCTGCACACATAACATTCTGTTTCTCAATCTTGCCAACCACTGGCAAAACAGGAACATTTGTTTTTCAATTTATCTGCACACACACTTTCATTGTGGCAATTAGTGTCGGTTTGTGGATTAAATATATAATGTAATCATCATCTCATCTCAGCCCGTAACCCGTCATGGGTCGTAGGGGTGCCATGGTGGAAGCATCAGCAGACAGGGTCCTCCACTGCTCTCTATCCTCAGCAATGCGTACAAGTGTGGAAAAACCGTGTCCTGCCCATTCTTTGATGTTATCTGCCCAGGATTTTCTCTGCCTTCCTCTTCTCCGTTTACCTTCGACTGTTCCCTGAAGGATCGTTTTCGAAAGGGAGTCATGACGAGTTACATGCCCAAACCAGGCAAGCTTTTGACGTTTCACTATTGACAAAAGTGGTTCTTGGTGGCCTGCATAGGTGTTTATCTTCTCTCTAACATAGACATTTGTTTTGTGCTCTTTATAGCAAATGCGCAAAATTCTTCTATAACATTTATGCTCGAAAGCCTGAATCCTTCGCTCTGTATCTGCAGTGAGTGTCCAGCCCTCACACCCATACAAGAGAACAGATAATACAAGTGATTTGTATAATTTGATCTTCACAGGAAAACTGATGTTACTTTTCCAGATCACATTTACCCTTCTCATTGTAGCTGAGGCCATCTCAAGTCTTGTCTTGATTTCTTTACTTGATCTTCCATCACTACATATAGTGGACCCGAGATATTTAAAGGTGTTAACTTCTTCTAACGTTTGCCCATTTAACGTAATGTTGGTCGGAACATGTTTCTTATGGCTATTCACCAATATCTTGCTTTTTTCTATATTAATTTCCATCCCATACGTTCTTGTAATAAATTAATGTTTAAATAAGTATTGAAATTATTTGTAACTTGTAATAGTTGACAAGGTTTTACTTGACTAAAACTAGTACCGTGTTAACGGTGGGCCTTATAATTTCGGGGCCCAATTAGGGCCATTTTGGTGGGGCCCCCTGAATTTAAGATTAGTTTTGTTGTTATGCGTTTTATGTCGCCATATGGCGAATATAGATATTGTTTTATTTTTCAGACAATGTTATTGCATTCATTTTTTTATACCTAATTTGAGATAATCTTCTTTCCTTAAAGTTTATTTTTTCAAAGCTGCTGGTGTGAACCTGGGTGCAGAGCCCCCTGTGAGCGCAGTCCTGATTGGACTGAGCCAGTTTTTTAAGAAAGTGTTATGTAAAATAATTTTCAGCATACCACAATTGTACCGTTGTAGTTCACGTAGGCCTCCGAGGATACAAAAAAACAAAAAGAACTACTGCAGCCTCAGGCATGCCTTACAAGGCGACTAATTTGAGGTTGTGCATGAGGTTGGCAACCTCATCATGTAAAACAAAATGCCACAGAAACCACCGCTAACGGTAGATGTGAATGTTTAGTGCTGGCTTCCTGCAAGGGGACCACCTACAGTGGTGGCTCCATGCTCCATAAGGAGCACAAAGGAAAATGATGACACCAAATAAAATCTGTTAAGGTGTACATTAAAACACATTTTGGAAACCAGGGGACCACTGTTATAAGCACTCTGTGCAAACCTGCCGAAAATTTTGGGACACTTTTCACTGAATCAAGTGGAAACTAAATCCTTCTCCACTGTGACTCCTTGTCTAAATCAATGATAGAGACAAACATAACTTAATGAAATGGCACACACACACACACACACACACACAAAAATGGAAGAAATTATATTGAACTGGGAGAGTGGAAAACCAAATTCATCTACAAAATTCAAGTCATTATAGACCTGAAGCATAGGTGAGACCTAGGACATTTCACACTTGGTTGTTTAGAAAGAGGAGTAAAAAGTTTATTTTTGACTGAGGTGAGGCACCAAGGAAGTAAAGCCCAGGACAAATAGCCCTGCTGGTCCCCCTCTTGTAGGACCTGACTACAGCTAGTTTATGTCTGCAGCAATTACTTCTAAAAGAAACCTCATATTAGTCCCCTCTTGTAGGGCCTGACTACAGCTAGTTTATGTCTGCAGCAATTACTTCTAAAAGAAACCTCATATTAGTCCCATCTTGTAGGGCCTGACTACAGCTAGTTTATGTCTGCAGAATTTACTTCTAAAAGAAACCTCATATTAGTCCCCTCTTGAAGGGCCTGACTACAGCTAGTTTATGTCTGCAGCAATTACTTCTAAAAGAAACCTCATATTAGTCCCATCTTGTAGGGCCTGAATACAGCTAGTTTATGTCTGCAGTAATTACTTCTAAAAGAAACCTCATATTAGTCCCCTCTTGTAGGGCCTGACTACAGTTAGTTTATGTCTGCAGCAATTACTTCTAAAAGAAACCTCATATTAGTCCCCTCTTGTAGGGCCTGACTACAGCTAGTTTATGTCTGCAGCAATTACTTCTAAAAGAAACCTCATATTAGTCCCCTCTTGTAGGGCCTGACTACAGCTAGTTTATGTCTGCAGCAATTACTTCTAAAAGAAACCTCATATTAGTCCCATCTTGTAGGGCCTGACTACAGCTAGTTTATGTCTGCAGCAATTACTTCTAAAAGAAACCTCATATTAGTCCCATCTTGTAGGGCCTGACTACAGCTAGTTTATGTCTGCAGCAATTACTTCTAAAAGAAACCTCATATTAGTCCCATCTTGTAGGGCCTGACTACAGCTAGTTTATGTCTGCAGCAATTACTTCTAAAAGAAACCTCATATTAGTCCCATCTTGTAGGGCCTGACTACAGCTAGTTTATGTCTGCAGCAATTACTTCTAAAAGAAACTTCATATTAGTCCCCTCTTACAACATCCCTAAGGGAGCAGTGCTCCTAGTCTTTCTTTGTCTCCTCAGAGACCACCAAAGGGCAATGATCCAGAATCAAACCAGAAAAACTGGTTATAACAAGTTGTAAATCTAGAAAAGTAATATTAAGGACTTTTTATTTTTTAAATGTTTTATTAATATTTTTTAAATTATAAAACCATAAACACAGTGTACTACCTTGACCCTTCAGGGCAGAGTGAAGTTTCATCAAAAGTGTCACCTCTAGACCAGCTAAAGACTTTTTAATCACTTTCTGCAATAGAGAATAAAAAGACTATCTCAACTGCCATTGTTTTGGAATTCATTCTGCAGAATGGAAAACATATTGCTGAAAACCATATTTAGTTGAAAAACACTTTACTGTACAGTTGGCCATCTTGTTGCAAAAACAGGTTTACAGATTATTATTTTTAGTTCAGTTATGTTCTGCAATTTGTGGTAGCATCGTAAATTAAGAGTGCTATTAAATGCTTACTTTAACTCTGTTTATGACAAAATGGTCAACCATACAGTGAAGTGTAATTCAACCCTATTTTAGAGAAAAAGTTGAAGGCAACTGTGTATGAGTACTATAAGTGGGAATGAAATGTTTAGAGGTGAATAGAAGATGGTTATATGTGACGTAGCATCAGGTCAAGAGACAGAACATGCTGGAAATCTAATATAACCAATATTCAACTATTAGAAGACAGCATTTGATCAGATGCATATTATCAGGATATTTATACACTAACCTGTTTTCTGATGAATATTATCATAATAAAGATTAACGTCTACTGTGCACAATACAACTGTGTAGTAGTGAACTGACAACAGCCAAGTCTTTCTTCTTTGATCCTTAGCCACCGACCGTCAAAGCAGTCAGTGGCCATCAAGCCTAGTGGCATCTTGTAGGACAACAACAAATTGGTTCTACTTTGCTTGGTCGGTGGCCATCCTTCGTACAGTGCCCCAACTCTGGTTCATTCTTTGCATCTCAGCCTCCACAGTCCTCCACCAAGTTGTTTTTGGTCAGCCTCTCTTTCATTTTCCTTCAGGGGTCCATTTCCTTCTCTGTAACTCTCCAGCATTCCACACCATAGAGAAGCACAGAAAGCACACAGCTCTGATATAATCTTAATTTTGTGCTTGTGCTGTACTGAGAGGACTTCCAGATGTTGTTTAGGCTAAAAAAGGCTGTTCTTGCCTTATTCATTCTGATGTTGATGTTTTTTAGGAACTGCTCAACATCACGCAAGAAACCAAGTAAACGAGCAGGAGAAATGAGCATTAGGGCCTACAAGCTGAGAGAGCCAGAAATTAAGACCAGATATCAGGGGCTTATTGCTGCAGCGGTGAGCAACACAGAAGAACAACCTGATGACTTGGAAACTCTCTGGATTAAATTCAAGGATATCATAAAGACAGCTGCTGCAGAAGCATGTGGTGAAGTCCGACTTGGGAACCAGAGAAAGAGGACACCTTGGTGGACAGAGGAAGTCAAAGAGAAAATAAGAGAGAAGAAAATGGCATGGAAACAATACTTAGGAGCTAAAAACACAACAGGACAAATGGAAAAATATAGAGAATATGTGACTCTCAGAACAGAAGTAAAGAACAAAGTGCTAGCAGCAAAACAGAAGTCCTGGGAAGAATTCGGAGAAAAGCTAGAAAAAGATGCACAAGAAAACCAGAAATTGTTCTATAAAACCCTAAAGAACATGAGGAAGGAAAAACAATGCCCTCTCAAATTTATAAAGGACAAGCAAGGCAAATTGCTTACTGCCCCGAAGGAAGTAATGGAAAGATGGAAAGAATATTTCTCAGAACTCCTTGATGGTGAGCAAGGTCAAACATCAGAAATGATAACCACTAGCACAGAAGAGGAAACCAATGGTGATGAAGATGACATAAAGATGGAAGAACTGAAGGCAGCACTGGAGAAAATCAAGATGGGCAAAGCAGCAGGGCATGATGGTATAACACCAGAAATGGTTAAGTACATGGGAACATCAAGCGACCTGTTACTCTTAAGGGTCCTACAGGCAGCATGGTGCAACAAGACCATACCAAAGGATTGGGAGATCGCCATCATAACACCAATTTTCAAAAAGGGTGACAATCGACAGTGTGGAAACCATAGAGGCATATCCCTTCTCAGTGTCCCTGGTAAAATCTACTCTAGAATCCTAAAGCAGAGACTCCGACGCCTAGCTGAGCCACAATTGGATGAGGTCCAGTGCGGATTCCGAGCAAACCGAAGTACTCAAGACCTAATCTTCACACTCAGACAGCTGAGTGAAAAGGCCCTTGAGTATAAGAGTGAGATCCATCTTTGTTTCATAGATCTGGAAAAGGCGTTTGACAGGGTCCCTTGGAGCAAACTTTGGGACTGTTTGGCAAGGAAGAATATTCCAGCACCTCTGATTCATGCTATACAGAGCTTCTACAAGTCTTGCAGAAATTATGTGAGGACAGCAAACCATAAGTCAGAAGAGTTCAGGACCACCACTGGTGTAAGACAAGGTGATATCCTATCACCTTACCTCTTCATACTCCTTATGGACGATGTCATCAAGGCATGTAAGGAGAGAACAAGAAAGTATTCAGTGGGGTACTGGAAGATGAGACAGGTCTATATTTCAGAGCTGGCATTTGCTGATGATGTTGCCCTGATTGCTAAATCAGAGGCACATCTCCAATCCAACCTGCAATTCTGGAAAGAAGAGCTGGAGAAGAGAGGGATGGTCATAAGCAGCTCCAAAACAAAATCCATGGTGATATCACAAGAAGAAAGAAGACATCAGATTAAGCTGGGAGAACAGGTCCTGGAGCAGGTCGACCACTTTAAATACCTCGGAGCTATTATAGACCGAAAGGGAGGCATCAAAGAAGAGTTGGCCACTCGAAAAGCAGCAGCTGGGAGACTTTTTCAGGCCATAAATCGAGGATTCCTCAGCAAGAGAGAGGTTGGTAAGAAAACGAAGATGGCAGTATACCACTCCACCTATGTCCCAGTCTTGACATATGGATGCGAGTCATGGGCAATGACTACAACCCATAAAAGCCAGATCCAAACCTCAGAAATGAGGTATCTGAGGAAGGTGGTTGAAGTAACAAGAAGAGACATGGTACGCAACCAGACGATACGTCAAGGCCTAAAATGCCACCCCCTACAGACCCAAGTGGAGCAGTCCCAACTAAGATGGTTTGGCCATGTCTGCAGAATGGGAGAAGATCGGCTACCACGACAAGCATGGGAAACAAAGAGCCAAGGATCCAGACCCTGAGGACGACCCAGAGTCCGCTGGGAGGACAACATTAGACAATCTTTGAAGGACCGAGGACTAGAATGGAACCAGGCCAAAAGGAAGACCGCCGATAGAATAGTCTGGCGCTCTCTCTTCCAAACCTCTACACCTCACGGTAGAAGGGGAATGACTAAGTAAGTAAGTTGATGTTTTTGCCTGTCCCGCCGTCTGGTGTTACTATGCATCCTAGGTATGTGAAGGTGTCTGTCTGTACCAGTTGCTGATTCCTTACTGATATGGGCTCAGGGTTGCTCACATTGAGCGTCATGACTTCTGACTTCTTTAAATTGATGTTCAAGCCCACCTGCTGGCTAAACTTATTGAGTCTATCCGTTTTTTCCTGGATGTGTTGATGTGAATGTGCTAGTAGTGCAATGTCATCTGCCTATTCCAGATCTTCCAATGTAGAAAATGTAGTCCATCTTATTCCTCTTGGACTGCCCTCTGTTGTCTGATGCATCACCCAGTCTATGACTGTTAAAAATAGAGTGGTTGATAAGGGGCATCCCTGTCATACTCCTGTCTTCACCTCAAAGGTTAGGTTGCTCTGCCCAACACTCCACGTAAAGTTGGCATAGAGGCTTGGAATTCCATAAGCCCTCAGTATTTTCCATAAACTGTCCCTATGTATGCTGTCAAAAGCCTTTTCAAAATCAACAAAATTAATGTACAGCTGTCTTTGCCATTCTGAGCACTGCTCTATAATGTTCCTGAGAGTGAATATATGATCTACACATCTTGTTCTTTCTAAATCCTGCTTGTTCTTTCCTCAGTTTGTGGTCAACTGCTTTTGAAATTCTCTGTATAATTATCCTGCCTAGTATTTTGCTGGGAACTGAGAGAAGAGTGATTCCTCTCCAATTATTGCAGTCTGCAAGATCTCCCTTCTTGGGCAATTTGACAATTATTCCTTTGTTCCACTCTGATGGTGTTGTCCCCATTTTCCAGACTTGTGCAAATAGTGGTTCTAATAGTTCTGCTGCCAGCTCAGGGTCTGTCTTAAATAGCTCTGCATTTAAGTTATCATGGCCAGGAGCTTTTCCATTCTTTAACCCTTTGATTGCTGTGATGATTTCTTCTTTTCGTGGAATGTCTGCATTTACATCTAGATCATTTTCAGTCTCAGGAACATTCAATTGTGTCTCTGGTGGTTCCTTGTTCAGAGTTTCTCTGAAGTGCTCTGCCCATCTTGTTTCCTGTCCCTCTGCTGTCGTGATGAGATTTCCTTGCTTATCTCTTAATAATGTAATATTGTTTGCACCTCGTTTTCCGCTGATGCATTAGTTATTTTGTATACTGTGCTTTGTTCATTTCTCAGTGCTGCCTCTTCTGCAAGATTGTCTAGGAAATTCCTTTTGTTGGCTCAAGTTTGGCATTTAACTTCCTTGTCTAGCTGACTGTACTGTTCGCTATATAGTTGCTTTAACCTGGGGGACTTTGCTTCTGTTTTCTTTCTTTTCATTTCCTTTCTCAGTGTTATAGTGTTTAATGTTTCTGGTGTTATCCAGTCTTGCTTCTTCCTTTCCTGGAATCCCAAGCATGATTTGCTGCTTTCCTTATATATTGTTGAAATGGTGTTGAATTTCTGGTCTATATCACCAGTCAGTGTCTTTTCCTGACTTTTGGCAAATTGATATCGTTTCTTTATGTCAGCCGCAAAAGCTTTTCTGGTAAGGGGGTCCTTCAATTTGCTGACGTCAAACCTTTTCTGCATAGTTACAGTTGGTCCAGCCCTTCTTAGTTTCACTTTCAGTTTTGCTACTACTAAATGGTGATCACTTCCCACATCTGCACCTCTTCTTACCTTCACATCTTGTAATGCATGTCTCCATCTACCGTTAATCATGATGTGGTCTATCTGGTTTCTGTCTCGACCATTTGGTGATTCCCATGTTAATTTGTGAATTTCTTTATGTGGGAAAAGTGTTCCTCCAATGACCAGGATGTTAATACTACAGAAACTTATTAATTTATCTCCATTTTCGTTTGCTGTTCCGCTGCCGCATTTCCTCATTACTCTTTCATTATATGTATTGCGTGTACCAACTTTCGCATTGAGGTCTCCCATTACTATAATAAGATCATATCTAGGTGTGTCTTCCATTTCTTTCTGCAGTTGTTGATAGAATTCATCCTTGGCCTCTTCATCACTGTCATTCGTTGGTACGTAGCATTGTATTATTGTAGTATTGGTGAATCTACCTCTCAATCTTAATCTTATCAGTCTGTTGTTGATGGGTTTCCATTCCAGTAATGTCCTTTCTATTCCTTTCTGTAGAATAATGGCTACACCTTCATTGTGCTGTCCATCCTCTCTTCCAGAGTAAAGTACTGTTTCTCCTGTTGCTGTTTTAACTTTTCCTGCCCCTGTCCATCTGCTCTCGCTTATCCCTAGGATGTGTAACCTGTAGTTTCTCATTTCTGCCGTGACCTGTTTTAGTTTACCCGTCTCATTCATTGTCCTGACATTCCAAAAACCTATTCTTGTATCATGTTTTGCGGTCAGGACGTCCATTCTCATGTCAGTGGCTTCCTTTCGGCTTTCACCACTGACAGTCATACGAGCCTCAGACTCCGGATGTCCATCCCGCAGCAAAGTTTGTTTATTCTCTGTTGTTTCCGTAACTTCAACTTTTTTTTTACATAGACAGGGGTGTCAGCCCTATGCTAAAACCCCCAACCTGGGAGACCAGGGTGTCTGCTTTAGTCTGACCCCTGCCCGTGCAAACCTGTCCAGCTTGGTAGAACCTTCCAGGAGTAAAACTCCTGCTGGCATAGCTCTGGGGGTAATCAGGGTACGCAAGCCGCCATACCTCGACAAGTTATTGACAGCGGTGATGGCAGAACAGCCAAGTGGTTTTGAAATTATTCTTTTCAAACATTACTATTAAATGAGGGGAAAAGAAAATTTAAACAAAAATAAGTTGTTTTTCCATGATTCATGCTATACAGAGCTTCTACAAGTCTTGCAGAAATTATGTGAGGACAGCAAACCATAAATCAGAAGAGTTCAGGACCACCACTGGTGTAAGACAAGGTGATATCCTGTCACCTTACCTTTTCATACTTCTTATGGACGATGTCATTAAGGCATGTAAGGAGAGAACAAGAAAGTATTCAGTGGGGTACTGGAAGATGAGACAGGTCTGTGTTTCGGAGCTGGCATTTGCTGATGATGTTGCCCTGATTGCTAAATCAGAGGCACATCTCCAATTCAACCTGCAAGTCTGGAAGGAAGAGCTGGAGAAGAGAGGGATGGTCATAAGCAGCTCTAAAACAAAATCCATGGTGATATCACGAGAAGAAAGAAGACATCAGATTAAGCTGGGAGAACAGGTCCTGGAGCAGGTCGACCACTTTAAATACCTCGGAGCTTTTACTGACCGAAAGGGAGGCATCAAAGAAGAGTTGGCCACTCGAAAAGCAGCAGCTGGGAGACTTTTTCAGGCCATAAATCGAGGATTCCTCAGCAAGAGAGAGGTTGGTAAGAAAACGAAGATAGCTGTCTACCGCTCCACCTATGTCCCAGTCTTGACATATGGATGCGAGTCATGGGCAATGACTACAACCCACAAAAGCCAGATCCAAACCTCAGAAATGAGGTATCTGAGGAAGGTGGTTGAAGTAACAAGAAGAGACATGGTACGCAACCAGACGATACGTCAAGGCCTTAAATCCCACCCCCTGCAGACCCAAGTAGAGCAGTCCCAACTAAGATGGTTTGGCCATGTCTGCAGAATGGGAGAAGATCGGCTACCATGACAAGCATGGGAAACAAAGAGCCAAGGATCCAGACCCTGAGGACGACCCAGAGTCCGCTGGGAGGACAACATTAGACAATCTTTGAAGGACAGAGGACTAGAATGGAACCAGGCCAGGAGGAAGACAGCCGATAGGATAGTCTGGCGCTCTCTCTTCCAAACCTCTATACCTCACAGTAGAAGGGGAACGACTAAGTAAGTAAGTAAGTATAAGTTGTTTTCCCACAATAAAGTACAGCATTTCAAAACACGTCTGAATGGCGTCTTTTTTTGATTATCAGATTACCTCCTGTTGTGATTTTCTGTATTGAGTTTTCTATCATTACTATCATGTCCAGCAATTAAAGAGTCAAAAGAAATGTACAGTAAAGCCACCATTTATCGGTATTCAGTTTGTGAAAAATCAAACTTCTATTGCCCTATATTTAGCCATCTTAATTTTATTTTTAATGTCAAACTGACAGTTACATGCTTTGGAAAAATGAGAAGAGAAGCAAAAGTCAAGATGCTGATATTTTATGTGCATTGAGATTGTAGTATGCCCAACTTTTATGCTTTTTCTCATTAGTTTCTTATGCTGAACTGCAACTAAGTGAAGCCTAGATAAGTTTCATTTACTGTGGATTCAGTATGGTTGTATTGCACATAAATTTAATTAACAGTAGCCTACAACTTATAATACTTAATTGTGAATTACTTTTCTTATTGGTGTAAATTAATTTTAAAAAATTTAAAAGCACATTGATTTTACCAGATGTAAGATTTTTGAGTATCAGCATGTAACAAAATTGATAAGAACATTTTAATAATATAAAGTGACTTTAATGAATGTCCTAAGCATGCATTAAATAAAATTGCTTTTAGCAGTGTTTTGGAAAGTCCACAATAGTGAAATAAAAAATAGATATGATAAAGCTTTATGAAAGTGGCCAGTCAACTGAATGATAACATGTATGTTGAATTTAAGTGCAAGAATTTTATATACTGTCAAGGACAAAGAAAAGAAATCAAGGAAAGTATTCAATCAGGCACATTGTTACGTGTTGTCAGTTCAACCTAATGTGACAGTAATATAATTGAAAAAGATGGAAAAGATGCTGGTTACATGGCTTTAACTCTTTCTGTCCCAAGCAATGTTTAGGCTTTATCGAGGTACTAAAATGGATGCTGTATCTCATTATATATATATATATATATATATATATATATATATATATATATATATATATATATATATATATATATATATATATATATATATATAATAGTACTTACTTACTTAGTCGTTCCCCTTCTACTGTGAGGTGTAGAGGTTTGGAAGAGAGAGCGCCAGACCATCCTATCGGCTGTCTTCCTCCTGGCCTGGTTTCATTCTAGTCCTCGGTCCTTCAAAGATTGTCTAATGTTGTCCTCCCAGCGGACTCTGGGTCATCCTGGGGGTCTGGATCCCTGGCTCTTTGTTTCCCATGCTTGTCATGGTAGCCGATCTTCTACCATTTTGCAGACATGGCCAAACCATCTTAGTTGGGACTGTTCTACTTGGGTCTGCAGGGGGTGGGATTTAAGGCCTTTACGTATCGTCTGGTTGCGTACCATGTCTTTTCTTGTTACTTCAACCACCTTCCTCAGATACCTCATTTCTGAGGTTTGGATCTGGCTTTTGTGGGTTGTAGTCATTGCCCATGACTCGCATCCATATGTCAAGACTGGGACATAGGTGGAGCGGTATACAGCCATCTTCGTTTTCTTACCAACCTCTCTCTTGCTGAGGAATCCTCAGTTTATGGCCTGAAAAAGTCTCCCAGCTGCTGCTTTTCGAGTGGCCAACTCTTCTTTGATGCCTCCCTTTCGGTCTATAATAGCTCCGAGGTATTTAAAGTGGTCAACCTGCTCCAGGACCTGTTCTCCCAGCTTAATCTGATGTCTTCTTTCTTCTCGTGATATCACCATGGATTTTGTTTTAGAGCTGCTTATGACCATCCCTCTCTTCTCCAGCTCTTCCTTCCAGACTTGCAGGTTGGATTGGAGATGTGCATCTGATTTAGCAATCAGGGCAACATCATCAGCAAATGCCAGCTCTGAAATACAGACCTGTCTCATCTTCCAGTACCCCACTGAATACTTTCTTGTTCTCTCCTTACATGCCTTAATGACATCGTCCATGAGGAGTATGAAAAGGTAAGGTGACAGGATATCACCTTGTCTTACACCAGTGGTGGTCCTGAACTCTTCTGACTTATGGTTTGCTGTCCTCACATAATTTCTGCAAGACTTGTAGAAGCTCTGTATAGCATGAATCAGAGGTGCTGGAATGTTCTTCCTTGCCAAACAGTCCCAAAGTTTGCTCCAGGGGACCCTGTCAAATGCCTTTTCCAGATCTATGAAACAAAGATGGATCTCACTCTTATACTCAAGGGCCTTTTCACTCAGCTGTCTGAGTGTGAAGATTAGATCTTGAGTACTTCGGGTCGCTCGGAATCCGCACTGGACCTCATCCAGTTGTGGCTCAGCTAGGCATCGGAGTCTCTGCTCTAGGATTCTAGAGTAGATTTTACCAGGGACACTGAGAAGGGATATGCCTCTATGGTTTCCACACTGTCGATTGTCACCCTTTTTGAAAATTGGTGTTATGATGGCAATCTCCCAGTCCTTTGGTATGGTCTTGTTGTACCACGCTGCCTGTAGAACCCTTAAGAGTAATAGGTCGCCTGATGCTCCCATGTACTTAACCATTTCTGGTGTTATACCATCATGCCCTGCTGCTTTGCCATCTTGATTTTCTCCAGTGCTGCCTTCAGTTCTTCCATCTTTATGTCATCTTCACCATCATTGGTTTTCTCTTCTGTTCTAGTGGTTATCGTTTTGATGCTTCACCATGCTCACCATCCAGGAGTTCTGAGAAATATTCTTTCCATCTTTACATTACTTCCTTCGGGGCAATAAGCAATTTGCCTTGCTTGTCCTTTATAAATTTGAGAGGGCATTGTTTTTCCTTCCTCATGTTCTTTATGGTCTTATAGAACAATTTCTGGTTTTCTTCTGCATCTTTTTCTAGCTTTTCTCCAAATTCTTCCCAGGACTTCTGTTTTGCTGCTAGCACTTTGTTCTTTGCTTCTGTTCTGAGTGTCACATATTCTCTGTATTTTTCCATTTTTCCTGTTGTGTTTTTAGCTCCTAAGTATTGTTTCCATGCCATTTTCTTCTCTCTTATTTTCTCTTTGACTTCCTCTGTCCACCAAGGTGTCCTCTTTCTCTTGTTCCCAAGTGGGACTTCACCGCTTGCTTCTGCAGCAGCTGTCTTTATGATATCCTTGAATTTATTCCAGAGGGTTTCCAAGTCATAAGGTCATTCTTCTGTGTTGCTCACCGCTGCAGCAATTAGCCCCTGATATCTGGTCTTAATTTCTGGCTCTCTCAGCTTGTAGGTCTTAATGCTCATTTCTCCCGCTCGTTTACTTGGTTTCTTGCATGATGTTGGGCAGTTCCTAGGCTGAGCAACTCTTTCAGTTGTTCTTTTGATTGTTAGCAGGTAGTGATCACTTCCAATCTCTGGCCCCCTCCAGACTCTAGCATCCCGGATTTTTTTTTTTTTTTTTTTTTTGGCGTACGCCCGCTAATACTCGAGGCGAAATCTCAGGTTATTATTTTATGTCTAACCTGACATTGATTTTACGTGAGTATCCCTTTATTTCTTGTACAGAGACAGGTGTCCCTCGCCATTCAGGCAAATACTCGCCGATTTCGGAGGTATCCATTGCAGCTGGGTCGGCTCAGGAGCCGCCAGTCCCTGGTCGACGACACTTCTTCAAATGTCCTCGCCAGGTCTCGAGTTAATCCAGTCCAAATCCCGGTCGACGAAAAATCCTCAAATGCCGTCGCCCAGGTTTGATCCTGTATCACCCGGTCGCCAGAGCGGTGTTGTAACCACTACGCTAGCGCGGCTCCCGCGATATATATATCCCGGATATATTTGAATGAGCTTCTCCTAACAATGGCATAGTCGATCACTGACTTCTCATTCTTGGTTGGTTCACATCTAGTGTATGCATGTATGCGCTTATGGGGAACTTTGTGTTTGTAATGATCAGATTCTGCTCACTGCAGAATCTAAGGAGTCGCTTTCCATTGTCATTGAGAGTATCTTCTCCATATCTTCCGGTAACTCCACACCATCTAGCATGGTCATTTCCAACTCTGGCATTAAAATCTCTGAGCATGATAACTTCATCTAGGCAGTCATCCACTGTCCTTTGAAGCAGCTCGAAGAATTCCTCCTTGACCTCTGCTCTCTCATCCTCATTTGGCCCATACACTATGACCAGGTTGACTATGGTTTCTCCTTCTTTTAGTTTTACAACCATAATGCGCTCCGAGACAAAGTTCCATCCCTTGATACTATCTTTTTGATTTTTGGCCACAATGCAACCCACGCCCCCATTAGCTCTTTCAGATGTGGGTACACCACTGTAGAGCAGCATGTTGCCATCGAGATCCATGACTCCTTGTCCGTTTTTCTTTGTTTCGGTAATAGCCAGGATTTCTAGTTTTGCTTTCCTCATCTCTTCCACCAGCTCCTCTTCTTTCCCATTTATACTTCTTGTGTTCCAAGTTCCATAAGTCGTTAGTCCGTTCCAGTTCATCGCCTTTAGAATCAGTCCGGTTTTCTCTCTTATATTACTCGTAATCATATTTTAAAGCAAACAGGTGATTGGCCTGTTGTGCCTTTGCATGGTGGAGGGGCTGCCTCCTTACGGCCTTATATATTATAGTACGTGTAAGTATACTTTGTGTTGATGTATTATTAAAGCAAAACTGCAATCAACAGTAGTTAAATGTGTCACAAAATAAATATGTCCAAAGTTAATGTGCCACAAAGTAGAAAAGTGTTGGGAATTCCTGCTTTTCTCTTATAACTGTCTTTGTATGCCCCTAGTGACACAATATGCAATGCTCATTGAGAGATTGTTACTGTTATTGATCAGAACCGATGTCACTGCACTCTGGGCAAACTCACAGGTGTTCAGTCTCCCTCAGCAAATGTCAAAAGGCATGAATGCTAGTTGTTCCTGTTGTGTGTTGGCTGTTTACATGCCAGATGCATCCTCTCATATTTCCATCTCTGCTGGTCTTGCGTTTGATGCCAAATTCCAGCAATCTTAGCCCTGATGATTCGTTGATTGCATTGTCATTCTCTAAAAGGTGATCATTAATTACCCTAAGTATTTCTCCCTTATCCAAATCCAATGCACCTTCTATGTGTGCCTTTGAAGCTAGTGTGTTAGCTCTTTCATTGCCGTGTACCCCTGCATAACCAGGACAGTAGATCCACACCAGATCCAAGAAGATTCAAGGCTTCCATGGACGTTTTCCATTCACGTCAGAGCCATCCACTTCGGCCCTTCTGAAGCATAGATTGTGAGTCTGTTACAATAACTGCCCTTGTTAATGAAGTTTCTGACAGCCACATTAAGGCTGCAGTAGCTGCCTCTACCTCCATTCTCATGCTCTGCTATGTTCAGCAAAGATTCTGTCCTTTACTCTAGCAGAGAAGCCACACACTGATTTCTCACCATGAATTATAGACCCATCAGTGTACACAATGACATCATCATCCCCAGCATGATAATTTATCAGCTTATCAATTTCCAAATCTGCCCTCCCATTGGTCCAAGTTCTGCACTCTCTACCAAGGTTGATGATGTTGGTACAGTTGACATTCAAAAATCCGGCCATCGATAATCCGGTTCCTTCAGATTTCCGGCACGGATTTCGGAGCGCATTTTTAAATTTACCGCGTTGGCGCGCCACTGTTTTCTGGAGCAGTTTATGTTTTGATGCAGCTGTTGGGTCTTGCTTGCACGTGTTAACAGGCATTCCTGCTCATTCCTTCTCATTTTATCATTTATTTGCTGCTGTTTAGCCCCATTATGGATTCAGCAAATAAAAGAAGTGGTGTAAAACGTAAACATCGTGCATTGTCGATCGCAGATAAAGTGTACAGGTAGTCATTTTGTGTTAAATATATACATAATATATAACCATAAAAAATCCGGCATTTTCAAAAATCCGGCACTCCTCAGGTCCTGAGGTTGCCGAATTTTTGAATGTCTACTGTAATTAGTCCAGTTCTCATCTGATTTACTCTTCCCCTTTAAATATATTTTAAACTGTGGTCACCTGCTCAATTGTTGCCTCTGCCATCCATGACATCCCCCGCTTTATTCTCCCCCCTTAATGTCAGCTACGTTTCCATGCAGGGTGTGTCTTTTGTTTGTGGTTACTAGCATATAGGCTTTCGACTGGGCCATCACATATCTGGATCTAATCAACAGTAATCCAAGCATGTACCGCATCGTCGTGATGGGAGTATCTCGTGTACCACACAAAACTACATGCATTCCTTCATTTTGAATGCGCTCTGATCATTAATATTGTGATATTGGTAGTGTGAGTATTTCCAGACCATACTCGATGACTGACATGACTAGCGGATGATACAGGAGAAACAGCAGTCCCTGTTCCAGGTGCGCTGCAGTTATAGTTTTTGGGCTGCCAGACTTCTGTTGCACTTCTGTATGATTAGATCAACCTGGTACTTATATGATAACCCATGATCAAATGTTACTCAGCTTGTCTTGCCGCTCCATTTATATTAAGGGAGGCAATAATTAATATAGTTAAGATTAGTTAAAAACTAAATTTGCCAAGGCATACTGGAGGTTAGAACATTTGCTTTTCA